>OU906948.1:10567500-11767500 GCA_918317495.1 Synanthedon vespiformis
TGTAAAACCACTTTATGTTGCGACAGATTGAAGAAATAAGACTTAGTAGGTAATACTATAACTTTGGACCATAAGTTTATTTGTAATGTAAGCTGAGAAACGATTATTGAAAACATTAGTGGTTAGTATAAATTAAATAAACTGGCTACTTATATTTCTAATATTAAATTAAAAATATCAATGAAATTAACAATTTTTTTCATAAGAGTATTTGTGAAAGTATTTGAAATTCCTTTATACGAGTATTCACTTACATGATAATTTAGTTTAATTTAGAAATGTGTTTTTTTTTTTAATAAGTAAAAAACATGATTTATATTCTGTACTTTGTTAGGTGATTAGTTATATCCATAATTTGTTAAGTGAAATCTTTTGTCATTAGTTAGGGCAAGATTTGTAACTAATGTTAAATATAGTAACCATAGAACAATAAAACCTTAAGCGAATTTTGTATTTTATATCTATTACATTTGATAAGCAAAAATTTCTTTTACCAAAATAAAAATGCACATAAAATATGTACATTAAACATTTTTATCACGAAATGTGGATACATTTTTATATTCAGATATTGTAGAAGGACGTCCTCGACTCCACCATTCACTTCGCCATAATAAAAGCAACAATAACTTCTATCACCGACATAATAAATCGCGGTCAAAAGGTTCCCCCGCAAAAGCTTTACGAAGCCTTTCGAGCTATTGTTCGAGTCACTTTGAGTGGATACGTCAAGTGGAGAGAAAAATAAAAAAAAATTATCACATAAAAACCTTGCTTCGCTTATTAACTTGTCTTTTAAATATTCGTTGTAGGCTTGTTCTTACACATTTCTTATAGACGAAAATAATGTTTGACTTTCGTAGAAGGTCTACGTGCGTAGAGCATCGCTACGACACTAATAGCGTATCAACACCGGCGAGCTACGAGATACTTGCGAAACTACGAGCTACGCCATTATCCAACATATTACTGTATTTATAATAAAATTTATGAGTTTATTGGCGCCCGCGACTTGTCCACGTTGAAAAAGTCCTGTGTCCTGTACGTCTCAATGTTTATCTAGCAAGTTTCATGAAAATCAGTTAATTCGTTTAAGAGTGATGGAGGAACATACATACAACCTACACATTTATTATTAGTATTGATAAATATAAACTTAATAAAATAAAAGTGGCTCTAATAATATTAGATTTTATTGATGAATATTTATAACCAAGATCAAATGCCTAGAGAAGCGAGAGCCATTTATTCTTTTCCTTTAAATTCATTTATAATTTGTGAACCTAATAAAAACAGTTTTTTTTTTTGGAAATGATGGTAAAAATCGCAGCAAAATCCGCCGAGTAGTTAGGTAAAACTATATAAATAAACAAACAGTCGGAGTTATCTAATGTATGTAATATAAAAGTAGTAATACTATTTGTATTTTCTAACAAAAATCCAGATGAAAAGTTTTCTATAATTTGCAGAGATGTATCTTCTGATTCTGTACATTTGTCAATCATCGATACCGTTCATCAGACGTTACGTCTCGACGATAAATTCCGGTACATTCAGCTCACTGATAATACTATATTACACCGCTCAACAACATACGAATATAAGACATACAATACATATAACAAAGAGGAACTTAATTTTGGAGATGGCAATAGTGATATTACTTAATCAATTGTTTAGAAATAAATTACACGATTACGAGAAGGCTTCCTATCAGTGATGTGGACTATTCAAATGATGCCCCTAGGAACCTAGGAACACTGGTAAAAAAGAGAGGAACGCTATTATGTAGCAGACTTTACTAGAATTTATTTAAAAGTAGCCTTTCTTAAGCCCCATGTTAATATAGCTGGATAGAAATACCCAAGCCGGGATTATTTTCTATAATACACACGTACAATAACGTACATGTGATAAAAATTTCATAGACTTCTGCCACAGTAGAATCACTGTATTCTTATCAAACATGGATGAATAAAAATCCGGTAAGTATTTTATAACTTTACCTTTATTTCTCGCAAGCCTATACATATTTGAACGCCGCTCCATTTTTCGCAACTTCATGTAATACTCACAAATGTACGTTTCAGTGTTGAAACGTACAAAATTGTGCAATTCTCCCCCGACGACGTCAGGTGAGCGTTTATTTGCCAGGCAATATATTATTTTGACGAGAAACTTCGACATACACTGAAACATACGTATTGCATGTACCTTGCGATCATCTGTCTTCATGTATTTTTACTTTATTTCTTACTTTGCTCGCGTTTTGCCCCCGTGAGATGTTAATAAGTTATCCATAAGGCTTAACCTATATCCGTGCCAATTTTCATCAATGTTTTGGTTTAGTAGTTTAGTTTAGCATTGAAAATATAATATAGCGATATTTTATGATTTACAATATTAGTATGAAAGATAAAAGGCACAAAGAAATATTCATTTGCGTAAAATGTGAGTACAGAATAGATCCTAATTAAATAAATGTCAATTAAACGTTCTGGCATTAGTAAGAGCATACAAATTTTTGGAACTATTATGGATTTTTTTTATATTATTAATATAAAAGTATTACTTATAGTATGTTTATTACAACAACTTGTACAGTGTTGTATACAACAATTCATTTGTGGATTACGAAGATTGCTGACACAATTATTTTACTTACAGATATTTTGTTAGTAAAAACATTACTAAGGTTACTTCTTATAGTCATAAAAGGTTACTTTTGATAGCAGACCTTTAACATAAAGTGCTTCAATATTTGAATAAAATATTAATTAAACAAAAAAAATCTAAAGATTAATGATTGATTTGAAAAAGCGTTGATAGCAGGTTTTACGAGCATTATCAAAAACGTACAAAAGTCACTTTAAAAGCAGGTGTTTATAACATTTTTAAGAGTTCATCTTTCTCTATCTCTGCTTACTTAATTTATTAGGTGTTAACATACCTAACAGCTGCGTAGACCTTTATGAAAGATCGTAAACGCACCTTGCTTAGTTATAAAATCTTTTAATAACACACATACAATTATACTGAATGTGCATGAACGAAAAATATACTTAAAACTGTGAATGGATTCTGGTTCTTATTATTACAAAGTCAAAGTTTAATTTCAAATGAACTTTCGACTATTGAACGAAGACTTTGGATTTCGGTTTCATATAAATGCGACGTCACAGGTTAAGGTTTTCATGACGTCATAAAAAGGAGTCGTTATCAACCAACTCACAAATCAACTCTTTTCATTTAAAATTGTGTCTTATTGATACTGTGATAGAGTTGTTTCTTGAACGAACTTATCGTTTTTAAAAAGTAAGCCGCTGAAAGCACTTCAATAAAACGTGTTTTATGTGAATCACGTCTAACATCGCACATTAAGCGCTGTATGCAAATTTAACGGCAATCTGTTATATTAAGAAATTTATTGGTCTTGTACATTTAAGTACGTTTTATTAAATTCTCTACATGCAGATTTCAATATATTATAATTTTACTTATTTTTAAATTTAAAAGGTAATCGTATATTTAAGCAGTGGCAAGACACACAGCGTTTCGCAGTCAAGTGAGTAATGACGATAGTAATCACACCCTTATAGAAGACTATCGTGAAATAACAACGTGAATGCTGTTGTGTTTCCGTGAGTGAGTAAGGTATAACAAAGTCCATTTCCCTATCCCTTGTTAATCTCTTATCCCCAATCCTACTGTGGTCAGCAGCGCACTTGCAACACTTGTAGTGTCGCTTGTGTTATAGGCGACGGTAGCCACCTACCATCAAGTGGACCGTCAAGCCTTCAGAAACCAAAATCAGAGAGATACGGCGTTGCTCCAAAACAGTTGCTAGTACGTGACAATTCAGGACGTCAAGGACAGACAGACAATAATTCTGGCTTATATTTTTATATTTTCAAGGATGGTAGACAGACTGACAGTCCACTTAATGGTAGGCCTAAGAACACAAGCAACACCAAGGAAGTGGGCTGCCGATTATTGAGGAATTGGTTTAAAGAACGCTTAAAGAACCCGAACCTCAGCAGGGAAATTGTTCCAAACTTCGTAGTTTCGCAGGATAAAGTTTCTACCTACTTGGACTGTGCGCAGCGGCAATTTGTTCAAGACGAACTCCGTTATTAAACTAAAAAGTCGGGATAAGCATTTGGGCTAGGAGAGAATCGCCACAGAATTACAACCTTTCCGTCTCAAGTTATCTTTTTATTTAATGTGAAGTCTGTCTTTAAAAATAAATCATCTCGTCACTTGTCGAAATTATTATTTACTAGCTGGTGCTCGCGACTTCGTCCGCGTAAAAAGTATAAAACGCCATCTACCGTATTTTGGATAGATGGCGCTATCTCGAGGGCCAAGCCGCTAGTATTTACTTTTATTTTAGATTTCCCGTAGGAATGAAGCATTTTCCCGCGGTAAAAAGTATCCTATGTTCATCACGGATAATGTCGGCTTCTAATGGTAAAATAATTTTTCAAATCAGTCTAGTAGTTTCCGAGCCTATTCTATACAAACAAACAATCAAATCTTTCGTCTTTATAATATTAGTATAGATATACCTTTTATCTCTATAAAATTATATATTACAAGTAGGTCATTAATAAATGTGTTAGTTTCAACTTTTAATTTGTTATTGAAAACCAGTCAGTAATGCTAAATTATATTGTACTAGCTGGTGCCCACGACTTCGTCTGCGTTCAAAAATTTTCCTCAGATTAACGCGTTCAACCGTTCGCATATAATATTAGTAAATATTATCACGTTGTATGGAAAACTACGAAGTTTCTTGGTTTCTTTCGAAGTATTTGCATTTGTATTTCATAAGATTGAAAAGTAACATTTTTGTATTCGCACACAGAGTGGAATCCTTACACATGTGTAGGGAGAATAATAGTAGAAATAGACAGCAATATATTCCATCCCTTTTCTTTATCGATTTGAGCACCTGTTAATACTCATTCGGTATTTTCCTTTATGCTTTATGCGGATATAAATCTGCAGCGTTTTCGTGCCAACTTCAATGAGGTATGGCGTCATTGACAGCGATAATTTAGACGGACGACTACACATAGTGCTAATTGTGTTAATTTGGTATGATTGGTGCAATTTTCTTTGTTGTATTTATAGTGCAATAATTATATAAATCTACTAGCTACAGCTCCCGGCTTCGCCCGGGTTCTAAATACAAACTACCTTATCTTTTAAGTTGGACCAAATAGTTACAGTTTTATCAAAATCAGTTCAGTTGTTTAGGAGTGCAAACAACGTGACACGTACTTTTTATATAATATAGAGATATATCGTACTCGTGACGTATTTATAATGCGTTATACAGGATATGATTCATTATGCTTGTCCACTGCGGCTTCTCTATATTTTTAAATAAAGCCACGGATTGGTGGCAAAGAAAAGACCTTTAAAGTTGTCTGTCGAAAATTTCTGAACTGTCGAAAATTGAGACCTGAGTCAGAGGCGCTAAGCCAAGCACTGTAAGTCGTAACGAACTACTAACGAATTCGTCAAAGTTCGTGCAATGTTGTTATATTACAATCGCTCACACTGAGACAGTACAACCGTATTTATAAAGAAGCTTTATGAGTCAATCCCGTGCGTTACGTTTGATGTTATTATGCGTTCCGTTTTTATGGTGCCTTCATTTGGTAACCGGCACGGAATAAACTATTTTTGGGCGATCGACGTCTCTCGTAAAAAGAAACGTGACGTTTGATGTCGCATTGAATTTTATGACGAACGACAACTGACGCGTTCCGATTTTTGAATAAATTCTTTGACTAAATAAGCCATTCGTAAAAGCCGTAACCGAACGGTAAATCTGCGTGTCTGTAGCCATTTAACTAAGTCTACCTAGTTAATTTTACAGAAGATATTAGAGAAGAAAACCACCGTGAAATAACATAATATTATATTTTTTGTGGTACTCTTTTTGTTGATGAAAGGTAATCCTATGTCATTTCTTGTAACCTTGACAATGTGTATGCAAAATTTCCTTATAATCAACCGAGTGGTTAAGGCGCAGACAGGCAGACAGAATTACATTTACATTTACTATAATATTAAATAGAAGAAGAAAAATATTGCGTCTAATGTTGATTGATAATGATATCCTCAAAACATTTAATAAACGCACCTTGGTCGAAAATGAACCGACGAAATTCTTCAACGGCGTCGTTTGCGGTGTTAAATTTTTGGTCCCCGAAGCATTTTTTTTACTGTGGGACATAAAAAAATCCAAAAAAGGTCCACCTGGTGGATTTAAGAGGACAAAGAAGTATCCGTGGATCCACATGTGGATCCAAGAGGAGATAAACAAGCTGTGGATCCAAGTGGAAGGAGGGGTAAAAGTAGTATGGATTTATCAAGTGACTAAGACAGTGATTAAAGTCTCATATGAAAAAAAAGCAAGTAGGTTTTCAAATGTACAGGTAAGTATGTGATGTTGGCGTGCCAGTGGGCCTTAAATGAAACCAATTCAGAATGGAAGCAGCCGGAGCAATAGCACAAACGAGTTTTACGAGTTAATCACTAACTTTGAAGTTTGACTGATGGGGGAGGGATTATGTTTGGTTACATATTATCGATTCACTCACGACAGGACGTCTGTCGCCCTTCGACGCACTTTAATTATTATCATTTAATTAATACAAATTAAACGCCAAATTTTATAACAATAACAATGATTTAATCTAAAAATCTTCAACAATTTGTTTCCAATATGTGCCTGAGAAGTAATTCTCAGGTCCTTTATTAAACTAAATTACTTAATTAACAAAGTTGTCTACTACAAAGGAAATTATTAGGAAATTTCTTAATTCGAGAAGATAATTCAGAGCTTTTGTGTTATAAAAATATTACAATATTATAGAGGCCTTTATACACGTTTCAGTCGTTATATTGTATAGTATTATTATTGTACGATTGTTCATTGTTTTAAACAAAATCAACTTCCTGACTTTGTGGAAAAAGTAAGAAGAATGCTAACAAGGAAATGAAAGCAACGCCAGACGCCTGAGTGCGCGATAAGCTCTCAATGAGCAAAGAAAAATGGCGTCCTCCCAGCGAATACTAATTAATGTAATACGTCAACCCGCTTGTAACAAGTCCCGTAACTTTATAACGTCCATGAAGCAATTAATTTATCTAATTTTAGAGCGCTTATGGCAAAGTTGGTGGGCACTTGTCGCGGGTTGTTTAGACGTACTTCAAGTTTTGTGTAAATAATTCTTTTTTATGTAAATGCGATAGTGAATTTGTTTGTGAGTTGTTAACACATTAACTAATCAACCGATCATTATGATTTTTTTCATACACGTTGTCAAAGATACCTATATGTATTCAGGTATGTACTTTTTATCCAAAAAAAGTACTGTTCCCGAGCGATTATCTAAAAATTAAAATAACTCCTTTTTTTGAAGTCCGTTCAAAAAGGATGTGGACGATGTCGTAGGCAAAAGCTAGTGCACATGAATATATTGTAAAAGAATGCAATGATTTTCTGATTTCAAAATATGCATCAATTATGTCTAGATTCAAATTTGAAATTTATTTAATTAAGTTTTTAAGTAATAACTTGGACTATGTGACATCAAATCGAATAAAAAAAATCTTAGGAGTAATTAATTTGTCCCCAGTCAATATTAATCCCCTTCGATTCTAATTTTAAAAAGAAGGATTTTTCCTTTTTGAGTTTTAAATTAATATCTGCACCGAACATTTTTAAAAAGGGGATGATTTGATAAAAGAAATCTGGTCCAAATTGGTGTCTTCAATAAACAGGAAACGAGTAAACCCATGGAAACATCCTGTTTTAAATGAAAAATTAAGCTGCTTCAAAAATATTTGTTGTGGCGCAAGTTATCAGAGAATTGACATTAATTATAATAAAGCAGAAACATTTCTGTAGTGTTTTTTTTTCACTAGTTGACTAGATATTTTTAAATTACCAATAAAATTATATTTCACTATCTGACAGATTTGACCATCTAGATATGGGCGAGATAAATTCGGGCGATTTATCTACGCACTCGAATTAAGTTTTCACTGTTATTTTAGTAAAACTTATTAAGAGTGTATTTATTTTTAAATACTTATACCAAGATAGATTGACGGTTAATTTATGCTATGTGGCTACAATGACCTTTAACATACGCAACGACCATAGTGGGATCAAGGATAACGATAATACTTAATCATAAATGAAAGTCTTACTCATTCACCGAAACACATAAAATAAAATAAAAATTTGACTTGTGTCCATTTTAAATACATGCAAATAAATGCTATCTCCCGGGCCAAGCCGCTAGTATTTACTTTTATTTTAGATTTCCCGTAGGAATTAAGCATTTTCCCGAGGTAAAAAGTAGCCTATGTTCATCAAGGATAATGTCGGCTTCTAATGGTAAAAGAATTTTTCAAATCGGTCCAGTAGTTTCGGAGCCTATTCTATACAAACAAACAAACAATAAAATCTTTCCTCTTTATAATATTAGTATAGATTCCAATAATGTTTACCAAAAATTTACTGAGATTTAATGACAAATTTATGTGGATATGAAGTTTCAAATTCTAGACGAACTTTTGTGACTTGGGCCAAGCTGCAAGGGTTGAGTACACACTGACAGCCGCAGCGTTAGCCCAGTAATTAAATATTTCATCTGATTAACTACGTAAAGGACCGAAGGAAGTGCGTTAAGGTTCTTAAGGGCGGTATTATTTTTAATTTGGTCGTAGTGGGGAGTCAAGATTTGCGACTGACGGTTGAAGGGTTAAAAAGATTTAATGACGCAAAAGGGGGTCTAAATTGATGTCCTTTGTGGTTATAACGTCAAATATTAATTTGATTTTTTTACTACGTTGTACTACCGTTTTACATGTTATATCAATATTGGATACAAATGAGTTGATGGTTTATGGTTTGAACTATGAATGTAACAAATTATGATTGTGAATGTATTAGTCAATAAATAGAGCAGAAGAGTGGGAGCAGTAACATAATATAAAAGTATAAAAAACCTTTTAATTTATTTAATTATTTAAAAAATAACAATTATAGAGATGCCACTCTAAGCTGACCTATGTGTACTGGCTAAGGATTCTATTGTTAATCTTTCTATCTATATCTTCCTATATACCTATAAATTTATACTAATATTATAAAGAGGAAAGATTTGATTGTTTGTTTGTTTGTATAGAATAGGCTTCGAAACTACTGGACCGATTTGAAAAATTCTTTAACCATTAGAAGCCGACATTATCCTTGATGAACTACTTTTTACCTCGGGAAAATGCTTAATTCCTACGGGAAATCTAAAATAAAAGTAAATACTAGCGGCTTGGCCCGGGAGATAGCGCCATCTATCCAAAATACGATAGATGGCGTTTTATACTTTTTTACGCGGACGAAGTCGCGAGCACCAGCTCGCGTTTAGTAATAACATAAAAACGTTTTAAAAAAATATAACACTGAAAGTATATAAAAAAGAGTCATTCTCTTGTTAAGACACAAAAGACTTCAACTGCGTCTTAGACGTCAAATCTTATTTAAATTTCTTCAACAAAGAGACAGCGCAATGCGACTTTGTCTTGAAGTTTCCAACGAATCGCATTCGCTAGAAGTTTAATTACAAGAGTTGTAGTAGAACAACAGTAGTAAGAGTGGGGTAGATAATTTCTTACAGCCTATTTGGCGTTTAGGGGGCACGAGGTGGGAGGGTTATTTAATCATGGCCGCCCCGTTGCCCGATAAATCCACCTAGCCTCATCACTGGAAGCTTCAAGAATATTATCTGGAGCAAAATTGTGTACAGAGATTTAGTTAAGGCTCGCATTACGTTTTTAATACGATTGTCATGTTAGTAGGTAATTTTCATTCATTAAAATTCCACATCTATTGTATACTAGCTGTTGCCCGTGACTTCGTCCGCGTTGAAAAAGAAAAAGTATCCTATTATGTGTCCCGTACGTCTAAATGTTTATCTACCAAGTTTCATTAAAATAAGTTAATTCGTTTAAGAGTGATGGAGGAACATACACATACAGAAAAAAATTCTAAAAATCGTCAATTTAGTTTCAGTATCATGTATAGAGCCTATATACACGATATTTCTGAAACCGACCCCTACTGATTTATTATTAGTATTGATGTATCAGCTGTTAATATTGACAACATAAATATTATGTTCCCACTACTAGTAGTTCTTTTATATTATGCTCATTGTCTTATAAACTTATAAAAGTTTTGTTACTAAAATAAATTACTAAAATAGATAACGAATGATGACAGATGAGAACTTATGGATTAAATTCTTAAAAGGATAATAATTGGAAAAAAATTCCGGAAAAACGCAGAAAATCATTTTTCTATATTACACATCAGCTGATACAGTCCAATTACTTTTGATAGAACTATACCTGACGTGTCAGCCAGTTTTAACAAGTAGGTAATCCGTACTGAACACCATTTTTCTTATAATAATAATAATTTTTATTTATAATAATTATAGTAATTATAATTAATTAATATAATTAATAATAATTAATTTTTATTATTTATTATTATTATTTTTTTATAAATTTTAATAATTATACGATCCAAATGAGTAACAATGAGAAACAACATTATCTCTGCGTTGTGCTTGTCTTTACAATAGGTTTCAATTGTCTAAATACTCAACACTTGCGCGTCGTAAACTCGGGGAACTTGGAACTATAGTAACATGTGAATTTTTGCCATTTTTACCGCAATAATATATTTATTTTTATCTGTGACTCCCCTTATGAGTTTTACTAGGTATAAGTAATAGGTAAATTGAGTTGGCCGCAACATAAAGACCGCTTGAAGTGTTGAATACCTGAAACAAAGAAAGAACTGGTTAAATACAATTCCCATCTAGAACGTTTGCTTTCATTTCATTGAGTACAACGTTTTCTATAGATCTTTCCTCAACCAAAACTTACGTATTCAAAGTGTTCAATGGAAAATTTAATTTCCGCTTCTATTCAGGACTCTCGCTAAAGGTTTAATGGGAATTTACACGAAATGAGACGAGAGGCAATCAAAATTATATTGAATCTTTCGATTGTCCTTAAATAGAATCGATGAAAGTCCATTTAAATTTACTTTTCATTTTCATTTTTCATTTTCCAAATTTTTTAATTTACTTTTATCTTCAATTAACCATTAATATTTAAATGTAAAAATAAATGTTTACATTGTTTTTATGATTAACTCTCATAAATAGACTAAGACATGTCATGGTATGTATTTATGTAATGTGTATACATATATAGAGGTGTATATGAAAGGAAATGCGTTGTTATTATATAAATGAAGTATTATTTAGTATAATTCCAAAATGATTTGATAAAAAATATACTAACAAGCTTGATTTAAAAGAATTTCTACATCCTTCTTTCTTTTAAATAGTAAATCAAGAGAAAATGTCTCCCTAGGGTATTTTTAACGAAGCATTTCGTCTATTTAAATGCAATAAAGTATAAAAACAGATCTTTATTAGATTAGAAAAAAAAGCGGCCTTATAAAAACCGTCCCTCCTTAAGGGCTTCTCATGGGAAAATAATTTCTTCAAGGAAAAGTTTGTTTATCCTAAAATTTGGTTTATTTTGCCATTAAGCCACTTGACGAGATACACATTTTGTACCTCACGATAATATTAAGATTGCTGTATATTTAAGAGGATTTTGATTTGGCTTATACGGTTTAAGTTATAATTAAGAAGCGTTTCCAAAAAATATCAGTATTTTACGAATTACTAGCGACGCACCCCCGGCTTTTCATGGAATCGAGATTTTCAAAAATCCTTTCATATTCATACTTACGCAATTCTCAAAAAAAAAAAGCCTATGTTCCGAATTTGACAGAATTCCGAATTTTTTGAATTTTTAGTAGTTTTGACATATTATTATTTTATTTCAGTTAGTACTTAGCAGGTGACTTAATAAATGACAAATTTATTATTTTTAACAAAATGATTGTTCATTTTGTCATAAATAATAATGATAAAAAGTATGACTACATGAAAAATTTACTGTAATAATAGCATTAGGCTTTTAATAGTTTTTTAGTATAGTTAGTCGTTTTTAGAAACGACTAAAACAATTGCATTGAAAGTTAAGTAGTTCGCTAAATTATAGTTGGAAATTACCTATATGAAATTAACTTTAAATTAATTAATTACTTTTGAAAGTTATTATTACAATTTCATTTTACCTTTAATACGCCAGTCATTACGTCGGAATCTAAGGGTTAGAAAAGAAAGTGAACCGGGAAAGCTAAATTTTGGATATTATGTGGGGGAGGCTTAGAAAAGCTTAACTTGAAAAACTCGACCAAGATTTTTTTTGAAAAAGACCATCTTGAAAAAAGCCTTTAATTCAGTTTTTTTACAATAACTCGGCTCTCCGTCGAGATACGAAAATTGTGATATAATACTTTTTTGTTGCTTTTTTTATACTCTATAATTTACCCCTTAAACATTTTCACCTACCGCTCATAGTTATCGAGATATCGAGATATTCCGCTAACGTTTATGACTTGTAATGTCATTAAATACTTTCCCCGAGAGATTAGCTTATTTGGCCATCTTTCAATATTCATGGTTTGTTTAGGGGAGTAAAATGTTGTTAGGAATTTTTGGAAATTATGAATACTTTATAAAACTATGTTGCGTTAAGTTTTGGTAAGATCGATTATGTAAATATTTTGTTAAGTCTAAAGCTTCTTGACGAACAATTTAAATATGTCAAGCGATTTTCTGAAACTCGAAGAGAAAACGTTATGGTAAAAGAGAAAAAAAGAGTTATGGTAAACAAATCTTCTTAGATAGAGAAGAAAGATTGATTTTTTGTTGTTTTAGTGCTTGACTTATTTTTTAACAGTTTTTCTACAGACTATTTGAACTGTTAGTAGTAAAAATGATTGTATTAAATTATGTTTTGTTTGAGATTACTAACTACCATTTAGTATATAGGTATATATTGCTAGATCTACACATAGTGAAGTTTGGAAATTATTACCAAATTTAGATATTTTTTATAATGGAAATCACGTCAACTAATTAATCTATCGTGTGCCTCACACGTGCAAGGGTTGGTAATTGTGACAGACAGACAGTCAGACACACGGAAAGGGTTGTGCTAATTTCATTTCAGACGTCACCCCATAATTGAACGGATTTAATTCTTTTTAATTCTGAATATTTTGTGGTGACGCGTTTAAAGGAATAAATTAAAACAATGAGTTAGGGCTTCTTTCACCAACTAAAAGTAAAGTATTGATTACTTACTTTTCAAATAAAGCTTATTGGCGAGTAAATGTTACGAGTATCTTGTGTCAATTTCATTGAAATTACCCTTGAGTAAAGCTACTCGAAGATGGTGAAACTCGTACGCTTTCTTACCAGTGACTTTAAATGGCGGTTAGCCTACTTGACACTTTACACAGAGATGGTGAAAGAGGCCCTTAATTAAGAATTGTATTAATATTAGCTGTCTTAGCAAATATATAATTCAAAAGTTGAAAATAAATAAAAAGTTTAAGGCAATGATTGTTTGCACACGTAAACAAATACAGTTTCTTTTATGGATTTTATAAGAGAAAAATGAAACCTAAAAAGTAAGTCGCCATCCCCAAAGTATAATGTCATGTTAGAGAGATAATTATATTTCATATTTGTATTCAGAAGTCACTGAGGGGCGATCAAAGGCGCAGTCGCTATTGGCGACCACTTCAAAGACTCAGTTCAGATATTAATTTTTGTCATTATTCGCATGGAAATAATTAAAGAAACATTTTTTTTTACAAAAAAATCTTATTAATAAATATTCAAAGTTATGAAGTATTCTAATAAAACTTTCATTGCTTTTGGTGGATTAAAATGTATGAAGTCAAGTTTGTGAAAAATTTAAAAAAATATTTTTAAATAGCTAGTGCGTTCGCGAAGTGTTCGCGACTTCATCCTTGTTCAATAATGAAAAAACATTTTTTTTTTATTTTTAGACTATAGGAAACTTATCGGGAACCTAACATTTTCCAGGATAAAAAAATCCTATTATGTTAATCAAGATAATAAACTATCTGTGTGCCTAATTACATCCAAATCCGTTAAGCCGATTTTGCGTGAAAGAGTAAGAATCGTGCGTGAAGCATATTAGTACGAATCTGTTTTTCACAGATTAAAATATTTAGTGTATTACTACACTATGTAGTTGTGGATAAATCTTTTTTATTTCGATTTAGTTTTAGTGTTAGTTGCTCAGACAATTCAAAATTACTCACGTTGAAAACTCGAATGGTTCTATTACTTCGGTAGTTACTAAAACAATGCCTATTAGACAAAAACATAAGCAATGCTCAGAGCTTTTAGCCGTCGGCTGTTGTGTAGAGCAGTAGAGTTGAACGCTTGCCGCACTATTTGTTCAGGACCAATCCACAGGATATTGCTTGCCCCTCACACGTCCATCGTAACAACTTCGAAATTAACCGTAAAATTGAGTCTATATTTTGCCATTCCCTTTGATTACGCTCATGCTTACTTGTGTTTGGAATATCCGGATAAATAAAATTGTTAAAATTATTTACTCACTAGCTGGTGCCCGCGACTTCGTACGCGATGATAAATTAAAAAAATAAAAGCAATTACAACGCTTGACAACTTGTTGCTATAACACATTGGCCAGGCGTTAGTTAGAGTTTTATATTTTAGATAATCCCTCGGGAACATTACTTTTTTCTTGGATGAAAGGTATCCTATGTCCTTTCTGGTGTCCCAGACAACGTGTATGCAAAATTTCATGGTGATCGGTTTAGTAGTTTTTGCGTGAAAGCGAGACAGACAGAGTTACTTTCGCATTTATAATATTAGTAAGGATTCATAAATAGAATCAAAAGAAGCAACAGTACAGTATCTTTTTCTCAATTATTTGTGAACCTATTTTCTTAGTGAGAACAATAAAAAAATTTGAATTGAATACACCTTTGAATTGATTTGGTTTAATTTGGAACAGTAGGTTTAGAATCAGCAATATCTTAGCCATAGAGCTCCTCATATTTTCCACTAGGTCGCTAGGTTTCATTAGGTCTTTCATTAGGTCAATTTTGTAGACACTAGGATTGATTAAAATTAGTGCTGAACACACTGCTGAATATTGTTACTAATAGGTTGGATTTTGAAATTGAACAGAGTAAAAACCTTCTTAAAAATACATACCTAGCTGCAAAATTTCATGGTTCTAACACTGTCGAAGTTTAGCAATTTCAAATGAAGCGAAAATTTGTACGGAATGGTGTTTGTTACTATTTCACGCGAAAACCACTTAACGGATTTTGATGAAACTTTACAGTAGCTAGTATAGTAATTAATACATATCAGAAATATCATGTCCTGTAATTTAAACAACACGCGGCACTAAATCATCGGTATTATAAAAAAAGATGAAAGAAAATTATAAAATGATTGAGTCGAAAAAAAAAATACAGCATGCGTTTCAAATTGCCCTTGAAAATGTAAATATTGAAACAAATTATATAACAGGAAGGTAACTATTTGAAAGCCCCCAAGTCACTCATAAAATCAGATATCAGCGAAGGAAATAAAAGACATCCGAAGCAAAGGGCTCCGTCCGATCCTATACACACAATTCTGCGAGCCATTTAATTGGGTTTGAATGTTTGTTTGTTCGTCCGTAACTCCAAGGTTATTATCCCTATATATGTTTATTTATACGATGCTCGTAACAGCCAATAGTTATTGGGCTGAAAGACATCTGAAAATCATACGTCAACATGCAAGTAGGTAAAAAAAACCAGTTGCCATATTATGTGTCATGTCAAATACAACTAGGTATAGATTTTAAAAGCACATTAAGTATTATGTGAAACAAGTAAGATTTTGAAAGTAATTATGGAGTGTTACAATAAAATTGATAGTGCGTAGAGATTACTCAATGAATATATTTATGCATGCTTGTACTTTAAAAAAATTACCACTACATATCACAGAATAAATAAAAGTTAACACGATACCTATTGTTTACTCAGTAAACAGTACGACACAGTATTCCTAATCGGGTGCTATGATATTTATTCAGGATATACATGGTATGAAATGCCCGTATTTATTCGCGGAAAATGGATACATTCCCCGATTTGGGACTACTTTACATAGAAAACCTTTTTTCTTCTGATCGTATACGTTTTTATGGTTGTTGACAGTTATATCAAAACACATTTTGAAAATGGAACACTTATATTCTATACTTAGTATTATAACAATCTTTTTAAACACGACACGTTTGGTCTAGGGTTAAGGTACCTTAAGCGGTTATCACACTATTCAATTTGAAGGAAACAAATTGAGGAACTTATGTAGTGAACTAGTTGATCACACAACACTAAATTGATTACTAAATCGAATATATAGAATTGAAAATAGATAATAGAAACTAAAATCTAAATTGAATCCAATCTGTTCCAACTGCGATCACACTTTCCGATTTCCTAAATTGGTTCATTTCAAATTGAATAGTATGATAGTGTTTAATTCTTCTATAGTCGGCAACGCACTTACAGCAACTGTGGTGTTGCTTGTATTATAGGCGACAGTAGCCACTTACCATCAAGTGGACTGTCAGCCTAATATCTGAAGATCTTAGCACAAATAAAAAGAAAATCTTCGGTATAACTTTTTTTGTGAACCGTATAGTAACACGGCTAGCTAGTAGCACCTAGTAGTTAATAATCAGTAGTTTATTATTATAGTAATTGTTTAGTATTATTATAGCACACATAGTGAAAAAAAAATGCCGAACTTAAATACATAAGTCTATAAGTTGGCACTTTATTCGCTACTTTTTCCTTGACGTCGCATTTTGTTTCACACAACGATAAAGCCATTTTCTAATACGGGAACCAACTTGGTTCCTTCATAATACAGATTAAGACAAAAATTGCGTTGACGTTCGGCCTCCTTCGAGCCGTATTTTTTTAATTTTCTCAAACAAGATCTCGAGGCAAGGAATTCGATTATAGAGCCTAGCGTCTTGCAATATAATTAAATTTGTTTTCAACAGCGCAGCGGGGGTTTCTTGGCGGTGCATTTTGTTTATTTCCGCTCCCAATAATGATTAATTTTAAGTTTAGTACCAAGCTTTTTAAATAGTAATTACCAATTCTGTAAAGAATCTGGCAGATAAACAGACGGTTCACTTAATGGTATTTAAGTGGCTACCATTTATACTACCGTAAAAAGCTAAAAAAAGTCACTTGCCTATTTCTCCGCTAACATCTCTAAACTACACAACAGACTTTGGCACGGTTTTTTGGCTAATGGAAAGAGCGTTAAACGGGAAGTAGGTTTGTATATAATTTGCAAAAAAAAATTGAATCTGTGCGAAGTCAGGTGTGATTCGCTAGTTAACTTTAATTTAACAAGATTTATTTCAGATTAAACGAAACTTGAGCAGTAAGTAGTTATCTTAGCTAAATTTTTTTTATTAATTTTCTTTATTTTTCTAAACTATCTGCATTGAACGGTACGTTTTGGTGGTAAATGATTATATTATAGAATTAGCTTTAGGGATTCATTTTTATTTATATAGATTATTATAATTCAGAATCCATTTGGTGACACCGAAAGACTGGATTCAGGAAGCTGTAACAATAACTCCATAAACAAAGAATTACAAGAACAATATCCTTAGCGAAAGAAACTTTTTAATAATGGCTAAAAGTGTCCTAGTCGACATGAAATAATTGTTAAACGCACAAAAGCAGTAACAATCGCACGCCTCCTTACAAAGGACATTAATATTTTTTCCTTCGTCCTCCGTTGAAATACTTGCGCTCCTTTTAATTCCTACCCCAGTTTCCCTTCGAGTTTATGAAATAAGTTTTTCTAACAAGATTACTTTTTATGAGGAAAAAATTGGCGGATAACGAATTTAGAAGTGCTGGCATGATGTCTCGCAGCTTCCTTTGATGAAATTCATTTGTTTTTTGTTAAGAGGTGAATTGTTTCAAAACACAAAGAGTGTATAAGCTACTTAACGTCTCATAATTATTCGTGTTTGAGTGGAGATAAAAATATTAAATTTAAATTGATGTTGATGTGAATTTGTGAATGCATTTGTCGTGTTTAAATTGTACATTTTATTTTTTAGTAAGTAATTTACAAAAAAAAAGTACAAGTAAAAAGTTTTATAAAAAAAAATCTGCATGGCCGTTTAATTTATAGTATTTTTTAATTATTAATAATTTTAAATTTCATTTAAATTAAGTCTCTATGACTTTTGTCCTCAAGTGCATAGTTTCCGACATATCGGGCAAAAAATTTGTGATTTTATACTCATTAAGAAATCATAAACCTTATAAAAACAAAAAATTGGATCGGTAGGATAGTGCAAAGTTAAATTCTATATTTACTGGCCTAACAACGGTTTGCTAATTTTAAGACCAATTTCCTAGGTATAGTTTATTTATATTTTAACTGGTCCTATACAACCCCTGATGTTAATGTAATTGTTCAAATACAGTAAACTTCACAATTTGCCTAAACTATGAATCCGTCAACTGTAATCTGGAGCGTTTTGGGGTAACAGGGGAACGGGCAGACGGATTATCATATCACATGAATATTTTATAAGATGGTCTGATTCAATTAGACAGCGAATGTGGCTCCAATGCGCCCGTACAAACGAGAAATATTTCAATTGAGTAATTTTCACATTCAATTCGTTCAAAGCAACGAAAAGTACAGATCGTCTCCAATCCAATGAGTTTCTTTGAGCAGTAGGTACTGTATATAAATATATATAGCAAAAAGTTGCTTTGATGAGTTTCAAGTGAAGAATTACAGAAGCATATCTAAAGAATAAATGATTTTTTTTATGTTAAGGTCGACAGACAGGCTGACGGTCCACTTGATGGTAGGTGGCTACCGTCGCCTATAACACAAGCAACGCCATAAGTGCTACAAGTGCGCTGCCAACCGTACAAGGATTAAGGATAAGATTACAGAAAATGAATATACATAAAAAAATATTGCTATAATAATATTTTGCCGATGGTGCAATAGTTACATTTTTTTGACAACCACACATTGAAACAAATAAAATTCGTTCTCCTTTTTTTAAAGATTTGCATAATGAATGCCCAACGATACGAATGCGTTATTACCATTTTAAACAATGAGTTTCCGTGTGCTATATTTGTGTGAGTACGTACAAGTGGTACAAATCATAAGCGGAGCGGAAATTCGCAAACTTAGTTCTAAGAATGATAAAAAATCAGTTCGACATAATGACTAATAGAGACGAGAGAATGTAGAGAGAAGTTTAGAATAAGTTAGCGGAGCAATTAACAGAGGCGGACGGCGTTTTTATTTTATAACTAGCTGGCGCCCGCGACTTCGTCCGCGTTGAAAAAGAAAAAAGTAGTCTACTATCCTGTGTCCTGTACATCTAAATGTTTATCTACCAAGTTTCATCAGTTGGTAGATAACATCATCATCAAAATCAGTTGATTCGTTTAAGAGTTATGAAGGAACATACATATAGAAAAAAATTACAAAAATAGTCAATTTAGTTTTATAGAGCCTATAAACAGGATATCTCTGAAACTAAAGTAACTTACTCTCTTACAGATTTATTATTAGTATTGATGACGATTGATAGATATGTATATAAGAAAATAGAAGATAATACATAAAAAAATAAAAAGAAGAAGCTCATATAGGTGTAAAATAAGGAAATGTGGTTTTGCTTGTGTTATAGGCTATGGTAACCACTTACCATCAAGTGGACCGTCAGTCTGTCTGCCGACTTTAATATCTATACTAATATTATAAAGAGGAAAGATTTGTTTGTTTGTTTGTATTGAATAGGCTCCGAAATTATTGGACCGATTTGAAAAATTATTTTACCATTAGAAGCCGACATTATCCGTGATGAACATAGGCTACTTTTTACCGCGGGAAAATGCTTCATTCCTACGGGAAATCTAAAATAAAAGTAAATACTAGCGGCATGGCCCGGGATACACTTGGCAGCGCCATCTATCCAGAATCAGGTGAAGTGACTAACATGACAACTGCTTGGTGATACTTTTAGCGATCCGCTCCACGGCAGACGGCGTTTAATACTTTTCAACGCGGACGAAGTAGCGAGCACCAGCTAGTATAAAATATACGTACACGTAAATTAATTTTTGTATTTCTACATTTGAATTAATTTCTTTCACAATCTAGGGAGCAATGTTTGTAATAATATTGCTGTTGCTTGTGGTTTAGGGTAAAAAGCGCAAGCGGAACGTGCGGAAAGCAGTAAATCAACGGCGGAACAGCGCAGGCGACCTTCCGCCATCTTTTATTATGTTTATTCATGAAATTGCTCATCTAACGAAAGTGAATCTTTGTTTACTTGCCGACGAAAATGTTGTGTCGCATCTTGTTACGCGGTTTACACACAAAATGCTAAGTTAACTGCTATGCAAAAATTGGTAGTGTACCTTTGGCATCAAATAACTCAAGCAAAGATAGGAAAGTGTACCTTATAGATAGATTATAATTATCTACAATATAATATTATGATAGTACCTTATTTATAAAGCTGGCGTGTATTATATATTAATATAATTATAATACTAGCTGGCGCCCGCGACTTCGTCCGCATTGAAAAAGAAAAAGTAGCCTAATTTGTGTTTTGTACATTTAAATATTTATCTACCAAGTTTCATGAAAATCATTTAATTCGTTTAAGAGTTATGGAGGAACATACATACATACAATACGTATACTTACAGATTTATTATTAGTATCAATACATTTTTATCATATTGATTTATTGATGATAAATTGTGTTCACTTCTTTATGTTACCTATACAATCAATTGTTTATAATTCAAATAATATAACCACTAATAAATCATATCTTAAAAAATTAAAAAAATCTCTATTAATATGTAAACTAGCTTTTGACCGCAAAATTTTCCGCCTCTTTTATTTTCTTTTCTTTTTTTATTTTCTCTTTTTTTTTTCTTTTCTTTTCTTTTACATTAATACTCATATTCTCATGCTCATATAAAGCATCGAATTGTGTTTTTTTAGATGAGCCCTCAAGTACAGTACAGTACCACCCAGAACAGTAAATTTTTCAGAGGTCTCTAATTCTGTCTAGGTCGCTAACGAAATATGCCATGACTTATTAATAGGTGACCTAAGATTAAGTAAGCCATCAGCCTGCCTGTCAGCCTTTAAGAGACCGTAGTCCATATTGCACAAGGAAATATTCTAGAACCAATTTCATAAAACCACACATAAACCTATTTCTGAATGTTGTATACTGTTTAACGCATTTGGATAAAAAGGCTCTTGTTTGAATCTCGTTTCGTAGGCGACGAAAAAATGCTTATGCAAAGTGTTATTATTTTAGACGCGCACTGGGTGAGGCATTACGCAGCGGATGTTGAGAGGGCGCATAAGGAGATGGTGCTAGTTACAGCGATTATAATTATGACCAACAACATTGTCTCGCATTTAATGCAAGTAGTAATTGAATTACTGTAGAATTGTTTTCGGTTTACGTTCCGATGCATGTTTTAAGAATTTAAAAAAAATCTTCAACACTGTCCATAATTTATTAAATTTATGATATGAATTAAGAAAATTCAGAACGTCATAACACACGCCAAGCAAATAGAGACTATAAATAATTAAACCACAAACTGTCATAAACTACTTGAATAATATAGAGCAAATCAGACAAGTTCTATAAATCTGTGTATCGTATTTATTTTGTAAATTATACAATAGCTACCCGCTACCGACTTCGTCCAGGAAGAAACTTAATTAGGTTTTATTGTATGTATAATATAAAATTAGGGGCCATATGACAGATTCCAAATTATGCTATGTAAAGAAGATATACCGAACTTTTCATAATATTCAACAATGTTTGAATTTATGACGTCAGTTTTTTGTTCTATTTTTAAAACCGCTTGCATTGAGGCTCCACAAAGAGGAAGTGCGTTGGGCGCCTTTAGGCGGATCGAGCGGAAATGGGTCAGGGCGGGATTTAGATGTAGCTGTTATTGCTGGCTGATTTAAATATAACTGAGAGAGATGAAAGTACGGCCCCATGAGCGCCTACTTACTCAGTGATTTGGCTTTTGTGCGAGTGAAATACTGTAATTTCGCATCAGTGTGAAAGGAGGTCTACGTGCTTCTATTGTGTTAGTGTAATGTGTTCGATTCGAAGTTTAAATTAAAGCTCTTTAGTGGGAACGTTAAATTATTAACCATTTCCTAAGGGGTGCGTTACTACGATACTAATATAATAAAGCTACAGAATTAACAGAACAGAACAAAATAATTTTTTTCAGTCAACCTATTTATTTTATGACAGATTGACTGAACTATATGTTTGACCAAATTAATATGCGCTGCATATAAAAAACGTAATTTATTTTCACTTTATATTTATAAAAAATATTTTATTCATTAAATATTTTACAAGTAATACTTACTTACGCATTTCACCGACAATGCTCTCCAGATACAATTTTCATTAAAATTTAGACAAGCCACCAAAATTAATAATAGCATTGAAACAAAAGATGAAAATCAAAACAAAACCAGTTCGCAACGTTGATACATTAAGAGTAAGGCTGTTCGTTTGTTTCCGTTTTCTCCGCAAACAAAAAACAATACCAAAATGAATATTCATTTTGAAATTAATGAAATTGAATTTTACAATGAATACAACGAATGAATGTTCGCCAAATGAGATATCATTATGGAATTTCGAGTTATTGTTTCAACTCTGGTTCGCAAATATTGATTAACAATTATTTACGGAATGCGCTAATTACTGAATAATTAGTTGTTCTATTAAATTAATGGTATTAGGTATTTTCGTCTTGTTACATAAAATCATACTCCATAGTAATAATTATAAGATCTTTTTTGTCTGTCTGTTATCTTTCACGCCTTAACTACTCAACCGTTTAACATGAAATTTTTTAAGTACGTTGTCAGGGTTACAGAAAAGGACATTTCATCCAGAAAAAAAGTTTACTGTCTTCGAGGGGTCATCAAAAAATGAAAATCTAACGCAAAAGTATAATAGCAACAAAGAAGTCCCGGCGTTCTTTGCTCTTGTGTTATGCAGTGCAGGCGTTATATTTTTAATTTTTCAACGCGGACGAAGTCGCAGGCACCAGCTAGTCTTTACATAGTATAAAAAAGTCGCTTCCCGCCGTCTGTCCGTCTGTACGCTTAGACCTTTTAAACTACACAACGAATTTTAATGCAGTTTTCACTAATGGAAAGCGTTAAACGAGGAAGGTTTGTGTATATATAATTTACAGAAAAAATGTAATCGTGTAAAACCGGGAGCTGGTCGCTAGTATTAAATAAATGCCAAGTAATTTTGACCAAGTAAATAAGTTGTATAGAAAGCTATACAATGTAGCCGGCGAGCTCTAAGCGCAAAGTGAAGTAGAGAGGCTTTTAAGATTGGTAAACCGAATCGTACGGGCAAACGACGAATACAAACTGCTTTGTACAAGTGATTGAACGAGCTAGAATATATTACATCTGTGTACCTACTCCGTTTGTAAGTAATTCTGTTTAATTATTCATAGTATGGTACCTACTTTTAAGGACTTTTATTCGGTTTTCCTGTCAGTTTTTAATTCTATTTTTATACCATACCTATAGTGTTAGTTAAAGGAGATCAATCAATTTTGTATGGAAATGAGGCCATCAGTTTTTTTATTATTTACGTTTTAATTGTTGTAACTTATACTTGTTTAGGTAAGAAGAAATTATACACTATACTGATTACTGGGAAAATATCGTGTAATTTGGTAATTGAGTTTCATAGATGTATAAATTTTTATGTATTAAAATGTATTTTTAATTTTTGAATGTTATCCCCATTTGGAAAATCTGAAAATAGATTGACAGGAAATTACTGAAATTAAGCAATATTTTTATTACTAAATTCGCCAAATTTTTCTGCACGGCTAAATATACTGGCTAAGAGTAAACCCATCATCAACAGTACCTAGGTATTAAAAAAAAAACTGTATTGTTTTTTTACTGTTAATTTACTTCGAGTACAAATAAAACAGTTCAAAACTAAAATAATTCAACTGTAATTAATTAAAATGCAAACACTAGACGAAGAACTCAAACGAAACAAACCGGGCACAACACAACTTTAGAGAAACTTCAACCATCGAAGTGAAAATAAAATCTTAATCCTATACAAATCAATTCAGAACGAATAGAGGAAACGGGGGATAGGCGGTAGTCGCTTTTGAAGAGCGCTCGCAATCAAAGAAATCGGTTAAAGAAGCACCGATAGCCCTTAACACGGGGATACGAGAATTTCGCCGGACTCCCTACCAATTTCCCCGCGTTCCTCCTCCGAAACGGCGGCAAATGGCGACAATTTATGACGGGTGCTGACGACGTCTAATACTGGAAGGTTCTCATTAAGCGAGTCTAAACGCGGACCTGTATTCACTTAGAGAGGCGATTTTTTTCCTTCGACTCACCCAAGTTTTCTTTACTGCGTGCTCTCTCCGTGTTCCACTTTAATTTAAGATTTCTTTTTCCATTTCATTCTTTGTTATATTGTTTTATAATTTGTTTTAAGAATAATATTAAGTTATTCTAAGTTTATTGATGAAGTTTCTAGGAAACGAATATTTAAAATTTTTGGGGCGAAACTGGGGAGACATTTTTAGCCAAAAGTGGAAGTAGTAAGAAACAATAATTAAGGTATAATATTAATATTGTAATGAATACATTAATTAAAAATTTCTATATTTATTTACGCTTAGATAAAAAGTTATAATACATAATATGAAAGAACTCATCTACTTTGATATACAGGGGACAGAGCTACTGAGATTTTTTAATTTTCTTATCTAATTGGATTTCTCTAACATTAGTTGTAGGTCTCTTATGTATTTTTTATTTGTATCTGCACTTTATTGGGACCATAAAAACAACAAAAAATTATATTCTTCATATGACTGAATGGAGTACTTAGAAAAAATATTTTAATTTCAATCTATTACTTTAGAGTTTAATGCGCGAACGACTTATTCCCATGATACCCATAGACAAATATAAATTTCTTTTTACTATTTACATTTAGAAATTAAAAGTTTCAAAAAAACAGTTGTTATAAAATAGAACTTAAAAACAAATAAACAATTGTTATTGATCTTACTTAGAGGCTTTTATTTAACGTAAATTATTTATTTTTTATAAGGTTGGAATTAGGTTTACGAGTATACTAGTTTTAATTAACTCAATAAATTAATTATTCGTGTGGGCTGTGGTCGCACCAATGTGTTTACAAAGTTAATTTTATATTTGTTGTTCGTTGATCGCACTGCACTTAATTAAATAATCTGAATTCCATTCAGATTAAAATCAAATATTTCATACTGCAATGGACTAAATTATGATTTTGGTCTGTGATTTCGTTCGCGTAACTTTATAAAATAGCCTATGTAGTCGTTTTTAAGTTTATTCATTATAAACATACTAATCTTTTCTCTTTATATTAGTATAGATATACTTAGATAAAATGGCAATAAACATTAATTCATTGTTTTTATGGTTGATTAATTTTTCTAAGGATATGAATTTCTTTTTTATTATTATTAGAATTATTTTGAAAAAATGTATACGAATTTTAAATAAGTAATATTTGCGTCAAAACTAAATTTTTCAATTACTTAATGGAGTTGGGCTATGTAATTAAAATTGGCTCATATATACAATAATGTGCTAACTATGTTTTAATTTAACTAAATTTAGTCCAACATGATGTTAGTTTACAGAACAATAAAACGTATAGGACAAATGAGTGGCAAAGGCAAAAGTTATTTACTCGTTCACTCTATAAACTTTACACTGGCTCGATCATTCCCTAGATAAATTCGTAAATTAAATTCGTGCACCAAGCGATATTGTCTCCTATTCTGTCTGCAATATGAGAGTATTTGCCGTGATTACGCAAGAGCTTTCGGGTGCGCCTTAAAATAATGTCAACTCTAAACAGGGTTGTCGCTTCTAGCTCTAACGTTAGACAGTTTTTTTAGTCACTTAAACAACAAAAATTTAGTCTTATGAATAAAATAATGAATTAATGTATTTGATTATAAAAAAAAAAACATTCAGAAATATAGAGCGAATGTTAATATTTTATTTTCACTCTTAAATTTTTTAATTATATATTGTTTACAAAAAACCTACAGCACTATTAATTTAAACAAATTATATTAATATAACGCTGCTAAATATAGTTTTTTTTAAATTAACATAACGAAAGTTATAGAAAGTTTACAATTATTACTTAACAAAAAATATATTATGTGTATGTCTTCTTGTGTATACATGAGTCAAAATGTATAATGTACATAACAAATAAAGAAATAACTGTTCTAGCAAGAATCTCTTTCAAAATTATATTAGCGTATTTAGTGGGCTAAACAGATATATAAAATAGGCCAAGGAATGCTTTATAATTTTTTTAAATAAATAAAAAAAAAATTATTCAAGAGTTATTATGAATTATATGCCTTTTTCAACCGACTTCCAAAATAGGAGGAGGTTCTCAATTCGAGTGTATTTTTTTTTTATATTTGTTACCTCATAACTTTCGACTGAAACGTATTTGATGATTCTTTTTTTATTTGAAAACTGGTGCTTCCCGTGTGGTCCCATTTCAGTTTGGTCCAGTTCTGACAAGGGCATCCACGAGAAAAAACGGTTTGAAGTCGGTTTAAGAGTGTGGATATTTTCGCCAGACAAGACACTCCGCTTCAACAGTGTGGTACAGTGTATTCTTAAAGCGTTTAATGTGTCTTTATATAAATATTTATTACTTAAAAATATGTCTAGCGGTCTCGGGAGACATTAGCTTGTATTGCTGCTATTAATTGGTACACCGAGCAAATGTTTTTTTAACCCGATCGCAGCGTAACCTTCTGTGTTTACTTGTGAATTATTTACCTCTCAAACACACACGAAAAAGGTCATCAATATTGGCCAAGCCTTTTAGGAGATCATTAATATATTAATATATATTATTAGTTAGTAATATAAAAAAGATTTTCATATAAAAAATTGAATTATATTAATTTACTAGCTGGCGCCCGCGACTTCGTCCGCGTTGAAAAAGAAAAAAGTAGCCTATTATGTGTCCCTTACGTCTAAATGTTTATCTACCAAGTTTCATGAAAATCAGTTAATTCGTTTAAAAGTTATGGAGGAACACACATACATACATACATACATACATACATACATACATACATACATACTTACATACATACATACATACATACATATATACGTATACAATACCTACACTTACAGATTTATTATTAGTATGAATGATGATTATATTGATTGATGATTGATTGATTGATTGATTGATATCTACATCAACATAGCTGCAGGTTATGCGAGGTGATCCTGAATGCTGACTGCATCACCTCGCTTCTTTTTTGTATAGACAAAACTTTGATAAATTAAGAGCGTTGGAATTCCAGGGACCTAGAGATTGGACAACGAATGAAATAAAAATGTATACGGTCACCGAGTATATAAAAAAATGTACATACATGTTTTTGTATTTGTACATTTTGCGTTTTCAACCACGTTTTCACCGAGGTCAAAATAAAGTTTTAATTTTTTTTGTCTATTTGTGCGTTTGTGCACGCTAATCACAGAAACGGTTAATTGATTTAATTGTATATAGCTTGACGTTTGTTTCATTCCAATGAGCTTAGAAACAAGAAAGTTATACCGAATTGCGAAATACAAAGCTTACGAGGTTGAGGGCACAGCTATAGTTAGTTAATAAAGATGTTGATTTTTTATAATATTGTGCATAATTAGCGAGAGAGAGAGAGAGAGAGCCTAATTACCACTCGTCAACCCTAGCCTGGCTGTACGAGGGGGGTCATTGCGCCTTAGAACTGGGTCAGATAGTGGCGACATTTTTCTGGGTCGGAGCTGGATTTCGGGGAATGTTTTTACAAATGAATAATGTGGGAGAGAAGTTGGGTAACAAGAACGAACTTTATTTTTTCATGTTAAGAGCATTTTATTGTTTCCTTTGATTACAAATGACCACGTTTTTGTATATATTGTATGTTTTTCCTGACACAAAAGAATCTTTTTTCTTTATTATTAATTAGCAATAATTACTATAATAGTTATTTCTCCGTGTACATTTTTTGTCTTATTCATAAACTAGCTGTTGCACGCGACTTTAGCTGTTGTCCTCGTAATTTTATAAAATAAATATAGCCTATGTTACTCGCTGATAATGTATCTTTCTATAGGTGAAAGAATTTTAAAAGCGGTCCAGTAGTTTTTCAGTTTATTCATTACAAACAAAAATACAAATATTCTCTCTTTAGTATAGATAAAATAAATTAGACAACACAGTAGGTAAAAATTTACATTAAAATTATAAAGATAAATATTTACCTTGGTGAATCATGCGAGGTTTAAATGGGATAAGCCTTAGAAAAGATGCTAGTTGATGTTAATCAATGTAGAAGAGCCATTTCTGAATGTATTTACGAACTCGCGGATTTTTCCAATGTTTGTAGCTTTGTTTAATATGTTTAAAATAAGAAACCAGCGACCAGTTCCCGGCTTCGCCCGGGGCCTCCTTTTTCCCTATTTCCATGAGTGAAAACCGGTTTACAAATAAATAAATTATTAACGCAGAAACAGACAACTTCTAATCTAAAATGAAAACAACTTTCTAATATTATAACATTATTCTTGATTTATCTAACAAATTACTGA
Source organism: Synanthedon vespiformis (assembly GCA_918317495.1). NCBI lineage: Eukaryota > Metazoa > Arthropoda > Insecta > Lepidoptera > Sesiidae > Synanthedon > Synanthedon vespiformis. The sequence continues at coordinate 10,596,396 of OU906948.1, forward strand.
GTAGATTGTATTTGGAGGAAACAAATGAGCATTGTTTAGGGAAACAACAATGCGACAGAACTCGAAACGCTTACAAACAAGCTAGCCTAAGTGGAAACTAATAAGTGGTAAGTCACGCTTTCTACTGACTGAAACAAAGACATTAGGGTAGGTGTACATTAGATAATTCATTTAAAATCTATTAACAAATTAGTGCCGCTTAGGAAAATAGAAAACAACCTACATAATAGCAATTGTATAGTTCCTGAAAGAAACTATACAATTTGAATGAATATTGGAAAAACAAATTCAATAAAGATAAATGTAAAGTGAAACACATTATAATATGTGGAAATAAATAAGTAGCCACTTTTTTACATAATACTGCTTGAACATTTTTGGAAATCTGTCATCAACTTATAAATTATTACATTTTTTTATTCAGTGCTGTGTTCCTTAAAACTTAAAACAATTAAGAGTAAGTTTTTATTCAAAAAAACTCAAAAAAATTCGCATGTGAGTTTGTTTACTTGTTACTCTTTTACGCCTTAACGATAATCCTTTTGGAGATTTGCGGTTTTGAATAAACTAACATTAGATTTCTTTATATAAAGATTCATGTGCAAAGACTTCTGTATTGGTGTTTCTATAAAATCACATGCCTTACTATTTTCTATACATATTTGTAGTTTAATTAAACTATTGTTTGTGAGCACTCAGCTTAACAAAGTCGAAATTTAGTAAAGGATAAGGTGGGATTTGAAATACTGGAATTGTTAAGCCATATTCAGATCTAAGTTCAATTTGGCATTCGTTCAGGCAATGCACATTGTTAAACGTAGCAATAAGCCAGATATATATACAAACTGGGGATCCTATTATATTTCTTATTACAATAGATTTCAGCGAGGATGCAGAGTACTATATAATTTGCAAAAAGAAAAATGCATCAGAACGAATCCAAGGGCTGATCGCAACTGCAGCATAATCCACAGAATTAATCCCAATATGACCTGATTCATTGTACATTTCAATGATCGAAGGTTAAGATTGTTATTTTGAATCAAAACGTTTTCATATACATACTCTTAGTCTAAGAGTCTTAGAGTTTAATTAAAATCTAGGGAAGGATCCAATTTGTGAATGCTTCCAAACAGTTATATATTATGTTAGTACATGCATAGTATCCGTTTTCCCCAATAAAACTAACGTATCCAAAACATTCTACGTCTGATGTAATCCGTTGAGCATCCGCATCGGGTTCCAAGTTAAATTGTTACAATCTGGGATCTTAGTCCGCAGTTATGTTAGGAATCTGCCGCCGAATAGGGCAGACGGGAATGTGAAACATTATGAGAGATAGTACAAGTATGTCTTCTGTTGTTTCATACAAGAAATTTATTTGCAATAGCGTATCTACTGACTTTAAAAGAGTTGCTGGTTTAGCGATTAAAGAGTTCTTTTATCGTGTAATGTTTTTCCTGTTTTTCAAAAAAGATGTTTCTTTTTCAGGATTACATTGAGATTAATAGGTGAAGAGAAATATTGATAACATTTTATAAGCTAATCATCAATCATGATTATATACTAATAATAAATCTGAGTGTAGGTATTTTATGTATAACTCTTAAACGAATTAACTGATTTTCATGAAACTTGGTAGATAAACATTTAGATGTACAGGACACAGGTTAGACTACTGTTTTCTTTTTCAACGCGGATGACGTCGCGGGCTCCAGCTAGTAATAAAAATAAGTTTTCAGAAAATTCTATGGAGTTAGGTATTTTGTATCTGTTTCGAATATTTAATAGGATAAAGAAATTATATTGTATGTGTATATTTCATTATATTATATGTTTAGTAAGAAAAAAAAATGAAAATGTATTCTGATTAAGAAATTAAAAAGAAGGAATCCAAATGAGCCGCGTCAGTCGCAATAAAGTGAATTGGAGAGATAAAAATCAATTGGTTTCCTCGCTCTCTGAATCGCCAAGTTTCTTAATAGCGATTCAATATGCACATAAATTTGTTCGCTCTGGGAACTTTTGCGTGGCAGAGAAGGGTAGCTTATATCCGTTTAGCTAGAGAAATATTTTCATAGAACATTCTAGACATTATTCAAGTTTTTTTTTACTTCGGGTATCTTTTATTTGATCCTTTAGTTATCGTAGACTAGTGTTTTTGCCCGCGACTTTGTCCGCGTCCGATCGATACCAAGTTACACTAATCTGAAGATTGTCTGAAAGTTTCTTCAAAATCGGTTCAGCTGTTTTGGAGTCTATAGGAGATATACATACAGACATTGACTTTTATATTATAAGAAGATAGTACATACTTACTATATATATTATATTGGTCAGCTAATTTCCTATAATTTTTCCTTAACCCAGTATCAAACGTATGCATAGCCTTTTTAAACGACTGTTGATCTTCTGTTCTCCATATTCGTATACACTGTCTGCTCCTCTTATGATGTTATGGGTCCTGTTCGTCTATCCCAATGTCCATTTTCAGCACGACAGGTAATATCCCGCTCGTTCCCAATCCCGCTAACTATTTTTGGGATATCTCCACCACCTTTGTTTCTCGACGAGTCTCCCTACTTCAGATCTTATAATACACAGAAACATTATTCTTTTTTTCCATGTCTCCTTGTCTGTATTGAATATCATCTTAACCAATGATTGAATATTGATTTGATATTGAAGGTTAAAATATATGACGAAGTTTACTGTATGCTAACCCAACCTATCGAATCCTCCATTTACAATACAAGAAAAGGCTGTATCTATATTTTTTTACAAATAAAAAAACACTTTGCTGTTGTTAACAGGCCAATAAATGGGATAGATTTAGATCAACAGTTAACATTTATTGGCTAACAACTACAAAGTCGTAGTTTCATAATGGTTAACAACTTTAAAGTGGTAGAAACTTTTTCTGAAAGCAATTGAAGTGATATTGCACGCAATTCAAACGAATTTTATTCTAAAATTCTACTGGCAAGCTGTAAAAGAAGTTCAACATTGAACTTCAAATATTTTTCGACTGTCTGGCGAAGAACTCGTAAAAAGGCACTAGTTGAAAGCGATTCTTGACACTTTTCAATTTTTATTGGAAATTTACTGTGGACAATATTCTTTACTGTTATATTTTTAACTAGCGATGCGTCCTGGCTTCGTTCGGGTGCATTTTTTGAAATATTTTATTTTAAAATTGCTTTCAAATTTTCATATTGGTGACACTGAAGTTCGCCAATTTATGACATAAAAACTTTACCTTTGCTTCATAAGTGAGAAGAGGCACTAAACTGTTTTGTTTTTATAATAATTTATAGCTGAAATGAATTCAACACTCCATTCCATGGACATATTCGAATGCATCATTGTTTTTTAACTGACTTCCAAAAATGGTTCTCAATTCCACCGTAAGTATATATGGTTTTTTTATGCGTGTTCGCGGATAACTTCGTTGTTTATGAATCAATTGTGATTGTGATCAATTTTGGTTGAAAAGGAGATATCCCAAGGGTTGTACCATGATAAGGAAACCAGGATATGATTGTGACATCCCAGAGAAATCGAGGGAAACCTTAGAATATCGTACTGGCGACTAGAGTATTTGTTAATTTTTTCATTAAGTATTTTAAAGCACTACTATTTCATGAAGATCTGGAGTCGATCTGATGGTGGCATCCCAGAGAAATCGAGGGGAACCTTAGAAAATCGTAGTGGCAACTAGTGCGTTTGTTAATTTTTTCATTAAGTATCTTATTAGTTTTCTGTTTTAAGTCGTTTTTTTCTTTGTTGGACAGTAAAATAGTCTTGTTAAAAAAGCGTTTTGAAATTTAAAAAATGGAATGTGAATATTATTTGAAATCAATGAGACGAGAACGTTCGGAAACCGTCGTTCGGACGGTTGGCTATTGTCTTCCGGAAACGAATGGCGCGTGAGGGCTGGACACGGAAATAGATCGCGTTCCAGCCTGCGCGACCTATACATACATAGATACACACGTAGCTTTGTACTGAAGGGTGATTTCACGAATTGTGATTATCTTTGCATTTATTAAAAAGGACGCTTTGCCATAACAATAATTTAATCAATACTAATAATTAAAATCTGTAAGTGTAAGCGTCTCTTTCACCAACGTCATGTAAAGTGTTGATTAGTTACTTTTAGAAATCATTTTCTGTTTTATTGAATTATTCACTCGTTTGACTGCATCATTCAATAGGCGAATCTTTTTTATTATTTTCTATTCAATATTTGGGACGTTTACCGTACAAATAAAGGTATACCAGCTCCATAATCCCCGGTTACTGGTGACTTTAAATGACAGTTACGTCAAGTAGGCCATACTTGAAGTTTGTGAAACAGGCGCTAAGTATGGTATGTATGTATGTATGGTCCTCCATAACTCTTAAACGAATTAACTCTTAAACGATTTTCATGAAACTTGGTAGAGAAACATTTAGACGTACAGGACACAGGATAGGCTAATTTTTTCTTTTACAACGCGGACGAAGTCGCGGGCGCTAGCTAGTACGAAATAAACTTTGTATGTTTGATTTTCATTTCACGATTAAAAGTACCTACTGAATCGATTCTGATTAAATGCAATTTTTTTAGAAATATTTGACTCAAGTGAAGGGATTTATTATTAAAAAACTACAATACTTAGTTAATTAGTTTAGACTTATTAGAAAAGACTAATTTAGACTTTATTGAAAAATTAACCCCACGAAGAAGGAATAATTGAAGTTAGAATGAGCTCAATACACTATTTCTGCAGTTTTTAAACATTCTATTCACTCTATCGTGGCGTATATAATTCGGGATTTTAAGGGTTTCTTTTCTTACTCTCCCTAAAACAAATAAGAGCAAAATATAGTTAATTAAGTAAGTCAATAAATTGTAGATCGAAATACCTACTTTTTTTTGAAATTTATATATATTTTTACAATCTGAAATCTATGTGGGCGAGGCACAAGTCTTTATGTAATAAAAAAGTAAGTCAGTATAGTAAGTCGAACATATTTAAGCTGAATTACGAGACTTTTAAAGAGGTCCAATGCAAATCGCGCGAACAGTTTAATACTTTTTTTTTATTATCGCCTCCTAACATTACTTCGGAAGTAATTAGATGGAAGTCGAGCCATAAAATACTTTCTTCATCAAGTTAATGGGGCGTCAGTTGATTCTCACCCTCGCTGCGGTCGTTACGAACGTTTTTCTGGACACTCATTGTATCGGATGTTTACAACAACTTTTGTTTTATAACATATCGGGCAAAGAAAAAGTGTTTATGCAGCCTTAGTGAGGGCGCGAATTTTATTGTTTTTAATTATAATAAATACCTTTTTGTATTGTACAATAAATAGTAAAAATTTATTAACACATTTTGATTCAATTAACAAAATATTACAATGGTGGGGTCTATTATATTACGCGAAATTGACTTATATTGATTCAGACGACTGCGAAACGCAGTGTTTACCTGCCGCTACAAAATTGACCCTAATACGATTACATTAATAGATGCAGGTGCTATCATTTTCTACCTCTCCAATATAGACGTAACATCAGCGACATTTGCTACTTGATGAAAATTGCAAAGGGTTTAATTGACTCTTCTGAATTATTATCTAAATTATATTTAAATATTCCCCTTACCAATCTGAGAAATCGCTCTTTGTTGCATGTAGTCCCTAGTAAGACAAACTATAAGAAAAATACATACATGTGTCGCGATCGTGTAAACTTTTTAACGAAATTTCATCAGAGGATACGGATATTGACCTGTTCCACAGTTCCATAGTTAAAACAAAAAACATTATGGCTGATAAATTTTTCAGTGGCCTATAAAAAATAAATAAAAAAAACCAGTTTTTGTTATCTATAAGTGGAATTTTTTTATTAGGTTAAGTTTGTTTACTCACCACTATTATTAAGTAATTATACCTTTAAATTTCCCTAAAATAAAATAAATAAATACTCTACTAGATAAATGAGCCAAATAATGAATGAAAAGTATAATAAGAAACGTAAATAATCAAATTAACATGACGATACTTGTGGCACGCCATATGGACGAGCGGCCAATAAATTCGTAGCTAATATTAAAATTATACCTGCGTTTTGCGTACGGTGCGACTCGCGGGACTCAACGCGCGGTGGCCTTTATATATGCAAATGCTTGTAACTAACCTAAAAATAATTGCTATACATGCGTGCGTTCATGTAATAAGTCGTGTTTTTGACACGAGCCTATTTTTATACTAGCACACCACACACTCATGCCGCGGAAATATTTAGGGAGTGTTTGTTTGTCCACTTCTAGTAAGCATACAGTTATTTTATAGACAAATTTTGTATGAACACACCGCGTTTCGCAATCATTTCGGCAGCCAGTCCTCTTACAGAAGACCACAGTGAGTAACAGCATATGTGCTGTTGTGTTACGATGAGTGAGTAAGAGATTCCAAAGCCAATTTCCCTATACCTTATCCTTAATCCTTCTATAGTCAGGATAAACAAGGATTGCTGATAAAATATAACTCCTATAATAAAAAAAATCGTTCCTACCGAGGTTACAGAAACCATCAAACTTTTGTCCTTGTTTTATAACCATTGAAATGTCAATATAAACTGTCGAACATTTTTTTCATTAAATTACGTTTATAATAATAAGAAACATACAAATTACTTTTTTATTATAAAACCATTTTCCACAATAACAAAACCCAAACCATACAAAATTAAAATGAAATTTTCTATTGCTAGCAAGGTCTTGTTTTTAAGGTACACCTTAAAATTATTGATACTATGTTATAATTTAATAATTACATAAAAAACAAGACGATACATTGCAGTTTATAGGTAACTACATTAACAATCTGATATTCAATAAATATTATTGTGCGTCTAAGTGCACTATAGAGCTCAATAAAAATGATATAATGTTAAAATAAAAATTATTCTTATCATATTCAGTACGTAACTCAGGGATGCCAATAAAAACAACGTGACATAAACAAGAATTGCCCAATAAAGGCATCAGAGGGAGCCATCGGCGGCGCCAACCGCGTGGAATCGTGATAACCGAATGGCGAATTCGTGCTTAGGGTTGTCTCATGAAAAAATTATATTTTTAAAGCGACAATTTTGTTTACTTACTGATGCCTTAGCAGGTACGCATTTTATTGTCCTTCTAACGTTCAATCTTTATAATCTACGGGCGGTCTTATTTGATTTTTATCAGTGGAAGTGTACATCCTAAAACTAGTGGAGCCACGAATAACTGAAGTTTGAACCTCTGCAATAAATTTATACCGAATTAATTATCTAGTTTATGGTTCTTTTCATTATTTTAAACCGCAATAAAGTCCTTTGGACTGTTTAGAAGTTAGCGGAAAACAACATTATTTTATGTGTATATTAGACATAGAATAGAATAAGTTTAGTGACAACCCTATTAGCACTAATTAAATGCTAGTGTACGTAGAGGCATAATGATTGCAATAATCTCATTACTGTTCGAGACAGTTTGAGTTCATTCCGGTATTGTTCATTTTGTTAAGAGCATTACACATATTGCTCTCCAGTACATTCATAGCATTCGTAAAATATGCTTTTATCGTTGTCTTTTGAATATTTAGAATATTAGTGAAGTAATATGGAAGATGGAGTATCAAAACGTATTTATTTAGTAGGTACAGTGTCGCCTTATTTACTTTTTAGTATCAATAAACGTAACTTACATGATTGAGGAAATGAATGCATGGGAATTACCTGAAAAATAAAAAATAAAAATATTAACGTTTCTTCTTTAATTTTTAATTTAGCCCAATTCATATTGGGAATATAATTATATCTACTTGTAGCCAAAGTTATAGGTCAATTTAAATTAAACCGTGAGACACATGTATATAGTAAAATTAAAATTATATTAAGGCATAAGCTCTTAAAGGACCCAATAGGCAAAATCTGTGCCTTTCATTTTCCCCTATGTTGTTATACTCCTATAATAAAATAATGATCCAAACAAGCCCGCAGCCATTCTTGTTCCTATTAAAATGAGCAAAAAAATGCTAAAAGACATACCAACATGTTATGCCTAAAGGCAAAAAATGTTTCTTAGAGTTATCTAATTCCCATAATATGCGTTACATGTCAAAGTTTGCAGATAGGGGAAGGTTTTATTGTAGCTGAGTCCTTCCCAAGTTGATACTTTTTCTAAGAATTCGTCAGCCTACGTCTAAGGCGAGCATTCTTGCCCGCGGCCTTAACTGTTATAATATATTCGGAACATAATATTATGGGAAATTATAAATACTTTTTCTTCGTATAGGTTATTTGTTTGAACTGTTTAAAAACTCATATACATATACTTAAATTCTGAATGCAATTTAAACTTTCGATTATGGGATAAAGACTGACTTCCCTTAATAAAGGAATATAGAAAGAAAGAAAGAAATATACATATAATAAAATTTGCGTAAAATATGAGTACAAAATTAAGTTTTTAATTAAATAAATGTAAGTATAAATATTAATTAAAATTAATTTTTTTTTCATAATTAAGTTATGTCATTATAATTACCTAATACAATATTGTCACAATATCTTTCTTAATTAGTATAAAATATTCAAGGGTACAAGTAATAAGTCCACAGAATATTATAAAGAATAAATTAAATTAAATTTCATTTATTTTAAACTAGTAATTACTCCACATTATAGAGCTATTTGATTTACATAAAAGGTTTTAAAGCGTCTAAAATGATCACAGACTCTACCTAGCTAGATCATTAAACGCTCTAGGGGTGTTTGCTAATGGTAGTATATTTTTCGCGGTCATTTGAAGGGGCACTAAACGTTGTTAAGTGTTTCTATGTAATGACAGTCGTCTAGACAAATATATGGAAACCATTTAGTGAGGCAGTGCCAGAAAACATTGTATTAGTTTGGCAGACTATTCGAAGATAAAATGTAAAGCGATTGCAAAATAGAATATAAAAAAAATGCGTAAGAAACTTCCATGTTCAATGTCTGCCAAGCAGACGGGGGCAAACTTCATTGTGAAATTCGCCAAATTGTTATTGCGGTACAAGAACCGATATAAACCTTATCACATTAAGAATAAGAGTTATGTGCTGTGTAAAATTAACTTTGTATATCGCTATCGGGTTTTTGCATTTTTTTCGCGGAACACTCGTGAATAAAAATCTCGCGAAGTGTTCCGCTAGAGAAAGCAGCTTTATAAAACTCACGAAAATAAATGGTTTCATATCTATTTTTTAGTAGACTGTCTTGAAAATACATGTTAATAGCCGAAGCACTATCTACTTATCGATTGAACTTGATATCTATATATTTTTAAACATAAACAAAAATCAATTGCCACACGTATGAAGGAGGATCATTTGAGAACCAGACGATCGATTTTGCAGTTTTTTTGTTGTGTTTTTTTTATTATTATTTATTTATTTACAATTTTAAGGGCTAATATATAAGATAACATTTAAATGATAATACTAAAAACCACTGAGGTTTAGACTCGTATTATCATTACATTAATAGATACTAATACTAATTACAATTTAAAAAATAATGCTTTAATTTTGATTTAATATTTTTAATTGATATATTGTTACATAGATCTGAAGGTAGGCTGTTGATAAGATGTGGGACGATGTAAGCAGTAGTTCTTTCGCCATATGTATTATTTGCGCGCTGTGTACGTAACCGTTTTTTTGAAATAGCTCTAGTGTGTACAGGGTGTTCCATTAATTTTTTTAAGGATTCGTTAAAAATTTTTTCTTTCAGTAGTGAAAAGGAAAATGATTGTTTATAGGTAAAATCTTACAGTGCTTAAAAAGACCGTTCTCATCGTCGTAGTATTTATTTTTAATTTTAGGCGAGACTAATGTTTTTAGAATTTTTACTTGTAGTTTGTAGATTTTGTTTAGATAAGTTTTGTACGTTCGACCATAACTACTAAGTCCATACTGTATATAGGGTTCTGCTAGTGCATAGTAAAGCATAAGTTTCACCTTGAATGGCATGCGATTTTTTAATATTGTAATATTTGCAAGGAAAATCCTTAATTTATCGCAAACTAGTTCGATATGAGGGTTCCAGTTAAATTTGTCGTCTATAGTTAATCCGAGGTATGTTTGGGTTTTGACAATATCTATAGATTGACACTTGCAGTATTTTACATTGACAGTGTGTAAACAATCATGTTCATGAGCTATTAAGTTCTGTATATGGGATTCTCTAATATACGGTGATTTAATAATTAACAATTTTGTTTTGTTTGCGTTAAGTACAAGGCCGGAATCATGACACCATCTTGTTAAGGCATTCAGATCCGATTGTAAGCGTTCACATGCCGTGTCAGGATTTCTATGAGAAATTACAAGGCACGTGTCATCTGCAAATTGAAAACATTTGCTATATCTGATGCAGTTGCTCATGTCATTAACATAGGATAAGAAGTGAAGTGGGCCTATCACGGATCCTTGAGCTGTTCCTTCAGTTACAGACATGAGCTCACTATATGTGTTATTAATTTTTACCGTAAATGTTCGATTTTTTAGATAATTCTTACACCAAGTTAGTAATGGGCCACGTACTCCGCAATCATCCAATTTTTCAATGAGCTGGTTATGCACTAATGTGTCAAATGCTCGTGAGAAGTCAATAAAGAGAGTAAAAACATACTTTTTTTCGTTTAATTGTTTATTAACTTCATTAGTGAACTCTGATAAGAGAATCGAAGTTCCTTTACCAGACTGAAAACCAAATTGATTTCGGTTTATTACATCGTGCTTTTTATAGAATGCGGATATTTGATGGCATATATATTTTTCTACTATTTTGTTTATAGATGACAGTAATGTTATTGGACGATAATTTGAATAATAATGTTCCCGACGTGTGTTCGTAATAGTCAGGACAAGGTTTTTTTTTGAAATATTCATGAGATAACTTCAAACCGTTTTCTCGTGGATGACATTGTCAGAACTGGACCAAATTGAAATGGGGACCACACGGAAAGCATCAGCTGTTTTTGAGTTTATCACGAACAGACCGACGCAGGACTTTGTTTTATAATGTAAGGATAATACAAACCTAATAAAACGGAAATGTCACAAGAAGTAGTTTAGTATTTTTTATTATAAGTATATCCACCAAAAATCCTTTATTTCGGAGCATTCGTCCCTCATCATGAGTTTCTAGAACCGTGATATTGACAAATTGAATAAGGATCGTCTTTGATTAAATATATTCGGAGACATAATTGAATGATCCCGAGCCGGATAAGCGTGTAAACGGGGTAATTCGGGATCCGTAAAACTTAATTAGGACACATTTATATTAAATGTGATTAAAACAGGAATTCACTACTTATTGGAAGAAAGCAAGTCGAGTGTTAGTTTGACATTCAGTCTTAGACTGCTGCAAGAAGAGTCTGTCTTCGTAGATACTTAGTCTGAACTATAATTATCAGTAACAGACTAAATATGTATGAGTGAGTTCTGCAGTAATAAACAAGGTAGCAATTCTGGCAGTAACTGACCACTTACAGAAGGCCATTTTGAAATAACAGCACATGTGCTTGTATGTGTGTTTATGTTGTCTTTCGATAAGTAAGAGATGCTAGGACCCAATTTTATTCCTTATCCTTGGACCTATTAAAGTCGGTGCATTCCCATTTGATGTTGTTTTAGGCTTTAGGCATACATATTTAGGGTTTTGGACTGTCAAGTCTGCCTGTCTACTTTTCATTTTTATAATGTTAATGTCAACATAGACTTATAAGTCTGAGAGACATAAAACAGTAAGTAGTTCTTATTTTTCGTAATAAAAATGTGCCCACAAAGAGTAAATTACTGGCAAAAACTCCCAACGCGAGGTGAATCTTCTAACACAGCAATGTTTGTTGGATTAATGACCCACAACTTAAGACTTAGTCCGACCCTAAGCCGAAAGTGGTCGGGACTTAAGAGGTAGCTTTTAAAGAATGCCTGTCTAATGCAATGCTCCGTAAAGATCATCCGGGACGACATTAAGTAGACGTAATTCACAGTACGGTAGACATGGAAAGGGCGGTTGTAGGGGAAGCTTGAAACATATTTTAACAAAACAAATATATTATGGATATCTACATGTAAGGGCTTTGAGAGAGACGAGCTGCTATTTTTTTTTGAAATTTTTATACTATAAATAAATCTATATAAATAAAAATGAATCACTAAATGTGTTGCTAAGCTAACTAGCTGGTGTCCGCGACTTTGCCCGCGTAAGCGCCTGACTAAATGTGTAAAGCAATATAACGCCTGACATCTTTGCTGTTATAAAATTTTCAGATGTTGTATCTTTATTTTTTGTAGATAGCTGGTGCCTGCGACTTCGTTCGCGTTGAAAATTATATACTAAAACCTTCCTTTTGAATTACTCTATCTATTAAAAGCCGCATCAAAATCCGTTGCGTAGTTGTAAAGTTTAAGAATACATATGGACAGACAGACGGGAAGCGACTTTGTTAACGTTATCGTTTTTTATCGTAACGTTTCTTTTAAATTATAATTTTGGCTAATTAAAGTCTTTTAACGAAAATGTATATACGAAAATATTTTTTCATATGGGGATAAAAAAATGTAAAGGCAATTTATTAATAATAGCAACATAATGGGAAAATTTACGCTATATGTGAGAAAAAGAAATCATAATACTTATACCATTAACCTTTTAGATAAAGTCACATTAGATGCAGAATGAGTGTCCGTAATGTACTTTCATATCAGGACATAGAGGGAGTGAACGCTTTAAGACGCTGAGCAAAGCTGCGGTCAAGGGTTTCCCTTTCTAGATAGCTCTTGAAACCATCCATTTAACATAGACCTGCTATATCTGCACCGCGTCCCCTTTCCGTCCCACGCTTTCACTTGACAAGAGTTGTAAGGTAGTTCTAATTAAACTGGTCGGATTGGAATACATCGCCACTTCAGCGAAGCCTATTTGGAGCTCAAGTGAAGACCACTTTAACTTGATCTTCATTTTGTATTAAGCGTAAAGGTGGTCACGTATTAGTAAATAGTGGATAGATGTATATATTGTATCCAATTACGGTTTAATGTAATGGATTACCGTCAATAAATAAGTGGCATTAACATTATGTCTGTTCTGAATAATAGCGAAGCTTCGTTTGAGCTGATTTTGGTGGAATTTGGGTTGGTTTGAAAGGAATTTGTGTAGGGAGGTAATTAATTAGTGATGTTTGTATTGTGTGCGAGTTGTGCTGAGATTACATTCATTATAATGGGTTTCTATTCATATAACGTAAGTATGCTATTATCGAAATAGGTACATACATATTATGTGAGTTTAAACAAATTATGCGACCTCAAAGATTTTTTAAATTCTTTTCACTATACACAATTCAATTGCCATGTTTATAGGTATTTATTAAGCAATAATAAGCTTAGAGAAATAAATTATTTTATATCTTTGAAAACATACAAAAAATCCACAACTATATCACTAGTTCGTTGGAAATAAAAAAAGTATAAAAAATATTAGAATAAAGCCGCAGACGTTAAAAAATACAATAAAAGCACAATGGCAGTCGTATCACATACCTCGTATAAATCAGAGTGCGAATTAATTCATTTTCTCCCATGAAAGTGTTTGCCTCACACACAGTACAGATAGAGAGCAATAGGTAGTTTAGGTAGCATGTCATTTAGTTATTACATAGTTTATTGATTTAATATATATTGAATAGTAACTCAATATGTTAAAACTCATATTAAATATCAAGTAGTTTTTTTTTTCTTTACAGAAAACCACTGTGAAATAAAAGCATGTGTGCAGTTGATTTCTGTGAGTGAGTAGATGTCAGAGCCCATTCAGTGTTCCTTCTTAATCTCTCATCCTTAATCTCAAATCCCACTATGGTCAGTAGCGCACTTACAGCACTTTACAACCTTATGACGTTGTTTATGTAACCTTATGGCGATAGCAAACCATCAAAATCTGTCAAGTTTGTAACTTTTAAAATTAGATTGCATTAAGATTTTTTTCTGCAATTGTGTTGTGTCAATAAAAACGAATTCGAGATCACATTTGAACACTGGTCACGATCTAAAGAGATAAATACTATACAGCGCGCTTCGCCACTGTTTATTTTTTGTTTTGTGGTCGAGTAAAGGGGAAAAAGTGTAAAAGCGGGGATGCTCGTAGGTTGCACGTGACTGGCCGTCATCTGGCCAGCCGTTGGCTATGAATGCATGAGTGGAAAGTATCTAATTCTTCCTTTTGATTTAAACCCGAGTAGCACAAAAGGAATAATCTATTTCAGACAGTTACAAAAACTTTTTATTTTGTTGTTTCACTTTTTTTATTAATTTTAATATAAAAAAGTGAAACAATAAAATAAAAGACACGAATAAAAGAAAAATGGAAAAAAGTTAAGAAAAGATACGATCTTGCGTGTGTGTACTATTTTGTGTTTACCTATTTAAAATGTTCGATAAACAACCTCATTCCTTATTTCTCTCACTAGTGACTATAATTGACTTTACAAAAGACTTTCCAAGTGAGTTTGAAGCAGTTTGACCCAATTGTAGAATGTACGTACATCGCCAGAACAATAAACAAGGAGAAGATAAAGTCTTCGGCCGTTTATGGCGGAAGTTTTTATTGGCGTCGTTTAGACTGTAGAGTGATCGTCTATATTTCAACGTCGCCAGCTAGGACTATGAATGAACTAGGGTAATGTAGAGTAACTAGGGTAACTATAAAAAGTTATCTTATTTTAATTATTTATTTCTATCATTTGGAAGCTGCGATTTGAAAGCGCGCGCTTTCGGTACTTAACGATACCAGAAGCACCTTAAGTCTCACGATTTTTATTAAAGATTTGTATCTGGCCAGTATCTAGCCGTGCAGCAAAGACATTCCGACAGTGGAGCGAGCTCACCCAGAAGTGGACCGTCAGTCTGTCTAACTAACTTTACATAAAAAAATATCAACTGAAACTGATTTAAACCTAATATTAATTCCCAATAGATATTTCTAATTTATATGTTATATACCTGAGTACGATATACGACACAAAAGTTATTTTCTACTAATTTTCTACAAAGGGGTACAACGTGCCTCAAGTAAATTTATTTAAGCATCTCAAAAAATGCATATTTTCTGGAAATTAAATTATTAATTTATAACTTTGTTTAAATTAATTACATTTATATAGTTAAAATATATTTAATTACATAAGTGGATAGTAACTGTATGTATGCTATGACAGTTACTATGAAATATATGTTATGCTAAGACTGAAAGTATGTATTTAAAATATAACTGCAACGAACAGTTAGCAGGTAGGTGAATGAACTGAAAGTGAATTTTGACGGCAATCCCACTGGGAGTGAACGTCGGCTGCGTAGGAAATTGAAATTCCCGAACATGCACACAGTCTTTACCTATCCATGTAGGTATATATTTATTTGTACCAGAAATGTATTAAAAGTGTCCCAATTAATTTCTATAATTTCTATTCTGAGTAAAATGGTCTAAGTTTTATTCGGTAGCTTAAACAGGACTCAAACTGTGAATAGCAGTATTTGCTACTTTTGATTTTGTATTTTTTCTTATATTATATAATAATTGTGAAATAATTTTTAATCACTGCAGCCACATTCGTTTTAATATTTATTTTATGTTATACATTTTGAATAAATTTATTTACATGTATAGTAAAAGAAATGATAGAAGTAAGAAATTACTTTGAAGCTAAATACAATTTGTCAACATCAAAGGGTCAAAGTGAGATAAACAAACATCTATGTTCTCTTTAAAACAAAAGCCCCGCAGATTTGTGTAAACAGAACGTGGGGATAAGCAGAAACGTTATCGACAACGCGATATGAAAAGCACCCGCACCCGAGTGTGGACCCAGACAAGGCAGGGATCTTGTTATAATTGTCACCGAAATGTGTTATCGAGTTTTTGACAAAACAAATTGAGACGAATTTTAAATATTAGACAATAATGTATGAAAAATATAAATAATGGCACACACACACACACACGATATTCCTACACTTATAGATTTATTATTAGTATCATAAATACAGAATTACACAATTACAAGACGTCATTACATCATTATAGACGTCTTTACTAAATCACTGGTTACATACAAGAATTTTTGAAAACATTATAACCATTTTTGTGTGTAACGCTCTCTTTAAATTTTTCAATCGCTTGATAGGATTATGGTGAAACAAAAGTGTAACTATCTTAGCTCCTGGGTAGCAGCGTCTTCACTGGTGCTTAGTTAACGATAGACCGGGGACCGAGAAACGGATTAACGAGCATCCCTCGGGAAGGTTCCGCACGATCAAACCGATTATCGACTATCGAATCTCGGTATATCGATTTAAAAATGAGTTATACTTATACCTCTCTAACAATGTTAAATGTAAATGCTTTTAAATGAACTGTAACTAACAATGATTAAATAAATTCGTGGGTGCCGAGATGGACATTTTAAACTTTGGAACTATCCATATCTAAGCTATATTCTTATCTTTTTTTTTAAATATAAAAAATGAATAGAAAATGTGTTGCAATGCGCAAATCACGAGAACGGCTGGACTTGGGTTGACTAATATAGCTATTTAAAAAAAAATGTTGCAGTACGAGGAAGGTTCTATTATGATAAACAGAAAATTTGGAAAAATAAGCCTGAAAATTGCGTCCACTTTTTTGACTTTTTCTACGAGATAAAGCTCGTCTGTTGGTCAGCATTGTGATAATATTAGTAAAAATCACAAAATTACCTTTAACCGAGAAATACTTTCATTAAACCAGTGAATTCTGGTTATAAAAATAAGCTGAAATAAAACTGGGAATTCGCAATACGATTGCGGATTTCTAGCTGAGACTTTCGAATTCAATTTCCTTCTAGGTTTGGAACATTTCATTTTTAGAGGTTTTCATCGCGTCTGTTTATTCTATTCGACACAAAGGGTCGCTCTTTCGAGTCAATGGCTGCTAAAGCATTTGAGAGCTGTATTACTAACGTGCTCTCGCCTTAAATGGAGACTGAGTCTAACAAAAGTAATCGCTGTATAAAGTTTTAATTGCAATTCTTTGGTGCATCTATCTGTGTATATCACTGAGTATTGATAATGGTGAAGTGTTAAATATTTGTGAAAATTTGAGATGCTTTTTTTGTGTAAGTATAAGTTTCTTAGGTGAGAATTTGATTAGTGGATTTTCATTAGTGGAAAGAGCGCCAAACGGTTAATAAACGGTGTATAAGACACCTGAGGTGGGTCGCTAGTTAATAACGTTAACAGTTGAGATTAAATTTTAGACAACGTTGATGCCTCTAGGTAAGGAATCCCATAAGAATAACGTAGACTTGAAGCAATTCTGGCTAGCGAAAGGCCGCTAAAGGCTAGACGAGCAACAAAGAATGTTAGAAAATCGATTTACCACAATCCGCTGGCTTACCAGTCTGTTGCCTTGAGCCCGGAAGCCGCACACGAGAGCAACAGTTTCGATCGAATGCCTCCCAATAGTCAGACGTCAGACGCCTAACCTGTATTCAATAGAGACACCGGATTCATGCGGTCACTTCGCAGACTGGGAGCTCTGTTTATGGAGACGTGTTAAGATAAGTTACATACAATGAATAGATCATTTTCTCATCAATTTTACTTATTTGGATCAACGAAATAGTAAAGTAATAGATAAAACATTATTTTTTTAAACAAAAGTCGGCAGGAGCTGACGGTCCAATTGATGGTATATAAATGTTCTTTAGCGCCAGAGTCGGATTTATCCGACAATTATTTTCGTGTCCATTTCGCCAGATCTGGATGTAGACGACAAATTTATCTACTCGTATAATGTTTATTTTTAAATTACCGAGTTGGTTTCTGTTAAAAAAATTACGAGTCAGGCGCTAGGTTACGAGTAACGCAGGTGCTAATTTTAAAACTAGCTGACGCCCGCGACTTTGTCGGCGTTGAAAAAGATAAAAGTAGCCTATCTTGTGTCCTGTACCTCTAAATGTTTATCTACCAAGTTTCATGAAAATCAGTTAATTCGTTTAAGAGTTATGGAGGAACATACATACATACAATACCTACACTTATAGATTTATCATTAGTATATTGATTGACGATGATTGATACATATTCAAATGATATATTTACAATCGCAGACAAAAGGAAATTGCGAAGAAGTATCAAGTTTTAAAATATACTAAGAACATGTTGTATCTTTGAAAAGAAACTTAGGTAGTACTTAGCAGTGTCAATATAATTAAAAACATTATTTTATTTTACTTTAACAGTATTAAAATAATGTTTTTAGTTATAATTTAACATAAATAATAAAAAAAAAGACTTAATAAAAATTCTTACAAAGCGTCTATGGATGAGCCTACCACTTAATAAGCTAGACAGATTCTTTGTGCATAATTCATGTGGAAACAGACTTGTTTAATAATATTCCGAGCCAAGGAAAAATTGCCGGATTCCATTACTTGAAATAAAGAGTGAGTTTTATTCATCGACACCGGAGGCGTCGACGATAAAATTGGAATCATCGAATTACGGAGAAGGCCGAACACCGAACGCCAAGCGAATTTACGATTCGGCTTATGACTTTCGGCCTTTTGTCCGTACATTGTTTTCAGAATGTCAGTCTTTACGGGGAACGGTTGGCTTTCTTTCTAAATGACAATGCGAAGCGTGTTAATATTGAAAATAAAACGTTTTGACAGTATATTGTTTGGTCACTGATACTACAAATTCTTACCGGCGTGGTATGAATTTAGTTTTTTGAAAATTTTTTTTTTGATTCGAAACTTCTATAGCAGCGTTATACGACTTTGGGTAGGGAAAAAATGTATGGGTTCGCGTCAGCAACATGCTAATGCTCACAGTTATGCGCGCGCAGCTGTCTACGTACGCGATCACGCCAACACATTGCATATACCCGATTGTTCTGTCGGCAGTCCTCATGACTGCCTCCGTTAGTTTTTTTTCAAATTCAAATTCAAATTCAAATATTTTATTGCAAACCATAATGTATAAACGATGTTACAATATAAAAATTTAGACCAGTGTTATGGACCCTGTTGGGCATGCAAATTATTGTATGAAGTTGCAGTTCATAGCAAGCTATCCCAAGTGAAAATATTTAAGTAAATTCAAGTAAAGTATTCAAACTCATACATGGAAACTTCTATAATATTACATTCATTCTCGTATTATATATTGAAGTCGCGCTGTCCGCGTCTGTGTGTTTCTCTGCTAACTAAGACTTCTTCCAAATCACCCATCAGATTTTGACACTGCTTGCACTAATGAAAGAGCGATAAACAATGTATATTTAATTTACAATAAAATGTGTCCGTATTAAGTAAAATAACGCTAGTATAAATTACATCAGTCAACAAAAAAAATTTTTTTTTTGGGTTTCTGTTCTAATGCTTAAATTCTGATTCTAGACATCTAAAAATAGTTACATTTTCATTTTTAGCTTTTAAAGTTTGCTTTTGCCTGATTTATGACGATAAGTAAGATACGAGACGGCCCATACAAACATAAGAGAAACACTAAAAATAATTGAACTTAATTTTTCCGTTATTTTACATATATTTCCTGTTGTTTATTAAAAATCTTAAATGACAAAGGCTCTAGTGTTCAACAAAAACTTTTCTAATTGTAATTGAAAATAAAAGTATGGAAATAATGTATGAATCTATCATTTGTCTTAAAAAAATAAAAAAAATGCTCTAGTTTCCACAAAAGCAAACATTGATCAAAAAAATTATTTATTCCCTTATTTTTAAGAAATCAAAATTTCATATGCAGAAGCCAGACCCAAAAAATCGTGTTAATGTGTGTTATGTATCTATACTTACTAAAGTATTTGCTGACGATGTATGACTATGACGGTTTGGTTCAAGCGTCAATCAGAGCTACATAAAAGATTAGTTTATACCGAACCCGTGGAATACATGTGAATTACTAAAACCGCAATATGGGCACAATGGGTGTGTGCTTGTCAGGTGTTACCAATTATACGGTGACATCGGTCCTCGATTCATTCGCATTGAAAATCGTCGCGACAAAATTCATACGGCAATCGCTGTCAGCAATTAATTTATTATTGCAGATGTACCAACTAAAGCTTTATTCGTTTGACCGCAAGCGTCAAAATGAAAATACATTTGAACCATACAATTTGAATTTAAATTTTCATTTAGAATTCCAAATTGGAAATGTAATCTTCATCTAAAAGTGCGTCGATTTTATTTAGTACTAGTGGGTGCCCGCGACTTCGTTCGCGTCCGATCGCTACCAAACTTCACAGGATTACCCGGTGGACTAATCTGAAGATTGTCTGAAAATTTCATCAAAATCGGGTCAGCGGTTTTGTAGTTCATAGGGAACATACATACACACATATATATACCTTTTATATAATATTGATTTTCAGTTAAGTATAAATAATAATAACATATA
The DNA here is from genome assembly GCA_918317495.1 of Synanthedon vespiformis. Classification (NCBI taxonomy): domain Eukaryota; kingdom Metazoa; phylum Arthropoda; class Insecta; order Lepidoptera; family Sesiidae; genus Synanthedon; species Synanthedon vespiformis. Next base: position 10,616,946 of record OU906948.1, read on the forward strand.
TTATTACATATATAATAACATAGCACTGAAGTTTTTTTTTCAAGATTTAATATTATTTACTTAATTTAGTTTTGTTGAGAAAAAAATTAATGGAGAACAAATTAAGAATTAATTTATACAAAATTGATTTGAAATTATTTCTACTAATCTTTGATTTGCATTGATGTTTTAGTTTTAAGTCTTAACTTGGGATAAAGTGTAATAAAAATTTAAATTTTTTCTTACTTGCATGCAAGCTGATGGTCAACTTGGTAATAGATATTTTGTGCTGTGATTTCACAATGGTTGTCTGTTAGTCTTAATTAATATTTTAATTATAGAATTTTTACAATTTGCTACTTGATTTATAGAAAACTAGCTGGTGCTCGCGACTTCTATAGCCTACTATAGTGGTGGTCCACGTTCTCTATAGCCTACTATAGCCTTCCTCGATAAATGGACTGTCAAACACAAAAATAATTTTCCAATTCGAACCAGTAGTTCCGAAGATTAGCGCGTACAGAAAGCATACTTATTTAATGTTCCAGTTGCATTTTATGTTTCAATATTTAAATGTACAATATAAAAAATAATAATAAAATATATAATATCAAATTTAAAACTAAAAAGTTGCAGAAACAACTCAAAGGAGCCGCCAACTCTTTGCGGTGTTGAGATTCACTTGTTCAGTTGTTGAGGGAAATTTCTAGAAAATTACGCACTAATGCTTTCCGTGCGTAGCGTGCTGTCTACAAAGACTTGAAGAGAGACTAAGATTAAAGCAAAACTTAACTTTGTAGTAGAAATTTGGAATTTTCGAAGTTTTCAGAGGATTTTCTTCTTACTATAAAACTCATACCTACGCCAAGGATTTTGTTAGAATCTCATATTATTCTTGCATAGATAGAGATAGATGATACTACTGTAAAGTTTCATCAATATCCATTTAATAAATGTGAATGTGAAATAAAATGTCAAATAACAGCACTACTTGCTGTAATTTTTGCTTATAAACTTTCACATTTATAATATTACTAAGATTATATACACTCGTATAACGTAAGAAAACATAATATCAAGAGGAACTATTTGCGTGTAGTTTATCATTTCATTTGGAATGTCATCTTTCCACACAAATATTGTAAGGCTTTCCACAAGACCACAAACACAATATAGCAATAAATAAAGTTGTATTTCATTGTGAAATTCACCTTTTAAATAACCTCATCTTAAGTGCTAGCAGGCGAGAATCATCTATCTCGCTCACTCTTGTAACATTTATTACTGCCATCTTTTTCTATCGCAGAGTGTTTACAGGTTTACAGTAAAGGAAGCAAAAATTGTATTTACGGTTATTGGAAGGAAAAATATCTAAGAGCTAACGTTTTTTATTCTGAGCCAGTCTAGTAGATATTTATGTTAGTTGACGTTATGGGCGTTTTTATTTTACACGTTTTGTATTTGTGATATGTGTAGGAGAATACATGGAAAGAGTATCCAAAAGGATTACTATCCCACGGGAATATTATCAATATAGAGTTTCTGTCTCCTAAATGTCATTGTGTTTCATTCAAAACCAATCAAATAGTTTTCGAGGCTGAATGAAAAACTTGAAAAATACATATTAATACGTAAAAGTGCATACATAAGCTACTACAATTCAGTTAACTAAATTAAAATGTCAAAGGTTGGTAAAGCGGTTATTTGAAAAAATAATTATCGGGTGTCAACGAGCTGACGAATAAAAATTACGCTAAACTCATGCGAAGTCACGTCTGCAGGGGAGTTTATAAAATGGTTTTGAGTTTCATCAAATACCTGCAGAACTTCAGATAATGACAACAAAGGCTTTCAGGAATCGTGTTTATTTTGGATTGTAAAATGGATGATCTAAAAAAAACAGAAAAAATTTTTTTTATTTGCTCTTGGCCACCAACCAACTTACCAAGGATGAGGCCTAAGATGGAGCGAACTCACCCAGCTAATAGCGAATATGCCTATTCATTCGAACTTTGAATGAACAAGCTGTGAACAATTCTCATCACGGAGGTTATAAGTTAATAGTAATATAAAAAGTTGTAGTGGTAAGGCTCACTGAGTTTGCGCAATTATTTGGGCAATAACAACCTCCTTACAGAACCCTTACAGCACGTGTGCAGCAGTAAGGGATGCCGAGCTCACTTTCCCTATACCTTTGCAATCCCCATTCTTAATCCTACTGGAGTCGGCAGCGCACTTATAGCGCCTGTGGAGTTGGTTGTGTTATAGGCACAGACTATAACAACCTGTCAATGGTTATAGGCGACGGTAGCCATCCCGTCAGTTTGTTTGCTGACCTTAACATAAAAAATAAACATGGAGAACGTTTTGCATTTACTGGTAACACTGTAAGGAAAACATTACGCGCTGGTTATACTTGTATCATGAATGAGTAGATAATAATGTCTGTAGCAAAGAAATAACCCTTGAAGTGTGAGATAATAACAGACAGGATGTTATTGTGGGTATAATACACGGAGTATATATTTTTCTTTTGTAAAATTTTACTCAATGTTCTTCTTACCAAAGTTGTTATTAGTTACCTGTCTATTTGGCGGCACGTATCGCCTTATGAGACATGGGTAATGATGGCGATGTGATAAGGGGGCAAGCGAGGTTCGCGACCTACTTCCATGCGTTATCGCATATATTAAGGCATTAGCCTGTAGCGGGCCGCTGCATTTCACAGGTTTTAAAAATTTGCTCGTGCAATGTTTGGCGCTCGTGTGATGTTAATATAATCTATACTAATATTATAAAGAGGAAAGATTTGATTGTTTGTTTGTATAGAATAGGATCCTAAACTACTGGACCGATTTGAAAAATTCTTTTACCATTAGAAGTCGACATTATCCGTGATGAACATAGGATACTTTCTACCGCGGAAAATGCTTCATTCCTACGGGAAATCTAAAATAAAAGTTGACCCTTGACCCGGGAGATAGCGCCATTTATCCAAAATACGGTAGATGGCGTTTTATACTTTTCTACGCGGACGAAGTCGCGAGCACCAGCTAGTAATATTATAAAGAGGAAAGATCTGATTGTTTGAATTGAATAAGCTCTGAAACTACTAGACCGATTTGAAAAATTCTTTCAATGTTGGGAAGTTATATTATCAACGAGTAACATAGGCAATATTTTATAAAGTTACGCGGACGAAGTCGCGTGCAGTTAGTATAAAGAAATCCGCTTCTCGCTGTTTCTCCAAAACTGTTCAACTAGCTAACTTTTTCAAAACCACACAATGATTTTTTTTTACGGTTTTCACTAACGTAAAGGGTGATATGAAAGGAGAATCTTTGTGTACATAATTTCTTGAAATTTACTTAAATATTTTATTAAAAGTGTGATAAATTAGTATGGAAAACACTTACGTACAGAAACGCTTGTAACTTGGACCACAGCACACAGTTAACACGGACGAAGTAAATGGTAATGAATGAATCCGATACGGTAAGGTAACGATGCGAGAGTGGGCGTACGTCTTATAGATTAAGATAACCTTAACGTCTATATTCACATACGTTATGTTATACACGTGGCATTAATGTTTAAATCATGGAAAAATGTATCTTTCAAAATTATATTAACTTTGAACACTATTTTCAAATAATATTTGTAGTACTTTGTGACTGTCGGTTGTCCTACTAGTTTATTGTTTGTAAGACAGAAAAAAAAAGATGAAACAAATGGCATTTTTAGAAAACACTCAATTCGACAGAGTCATTCTTAACAGAGCCAAGTTGGCTCTTAACAGAGACAGTTGAAGAGCCTTCAGGACTGAATAAGCAGAGAAAAAATATACCAATAATATTGAAGCGTACCAAAGTAGCGGGCACAGTTAGTAATAAAAATATTTGAATTTACGCCATTTTGTCATCAAGATTGTTTGCCATTCTAATACAACGCACGATAGTTTCGTAAATTATTATATATATAAAAAAATATACCTATAAAAACACTGAATTTTAGTCTGTCTGTTGTCGAATAGCATAAAACACACTCGAACCTGTTAGCACCGCGCTGTCATTATTTGAGGGTGGTATTGAAGGGTCAATTGTGTAAACACGGATGTCGAAATGTTAATACGTTTATCGATGTCCATCGGGGCGCGTGGGGCAAACACGCCAGTGTGTATCAATTAATAACCTCATGTTATTATGGCTACGTGGTCCCCAAGTACCCGTAAGCATAACCTCACTTAAGAAGTTAATTTTAAATTAATTAATATATTATTTTTCTATTTATTCATTATCAATACTAATAATAAATTTGTACTCGTAAGTGTAGGTATTGTATGTATGTATTCCTTCATAACTCTTAAACGAATTAACTGATTTTAGACGTACGGGACACAGGATAGACAGCCTATCATAGGCTACTTATTATTTTTCAACGCGGACGAAGACGTGGGCGTCAGCTAGTCTACAATAAATCAGTAGTGTTTATTTTTTAGTAGAAGCCTAATAAACCAATCACATATTATTGACGTGTTTATTAATTTACTAGCTGGCGCCCGCGACTTCGTCCGCGTTGAAAAAGAAAAAAGTAGGCTATCCTGTGTCCTGTATGGGTAAATGTTTATCTACCAAGTTTCAGGAAAATCAGTTAATTCGTTTAAGAGTTATGGAGGGCCATACATACATACATACAATTCTTACTACACTTACATATTTATTATTAGTATTGATATTAATTTTTATATTAAACTTTTCTAATTAATTTGTTGTCCAAAGATTATCAATTCAATTTAGCATACTGAAGCAATACTCTATGAGTTGCGTTGTTTAGGTGGAATTAGCAGAAATAGAGACAGACAAATATACTGGTAGAGACTTCAATTTATACTATATGTATAGGATTACAGATTAATTATTACTAGCGAGCTCTCAAAATAATATATATATATGTAAAGAAAAATGAGTTTAAGAAGCACATTTTCATACATAAAAGAGAATTGCGGCCAACTTCTTCAGTTCTATGTATATAACTCACAGTCATAACACTGAAACTGCTCAAAGAATAACGTCATATTTCAAAGGGAAAGACTCATTCTTATATGTAGCGAAGTTTCTCAATTACTTCTGTTCGGAAGTTGACCGAGTAGTGCTCCATATACTTACTACGTGTTTAAACGTCTACTTTCTCTTGAGACAACCGAGACTCATTGTAACTTTTCTTTGTGTACACAATATTATAGTTTAGTTTTCAATTTAACTATCAATTTTGCATACACGTTGTCTGCGATACCAGAAAGGACATAGGGTACCTTAACCCTGTCATCGTTCAACGCGGACGAAGTCGCGGGCACCAGCTAATATATTACATTTTGCAAATTAACTTTACACAGAACTCTAGCTAAATATATAGAAAAGGTTAGTTTATAATAATAGATAAGATAGTATGTTTGTGTAAACACTGTTGTTACTGTAAACACATGAAACATATCATATTATGGACATGAAACACATGAACATAATTAGCATAGACAAAGCCAGATTTTATATTAGCGAATTTTTAAAAGTACGATTTAAAAAATAAACTATTTTGTTCATATTTTTTTTTATTTCAAGGCTGGTGTTCCCGTGTGGTCCCATTTCAATTTGGTCCAGTTCTGACAATGGTATCCATGAGAAAACGGTTTGAAGTCGTTTTTTTTTTGTTATTATTTAATCATATGAATTATGAAGATTTATGGATGACTTATTCACATATTCAAAAGTACATAACTAATATTGAGAGGTTCAAAACACAGTACTATAATTAGTTCTTTCAAGAATTACGCTTATTATTAAAACTCCCATTTGGTTTAAGTATAGTTAATTTCTCATTGCGATAATGTCCGGACAAGAAAGAGGAAAACAGTGCAAAAGCGGGACTCATTTCTGCATGTGACAGCAAAGATTTCGGTATAAATCTACGGCAGAAACGGAGAGAACATTAAAAATAAATAAGGGGATAGAGGAAGGCAAGAAACGTGTTTGTTCTGCTTAAGGACCGTGTCGTGTGTGCCTCTGACAGATACTCGTACTGGAGAGCTCTGCTGTTTAATATCTGGTGAACTACTTTTATATGAATCTTCATATGTATCTACAAGTTCATACGTCGCTCAACCGATAATGGAGGACAATTGACAAAGACATCCAAAAATACTTTCTTAACAGGTCTTAACTTTCATCGTATTAAAAATTATGGCTTAGGTAGTTTTCTAGATTTTTTATAGAATCTAAATTTGAGTGTGTTTGGGTTGATTCCAAAATATAAAGTTGATTCCAAGTAAAACTAAATGAACTACGGAAGCTTATAAAAAGCGGAGGTTGTAAAGTTATAAGCTTCTGTAGTTCATTTAGTACTAGAATCTCATTTTCTTTGCCTTCAATCTTCAATCCTGTTTTGATCATCTGCACACTTGCAGATAATCAAATCAATTGGGTCGTTTAGAAGGAGTTAGTGGAGAAAGAGACAGAAATTGATAGCGACTTTGTTTTATAATCATTATTATAGATATAGATAGGTGTAATCTATAATTCATTTGAAGCTATAATTGATTTAAAATGGACATTACCTTAATTTAATGCAGACAAACATAGTTTGATTCCTGGCAAGGGCGACTATGAAAATGTGTACTAGATCTGTGACCCAAGATGCTAATTTGGGGTCAAACGACTCATAAATGTGATACTTTTAACTATTGCTCTTTGTTGACGAAGCTGTCTCTGTCATTGAATAAAATATTGCTATCACTTATACGTTGAACTTTATCATATATTATTATATAAGACACTTGCAGCGGAGCTCGGCGAAATTTGCATTAAGATGGCGTCAAAACGTCGGCCTGGGGGCTTCGCGCCTCCATAATCCGAAACTCGGCTAAACTGATTTAAATTTTCACCACCGACGATGACTCCTTACTTTCATAGCCCATATCGCAACAAAACAAGGATTCCTCTTGGAAATCGTTCCGTCTCACTCTCACACGCATGAATTTTAAGCAGAAAGAAGAGAAAGAATTCGCCACTTGTTTTGTTTAGACTTTTATTCTTTGCGAAGTAATGATATTAGAAATTTGAATCTATTATTAGCAATTTCCTTTATTTGTTCTGAAAGTTCTTTCGGTTCAGTCATTAAAATGTTAATGAACGATTAAACTTAAATCGTAGAAATCTTAGCAACGATGTTGTATCTATTGTATACAAAGTACGTAGTAGTACTTTGTAGTAGAGTATAGTAAAACCAGTAAGAGGCCATTTACTTATTTATACATTCATCATTATTGCAGCATAACTTGCAACACCTGTGCCGTAGCTTGTGTTATAGGCGACGGTAGCCACTTACCATCAAGTGGACCGATACATAAAAAAATCTCAAAACTAGTTTAATGTATAGTTATGCAATAATTTAGTTTACATTTTTTAGGCAGTTTACATTACATAGGCTATAGGACGAAGTCACTGGCAAAAGCATGTGTATATATAAGAACTCCTATTTACAGTGCGAGACCTTGTTTGCTTCAAATTGCTTCAAAATGTCCATAATCCTGCAATATGTCAAACGCTATGGCGTTTTCACCTCCTCCAGGAAAAACTATAATGTATAGAATATTTTCTTTTCCTATAATGGGACATTAATCTTGTTGCGAGCAACGTTCGAGAGCTATTTGACAATATGTCTTTTTCCTTGTATCGGGGCTTATACTCGGAAAAAAAGGAAAAAGTATCTCATGTTGTTTTTTTAAATCCAAAACTAATTAAATTAGACTTTTTTTAATTCGACTATTTATCCTGAAATCTAAAATAACCTGAAACAATTTGAATTAAATACAAAATACAGAGGGCCTCCGGCCTATAGAAAATAACGAAAAAGCTCGTGTATTTTAATGACATTTTACTTATTTTACAATTATTACCTTGTAAAATGTGAAGGATTTTTACCTGAAACAAAATAAAGTTTAATTAATATATATTTTATACAAATGTTTGTTAAAAACGCTTATCATTAAATAATATCCTGTTCATTCTATACAAATCATTATCTTTTTTTGTATGGGGAAAACTTAGAATTTTATTTTAAACTAGTGGGTTCGTCCGCGACTTCGTTCGCGTTGAAAATAAAAATATATGCTTGACCCGGGCAAACGTTATTTTGCAACTATCACTTACCTACAAAAAAAAAATCTTAAAAATCGGTTTTAGAAATCGGACCTACAACAAAATTCTGAACGCAACTATAAATATTTGACAACCAAGTGACAATTTTAGACAAAATACATCAATAATGTTTCCCAGCTAGGAACAGTTCGTGTAATGTCATCTCATGTCATCTGATATCGCTATGACGACGATGGCGCCGCCATGCGACAGTAGCGCCCAATTATTTATGTTTTTATATGATCCCTCGGGAATACTTAGTCCTTTTTTTCTGGATGAAAGGTACCCTATGTCCTTTCTGGTGTTCCAGACAACGTGTATGCAAAATTTCATGGTGATCGGTTCAGTAGTTTTTGCGTGAAAGCGAGACAGACAGACAGACAGAGTTACTTTCGCATTTATAATATTAGTATGATATGAATATAATTTTTTTTTTTTAAGCTAGACACAATTTTTTTATAATAATTTATAATCACTTTTCAAATGATTTAAGTGATTTTATCTTATAAAAAAAGCTTCAATTCGAATTAAGAATCGATCTGCACGTCGAATGAATAAACATCGAGCGACGCGTGTATTCGAATAATCGTTTCATGCGGTGTGGTATCGCGGCGAATAAATTAATATTTTATACCCCCGGGCAACGACTGAGTTAAATGAGTACATTTTATTCAATACTATATTGAATTTACTCATATTAAAGGATTTATTATGCATATAAATTATCGCTATCAGATGCAATCATCTTGAGAGTATATAATACGTAATTATTTATTTTAGAATGAAAAAAATAAGTATTTATTAACCTAATAATTATAATAAGTAATACGTAATTTGTGCTACGTACTACAGTATAAACTGTAGTATAAACAGGTAGCCACCCCTATATTGAAGAAGACCGTGAAATAACAGAATGTGTGTTGCGTTTACCTGAGTAGTGATGTCAGAGCTAATCATAGGCTACTAGCTGGCGCCCGCGACTTCGTCCGCGTTGAAAAAAAAAGTCTAAATATTTATCTACCAAGTGTCGTGAAAATCAGTTAATTCGTTTAAGAGTTCATACATACAATACCTACACTTACAGATTTATTATTAGTATTAATGATGATTGATAATTGATACACATTGATACCTATACTAATATTATAAAGAGAGAAGATTTGTATATTTGTAAGAAATAAACTATAAAATTCCTAGACCAATTTTAGGAAATATAGAAAGCTACGTTACAGCGAGTAATATTCGAGTAATATTCGCGGGCGAACTCGGGAAGCTAGTTTTCTTATATTCTCATTTTTCCTATATCATCTTAGGGTCGGCAGAGTAATGAATAAACCCAAAAACTACTGGTCCAATTTTGAAAATTCTTTTACCTAAAGAAAGCTACATTATCACAATAGGTATATCAATACTAATAATAAATCTGTAGGACTCGGTTTTCGGAAATATCGTGTATATAGGCTCTATACATGATACTGAAACTAAATTGACGATTTTGAGAATTTTTTTCTATATGCATGTATGTTCCTCCATCACTCTTAAACGAATTAACTGATTTTCATGGAACTTGGTAGATAAACATTTAGAAGTACGGGACACGTGATAGGCTACTTTTTATCTTTTTTAACGCGGACGAAGTCGCGGGCAACAGCTAGTATATTATAAAATTAGGAGGACGAAGTCTCGTGCAACCGCTAGATTATCAAAAAAGAACCATTTTTAATAATAATTTGTATTTACAGCAATTCCAGTGTCTATACTTAGTTGTAAGGTTAATTTTAATTTGTAAGTGGTCTGTATTTAGTTTTCCGTTTTGGTGATTGGACGAGAGCTTGATTCTATTTCGGAATATAACTGAATCAGCGTTTTCCTGTCTCCCATTGCCATCAGTAACTACGTAGTGTTCATTTGACAACGTTTCAAACTCGTACTGATTGGAGACACCATCGACAATATAAACTTACATATATAGTTTTTTTGTCTGCCTTTGTGTATATGTTTACTCTCAGCTTTCAATATTATGTACTCCTGTCTTGTAACTTATTATATGTTTTAGTTATTTAGTGGAAACTTTGTTGATTTATGTTTTACTTTTATGTATGTGTATAATGTGTATCGAGATATTGTATGTTTCCCAAATATAAATAAATAAATAGTTTGATCCATAGATCTGTTATGTTAAGGTTCGATTTTCTAATAGAGTTATTTTAGTAAATTATTATTCTTTCGAATTTCTAATCAGAACATAATTAGAAAGATAAATATTAATATTTTTTTCCTTTACGTTAATACTATGGTATGGTATAACGAAACAGAAAACAATGTAAAAAAATAAGTAAAAGAAATGATTTATGATCACAATAAAAAAAAAATTAAAATTACCAAATTTATTTACGACTCTAAACGAGTAGGTATTCAAATGTTATTTTATTTTTACATTTCAAACAATGGTGGTCTCGCAGAAATAATTCTAGTTCAAAAGCCATAACTCACTTTGACAAGCTGTGGATTTTTGAGACTGTATAGGGTAAAGAAATCATTAAGACTGTGCAAATAATTTAAATATCAGGAAACAATTTAAAATGATTACTTTTTACTAAACTATAAGTCTGTTTTATCTCGCGCAATTGAAAATCGGGCTTTAAGTGCCTCTGCTGAACGACAGGCGTAAAATTTGTGCAATATCACACAAAATCGTATCACGTAGCTCATAACACTAGTGTGGTTTTCGCCTGTCGCTCAGCAGACGCATTTAATAAGCCTGCCGGTCTGACGATCTTTACATACAAAACAAGTAAATAATTACTTTTTATCAACTTTTACTTCGAATCCAGGGTAGGGATTCATAGTAAAAGTTGATAACTACTTAGTTACAACATGGAGTTTAAGCTTCTCTAAGCCGGTTGGATTAGCACGTCACTTCGCCGTCATATTAAATGGAAAATGGCTGACCCCGATACCGAACCCGCGGGAATCCATCCGCTGTCTCTCTCACACTCTAGCCAGTTCACAGGAAACGTTATGGAAACTGCAATTGCGCTAATTTGCGATACCACATTTGTTCTGCTGCGTTTTCATTAAAGCCATCCTGGATGATGGGCATTAAATTAGAATTGTCCTATTTGCTAACTAATGGACACAATTGGACATCGTATGCAGTTTCATTCATTCATCCAAACACTATTGTTCAATATTAAATGTCGATTTTTATGATAAAAGTTACCCGACAGGCTTGTTGTCCAATTTATTATATGTACTGTTGAATTAAATGCAAGCAAGTGAAACATAATACAATTGCGCTTATGAATTATCAGCTAATATGTGTTATATTACATAGTATATAAATAGAATATAATATTTTAGATATATTTATTCTGACGAACTACAAACCACAGTCACCGTAACATAATACAGTAAGAATAGGCTGATTTACAATATTACTACTTATTCAGATGAATTATTAAACCTTTTAAAGTAATTATTATTTGACATGTCCAATTTTTTCACAGTAGCTTATTTATTGTGTACTAGCTGGCGCCCGCGACTGCGTCCGCGTTGAAAAAGAGCGTAGCCTATCATGTGTCATGTACGTCTAAATGTTTATCTACCAAGTTTCATGAAAATCTGTTAATTCGTTTAAGAGTTATGGAGTAACATACATAACAGTACATACAATACCTTGCAGATTTATTATAGTACTAGTCGGTGCTCGCGACTTCGTCCGCGTAGAAAAATATAAAACGCCATCTACCGTATTTTGGATAGATGGCGCTATCTCCCGGGCCAAGCCGCTAGTATTTACTTTTATTTTAGATTTCCCGTAAGAATGAAGCATTTTCCCGCGGTAAAAAGTATCCTATGTTCATCACGGATAATGTAGGCTTCTAATGGTAAAAGAATTTTTCAAATCGATTCAGTAGTTTCGGAGCCTATTCTATACAAACAAACAATCAAATCTCTCCTCTTTATAATATTAGTATAGAAGATTGATTGATTTTTTTTTTCCAAACCTTTTATCGTTACTAAAGTTTTTATTTTAGAAAAATGGAAGTAAATAATGTTCGCTTGTATAGGTACACAAAAGACGGCAACCGAACACCCAAATCTTACATCAAAAGGCAGGACTTAATGCTTCCTTAACGATGGCAATTATTTCGGCTAAGGGCCCGTCGTGTCAAGTTTGTATCTGGAGCCAAGTTGAGCTGAATTCTTCACTTTGGAGTATCACTTGGCGCTGTGTTGTGTTGTCTTGTGTTTTTACACACTTTAAATGTTGTTTCGTTTGAAAGTGTAAAAGAGCTATTTGTTTAATATTGTCTGGATATATATTTGGAATTATGTATTGGCTTTAATTTATACAAATCCTTACTAATGAGTCCCTACCTTATCCCTACCTTATCCCTTATCCTTAATCCTTCTATGGTCGGCAGCGCACTTGTAGCACTTATGGCGTTGCTTGTGTTATAGGTGACGGTAGCCACCTACCATCAAGTGGAACGTCAGCCTGTCTGTCGACCTTAACATAAAAAGTAATATTATAAATGTGAATGTGAGTTTGTTTGTTTGTTACGCTTTCACGCAAAAACTACTGAACCGATCACCGTGAAATTTTGCATACACGTTGTTGACACCAGAAAGGACATATCTAAAATATAAAACTGCAACTAACGCCTGGCCAATGTGTTATAGCAACAAGTTGTCAAGCGTTAATTGCTTTTATATTTTTAATTTTTCATCGCGTACGAAGTCGCGGGCACCAGCTAGTCTATATATATAAATGTTATGTTGGTTTGTGTATAACGCAACAAAAACTTGCCTACGGGTTGACTTAAAAATTTTACACAATATGCAATCCGCTCCAAGGATTGATAATATCTATAATATGGTGGATATTATCAATTCTTGGATAATAATAATATCTAGTATATGGTAGTATAGATAACTACTAAGTTAACTTAGTAAATAACTTTTCTTAACAAAGAGGAACTTTTTAAATGCAATATTACGATTTTTAAAGTTGCCTTATGTATTGCATAATGTTTTTTTTTTTATGTGAAGAATATGAATTCATTTAACTTTGTGTATAAATTTAAAAAATTTCATATAAGTAAGTACAACACAAATATTTTAAAATATTATGCTTTGCATTATCCATTAAAGAATGGCGCACACTGAACGATAAATAAATTGTCAATAATCTCCGTCTAGACAGGATAATGTGTTGACCGAGAACGTGGGGACATTTGCTATTTTTTTCTGTCCGTTATCATTAAGACTTAATAGAACGTTTAGTCCTAATAGAAATTATATAGCATATCATCAATACACAGACAGGCATAGTTATCTGATTAAAAAACCGTTTAAGGAAATTTATAGCGGCTGTTTTGAAATTTAATCCAGATAACAAATTCATAAAAAAGCAATTTAATATTTTTTTAATTACTCTAGCTGTTTCTTGCTCTAGCCTGTCTGGCAACCCTTAAAGAAGACCACCTTTGAATAATAGCATTATGTGCTGTTGTGTTTCAGTGAGAGTAAGGGATGCCAGTGTCCATAAACCATTACCCCGTAATGAATGGTGGATTGCGAGTAAATAAAATTACATTTAAATATCACAGCAAAGTAATAAGGTGCGGTGCAAGTAATTCGATGTTTACTTAACCAAATATGGGGTGAAATTACTATAGTTTTCACGTCGTCGAACATAATCGTAGACACGAAACCAACTATGATGTATCGTCTCATAGATTTAACCGACCCGTTATTTGGATAGTGATTATTAATATTGTCACGCGAGCATCAGTGTGAGGGCGCCCTTATAATGGCCAAAGATTAAGAATGATGGCGTTTGGTTTGTACGATTAAGTATTTAATGGGTTTTCAAGTAATTGTTGAATGGAAGTTTCGATGTGATATAAATTCATCGTCTTAAGTAGCGGGAGTGCGTTTCCTTTATAAAACGACATTATTTACAAATCCTAAATCTATAAAAAAATGATTGTAAATATTGCATTTTATGCAATATTAGCTAAGTTGTAAGTTATTGTATTAGTAATGTATATAGGATATAAAACTATTATTAAAATAGGAGTCGTGCTAAATGAGATTTTGCTCACATTTTGTTCTATTACAACGAATTTCATCAGCTAAGTAAAATAGCACCACCAAATTCTCTAACAGCCTAAAAAACTATCGACTTTATATCACTACGTAATGTGACGTGTCACAAAAATAACTTCATATCTAATTGCATAAAGCTGTCTGTCTTTATGTCAGCTAGAAGCACGATCATCAAATGTCATACATAAATCAGGCATTATAGTTTAACTATGAAACTATAGACTGTAAAATTTAGTCACATTTGATGTAAATTATAAAATACCGAATCCGTATCCTTACACGCCAGAGTCGTTATATCTTGGAGGGGAGATTTTCTTCAAAACCCATTAACTTTCAAATAGTATCATGTGATCTAAATTAGGTTTCCAAAAGTAATGAAAGTTTGTAAAACACGATGTTTCTAATTACTTTGTTACTGGTGCGTGAAACTTTCGCTTATATAGGTACCCACTTAAAAACAAAAATAATTAAAATATATGTTCTGCATAATCTTCATTGAATCAATGCCAGTCATCGTGACGTCGCTGTTTGGCCAGCGACTTCATCCTAAAACTAGTCCTAAACTGGGGTTACACAAAGTTGGCCGTTTATCTGCGATAATTAAATAATTAAATATAGATATAATCCATTTATTAATTCTTATACATTTATTAATCCTCATAAATAATAAGGAATATTAAGAATTTGTATATTTGTTTGTAATGACTTACCTTAAAAACTACTGGACCGATATTAAATATAAATATTCTGTCGCCTATAGAAAGCTTCCGCGAGTACGATAGGCGAAGTCGCGTGCAACAGCCTACTAATTAACTTAGGTATATACATTCGCATATATTGTGTATATACGAATTTTACACGAGAAGTCATGCATTTGTAATAAAAAATAAGAAAAAGGTTTTAAATAAAAAAATATTTTACATAAATATCCAAAATTTGTCTGTCCCTGTTTCAGTCTGTCGGTCTGTTCAGTTTTCAGGGCTAAATCCACGAATCCACGAAGCGTTTCAAAACGTTCAAACTTATTCTAAAATAGGGTATAAATGTGCTTAGAATTAAGAGTTATACGTAATAAGAAACCAAGTCACGTGCTCAAAGTGGTAAGACAACGGGGGATTGCGGGGCGAGTAAAGCGCGCACGCACGAATGAGCGCCATGTCTGTTTCTCTGTGTACGGAAAATCTATTTGTAATACGAGTATCTATAAAATCCTCCGCCGCGTCTGTCTGTTCGCGATAAACACAAAAACTACTGCACCGATTTTCATGCTGTTTTCACCTACGGATAGAGTCGTTCTCGAGGAAGGTTTTGGTATATAATTTACATCCGTGCGAAGCCGGGAACAGGCCGCTAGTCTATAATAAAAAGTAAAATCAATTCAATTAGTAGTGATTTAGGTATATTTGTTTCTGATTGAAACTTTAATGTTAAATCTAAATACGACAAAGTTTTAGAATAAATATTTCATCTTGATGAATCAGTTAAAAAATTATTAAGTAATATTTTGAAAATATAATTATTTATAAGTTAAAATGTTGCAATTTAAAATTTTCCACATTAACACGCTACGACTTTTTTAGTTCTTTCACTTTTAAAGGAAATGTGTTCAATTGGTCGATTGCTTATTAAAAATTAAAATCAAAGTAGGGTTAGGTAAGTTATACCTAAACCAAATGTTTGCAAGAAATGACTGAACATGAACATAGATCACAGTAATGTGCTTAGAAATAGCTATGAGCGCTTAGAACGAGGGACTATCTGGAAATCACATACATATAAAACTTTTGGGTTACTCTATTTTTAGTCCTGCTTTGTTACCATATATTTCATTTTATTATCTAAAATAATAAAAAAACATCATTACATAACTTCAACCACCCATTTCAAAGGTAACCCCTTGAATTTCACTATCGGTTATATCAGACCCACGTTTGTTTTATCACCACCGAATGAATATACGTTACGTAAACAATTGAAATCTGCCTGTAAGTGGCTGTTTACGGAAGTGTTATTTACTCGCCGCTCGAAATCACGGCACTCAGTGGCCACGGAGCGAATACAAAGTAGGCGAGTTGGGGTGAAAAACAGTTACTCGAACCGGGAAACGTGGGCGCGTTTGAGATCACCTTTATTGGATTAGGCTGTTCGTTTTAATGTATTTTAAATAAGTCACTGTTTTTTCAAGTTTCTTTGCAACACACGCTTGTGCAACACAAGCAAGCGTGCTTTTTCAACAATTGTATTTTTTTGATCCCCTGATGATCATTGAGTGGTTGGAATGTTAGTTTTCCAATTAGAGAATACCAGCTGGTGCCCGCGACTTCGTCCACGTATAATACGGTGTTATTATGTGATAATATTTTTAGATGACCCCTTTCGTCAGCGAAAGCAATATAAACGCTTGATGTATTGTTGCTATAACGCTTTCGCCAGGTGTTAGTTTTTTATTTTATTATTCTTGATCCCTCGGGAACAGTACCTACTTTTTTCTGGATGAAAAGTACCCTATGTCCTTTCCCAGGCTCTAGACTACCTGTATACCAAATTTCATTTAAATCGGTTCAGTAGTTTTGGCGTGAAAGCGAGACAGACAGACAGAGTTACTTTCGCATTTATAATATTAGTATAAGGATAAGTAAGTCACTGTTTTTTCAAGTTTCTTTTCAACACACGCTCGTGCAACACAAGCAAGCGTGCTTTTTCAACAATTGTATTTTTTTGATCCCCTAATGGTCATTGGTCATTGGAATGTTAGTTTTCCAATTACAGAATAATTATGAGGGCAAGTAAGTAGGAAGTACGTCAACCGTTATTGTTATTGTAAGTAGTTTCACATGAGTTCTATTGCTAGACTTGTCAGATATTATTTTTATCCCAATATCATTTAACAGTAAAAAAATTGATAATTAGTTTGTATGGGCACACGAATAAAAGACTTAAGGCGCAGACTCGACCGGAATTTCAACCTCAGATGATCAAAGAGCACTTTTAAGAACAGTGAAATCTCTTCAGTTATTTTTGGTCTGGAGACAGTTGGGTAAAATCCGTTCCAGTATTTATATAAATTAATATTAAGGAAGTTGACGCCTAACCTTCAGGACTGAAGAGACACATAGAGAGATAGAGAGCGAGAGAGAATATAGGTAAAATTAACATTAAACTATTTGTCAATGTTTATTGCATTATAAATCAGCTAATAAATTTAATTAGCAGTAAAATGAACCAAAAAGATAATTAAAAACAAAATGAATACTTTCTAACTTAATTGGTCAACTTGTGTGGAGAGATTATTCAGAATATAGGTAAAAGTAAATTGGCAGCTAGCTACCTTATCACCGCAACATATTGCAAAAGATTTTATTCCCTCAGGCGAAGACGACGATGGTGCGGGTTTATACTATTTTATCTGTTTAAAAAGTCCTCTCTTAAGTTTATTGGAAAATATCCAGTAACGTTGAGTGCCATTTGTACGGTGCGCTATAAATGCGCTCTTTTTGTAGAGCTAAAACCCTTGGGATTCCACGTCATATTAGTGGAGTGCTAGAGGCGAGAACTCTTAATGTTTTGTTTTGTTGCTTCTAGTTAAGCCGAGCTTCATTGTTCGCGTAACAAAGAGATCACTTTGTAAAAATGCTAGTGCAGTAGAATGCTGTCGCTCCGTGCATGGTCTGTCAAACGCAATTAGTGTTAAATTCGTTTAGTGTTCGTCGCGCCGCGACGAGTTGCGCCTCGTCTCGACGTCGAATGCGGTCGGGGACTAATTTGCAGACTTCACCTATTATTCTGTCTGGACTCCGTCTAACATAAGTTTTGATTCAATATTGCTACAGTAATTATTAATGTTAATCTATAGGCATTAGGTTTAGTTTATTGAAAATCAATCTTATGACATTAAGTTTTAACAGAATCACAAGCAAAATTAGTTCTGATCAAGTGGGTTGCACTTAAGTAAATAAAACTTAAATAAATAACTTACTTATTTAAATATATATTTTTAAGTTTTTTATTAATTCACTAGCTGGCGCCCGCGACTTCGTCCGCGTTGAAAAAAAAGTTGAAAAACATACATACATACACACGTACAATACCCACACTTACAGATTTATTATCAGTATTGATTGATTGATTAATTTTGTATATATTTATTGCATATATACGTATTATTTATAAAACTTCAGGTCATCTCTTCTTTTTTGCTATAAATATAATAACGTTTCTTACTACATACGTTATTCTACCGTTAAAATTATTCCTTGAGTATAAATGAGGTCCGTTTTAACAAACTCGACAAAACGATAATTATTGTTTATTCAAGATAACAATTAAATGACTAAAAAAGGTAACTTGTTCAATGGGACCTCAAGCCAATTATATCCTCTCGAAATGTGGAGGGTTAATTTTAATGAGCTGCCGGTAGCGGTGTTTCTAATGCGAACGGCAAACATTTGTTCAAATCTTGGCAGGTGCAACACCAATATAAACGGACCCCTATGCGTTAAAAGGATAAAGCAAATTTGTACTGTATTTGGAGTTAGTCGGGATCAATTTAAGCTGGTATTGTAATTACGAAGTCTCAATCTGCATGTTTCATTGTTAATAGAACAAATATTGGAATATTTGCGAGTAGGGCTTGTGTATACTTGAATTAAACCTTCTTCAGAACATAAATTTCCCTATTAAATAGGCTATTTAATCGGTTTACGGAAACCATGTAGGTAAAGGATCGTTTTGTGGTGTTTTTGATCGCACCATGATTTTGATTATATTATTATTTAAATACTTATTTGTTAAATTTTATTTTTTTGTCCGTATAGATTTCGCTACACCAGAGAAATGGTCTACTAAAAATAGTATTATTAATTTTCTATTTAATTTCTAAACAGTTCTATTTAATTTGTTTGCGAGTATGTGTTTTAAGGCACATTTAAAAACCTCCTCGAAGTCAACACAACACACGTAAAAGCTGTTTGACTTAATGAAACCGTATATCTTTCAGTGCGTAATTCAATTATACTGGGGACAATCACACTCGCCCACTGCGTATAACAGGTGCATTTTATACGGCCACCAGAGGTACCCTAACATCATAGTTTGTAAGGTCTAAGTCAGGGAAGAATGTACTAGCGATTTAAGATCCAATAAAGAAGATACAATTCGTAAAGAAGGCTTAACGATTTGTAATTATAAATAACAAATAATAAAGTTTTTTGCTATGTCAGGCAAAGTCAAAAAGTACTCAATTTTTTTTAAATGTAGTCAGGCTTCGTTTAACAGAATGACATTTTAAAGAGATTTTTTTTAAAGAAATATTACTTAATATTTTTTAATTCTTAAAAATGTGATCTTAAGAATTACACACTGAAGAAAATGTGACGTGACGTCATCAAACATTTGAAGTAATGGGTTCTTTGAAATTATCTAATATTCCGATAGCGTTTCTAATGAATGTATCGAAGGTCAATAAAAAAGTAAAATTTGTATTTTATTTATTTTATAGATTAATAAAAATGTCAAAGTTGGCAATGTTTTTAGATGACTTAGCTATTACATAATATGTGTTAGAAAATACGATAATTCGTTTCCCGCTAACGCTTCCTTCGACAATTTGCTCCACAAATAGTAGGCAACATAAATCGCGGAACCCCCCAAGACTTCACCGCGCCCATTAACACGGGACCAAGTTAGATTTTATGCCAACGCTCAGAATAAACATGGAATTCGGGACATGATGCCGAAGGGACTTTCTTCATAAGAAAACCGGCTATTTCTGAATTTCTGAGAGACAATATTGTCTCGGAACTAATTTCGGCCTTTCAGTTTAAACTAGGAAGAAAATAATATGTACACTTAAGTGGATAATAGACTATCATCTCAGCTGTAAGATGTCGACTGCAACTTGATATAGGTCTGTCCCATAATTTTCCTATAGGACCGGTTAGAGTAAGCATGGATTTGGGTATTATTAAGTACTAGCTGGCGCCCGCGACTTTGTCCGCGTTGAAAGAGAAAGTAGCCTATCTTGTGTCCTGTACGTCTAAATGTTTATCTACCAAGTTTCATGAAAATCAATTAATTCGTTTAAGAGTTATGGAGGAACATACATACCAGTACATAAAAAATAAAAAATAAAATAAGCCTTTATTACTGTAAATACAATGCGGTTATTATTATATTAGATATTCAACGATCGGTTTTACAGCTTGTCCCTCGACAAAGGCCTCCCCCAAAGACTTCCACGTATCTCTCTCTCTTGCGATTGTCATCCATTTTGGACCGGCTATTCCCTTGAAGTCATCTTCCCAACGTTTCACTTGTCGGTCTTTACATCTTTTGCTATCCCTGGGGTACCATTCTGTTATTGTTCTAGACCATTTCTCTCTGTTCTCTCTCAGCATATGTCCTGCCTATTTCCATTTAAGTGTTTTGTATACTTTGTTCACATCTTTAAATTTAGTTACATTTTTTATTTTGGTTAATCTTATTTATCCTTTCTTCTCACTCCAATCACACTTCTCTCTATTCCATTTTAACATACGGTTATTTTATTAGTTAGTTTCTCAAATAATGCCCATGTTTGACAGCCGTATGTTAAACTACTCAAAGGCCATATAATACCTAAATTAAAGATTTATTATTAGTATAGATGATAATCAAACGCTGGGATTGGCAGATCGTGATCTTCACTAGATACTAACTCCTAGTACATAGATAAATATTATTGTATTAACGAGGCTATGATTTTTTTTCTTTTGACATATTCACGGGAAATTTTGTTCTTGGTCTTCTTTGTAACAATCTTTCACAATAGAGTGTTACTAAGGGTTGTTACAACAGATGTAAAACAGAATCAGTGAATAAAACGCGAAAGACTACGCGTAGAAGGGTCGCTTTGTCGCGTTGCGGATCATTCTACATACACACCTGATGCTAGATTTATCTTTGGGGCCCAATGATGGAGGGCTTAGGGGACGATGACACCTGCCCTCGGTGCTATACTGTTTTAATTCGCAATAAATAAATATGGCAGTCTTAGTTTGGATTACTTTTGCAAGGGATTACTGAATGCACCTGACATTAAAAAAATTAAAATGCCCCTCTTCAAATGGAGTGTGTTAAATATATTGACGTACTAAGTTATTAGGTTATGTTGGTGACTTTCGTTTGTCTACGGATCTCCTAATTCTTGATTTGATCTCAAAGAGTCACTTCTCGCTTTAGCTCGTTGAGCGACGTTGAACTTTCTTACGAGGCCTACAGATAGAGACTACGTTTCAGCGTCATAATCATTACAGATAAACACACTGGTTGAAAAGTTTCAGTTCAAGAAACTGAGCTGTTTTGCCACATTGCCCATCCGAACTGGATTTGACTGTCTATTTTCCCAAATAGACAGTCATCTTCTATTTGCCAAAAAATTTTGGCTAGAAGAGTCCAAAAAGGCATCTTCTGGGTGAGCTCGCTCCATCTTAGGCCTCTCCCTTGCTGCCCAGCTAGCTGGTTGTTGGCCAAGAGCAAACCCATCTCTAATAAAAAAAAAAGACTAAATTAGTCTCTTTGTACCAAATAGACGTACTCGTCAATAAATTCGAATACACTCTACCAAAATTGTCCTGCCCGGTAATGACTCAAATATAACGTGTTGAAACGAAACGAACAAAATAAAGCAGCTAACAACACCTAACAAAGTCACAATGAATAAGTATCACATTCGCAAAGAACGCTCCCGCAATTTTCTTTAGCAATCTTATAATGAAACTGTCGAGTAACTGCAGTTTAGAGTCGTTTTGAGACAGTTAAAGTTGCAAAACGAACAAAGGTTTTGACAGAACAATGCTCCATAGAAAATACCATTTCAACCAAGCCAAGTGTATAGTGTTCATTCTATTGTTACTCTGTTGCGGTTAGCCGTAATAAAAGCCAGGTTGACCTGTGAAACCTAAGATAAAAACAGAAGCCCTTTACACGTCAATAATGTTATATTGAGCTATAGAGATGTCAAGTTGTATAGAAGCAAAGTTGGGTATAGAAGCAGCATAGAGCGGCACTACGTCTATGCCTATTTTAATAAAGATTTTCTCCCTTCCGAAAAGTCACTAAAAAATCTTTGTTATTTTGAGGATTCTGGAAAGAAATTTAACTTATCTTGAAAAGGTCGGTAAAGACTACCTTGAAAGAATAAGGGAATAGGTATGGAAATAGGCTCTGATATCGCTTTCTCACTAATATAACTGTTATTATACTATGGTTACTGTAGCCAGAACGGCTGCCCAATTTATTACTGAAAAACGCAGTATACTCCTATGTGCTCTGTCATTAATAAAATAAGTAAGTAAGTGAATTTGAAATTTACCTTTAATAAGTGTCGTTTTACTGCAAATCTATTCGAACCACAAACCGATTAAGCTGAGGCCTACAAAAGACGATAACCCTTAAATGCTAATGGGGTCCCTGGGCGCCATTGTGAGCAAAGAACACAATAGGCTCAATGCTTGAACGATAGCTTCAGTTTGTTCAGACGTTTTGAGAGGAGAGATTTCGCGATATGTACTCATATAAGAAGCACCCGATGGTATTGTGCGGTTGAAAACAATTGAAGGGCACACAATGCTTTATTGGGAACATGGTTTTATACTTAGTAATTGCCATAAGGGATTCCAATTCAATATTTGCTAAATAACTTCTGTATACTAAATTTTCTTATACTTTCTCGTATTATCTTCTAAGTATATCTTATGTTAATAAATAATAGGTATTATAAAACAAAATCGCTGTTTACCTATGCCTGTTTCTTTGCTAACTCAAAACAACTCGACAGATACTGATAGGATTTTCACTAAATAAACAAAGAAGGCCAGAAGTGGGCCGCTATAGTAAATATTATAGGATAAAGTCGCTATAAATTTCTCTCTGCTATTCCGCTATTTTCTTCAAAACAACCCAATGGATATTGATAAATGATTTTCACTAATGGAAAGAGACAAAACTTGTGTGTATAATTTGTAGAGAAAAATTACATCCGTGCGAAACCGAGTGAGTCGCTAGTCAATACTAATAATAAATATGTATGTTCCTCCATAACTCCATAAAATCAGTTAATACATAAACGAATTAACTGATTTTCATGAACACAGGATAACACGGTCGAAGTCGCGGGCGCCAGCTAGTTTATAAAATAAAATTCTCTAACTTGGGCTTTAAACAAACACAAACATGTCATACGAAGCCTCATTTTCCTATCAAAATTAAACGCGTAGGCGTTTTCGGACGTAAACGAGTATTAAAGGGTTAGGTTGTGTTTATTTTGGGCTTAATACGAACGTGTGAGCATTTTGAGTGTTTGAAGTGGCAACCGAGATGGCATTGAAATGGAAATTTTGCTTTTTGTTCAAAGAGTTAAAATGTTAATTTCGTTGTATTTGCTGTCAATGGTTTTTACCTGAAGTAAGGGTGGTTTCTGCTCAAAGTCGAGTGAGTGTACGAAGTGTAGGAATTACTTGCTTCTTTAAAGAAATTAGCCATATTAGCCATATTTTTTTCGAGATTAATACATACTTAAATTTATAATATATGTGTGTGTGTGTATGCGTGCGTGAACTTCAAAAATCAATTAATTTATTCGAGGTTTGACCTTGAAAATGAAATTTGCTTATGATTTTCGTAATCAGCGATTCAAAATACAGGTATATATGAAAATTCAGATTAATTGGAGGTATGGGCTTTTCGGAACTACACCCAAAAAGATTAAGACGAGTATGGAATAGGCTGTTGCATTTTTTACTTTTTTACGAATTAAATGTAAAAAAATATATAATTATTATTATTATTACACTCGTGTCCTTTTTAAAAAGGTAACAGTGAAATCATAAAATGTTTAATAAAGTTTTTATGTTGTAAGTGCAGAACACAAAAAGGGTGTTTGTAATCGCTTGCTTGGGAGGCATAATTTTGTCGCGAAGTTTACTCCCGTGACTTCAAAGGCACCTTCAATATTTGAATAGCGGATTCCCTTTCCCAAATAATTACCCAAATTAGGGGAGAGACTTTTACGTACGCCTAAATAAATGATGAGTAAGCAAACTTAACAGGTAAGTTACGAGATACGAGTGTAGCTTATCCCTAACTTATTCATAGCTTAGCCCGAGTATAATGTTTGCTTAGATGGCAGATAACTTTCATACGTTCAGAAAAGGTTATTGTTAATTAGGTAAACGCATTTTTTAGTTTGTTTATACAACTTATGGAAAATTGGTATACTTAATTGGCTTCTGATTTTCTTCTATGTTAAAAATAAGGGAATAAATAATTTTTTTGATCAAAGTTTGCTTTTGAAGAAACTAGAGCATTTTTTTATTTTTTTAAGACAAATGATAGATTCATACATTATTTCCATACTTTTATTTTCAATTACAATTAGAAAAGTTTTTGTTGAACACTAGAGCCTTTGTCATTTAAGATTTTTGATAAACAACAGGAAATATATGTAAAATAACGGAAAAATTAAGTTCAATTATTTTTAGTGTTTCTCTTATGTTTGTATTGTATGGGCCGTCTCGTATCTTACTTATCGTCATAAATCAGGCAAAAGCAAACTTTAAAAGCTAAAAATGAAAATGTAATTATTTTTAGATGTCTAGAATCAGAATTTAAGCATTAGAACAGAAACTCAAAAAAAAAAATTTTTTGTTGACTGATGTAATCAAATCTTATCTATAAAATTCAGGAGGTTGACTGTTAAGTTAAAAATGTATAGATTGTTGTTAGAATATTTAAATTTAGTTTGCAGGTAGATAAATGTTATAAACTGGAGGGTTTTCCCACTTAATCTGCATACGATAATAAAATTGGAAGGGTGTGTAGGGGGCGACATCTGTCTACAATCTGCAACAGTTTGGATTTCGCCCAATTTGAGTCACGTGGACCTTTTGAATTTTATCTGCCTATTATACAGTATGGTGTCTTTTATGTTATAAATTACTGAGATAAAAATATAATGCATTATTATTAATCTATGCTAATTAATTTTCCTTAACAACGCGTATAGGTGAATTATTATATTAAGGTTTTGAAGGCGGGACTCGAGATGCGCGAACGAAGTGCGGGAGGGGAAGAGCGACTGAGTCTCCCAATAACGTGTCGGCACAACGACGCGTACCCCCCCCCCCCCCCTCACTTTCCTCTGCCTTCTCAAAGACCTAAAAATAGGATTCTGCGCACATTTGCCGAGAAGTCTTTAATCTTTATTCGCTGCACGACCTATAATATTAGAACAGAGATGAAAAAAAAAAATACCACTTTATTTTTTATCATAATCTTATTCAATAGATTACAATAAACACATAATTATGCTCATAATTTCTGAGAGAAATATGTGAAAAAGCGTTCGAATTTGTGGATGGATTTTTCTATATTACCTATTATAGAGGTACGAGTATACTTGCTTCGATATTTAGTAGACGAACTGTAATTTAACAAAATTATAATCTACATATTATAAAACAATTTACAGACATATACATCTGTCTGTCTGTTCGCAATAAACTTTCTCGAGGAAGGTTTTAGTATATAATTTAAAAAGTTACACGGCCGAAGTCGCGGGCAACAGCTAGTTACGTTTAAAAAGGGGGAAATAAATAGATAACTGTTTTAAGGTAATGAATGTCTTGAATGTAAGTCCCGCAATTTTTCTTGTATTTTTATAACAATTCATTTTCTTTTTATATAGACTTTTTTCAGGGAATTTCTGTTCGACTTCCCTAGCTGATTATGTAACTTTTAATTAACTATATATAAATAACATTAATTAATTAATAAAATAAAGTAATTTATTGGGCATATTTATTTTACGGACCCCCTCGTTTTCACTACTTTTAAGAAAACAAACATCCCTTACTATACTGTTGGCGACCTACCCTCTATTATTTTGAGTTTTCCCGAATTTTCCCTCAGGTTTTCATTATTAGGGGGTGCGTTTTAGTGACTTATGCAAACTAGGGGAAGGGTGCAAATGGTAACAAGCTGCATCCAGCTAGCGACCAAGTACCTGCTTTTATTAAATTCGTGTGTTTCAAACAAAACGTTCAATGTAAATTTCTGAAACAATCGTTACTAATATAAAAAAGTAGCAGCCTTTTTTAGTTCAACTTAGTCATGATCCCAAGCAATAAATCACAAAAAAATATTGAAACATATTATTTTTTATAACCTGACGATAGACTTTATGTTACAGTTAATTATTGTAACATTATTAATTTCATTTAACATAAATTTTATTTATTTTTACTTGTATGTAAAATCTATAATAATTTATGACAAGGACTAAACGTGACATTTGAAAAAAAATAACAGCTAATTAACAGTTAAAAGTTAGAGTAGTTAATTAAATTCAAATGTAAATCGTACTTCGAAAACAAAAGCTGCGTTACGGTTATTGTTTATTATTGTTCTCTCTTGAATAGCAAATTAAATTTGAAATTATTCAAATTTATGTTTTCAGGAAGCTGTAAACATTCTATAAGGTATGAGAGGAAGTTAATAATAAAAATGTTTTCCAAGACCAATGAAACCGAGACACGTGTATGAAATTTGTATCACTACAATCGTACAAATTGGTAGAAGTAGTGCGTTTCGCAGACATTTGGGCAGCCCGTCTCGCGGCAGTACCAAGCTTTGTAGAAGACCACAGTGAAATCACATCTGCACGTTTGGTGTTGCGTTTCGGTGAGTGAGTGCGTTCGATGCCTTAGGGCCGAACCACACTGTGTGGTGCGGCAGCGGCCCGGCGCCTGGGTGGGGCCTTGCATACAAATATCCAAGGCATGCTACATGCTACACGCTCGCTGGGCGAGACGAGGCGGGGGAAAGTGTGCACCGGAGTGCCGCCGTAGTTCTGAGAGATTTGAAAAAGGACAGGCGTTTGCGTTGCGGCACCGCACCGTACTGTGTGGCTCGGCCCTTAATCCTATTGTAGTCGGTAGCGCACTTGCAGAACCTGTGGCGTTGCTTGTGTTAGTACCACGGTAGCCACCTACCATCATGTGGACGGTCAGATTGTCTGCTAACCTTAACATGAAAACAACCACTAGCTGTGTCTCACCCAACGGCAAGGTTTGAGGGTATGGCAACATCATACTTACTAGTTCTACTATGTTAGTATTGCTTAGTCGTACTATAGTAAAGTAAATTTCTACCTAACCATTAACCATGCCCTAATAACATTGAAACTTTAAAAATAAACAAATGCCTCTACTTTCCTGTGAAAATTGTCGCCTGCAGCTTAGTGAGCTTTTAAAGAGTGCAAAGTGGTTAGCAATATGGTGGAATCTTTTTAATGGTTGAAAACTTTCACTTTTAGCCAGTTTCAACACCTGAAAAGTCTAGACAGGAAGGCGATAGAGCCAGTTGTCGTTAAAAAGTTTTAAGTACGCTCGTTATTTATTATTTAAAAATGTTCCCTACTCTTCTATTTTCAAACAAATGTTCTAGAAGTTAAAAATCAATTTGTTCGCAATCTATTTGCATTTTTTTAATGAACAGAAGAGGTGTTTTATTTTATTTTTCCAATTTACTGACTGTATAAAAATGCATTAAAAATATGATGAACTTACCAGTGTTTTTTTTTCTTAGAATAAAATTGACTTAATTACCTGAAAAAAGAAAAACCACTTTAAATAACTGATACAACAGAAGAAGTTTGATTATTTCGTTAATGAAAGAATCAAACCTGGATATCGAAATTAACATATTCAATCGTGTAATGTAAATGACCATTAAAAGCTGATTCCAATTCATTACATCATAGTAAGCTTTGACCAGTGCGTTCATCGAAATTTACTGTACAAAACATCGAAAGGTCTGCTCACGTTTCCAACCCTATGCCGAAGTGCATAAAGTTGAAATTGCAATGTGATTAAAGCAATTTCTAGTCTGTACTGGCCGTGGGCTAACGTCATCAAAGGGTATTCGAAAAGCTGTGGATTCGTGATGCATTGAATTTTGATATTGGAATAGCGTTTGGCGCTTTGCCGACTTTGGTTGTCATTGCTGCCGGCAGCATGCGCATTTTTCGGGTTGACGACAGTCGCAGTAAACTAAAAACAAAAGATTGCCGACGCGTTACATCAAATACAAATTCCTTTATGTAAAAGTTTATAAAATACTACTGGCTGTGTGTTACGTTACGAATTGTCCTATTGCCTTAAAATTGGACGACATAAAAATATGACAGGATCCCTATTAAAAAATAAGATTAGATTGTGAATGGTCAGAGTCGTCATTATATTATTCAGAAGAAAAATCATTTAGGTACTACTAGAACAGTTTTTATCTTTATAAGAACAATTTTTATATATCTTCAATGTTTTTAGCTGTGTAGCATGACATTTAAAAAAAATTCTCCCCATTTTTAACATTATTAGTGGCAGGTAATACTGCTTACATAAATATCCAGTAAACGTATGACAGACTTCGATCTTGAAATAGCAGAACATAATTATTATGCTGCTGTTTTGATGGGTGATCCCTTACTCACTCCTTATCCTTTAACCTAACAGGGTCGGTAGCATACATACGATCCCTTTTGGAGGTAATTGTGTTTATTGGCAACGGTAGCCAGTTACCAACTAGTGGACCATCAGTTTGTGTGCCAAATTTTGTTATAATATTGCCAAGTTTTTTCTTATTAGTGTAGCAATGTATACCTATTCTTTATCCCTACTAATTCGAGTGCACTCAGATCGAAATAGGGTGACCAAGCGTCAGGTGTTCGCAACAGCGGACTCACCGTATTGCTGTTTATTACCGCCATATTTCAGCACCCCTGAAAAAGACGGTCCCCCACTTGATTTGCATTTGACAACGACCTGTACGTAATAACCGTCCCCCCATATTGAAGAAAGAGAAATTATCGAAAAATACCGTATCAGGAGAAAGAGCTTTTGTGTCATTTCATTTGTTATTACATTTGAGTGTTTGTTATTTACGATCTTATTCTTGAAAAAACTTATTGGTCCTCTAATTTTGTACACCACTCAAAGTTTTTCAACGTCAGATTATCTTCATGAAAGGAAAATGTAAATTCATCAAAAATTTAAATTTAAAACTATTCCTGCTACGAGTAATCTTAACGATGCCGTAATTGCATGGTTTAAGTGTTATATCCAATGATGTGTGTTGAGAACAAAAAATATTATATAAAATTTATAAGTGTATCTAAAGTATATTGTATAATTTTTTAGCATTGCTAACGAATTTCGATAAATAATATTAAATAAAGTAAAAAATAAGAAGATTAGTAGTGGAAAGTCACACTGCATTTCGCAGTCATAAATATTGGACTAAGGTAGGCAGCGTACTTCGAGCACTTATTGTAGCTTATTAATTATTAATAATAATAATTATTATTATTAATTGGACTAAGGTAGGCAGCGTACTTGGAGCACTTATTGTAGCTTATTAATTATTAATAATAATTATTAATTGGACTAAGTAGGCAGCGTACTTGGAGCACTTATTGTAGCGTATTAATTATTAATAATAATAATAATTAATAATAATTATTAATTGGACTAAGGTAGGCAGCGTACTTCGAGCACTTATTGTAGCTTATTAATTATTATTAATAATAATTATTATTATTAATTGGACTAAGGTAGCGTACTTGGAGCACTTATTGTAGCTTATTAATTATTATTAATAATAATAATAATTAATAATTATTATTAATTGGACTAAGGTAGGCAGCGTACTTGGAGCACTTATTGTAGCTTATTAATTATTATTAATAATAATAATAATTATTATTAATAATTATTATTAATTGAACTAAGGTAGGCAGCGTACTTGGAGCACTTATTGTAGCTTATTAATTATTAATAATAATTATTAATTAGACTAAGGTAGGCAGCGTACTTGGAGCACTTATTGTAGCTTATTAATTATTATTATTATTAATAATATTTGGGTAAAGCTTCATTTACTACAAGCGACGGTAGCCACCTTCCATCAAGTTTATTGTCTGCCTGCCTGCAAACTTTTTATGAAAAATGTAGATTTTTCTAATTATACATTTAATAAAACATACTTAACAGTTTTTACAATTTGACCTAATATTATTTATTCTTTGTCTAAAAATAAGTTTTTTTAGGCGATATGTTGGAAAAAAGAAACTACTACGTAAAGAGCTTTCATTTCTTCTTTTTGCTGCAGACCCCTAAATAAAACCGCTCCACCATAACAACTTCCTGGATTCGTTAAGAGCCCATCAGACAGAATTGTCCAGTGACAATTTGCCGTCAATGAAGACCACCCGCGATCAATTGCCCACTTAATACACTACGATCATCCCAACCCCACACAACGACTCACAGTTTCCTGAGAATTATAGTAATCGAAGCTCTTTTACTGGGTTCATTGTAGCTATATGTAATCATTTTTAGACGTCCTAGTTATAACATTTTTGGCTATAACATACTTAATATGTATGTCTGTTAATTTAATTTAAAAAGCAACCTTGAAATTTCATAGCGTAAGTCCAAACTTGTCATCTTTAGAAAAAAAAATTGTTTTAAAATTGTTGAAAGGACAATTGGAACAATTTTTAAATTAAAAGTTGTTAGCAACTGTGAATCTTGGGTTTTTAAATATCATTGGTCCCCGAAAATGTTGCAGTAAAATAAAAAAAAATAAAAAACAGAAATATTAATAACACTTCCAGTTAGTGAACAGAACAAAGTGATTTAAATTTTGATTTTGGGTCAAATATAAATATTATTTTATATTAAAAAAAAATCACCCAAAGAAACAGAATGGAATACACATAGGTATAAAATAAAAGAGAAGTGGTGACGTTTTTTTTTCTATCCCTAGCACTTTAACAATCAAAAACTTTGTTAAAGCTCGAATATCGCCGAAAGCGTAACATAAGTTCGTAAATACGCATGTGGTTGGGCCATTGTGGCCTACAAAAACGGTTTTCGACGCGAACTAAATTTGTTAACTCTGCACCGCACCCAAATGGCCCGGGGATATGAAGGTAAAAACTGCATAGGGTGGAATAATTTGTCACACAAACCCTGCCAGGGGACAAAACCGATGTAAACTCTTATTGTGGAATGGAATACATATTAAGTACCTACTCAAAGGTCATTTCGTTTACCATTTATGGCTTTACGTAGTTTTTTTTTAATAAAGAGAGTACTAGCAGTCTGACGGTCTTCTCGATGGTGGACGATGCCAGACGCAAGATTGCCAATAAATAAAATTTTATATGTCTATTGAAAATTACCCAACTTTTGATCTCATAGTTGCCTTGCCCTTGCCTTCATTAGTTTATGCTCACCATGTAGTTCATACTCACTCCTAAAGATTGGATTTTCATACAAAACGTAGACAATTTCATACAAATTCAATGCGCTTTTGATATTAAAGTATACACCCATATTAACTAAAAATTGTTCCATTGCTTCCATTAGTTTGCCATTGCCTCGACCCTAAAAAGTGGTTCATAGTCTCCCTGAAATGCACTGAAAGCGGATTTTCACTGTCATACAAATATATAATCCATTCCACAGTACCGACACAAAATAAATTGAATATAATATACTGAATTTTGAACTCAAATGTAAGTTGCTTGAAGTTATTGTCCACGTCTGATGCTCCTAAAATAATTGTCCCAAGTGCAGTTTATAGGGAGTTACGTCGAGCAATAAAGACTGAAGCTCACAAAACTCTAAACGGATACGATTAATTCAGGAATTTGCATGACAATTGCATTAAAACAAACTGCGGGAACCGAGTTCAGTCTGCATTTCGAACCTAAGTGCACCAAACTTTTGGCAAAATTCGTTTTTCCTGGTCTAGTTATCATAATAAAATATTGGATAAAGTTTGTTTAGCTGATTCAATTTATGTCATTGAAAATTTAAGCTTAATTTTCTCACCAAGTTGTTTCTAACTTATCAGAAAACATTCGGTGGCTATTAAGTTATTCAATTTTTTTTTATATAATGTTTCATTTAATTTAACATTGGTGTAAACACAAACTCATTAGAGTTTTACCGCACACCGCACATTAGAGTTTATATTCGATGGTAACTTTGTCACAATTCGCCTTAAGACACAAACAAAACCAGAGAAATCTGTTGCGTACTTCTCAAATTTACTTCCCATTGTATACCGGTATAAAAGCAAATAGATGATGTGTGTAAGTATTAATTCGTCAATAATAAACTTATCAAATAACGTTAATAAGGTCTGTACTTAAAAAGGATCCTAAAAGAAAAATGGCGTCGCGTTTCAACTGGAAACTGAAACAACAACACGACATTGCCAGATGGTGCAGAACTAATATAATTGTCTATGTGTCTGTCTGTTGCTTGAAGCGCTAATTTCATAACACCCTCTATGGCTTTGTTCTGTTGCCAGATCTCTCTCATAATTCACAATAAAGCAGACAGAGATGGGGGGGTTCAGGTTCAGGTGTTTATTAACAAAATCTTACAAGTAGGTTTCCCTACTTAAGTGTCTTCTGGAATTAAAATACATTTTTGAATAATTATTTTATATATATAATATAAATGACAATTTGATTTTGTATTGAAAATGCATAAAAAGTTAGTAGTCCTAAATATATTAAATAAGATGGTATAAGACATTATAAACAAAGATCAAATAAATAATATACACCAAGTAAGGCGACATACTTAAGCCTTATTAGATATACATTCTGCTCAATTCTGGAGTCTACCAATATACTTATATAGTCTTTGTCTGGAGCCAGTAAATTTACATAAGTTCAACAGGAAATAACACCATGATTGAGCTCAGCATTATCAGCTATATTTTATAAAGTTACGCAGACGAAGTCGCGTGCAACAGCTAGTTGTAAGCCGCCCAACAGATTTTGATACGGTTTTCATTAAGCTTTGTTGGTACTTAATAAAAAGTAAACACCAGGTACTAAGAGTATTTAAGAAAGCGGAAGAAGTTGTAAAAGAACTTTAAAGCTTGATTTTGAAAGGTGATATTGTCAGGTATCGAAGTCCCCCGACTTTTCAAACAATTGGCCCTGAAATTCACTCGAATATTCGATGAAAGTGGAACAAGCTAATGTTCAAGTGTGAAAAGCGAAATTCACATGCAAATGTGCGGCAGTGAAATTAATGTTTGTTTGTATACAGACGACATTTAATTAGTACGAGACTGCGAACTAAGTTGGAACACTTTGTTTCCAACAAAGTAACACTCCGCAAAAAAATATCCAAGTGATAACATCTCGTAGTTTAATGAGAAAATTCTCTGAACTGTAATTTACAACGCTGAAACGCATTTATACTCTTTACGAATATTTTTATGTGTTTTAAATTGCTTTTTAAATTCCCATCCTTCTTAAATTAGTTTTACAACAACATAGTAGAAGTTATTTTGTTATTACTAGCGTAATATGGAAACTATTTCACCTCGTAATTTAACCCTTACAGTTAGAACGTATATTTGTCAAATTTAATACTTATCAAACTAGCAGACAAGCAACATACTACACTAACGATCTCCGTTTATTAAGAAACCACTGCAGCCGGTGCAATTTTAATAACAGCTTGTCATTGCCGCGGTTTCAAGCGCCATCTTGCGACGCCATTTTGAAAGACGTGTGGGATGATGAGACGCGTCGTTATATTGTGATAAATTGGCAACAATGCGACAACACTCGCGTATGTTGGACAAATGTCAGCAGACTAATTAAGGGGTGGCATTAGGAAAGGGCTATGCTCGGGGTTACACTACGAGATCGAATCAGAAATGAGGATATCCGTAGACGTACGAAAGTTACAGCCGGATGGATCAGTAAGTTGAAGTGGCAGTGGGCAGGGCACATAGTACGAAGAGCCGACGGCCGCTGGGGCCGGAAGTTTCTCGAGTGGAGACCACGGACCAGCAAGTGCAGCGTAGGACGTCCACCCACAAGGTGGACAAACGACTTAATAAAGGCCGCGGGTCAACGGTGGATCCGGGCTGCTTCTGACCGGTCCAATTGGAAAATTTTGGGGAAGTCTATGCCAACAGTGGACGTCCTGCAGCTGAGATGATGATAATGATGATGATTGGAGAAATTAAAAAGATAAATTAATTTTCTATTTTCCAAGCAATTACATTTGTTTCACAGAAGTGAAAATTTTTATAGTATTATCTTTGCAACTACTCCTAATATAAAGTTAAAAAAACACGCCACAAAGTTATGACAAAAAAATGAACAAAACGTAAAATGTACAAAACTCAAAATGAACACGAGCAATAGGAAATCCGTTGGATGATTTATAAAAAAAATTGTGGATAACAGACTGAAGCAGACAGTGCCTCTATTATATAACTAGTGAACTCTAATTTTTTAAAAACCATCCAACGGATTTTATTACTTGTTGTGTCCATTTTGAGTTTTATACATTTTGCGTGTTGTTTATTATGGTTTTTGTACATGATGCTACTGAGAGAAAATAAAAAAATTTTTATTCGTGATTATTAAATTAAAATTAGAACAATTTTTTTGCTCTAAATCTTTATAAATATAATTAATTTTTATTCGTTACACAAAAAAGTTAATGTTACCAAGGATAATAAACATTTGTAACATGTTACGTACCAATAATACTTAATCTGTTGTAATTTATGAAATCATTCGCCTTAATAATTTTAACATCAGTTTTTTGACCGCAGAGTTATTACAAATCTGTAACTTTGTCTCTGGTAAAGCTACAACCACATCGCTTTGTTGTTTTGAAACCACCAAAAGTTTGCCATTTTACTACAATAAGCTTTATTGTGTTTACACACATTTGTGGTGTAAGTAAAAGTAAAGTAAAAATAAGTAAGTAAGATCTTTGTTAATTTTTCACTTAAAAATTTAATTAGTTTATACAACATTAACAATAAATTAAGTACAAATTATTTAAAAAAAAAACAATTCTAAAATACATATAAAATCAATGCTAATAATAAATCTGTAGGGGTCGGTCATAGAGTAATTTAATTTGTTTTCAAAAATATCGTGTATATAAGCTCTATACATGATACTGAAACTAAATTGACGATTTTTAGAATTTTTTTTCTGTATGTATGTATGTATGTATGTTCCTCCATAACTCTTAAACCAATTAACTGATTTTCATGAAACTTGGTAGATAAACAATTAGAAGTACGGGACACGTGATAGGCTACTTTTTATCTTTTTAGCGCGGACGAAGTCGCGGGCAACAGCTAGTATAAAATAAATTCCTAAGCTTGTTCATTTTATTGTTTAAAAAACGTCAGCAATGAAACGTGAAAGTTTCAAATAAAGGACGAATATCTTTTCTCGACAAATTCTTTTGAATACAACAAGCAGAGATGGCGACATATATCAAGTGGTCCTACAAATGAAATAGCTAAGAGACAATTTCTCAAGACCGGCAGTCCTGGCCTCTGAGGGACACTCGAAGGAATCTCCGGGCCCTCCTTACTGTAATCTTGCCGATTATTAAAATCATATATCTCTGGCAGGGGTGGCATGCACGCTGATTTCTTGGGGTATTCTTGAAGGGTGCATTCCGTTGCGTCAGCCTTTGTGTTATGCATACAGAGTCAAGAAAACATTTATTGCATACTAGCTGGTGCCTGCGACTTCGTAAGCGTTGAAAAAAAAAAAAGTTCTGTACGTCTAAATGTTTATCTAACAAGTTTCATGAAAATAATTCGTTTAAGAGTTATGTAGGAAAATACATATATAGAATATCTACACTTACAGATTTCTTATTAGTATTGATTGATTTTATTTTTATTTTGTTGGTATTTTATGAAGTTTTGTTAACTAAACAGACATACAGACAGTCCAAAGTTTTTAATCTTTACGCAGTATAATATAAAACAAAGTAGTTTCTCGCCGTCTGTCCTTCTGTATGTATTGTTTAGATCTTTTAAAGCATGAAACGGATTTTAATGTGGTTTCCACTAATCCAAAAGATCGTTAAAGGAGTAAGGTTTTTATATTTTTAGTGCGACGCACCTACATACATGATATATACAATACATGAGTGTAGGTACATTAATTGAAAATTAAAAAAATGGAGCATTCTTGCATAAAACGTTTCAAAGAATGTCACGTAAAAGGCGTCGGAGGCACGCGGCCTGTCACAATATTATTCTTACCTTCCGTGCCTCTTTCATTCCTTGTCTCATTCCTGTCTCTCATTATCATTCACTCACTCATTCGTACGTTCGCTCCACGGGAAGATAAGAGAAAATGCTCAGCGCTGCGTATATTCCTTTTAAAATTGAAATGTTTATTAAAATGTAACACTGAATTCTTTGAAACTTATTCAGATCTCCCTTATTAGGTATGTAATACCTTTCGCTACTTCATAAATTCCAAGCTTAGTTATGTAGTAAAGAAAGTTATAATCTACAGTGTTTATTTACAGTTTACACTATTTTACACCAGCGAACCGACCCCACTTTGCACTTTTGCAATATTTTTCTGTACAGAAACCACACACAAACCTACGTTTCCATTATAGAAAAACGTATCAAAATGTTTTGGGTTGTTTAGAAGAGGTTAGCGGAGAAACTGGAAGATAATTACAGCATCATTATTTTATAATATGTATTTATATTGAATAAGTATAAAATAAATATATAAACTATTAATAACTTTTATAGAAAAAATAAATAAAAATACTATAGTAAATTTGATGAATATGAATTATTGTAAATTGATGAATGTTGTGTAGCGTCGAATTAAATGACATACTGTTACCTATACTACATACATACAAATAATACATGGTTCGTATGGTAGCATACAAACAACAATATATACACATTTTATGTATAGACATGTCACATTTAAGAGGACTCCAGGAGACATTGCAATCTGCGGTCTGATGAGTCCCTGTTTACTCATGTGCTCGTAGGCCGACCTTATGTACCTCTCAATGACATAGTCCTTTGTTTTGTATGCGGACAGACTATATTGTGGAACAAACTTCTTTTTTAAAAATAGTAGTTCCTAATCGACTTTCATTATTTTTGTACTGAAGTAATAATGTGAAAAAAATATCGTATTTTATGTAATTATTGACAAAAAATTTAAAGAAGCTATACCAAAAATTTAAACAGGATTATTTTATCTGACTATTTTTTCTATTTTTATTTTTTCTATATTATTAAAAAAATTAACACAATGACATTATACCTGCTATCAAGTGGATTTTTTTACATAAAAATATTTTAATACCTCGTCAGTTAGTGCACTCAATTTAAATAAATTTCAAATAAAACGTGAAACGCGTGGTCATTGTAAATTGCACTACTTTTTTATGTATTAAAAGTATATTTAAAGCTCAAAATACCATATATTAGCAAAGAGATTCACGTGAGATGTACTCGTATTTCAAAAAGTTGAAAATTTTGACTGTGCCTTCAGTGTTTATATATGAATGTAGGTATAAGTGTTCATAAAATAAAATTCTAAAATATTCAAGTTAAAACTACGCGTTATAAAGCCAAACTTAAGTTAAAAATTAGCTATACCTATTTTTCATATAATAATATTTACCAGCACACGGAATGCGTTGTGAAGCAAATTTTTCAGCTACATTCACATCTCGGCAATAACTTCGTCCGACGACGCGTACGTAACAGCTGTTCACTTTATGAACTTCACGAAAGCTTTCACGATATGGTAATATTATGAACTAACATTTTCCACGCCTATTCACATTTATTATTAGACAGTAAAATTCAATATCGGCTGTAAAATGATTACTGCTGAGTTAAAATTAATATTTGGCCATTACTGATGTACCTTTAAACGCATGTATTTATTTATGTATTTCAGATCTATGTAACAATATATCAATTAAAAATATTAAATCTAAATTACAGCAGTATTTTTTAAATTGTAATTAATAGTATCTATTAATCTAATGATAACACGAGACTAAACCTCAGTGGTTTAGTATTATCATTTACATGTTATTTTATATATTAGCCCTTAAAATTGTAAATAAATAAATAATAATAATAATCTATAAACCATCTTTTCGTATGTCAAAATAATTGTATGTCATGTGAAAATTTGTCATAAAAAAAATTGAATTGATAAATTCAATTTTTTGTAAAATGTGTATAATTTATGAATATACACGGACAAAGTCGAATAAAGCTTATGCATTTTGAAAATTCTGTTATATTTTTTTCAATTTTTCTGTCTCAAATATTATCATCAGGATCATCATAGGACGTCCACTGTTTCACTAGTCACTTTTTTGTTTTAAAATTTCAGAAATAAAGAGAATTTCTGTGTTGTTTTAACAACATGCCATATATTAAAAACAAAATCGATATAAAAATATAAATTTCAAAGATAATGGTATGCAATCCTGTCTGATATTGTTGTCTGTGAGTTCAATTGAGAAGTTTAAAGGTCAGACAAGAAGAAAACAAGAATAAAGTGCCCCCATCGATCGGATACAGTAATGGTAAGCAGGCGTAGGTCGTGACGCGTAGGGCGGACGGTGAAACGTGTGGTGAATACAAATTACGTGGGGTGTACACCTATAATTTATCAGTCTGTACTTTGGTTTAGACAGACTTCTGTTTTCAACTTGATTTTCTATTTTTTTTTTTTCACTGTATCACACTAAGACAACTTCGTAGCAGCTTAATTGAATTGAAATAAGTAAGTTGTTAACTGTAAAAAAAAGGTTTTATAAACTAAGTTGGATTTAAGTTCAAGAAATATAAGAAAAAATATTTTCAAGTAAATTGTTAATTAAAAACGTCCACCACTCAAACCAGTATTAGGTAAACCAGAGTAAGAACTTAACGAAAATAATTTATTTATAAACTTAGACTTTGCATTAAAATTGATTATAAATGGCGCCAAACTAATGATTTATGAATGAACTAAGATTATGAAGAAAATTTATTGCTACGTATATCATAAACAAAAGTTAAAAGATGGATTACAATACCATTTGACTAGTTAATATAATAATAAAGTATATAACAGTATAAATTAAAAATAGTAATCGTTTTTTATGTTATAGAGTAGCAGGCAGGCAAACAGTCCATTTGATGGTAGAATAGTCCTTTTAATGAAAATATAGAAAAAATAAATAAAACTTACAAAACCTCACAGTAGACCAATTTGTATTGGAAAGTTTATATATCTCAATCAAAGGAAAAATTGTCTCATAAAACCATTTCCTATTTAATTTGCAAATTTTTATAACCAAAAGAGGTCATAAAATTAAATTGCTTTACCTATATTTATGTAAAACGCGAATCAGTTTAAATTGTTACATTGTATGCAAATACGTCTCTCCCCTGCAGCTAGAAATTGGGGACGTTTACTTGTTTGTTTATACTGAGTTTATAGATCTGGAATACTACGGATTCTCGAACACAATTCGAATCTTATCTATAATTATATTATCGACTTTAACAGGAACTAAAAATTGACTAGGAAAGAAATTATATTTTTAACTTCATCATATAAAATATAGCCGCTGTCCTTCTGTTCGTTAGTTCGCTTGGTTGTTACGAAGGCGATTTTGATGCAGTTTTCATTACACAGGGTTTAAATGTGTCTTGGCTCAAATTTATAAGAAGTTGACGTTTAGTATGATAAATACACGCTGATTAAGTTGATAAAGATTAAGTTTGATAAATAACTTTTAGTCAATTTCACCCCATAGATGGCATTGCTGGCACATGAGTGTGTGTTGCTGGTGTGGATATTAAATTAATGTGTAATGATATTAACCCGCACTACTTTTAGACAAATCTCAGGTCATTTGAATACGAAGATCTCCATGATAAATATAATATATACTTTTCATTGCATTCGAATTTTAAATCTTTACATAAGTGAAGTCATAAGTCATCTTTACTCTAGAGATCTATAGATCTTCTTTAAATTAAATATATCACCGTTAAACAGATTTTCTGCTGTCAAAAATATATGAAAATAACAATAATGTATGACGTTTCTTCACACAGATCCTGAATAGCATTATTCAAATATTGAATAATAGCTTAGTAGATTTCATACATTTTTTATAAATCTCATACTCTTGTTTCATCACTGGGCTGCCACACAGCCCTGTACTGAAGCTTATTTTAATTATACATGTGTACGGACAAAGACAGGAACTGAATAGTGTTCATACTTAAGTTCGAGTTACCATAGTGAGCGTGTATGCAATGCATCCTTCCATAGGATTTATCTAGCCACGCCTGAAGCTATTTGGTTACTGCAACCCTCGGTAGGTAACGCGTTATGGGAGGCATAAAGTTCACGTTATTTGTTGCCTTCAAAGACGGAATTGTTAAGTACTCTTGGCTGTGGCAGCTGTTTACTTATTCATTGCAGTATTCACAGTATTAATTATAAAAATTATAGGACCTTGCATTTTGAAAAATATGTATGTATGTAAACTAAAACATTATTCAATGCGCGAACTTAAGCTCGCTTCAAATATGCATTAGGTATTTTTGAAAAGCAAGAAATTCAAATACAAGACCTGGTAAAAATCTATTAAACCTGTAAGTAAATGAACAGGCTTTCTTGTGCTTTTCAAAATGTATATAATAATAGGCAGACTTCGTTTATAAAGTTAGTGTTATGGCGATGATATTTCACAGTGGTTTTCTATAAGAGAATAGCGCCAAAGAAACTTTTTTTCAGTTTTTTTCCGTTAACATATTCTATTCGATATCATACTAACTGTGACTATCATACGGAACTATCGTTCCGTCTCGACATTTAGAATTAGCAGTGCGCTAACTAGGAACTAATGAAAGCCGCCTTACAATAACGCGGAAATACGACATTTCTTTCTGAACATTTTTTCTGTCACAACTCTAAAGGCTAATTGCAAAGTGCATCCTTTTGTATGTAAGGTACTATGGCACGATGTTTGATAGAAAACGTAAAAATGTCAAGTAAGATTTTTCAATAAATTCATTACAAAATATGAACATCTTGAATTTATGTTTCTATAATAATGTTGTTAATAAAGTTGTGCGAAAATTTTCATACATAATATAAAATGAAGTCTCTCCGCTTCTTTCTGCGTCTCTGCTAAATTCCCCTAAACCAACCATATGAATTTTGATACGGTTTTCACTAATGGAAACAGCGATAAACGGGGAAGATTTACGTATATCTATATATATAATTTGCAGAAAAAACTGCTTCCTAGCTAGTTTTATAATAACTTAAAAAATAATGCGAAAATTTCAAACCCTGCAGGATTTGATTATTGTAAATATTTTAAAAAAATCTCAAGTTGTACAGTCAATATAAAAATATTTTCTATAATTAGGTACACGTCGTCGTCTCAAGAAGTATAAAGAATAGTTCGGATAAGGATAAGTCAATAAGGAATAGTTTACGAAGAGCTGAGCGAAAAGTTGATTGATTATTCAACGTCCAACAATCGGATGATATTAAAACTATCACTCGATATGAATGGCTCTAAGCAAAGTCTGTTAATAAAAGTGCTGCAGCTGCTAGATGCGCGAGTGCATCTGTTTGTGTTCCCCTCTTCCCCAACCCCGCAGACGCCCCTCCGGCACTTGATCAATTCAACGCGACGCGACGTTTGAATTGTTTCTGTTGTTCTAGCAATTCGGTAATTACTTAGGTTATTAGGTTACTTAGAGCTCGTTATAATGAGTATTAAAATACTATAATTGTGAATTGTGCTATTTTATATTTTAATGATGACAAAAAGAATAGTATCCTGAGTTTCTTTCGGGGTTTCTTCTCATCTTCATCGTCTTCAAAGTTCTTTGCTTTTTTCCGAAACCCTGGTAAATTTAAATTTATAATAACGATCATAAGAGTTTCTTGTAGAAACCTAATTGATAAATAAATATTTTGATTTTGATTTGATTTTAATGTGCTACTGACAGGAGAATTTAGTGTAAATTATACAAAGTCTTGAAACAAAATAGTCAAATAAAAGTTCAGAACATTTAAATAAACGTGCAATCAAACAACGTGGAGCTCTTGGCCAGTATATAGCGGACGCAAATCGTCTGCTAGTCTGTGCAGATATAATTTATATACACGTATTTTTTCTGCAAATTATATGTATAATTTTATCGAAATATACATCTTAGTATAATTTGCAGAAATACACCTTTCTAACTTACAAAAACCTTACTCGTTCACTATTTCCAGTAGTGTATACCTACTGTGAAACAGACATTTGTGGACAGCAACTTTATTTTATAATAATGTATAGGTAATTAGTCCAGAAATAAATCTAATGAAATAGCTATGCTGTTATTAAAATTACCGACTTCGTTTAAAACTAAGATAATAATTAATATTAAGAGATTATTTTAGGAACACATGTTCGTTATTACAGCATTGAACTCGCCAGTACATCACGCAGTTAACTATCTTTAAATCTATCATAAATCAGTTCCATTAACTAAATGTTAATGATGCTGGTATCTCTATACTTA
Organism: Synanthedon vespiformis; assembly: GCA_918317495.1. Taxonomy (NCBI): domain Eukaryota; kingdom Metazoa; phylum Arthropoda; class Insecta; order Lepidoptera; family Sesiidae; genus Synanthedon; species Synanthedon vespiformis. The sequence goes on from OU906948.1 coordinate 10,659,746, forward strand.
ATGCACAATACGATAATAAAAACTAATGAACGATGCATATTGTAGATATATTTCATATGATTTATGCATTTTAATGGGGAGTATAAATCGATGATAAGGTCAATAATTTAAAAATTATGGACATTGAAAAATTATGAAGTGGTCGATCCTATCAATCGGACTAACGGGAAAAAATTCCGCGTCTTCGTCCGTTATATCGGATCAACAGGAAAAAAGACCGCGTCGTTCGATCAATCAGACGAAGCAGTCGGACCACGCGGTCTCAGGTCTCATTCAATATTACATGTATATTGAATGATCATAAGAACAGTCTCCATTTTTTGTAATACGCAGAATAAATACATTCCATTATATTTCGAATTACCGTTAGCCATGAACTTCACTCCGAACCCCGACCTAATCCTGCACATCACACACATCTTTGCCCCTGCTCGTAAAACTTATAAATAATAAACGCAAGACGTCGAATCCCTTAGAATGCGAACGGTGCACTCAAAGTCTCCCACCGCTATACACCGTAATCGCTAGAAATGGTTCATATTACAAGCACACACACTTGCTTATCCATCATCGTAATATACATGCACATAAATTTGAACATTACGTAATATACTTTTTTGTGATAAAGGAGGACAGGCGTACTGACATCCATTTGATGGTAGGTTGCCCTCGTTAAGTACTACGAGAGCGATACAAATTGATTCAAAGAGAAAGTGACAATAAATTGTCGACAACTTATGCGTATTTTATTCATTTACTAAAACTTGACTAAAACACATTTAGGAAAATATGATGTGGTGACGTAAATTATCGTATTGAATAAATGATGCCGAGAATCGAACCCAGGACTCCAGCAAGCACCTTAACATTACTTACAATCATCCATTGGATCCTATAATTATTTACTTTAGTTACTTTAGTAGTCTTTAGGTGTCTGGCGACTTTTAAATGTAAAAGATTTTTAATAAAATCAGTGTCTCTTCTTTTTCAGATACTCATTACTCTTATCTTCAATATTGTATATATATAATGTTTGTATAAGTGTATACAATAATTTTCACTTGAAAACATTTTATGCTTACGTTCGTCTCGTTTATCTGAGCGCTCAAGTAAAAATAATAAGAAATACGATATTTGCCCCTCGCTACGGTTTTACGCCCCCATAAACTTTAGGGTGACGGTATTGTATACCTAGACTTTTGATATAATCACTTTAAATGATCAGATTTAATGATTTTTTTTTTATAACGAGATACTCTGCTCTAGGTGATTTCATTTGAAACTAGGAAATGATGACAGTTGCCCGTGACTTTTTTAAATATAACAAGTTTACAGGTTCAAGAGTACAGGTAATTAAAAAAAAAATATTGAAAAAAAAAAAATGTCATAATATGCCAGCACCAGAACAGACTGTGCTAACATTTGTAACTATTTTTTCATAACCAGTTTTTCCTAAAGAGGAAAATTTTCATAACTATGTATGTAGATATGAAACTCATTTTTCCATTTTGTAAGTATAATTAAGAAAAAATTTCTGTTTTCACAAAAAAATATTAGATTATCTAGTGTGAATTTTTTTTTATTTTTTAAAAGAAACACCAGAAACTGATCGCTATTAAGGTTCTCGGTTCAGAAGCATTCAGATGTGCAGACCAAGTTCGTTTCAATAATGCAGGAAATAGTTATTTCCATACAAATTATATTTAATGAGCAAGCGCCTAAATTGAGATGTTGCAACCAGACACTAAACAATAATTGTGCCCCTCCTCGTCGAGTGTGTACCTCCAACAATTGTCTATTTTATTTGTAAGATGATGCCGTTGACTTGAGACACCCTTTGTTGTTTTTTGTTTCAAGTTAATTTTGGGGTGTCACTCAGAAAAGTACCTCAGACGTTACTGAGAAATTTCAGTGATTATTGATACAAAGATGTGATAAATTAAATAATTAATAAATTATGTAACATTACGATAAATTAGTATTAGTATCAATGTTTAGTAAATTTGAACAGTCAGTTAATAATGATTAGTATTAAAACAATTGGATTTATAAAGGCTTATTATTATCAGTTCTCGCAAAGTAGTAGGTATATAATGATACGGTTTGCACTAACATTTAAAGAATTTCTTATAAAGTTCTGGTATGTTATGTAGTAGACATCCAATGAATATTCAAATAAAGAAATGAATAATTATAATTCATAAAAATATTATTATTGCTACACGACTATTTAATTAAAACTGACTGGCTGATCTTGCATATTTCATGTATATTCAAAGTGCTCTTTAGTCTAATATTTAAGCATTTCTTTATTAAAGAGAAACCTTCTTTATTTATAGCTGTTTCCATTATTGAAACCCATTTCTTCTCCTTCTTCTTCTCTTTTAATGTCTTGGAGGAGGATAGGATAGAATACATTCCTATCCTCCTTGGTAGAAACATGCGGCAGTGGCATCATGCCGCGCTTCCGAATCAGAGCTCATGTCAACGTCACTCGACCCAGTCAAACGCATGAATGACAGAAAATTTGGACTGACCGTGAGTGAGCATTTGATTTAAGTCGTTTGGAGTCACGTCCAATGATTGATCGTGTATTTCGTCCATTAGAGACAGAGGCGGACAGAAAATTCACTATATAATGTGTACACTTTCACATTCGGAATTTGTAGCATAATTTGAAATTGGAACATTTTGTAAAACATCCAACGCGATCCGGCCACAAATATCGTCGATAACAATAGGCATATCGATTCACGATTAGACATTATGAATATTGATGGTGGTGCGTGGAATGTTTACCGGCACGTGCCAACGGTATCGAGTGACTGTCGAGGCGAGGCTGTAAGCGATACCCAGCGATTGGATTCAGTGAAATATTAAACAATGATTTAATAAATATTTTCATCTACGATTTTCCATCGATCTATAAAATCCCTCGCCGCGTCTGTCTGTCTGTTCACGATAAACTCAAAAACTACTGCACCGATTTTCATCCTGTTTTCACCAATGGATAGAGTGGTTCTCGAGGAAGGTTTTAGTATGTATATAATGTACAAAGTTACGCGGGCGAAGTCGCGAGCAGCAGCTAGTATGTATATAAAAATACTTATATTTTTATTTACAAAACATCACTGTAGACAAGACAGTGTTAAGTTGCAAGCAAAAAAAAAAACTTGGTTTATAAACAAACATCACCATTCACCCCACATAAACAGTATTGGTATTTTATATCCCATAATCAGCTTATCTGGGTATATTTTGACGAATTCAATTTGTTTTCGTCCACATCGCCCCAGTGAAACGTGGACTTCATAAAAATAGTACACGGTACTGCCTCCCCTCCGAAGGTCCAGATGCGACAGTTCCCACTGTTCGTGTGATTGACGCGGAATCCATTTGAGCCTTCGCGGTTCGCTTGTTAAATTCTTTATTATTATTTTGAAATAAGTATGTAATTGGAGATGAAAAAAAAAAGATAAGTACTGGACAAAAGGGTATAGAGGAATCTTTTATTTTACTATACTTGCAAGTTAATAATTATGTCACTGGAAAACCATAAAATGCCAAATATACTTTATAATGTCTATCTATGCAGCAGTAGGAAAGATTTTTATAAATATTAGATAAAAAATTTGATTTTTGATAACCATAAAATGCCAAATACACGTTATAAGTAATGTATATCTATGCAACAGTAGGATTTTTTTTATAAATAATAGAACTAGCTGTTGCACGCGACTTCGTAAGCGTGACTTTATAAAATATGTGGCCTGTTTCACTCCCTGATAACGTAGCTTCCCTTAGGTAAAATTATTTTTCAAATCGGTCCAGTATAGTTTCGGAGCCTATTCAATTCAAACAAACAATCAAATCTTTAATCTTTACAATTTTAGTATAGATGGATTTATCTAAATCCAATCGAGTCCGAAAGATTATTTATAAAATTATAAGTATTTTGAACACAATTTCTAATATATATATTTTGACAAAAAGTTAAAGCAAAAAGTGGATTGCGAATTGTACGAGAGAGAAGTACTAAAAGAAAATTACGCGCCGAACAATTTGCAGCATCTAAAAGACCACTCAAATTTAGGAAATGAGAGACGAAAAAATTCAATTTCCATTCGCTGCAAATTGGGTCAAATACCCGAACCGTAAATCCCCAAGTTTCCTATTCCGAAAGTTACGGCCGATCGACCAATCGGATGGTCGCTTATCGCAGTCCAATGACACCCCGCCGATTACAACGGGCCCCGTAAATTGTAAAACGTAGGTAACTCGACTTTGTTAATTACCGAAGTAACTAAACTGTACTGATATCGACAGCTCGACAGCGAGAACTTATAATAACCACGCTTATAAGCCTTAGGGTCTCTTTCACCAACTATACAAGTAAAGATACTTTACTATACTTTATTAAATATACCAACTATACTTTTAGATTATTTTTTCTTTTTTTAAATTAATGCACTCGGCTTAGTGCATCCATCGATAGGCGATTTTTTAAATTATTTTACTTTTTATCCCTTTGATCAGTTGATCAGTGACTTTAAATGACGGTTAGCCTACTTGACAGATGGTGGAAGAGGCCCTTATACATTATTAAATAACAACTTTACTGTGAAACTATGGGACCGATTAGAAACTATACTTGTTCTAAAGCCTCAAATGTTGTAATAAAAGGAAATATGGAAAACGTATGCATATATATTTTGTACTTTGATAAAACCAACTTTTATTTTTCAATATTTTTAATGATTATACTATAGAACAAATACCTAATACATTTTTATGGTGCTCTATTTGTATAGAATGTTAGAAATGTTTAGATAAATAATTAAACTCCTTCAAATTTTAACAATGAATTTTGGCAAAGTTGAAGTGTGAAAACAGAAAGTCAGAGAATCATAATAAAAAATAAAAATCATAATAAAATGGAAGGGAAAATGCAAATTTTCCCAACGGGCGAAGTATCACAAATTGCCAACGATGTTATTTCGCCATTAAAGTGATTGTAGTTCGCGATTTTAACGGCTCATTAAATTAAATAGAGCCATAACAGTCCGTTATCGATGCGGCGTTGATACATAAATACGAAATTGGTATGGCTTCATTAATTCGCACAACAGAGAACTCAATTCTGAATGCTGTTCACACAGAACAAGAGTAACAGTAGATTATCAACATTTCAATTCAATTCTTCATTTCAATTGGGACCCATTAATTCGTAATTAGTCTAGTCATATCATAATACAATACAGTATAATATAAAGCATTGCATACACAGGCGGAATAATTGTATTTGCTGGTACGTAAACGAGATGACGAAAGTATTTAATCGATTATTGCGTTTTGCATTCATTGATTAGTAACATCCCAGTACAGTTGATCTCCATGAAATACCAGCTCTTGTGTTTCGACGAGTGAGTAAATGATTCCTTTTAGAAAGTACTTGCTATTCGGACATATAAAATTCTGTTGTACATTCTTTTTATTTTTGTCTAAACCTATATTGAACTGTTGGACCAACTCAGGCTGAGGCTCGACGCAGGACAAAGCTCGGGTCGACGCAGGACGAGGCTCGGGTTGACGCAGGACGAAAAACGGGCCGACGCAGGACGAGGCTCGGGTTGACGCAGGACGAAACACGGGCCGACGCAGGACGAGGCTTGGGTCAACGCAGGATGAAGCTCGGGTCGACGCAGGATGAGGCTTTTCTGACCCGTCCAACTAGAAAATAATGGGGAAGCCTATGTCCAGTAGTCCAGTGAGATTTATGTCGATGACGATGACATGTTAGGTGTCGATTTCCATCACCGTTAGTTCCACTGACTGCGTTACTGATTACGTTGTCTCGTTATTTTGCCAGAGGCGTTAACGAACCTAATATTTTCGATAGGGTTTCCGAATTCCGCTGTTTCAATTGTTTGTAAAAGGCAATATTTTAATTGGTTTTGTTCGTTTCGGTCTCACCGGTGATGTCACGGTCCGCGATCGTCCTCAATCGATTTATTATCGCAATCAAAGTGTAAATTGACTTCGTATACTAAATAAATAAATACTTACATGTTACACGAAGCTAATTTGTCTGACAGTCGTAGATTTTTTTTTATTATTATTATTATAGGCACTTTTTATTGTTTTTGTTATCATAATTGTCGGACTAATTTAACATTAGAATGTGAAAAACTAAAGCGCCTCAGACTACACTCCTCTTGTACTCCTTTTAAGATAAAGTGTTGCTGGCGAGGTAACGGTTCACCTAACGGTAGGTAAGTGAAAACTGTTTCTTAGGAAAACAAGCAAAACCATTATTATCAAACGTTGTTGATAATGGAATGTAAACAATTAATTAATCAGGTGCATGATAGAAATAACAGGAAGGGATTGCCGTCATATAATACATCCTTTATAATGCGCACCGCCAAGGTTTGGAACTCCCTGCCTGCGTCTGTGTTTCCGAGTTCATATAACCCAAATCTTTTCAAAGTTCGAGTGAATAGGCATCTTCTGGGTGAGCTCGCTCCATCTTAGGCCTCTCCCTTGCTACCCAGCTGGTTGTTGGCCAAGAGCAAACCCATCTCTAATAAAAAAAATAAAAAATATCTGTTTCTGTTATTTATTAAAACAATAAAGTACCTGGTGATTTCACGTTGCGCTGCGTGTAGCTTGCCAGCAAGCCGCGCCGCATCGGCCTCAGCTGCGCGAGTCCGCGCCTCCCAATCACCGCGCGCGCGCCGCTCGCGCTCTGCATCGCTGCGAGCTGCTCCCTCGCGCTGTAACCAATAAAAAATATATAAAATATATTGACTCCTTGTGCCCCGTGGTTTAACTTCACATAATTTTACTATCTAGATGAAAGTGCTGAAATCCGATGAATAAATATTATATTAGATCGAAAATGACTATAGTTACTCGTAGATACAAATTAAAAAAAATATATCTCGTTATAGTCATATTAGTGTCGATTGCGGTCGAGTCGGTACTTATTTATTATAACCTTGCTTGGGACGTTATAATGTTAGTGTCGATTGGATTGGAATCTACTTACTTATATCCTATTACTAGCTGGTGCCCCCGACTTTGTTCACGTTGAAAAAGAAAAAAAGTGGCCTATCCTGTGTCCCGTACGTCTAAATGTTTATCTACCAAGTTTCATGAAAATCGGTTAATTCGTTTAAGAGTAATGGAGGAACATAATAAATACATACAATACCTACACTTACAGATTCATTATTAGTATTGATGATAACCCTGCTTGGGACGATACTAAGTATATTGACTAAAAAAAGTGCAGAAAGGATTCAGCAATCAACATTTAAGTACAAATCCTATGAAATCAATAGTTGCCCGATTAAAAAAGTTACAATTAGAACGGACGACCAAATTCTAATGATTTTTTGACCTCTATATTATTTTCATAACAGTTACAAATATTTTATTTTACAACACAACAGCCTTTATAAGTAAGTTTAAAATTACGTTTGCTTGCCGTTGATGCACATTACTCGGTACACGAGACGGATTCAAACGAGTATGTGAGATCAAAAGTCGTCATAAGACATGTGCTCTGAACATTCGATACGTAGACGCGTGTGTCGACGAGTGGTCTGTACCGAAATTGGATTTTTATCCATGTCTCCCTACGATAAAACATGTCAGGCATTGGAAAATGTAAAATGAAAGGACTGGCCATCGGAAATTCTGAAATACGACCAAGAAATAGAGATATAATGAGATAAGAAGAGACGAGAATGAGCGAACCTCAAGGAGCGCTAAGTACTTGATCTTGAAAATTGTAATTAGTTTATAATTTTAACACACTAAATACACATTTTTATTACTATAAGCTTGTTGTTAATTACGTGCATCATTGCTTATTTTTATAAATAATTTTATAAACAAAAAAAAATATAACTAAAATTTATAAAATTGATTTATTTTTCGCTAGTATTTGTTCGCATTATAGTTTAGTATAAAATGTGACTTCCTTTAACACTTTTTCAACATAATATTTGCACAAATGCAATAAAATCCACAATCACAAAAGTAGTTTTGATACGTATTGAATAACTTTTTAACTAAAGAGTTTCAATCAAGTTGCGGCTCAAATCCTTTCGTTTGGTGCTGATTAAAAGATGTTCCAGACAACATGGAACTAGTTGAACTGAAGTATCTGCTAAAGAAGTTTTATGGCAAACTCTGCTTGAGTGATCTTCGTAACGTGTTCAGCAGAACCTTCATTTAATTGCTTCAAACATTGAACTGTTTCTTAAGGTGCTACTTTGATAGCTGAAACCAATTCCTGAAATAGCTACCTACTAATACGACAGTAGCAGATGAGACGTGTAGAGTACTTGGCAAATTGGACTGCTTGAAAACAGCTGCACACAAAAATTGAGGGGTCTGTAAAGAGTTTCGAGCTTGCAATCTTGTACGAATGTTTGAACTGTAATATTTTTTTATGAGTTTTATTGCGAAATATAATAATTTTAATACGAAACTGTAAAGTTCTTTCACAGAGGAATACGAATGACTTTTAGTTATTTTTTTGTCATAAGAAAGTTTTCGAGTTTTGTTTTGTCATAAGAAATACTTGCTTATGATTATTAACGCAAGACATTATGATAACTGTAATAATAGATGTGTACTTAGTTAGTATTCAGTATAGTAAGTAATTTCATTTAATTGGTGACTATACTAAATTTGTTTAGTTTTTTGTATATTTAAGAAACATGACTAAATCCTTTCGAAAACACATCGAATACAAGTTGGTTAATTTTTTTATTATTTGAACTTTTGTTTGATAGAGTAGTTCTATCAATTTGGTAAAAAAAATTAATACAATGTTTAAGTTAGAATTACACTAGTTAATCAATAGAAATTTATACTGTTAAACAACATTGAAAACAAACAAACAAACAAACATTATAGCCACTACCGATGCCGCCAATTTCAAGATTTACTTCCAGTTTCGGTGGCTTAAGCCTTAACGTAGATCTTATCGCACCTCTTGTTTTGGTACAAGTTGAAAATTCACGGCTGTCAAGGACAGACCCGAAAATATATATATATATATTTATTTTTAATGTGTATTGTACTTACTAACATAGTTTTAAATTAATATTGTTACTAACCATGATGGATCTGTGTAATCTGAATATGAATAAATTATTATTATTATTATATATAAAAAAAGAAGTATTTTGGTCCATTTTAGCCAACGTATTTAAGGTTTAGCCAGCGTAAACCATGTAATCGTCTGTAATGAGATTATGTTCGGTAAGTTACATAGAATTTTTGACTATTTATTTGGAAAAACTACATCAAATTTATTGCTTAGTATAGAAGACCCAAGTTGAAAAAATTACAAAGTACTTAGGTCGCAATGGGTACCGTTCGTCAAATAAAAACAAGCAACGCCGGGGAATCGGGTACACTATACATTTAATTTTGTTTTTATCGAAAAACTAAATTTTCTCACAATCATGCTCTTTCGTTATTTAGGTTTAACTGTAAAATATTTTTCCGCAATTTTCCATAACTTGGACTCCAAGTAGTGAGTTCCTCCGCAGCTTAAGTTTGATGAAGTTTTAATTGAAAATTAGACTTGGCCATATCTTGCAGGTCTCAGTTCATTTACTCTGGTGGACTGAAAGTGAAAATAATTACGGCCGGGAAGTAGTCCTCAATTTTATTTAATAAAATTGTGAAAAAATGTATAATCTAAGTAGAACTGCTCGTTGATGCACGAAACAATGAGGCAGTAAACTAGAAGAAATTTTTGATTTTAACCTTTCTACATTTACACAATCTATATCTACTTCTAAACTTCACTTACTAATATCATTAATGTGAATGTTTGTGTCGATGTGTGGGTTTATCGCTCAATTATTAGTTGACCGATGTACGGATTTGAATGAAACAAGGTGTATATTATAGAGATAAACAAAGTTCTATAGGTTTTATCCCTAAATAATCTGCGTTTTCGTAACAGAATGTAATATTGTCACAGAAGTATTGTATAAATTGAGGTTACAGTTTTGTAGGGCCCAAAGTTTTAAAATAACAATCACGTCATTTGAGTCTGCCTATCTCAGAAAACGAATCACAAAACCGTACATTTTATCTCAAAATGACATCTAAAAGAAAAAGCGATGTTACTGACATTTTGTTCTAATTTTGTAACATACAAAAAAGAGATTTGTACTTTCACTAACGATGTGTTGTGTTCGGACGTGAACACACAAGTGACTGTTCGAATTTTACGTGATATTGAAACTTCTTGTTACCGCAAGGGGTTAACCATTTAACTTTGTACATTTTGACAACTACATATTCGAACCATTTTGGATGTTCAGTCATGTGAACCGCTATGTCCTGGAACGGTAAATAATTAAAGTTAGTATATTAAGGGGACCCAAATGAGATGAACTTTTACTCTTACTGTAAGGTCTACTTGAATGTTAGTATAATAAATGATTTAGACAAGCTATAATGAGACTTTAGTGAACAAAACGAGGATAAAATTATTTATACTAGCCTAAAGTTGATGTAATGATAAATTACAAACTGTACAAATTTTTGTTCTCATGTTGCTGTTGTAATAATGTGCACTATGCTTTACATCCGATACCGAAATACGCGGTCGTTCGGTGTTGCTTCCCGGGCTCGGCTATTTCAGTTTTACTTGGAAATTTGTTACGTAAATAGGCAACGTTACTTGATTCCAAACAAGCACTTAGAGTTAAGCGTTGAATGTTGTGATTTGTCACTCAATTATTTTCTTTGTCATTTATAACTTGTTTAGTTCGAGATTACAGTCGCTTCAATTTGTTCCTTGCACTAGTATCTCTTGCCGAGTTGACGAGAATGGTCAGCAGACTCTTTAGAGTTATTCCGTGGGACATACGTTTCGTTTCTCATATGAAAATGATAACTTCCTACAAACGTGAAGTAGTAAACGGTATAGTAGCATAGTAGTGTACTAACTTTCTTACTATTAAACAGTATCGCCTACTAAAATATGGAAGAGTGGAGTCCCCCATCCCTGCGTCCACTCTACTCTATCGCATACTTCACCGTGTAGTGACATTGTACCGGTTTCTAGAAAAGACTGATGATTCTCGAGTAAACAGTTACTCTACTAAAACTGGTAAAGTACTAGTTCATTCTACCGTTTACTCTACCCGTGTACACTAGGCTTAAAGTATTATTTCTTAACTTGGACCACTTTTTTTACTTCTTTAAATATCTTACTTTTTATTGAGATAATTGATTTATTTAAAATAAAATTTTACATACTTATATTATATATTAATAATAATTAATAATAATATTTTAAAGAAAATTATAGTGTCTAACAATAAAATAAGTAACGAGTAATATTTATATTTAATAGAAATCTACACCATTTTTATTTCGTTTGTATTACGATGCATTTTGCATTTGCATTCATTTATTTTATACAATACAGACACAGATATTCGGTGCTTTTTTTAAGTTCAAGTATTTTATTTTAAGGTCCTATCAAAATAAACACAATTTTTATCTCAGACACGACAACGGATTAGATAGTGTACAACCAATCAACAAACACCGGGTACAAGTGCAAACAATTCCGAGTCAGTTCAAGGGTGCGTCGCATCCCGGGTGCGATCCCCACCGTTCACTGTCACTTTGACAGACAGGTTGACAGGTGTGAATCCGGTATTGCCCGCTTTGACATTTATAGAGTGCTTGTAACGTTAGTAAAGTGACTGCAAATAGCTACACCTATTCAAAAAAAATAATAACGCACACCAAAAAAACCAAAACATTTCAATTTTTGTAATTACTTGTTAAAAAAACGCGACTCAGGGTTGCTTGTTTGGACTTTGATAAAAGTTTACGGGGATAAGCTTCTGTCAGTAATGATTAAATCCGTAGGATAAAATGTAAATCAACGACAAAGAATAAACAAGTTGAAAGTTGTTAACTTGTTACTACATAGAAGCTTTTTTATTTTAAATTAGGGCCTCTTTCACCAACTACAAATAAAGTGTTGATTAGTTACTTTTAGAAATAATTTTATGTTTTATTGGTATTTATATTTTTTCAATAAGGCGATTTTTTTAATTTTCTTTTTAATATTTGGGACTTTTACCGTACAAACAAAGTTATATCAGCTCCACTATACCAGGTTACCGGTGACTTTATATGACAGTTAGCCTACTTGGCAGATTGTAAAAGAGGCCGTTAGTGTCGAACGATCGAATGTAAAAAAAGACATTCCAAATTGTATTTTATGTTAGAATGTACGTCAACCGCCAATCTGCCCCCGACGGCGACGAACGGAAGAAGACGGAAATAACCGAAACCAACTGTTTCCTTTAAACTTATTCCTTTTTATTTTTCCTCTTTGAAGATAACTCATCTTGCGAGTCTCGCATGCTCCACTGAGAATGCTAATGCGTGTGATATTTTAATTTTGTCAGTGTTTTAGAAAAAGGAAATGACTTCATCTCACAATATCATTTCTCTAACAAATTTTCAGCGACATGGTCACTTTGAATTTGATATCTTTTAATCGCAGAATTTCTCTTTAATTTTTTTCAGTTTTCTAATAAAGAATTTTCTCTATACTTTCAATTATAATCGCGTTTACACTTCTAGAAGCACAACAGCACGTGTGCTGTTATTTTTGTAAGGGGTTGTTTTTGTTGCCAGAAATTAATTAATTAAAATTGCTTTCTTAAAAGTGATTATAGAAAGTCTTTGGTTTTAATGTTAAGGTCGAAAGAGGGACTCACGGTTCACTAATGCCGTCGCCTTAAACACAAGTAACGCCCTTATCCTTATCCTACTGCCGACCACAGTAAGATAAGGATAAGGGATAGGGAAATGGGCTCTGACATCCCTTATTCACGCACCAAAACACAGCAGCATACATGTTGTTATTTCACCGTGGTCTTTTGGTGGCGGCCCAAATGTGTTCTGCCTCTACTTTCCGAATCCAGACCAAGGCCAAATATGAAAAGTTCAATTGCAAGTTGACGCTATCGGGAATCGAACCCGGCAACCCTGGAACAGAGCGATAAGGCTAACTTACCCTAACCAATGGAATCGTCAAAAAGATACATGGATTTATGAATATTTGTTACTCTTTCCTGCGGGCCTATTCTCTATCTGTGGTTTCTAAAACGTGTCGACTTCAAAGTCGACATTAAATAAGAAATAGTACTTTGTCAAACTAAAAACCACACAATAACGCGCCAATAACTTCATCGACATGTATAACTATGGAAAAAACGTCGTAGACATTTTGACATGTGCTTGTCCATGTCAAATACCAAAGTAGACAATTGTCGAGTCTATAACCGCATCGAGTCGATAACCACAGCAAAACCATACTTAGAGAATACGGGTCCTGCAAAGACTAAGCAAAAAATACGCAGCAAAAAATACGCATTTTGATGAAACTTTACTGTAAGATAAAATTTACCGAAATTTTTAAAATAACGCGGACGAAGTCTCTGGAAAATAGTCGAATATAAACTGATTTTTTTCTGAATTTTAATATATTCCCTAAATACAAATCCCTTCATAACTATAACGTTTATAATCGCCTGAGAAGAATAAACACCTACGCTGCCAAAACAACTTATTTTCGTCCAACTCTATTTAGAACCCAATGAGCGTATTTTAGAGCTCATTTCTCTACAACGATCAATCAATGGAGAGGTGCTGCCAGTGACAGCATATCAACCTATTATAACGACGAACCAGAAAATAGTCTTATTCAAGTAGGTACTAGCTGGTGCCCGCGACTTCGTCCGCGTAGAAAAAAAATCGCCTGCCATCTTTATAGATGTGAAAGACGGTGGCGCCCAATTTTTTATATTTTTTTAGACTATAAACGATAGACGATAAGGAAGATAAACATTAAAAAATATATATATAAATTTACATAAAAAGTATCTTATATGTAAATCCAGGTAATAAAATATCTGTGTGCCAAATTTCATCCAAATCTGTTCAACCGTTTTTGGGTGAAAATACATATATATATATATATATATATATATATATATATATATATATATATATATATATATATAGGTATATTATAATACCATATCCATATCCATTTCTAGGAAGTACCTAGGATATCTAAGAAAAGATATTATCTGTATCATGACTTGGTGACTTTTTAAGGTTAATCTATTTATTATAAAACCTTTAATAGAAATATAAATTACTCAAATAAATTTCGTATATTGATGGCACTAATGTATTTATTTACACGTTCATTTCTTCATCTTCTATGTTAACTATACTGCGACCAAAGTAGAGTCAATGCACCTATAACGCAACGAGGAATGAGGAAGTTTTGAATTATATTGACTCAGTTTCTGAAACTATTTTCTCGGTTATAATCACAGAAATTTGACTCAGCAATTAGTGGTCGTTTAACCTATTTTCTTAAAAGAGGCGTGAAAAATAGACGTCTTCAGTTCCTGAGCAGCTATTTAAAGGTTAGTTCCTTTCGAGATAATGTGTAGCTTTTTTAAAATACATTGAATTCATTTTTTAAATATATTAATATATTTTAAAACATATAAATTGATTCATTGGGAAATAAAATAAAAATGTTTGAAATGTTGAATTTCATTTTTAAAATGAAAGCAGATATCCCTACAAAAAAACTATCAAATTTGATATTATCTATACTAAAATTATAAAGAGGAAAGATTTGATTGTTTGTTTGTTTGTATAGAATAGGCTCCGAAACTACTGGATAGATTTGAAAAATTCTTTTACCATTAAAGCCGACATTATCCGTGATGAACATAGGCTACTTTTTACCGCGGGAAAACGCTTCATTCTTAGGGGAAATCTAAAATAAAAGTAAATACTAGCGGCTTGGTCCGGGAGATAGCGCCATCTATCCAAAAGACGGAAGATGGCCTTTTATACTTTTCTACGCGGACGAAGTCGCGAGCACCAGCTAGTGTGTTATATATTTAATGAATTATGTATTAATTCAAGTATTTAAGAAACATCTTTGTTTACTACGTAACAAAAACGAACAAAGGATGTCATCAATCAACGTCCATTCAGAATAAGCTGACGCTTCAAAACTTTTTTAGCGTTTTTTCTTCGACAGCCTAAATGAGGCTATTTATTTCGAAACAAAATTAAGACCCTTGTTTACTAATCAACTAATTAAGCTGGATAGTAAGTAAAGTATTTTTTCAAAATAAATGTGTCAATGGCATTTCCTTTTTTAAATTGAATTATTTTCACTGCGATTGATTTTAATATTATATTTAAATCAATCGCATGTTTTATTTTTAAACTAGCTGGTGCCCGCGACTTCGTCCGCGTTCCCTAAAGCCTTAGCCTTCGAACACAAAAAATTTTTTTTTTTCAATCCGAACCAACAGGCTCGTTAAATAATAAACATTATCAATATTGAGTTAGTTGACTTTTGAAAAAAAAAATGTATAAGATTTTATTCGTATGTAAATTCAAAGAAGTCACACGTTAATTTTCAATGAGCTCACCCCTGAATTTGTCACCAATCGACCCTTGTTGACAACCCTGTACCAGGCACTATCTCAGTTTGTTTAGGCGTTAGGTATTATCGCTCCAACCGAGGGCTGTTCTAGGGGTGAACATATAAATAAATAGTGTTAGCAAATATTTGTCTAATATTGCCAAATCAGTCCTGTTTAGTTTGCATACTCAGCTAACTTCTGTGCATACTACTCTACTTAGGTAGGCACATAGTTTGTTTATTGTACCAAAGGTTTACTATACAAATTATACGGAAAGCTAAATATATTTTTCTAATTTCACATTTAGAGACAATGATATTGTGGAACAATAAAGATTTATGTAAGATTTATGTAAGATTTATGATTTTGTGAACTTAATGTAAAAAATTCAGGAAATTTTTTTTGTCAATGTCTGAAAAATAAAGTTTTTGTGCATGCCAGATTTTGATTTGATAACGACGACATGTCATTTAATATACTTATTTTGTGATATTGATACATAATTATTGTTTTTAATATCGTTCTTTCTATCTAATCAGCGAAAATCGTATCAAAATTTGTTGAGTGCTTAGAAGCTTTTTTTTTAAAAAGAAGATATACATACATGGATATTGTATAGACGACATTGAAAATATTGTTCTACCTAGTTACATACAGAGATACGATGTAATGATTCAATTTCTTTTACAACAATAAATCATTTCTCACGCGCAGCCCATCCCAACGATGACGTCACTGCCAAAACAATGACTTACGATTTTGTAGAAACGACGACACGTGATCGGCACGCGTCAACTCTTTTACCGCCAAATTAGTTGAGGGGTTCAAGCAAGCTTCAATATATCAAAGCAGTTTTGAAAAAAATATACCCATGGGTAGGTTGTATAAGCTAACATTTCTGAGTACCAAATCGTTTAATTAAAACCCTAAACAAACACGGTGATCTAGAAAGAATAATGGTTTAAACAGAAGATAATATGCAAAAATACTGAGTACATTGTAAAAAGTAATGTCCACCGAAATTTGTCATAAGTCATTTGAAGCAAAATAGTAATAAACCGTTTAAAATGGTGTAAAAATGTGCTTGGTAACAAGCTGACTTACTCTGGGTGCATTGCCTAATAAAAAGTATGCCATTACGAAAATAATTTTTCCTTTTTTTTTCTTTTTGATAAGCGGTAGTATAGGTATAGATTACAATTTTTTTTAAAGATTTTTTCTAATTATTTATTCATATTTATATATTTTTTCGTTTCAATTCTGTTACACAAAGTAATTACATAGCACACCCAAGAAAACCATTTATCGTGTTCGTCGAAGTCAAAGCTATCTCCAGTCATATGCGTAATGCGGCCAATATCGGACACAGATATATGTTACAGGCACTACGTGTATGTTCTTTGTAGGCTATGTGTGGCAGGATTTCCAAACCAAATGAGAATCCAGTCAGGCGAAACTGGAACCGTATGAGCGTTTAGTCGTTTCGCTGGGACCTAATTACGTATTCTGATTAGCAAGTTGACAATTTGTTTCCAGAATGAATGTTGATTGTTACATTGTTAACTAAATATTTCCGTTGTAGAATCTCATTCTAGTAGAGATTTTTTTTTTTAAATTCAAATGCCTCTTAATAATATCAATTTTGAATAAGTCTTTAATTTCTCTAATTGAAAATCGACATTTCAAGTGATTGCTAAACAGCGAAAAAAGAAACTTCAGTAAAAAGCAATTAGAGTATTATTTGCTTATTAGGCATATCAAGTACATAAAAGGTAAGATAAATTTAATTTCACTAATTTTATTTTATTTGTATAAAATATTAGATAACAAAAATTATAACAATTTCGCTCGACAATAAAGAGCTTTAATGAATAATGTAAAATACGGTTTCGGATATTATTTTTAATATCTTCTGGGAAAAAAATGTGCGTTTGTGCAAGCTAATCTCAGAAACTGCTTAACCGATTTGAATGCGGTTTTGACTGATGCATTGTAGTTATCAAAAAGTTAGTTGCTTTCCGTATTGCCACTTACTTCGGAATGAAGTGTTATACTAAATTAATATTAACTCGACATAACATGTAATCTATAACATGAATTTAATATTCGGGTCAATGTTTAATCAAAATGCCAATAAAGACCATAAAATAGTAACTGTTCCCGAAGTAATTCTATTTTCCATTTACCTGTTCAATAACTTCACTTTTAATTGTTTAAAGGTATGAATAATTGAATATATAATATGAATTATATAACAAATCTAAACACTGGGGACCGAAAACATCTAAATAAAAATAGGAGAATAGGTGAGATAAAATAGCAAAAGTGCTGCAGATTCCGCTTTATAAAAGTGTAGTAACATTGAAAATTTAGAACCGTGGACCGAAATGCCAAGGTAACCGCAACGAATTTCACGTCCAGGGATTTTGTAGGAAAGTAAAATATATATTCCGTGGCAAGGTTCAATTTATACGGAAGAATGAGCAGACCGACCGCATCGGCCCGACATGCTTTGACCCTTGATTGAATCGACGAACGACTAATTATCGTGGAATTTCAACTCGAGTTAGGGATGTATTTTATCCTTGGAAAAACATCGATAAATTAGACATTTCACTGGTGTGTTTTTAAATTTAAGGAAGAGAAAATAATGTCGAATTCATGTTTAAATACCTATTTACAAAGAATGTTTTTCAAATATACTAAATACTGCTAATTCGAGTAAAATATTAATGGTAATTACACTTTTCTCAGTTTTAGTTAGTTTATATAATAAACTAGCTGGTGCCCGCGACTTTGCCCTCGTAACTTTGTAAATTATATACTAAAACCTTCCTCGAGAACCACTCTATCCATTGGTGAAAGCAGCATAAAAATCGGAACAGTAGTATTTGAATTTATCGCGAACAGAGAGACTGACAGACGCGGCGGAGGACTTTGTTTTATAATATATAAATAGGTAATAAATAATATAAATAAATAATGTCTTTCATTTTTTTTTCATTTGGCCCATTAATTTTTTGCTATTTATATTTTATTCCTCTATGTAATTTTACAGATTATCGATTATTTTCTAACGTTTAACATCACTATTCGGAAGTCCCGACAATAAATTAATTTACAAAAGCATACCGCGGTTAGTTTACTGTTTCATTGAAACAAGTATTTGGCTGTGCATTTCAATTTTGAAATTAAATCTACTATTTGATATTTTAATAACCTGAAATAAAAAAAGTTTTTGTAACAAAACATGTCATTTGTTAATAAACATAAAAAAATAAAATAATACATTGAAATTCGTAACGAAAAATAATTCATAAATATTTATTTTTAGCCCAATTGTTAAATACTAATATAGAGTAAGTTATTACACAATAGGAATCAAGTAGACAACATATTTCACCCTTAAAACACTGGTTATATACAGTGGCTAGTTTCATGGAGAAATGAACTCAAATGGGAAGGGTACTGGTTGGATATACAAGTCAGAGTGAACTTCCAAGGTTCAGATTATCATAAATGGAATGGCAATTAATTGGGAACTCGCCGGTAACTGTTATGGCTGTACGGACCGTATGTATAACATGACTAAACTATCCAATTTCCACGTGGTCTGTGAACGACGGAACTCGGTGCAGTCGCACAATTACATAGTCGCCAGTTCCAGTTGAATAGAGTTTGGTGTAGGCCACAAGCGTTAAGCGATTTTTGAAATCACACACTCCAATTTACCCTTAGCCGCCAATGTGTCTCTAGGCTTTAACGTAATAAAAATTAGTCATTTGGTCATACTTATAGACTTAAAACTGAGTAAACATTAGATGAAACAGTTTTATGTTTTTTCATTGTGTCCAAATCGTTAGTGAAAATAATATGAAAAAAAAAATTATAATGTGTAAATTCAGATAAGTGTCCAAACATTTTGCGATATTGAACGCCAACCTAGGTATGTGACAGTTTCTAAAATAATCCTAGGTTATGTGAAGTTATTTTTAATAGTAAAAGTATGTTTTTTGTAGAGGCCTTTTTTGTGAATCCTAATAATATTGTAATTAATCTTAGTTTTGAAGGTGAAAATAAAATGGGGAAATCGGTACTTGTAAGTGTACATATATTTTTTTATCAAAGTCTATCACTAAGGCCGGTTTAAGTGCTCTCCTGATGGTCAGTACTGACGATACGCACTACCAACCGTGCGACCGACGCGCTTGTCATTTGTATGAAAATTCACAAGTCGTTACAGAGCTCACCTGACCGTACGCACGCGTATTGCTACCGCGGTCGGTCGTGCGTGTCGTCAGGGCTGACCGTCAGCAGAGCACTGAAGCCGGCCTAAGAATTTTGTCACTTGGGCCACAAAACAATCCTTATACGGAAGCTAACAAAGGCTTTGCATTTCCGTTGTCTTGTCTTGTCGGGTCTGAAATCAATTGTTCAAAAGGAAATGTACATTTGATGGTGACTATGTGTTGATATAATAATTATTATCATCAGGCTTTTAACGTTCTAATCTTCAAGATGATCGGTTAAATTTATCTATGTTAAAGTAGCTAGTTATTCTATTTTTCTTTTTTGTGAAAATTCTGTGATGTATTAGAAAAATAAACATTCTTTTTATTTGCAGACTAAAAAGACCTGTAATTATGACGTTTTTTGACTTTTCTATGTATTTGTCATAAAAAGCGATTTTAATAAAATTACGTTATTTTATAGTGTTTAATTCTGATTGGATGTATGTATTTTGGCTTTGTTATTTATCTACAAAAACTTATAATTCCCTTCATTACTTATTTATCTGCTTAAGCTGTACTTGAAGCAAATCCTCTGTAAGAATACCGACGTACTTAAGGGGGAGGGACAGCAAAAACACTATTTACTAAGATCCCACTGTAAGGGCTATAATCCCTTGAGAGGTATAGTCAGCAGTAGAAGGTGGAGGTATTGTTAGTGTGCATAATGCAGTTTTCATGTTTGTCTACTTATATTTCGGTTTGTTATTACTGATTTGATATTCGATTATAATTTATGATATATAGGGATCCTCCCTAAAGAATCCTCCCTAAAGAACGACTGAATATGACGTGTTATACTAATTACTTATATTAATAAGCATAGGATATACAAGATTGTTTAAACCGGAGTGCACATACAAAAAAAGTAATGGAAGTTAAAAATATAGTGTTATGTATTGAGGTATAGCACACAGGTCTGTTTCACTTTTCATGTTTATGTTAAAGCCGCTAGAAAACTCAGTACTTTCTAAATTTACATGTAAAAAGTAGAGAACTCATTAAAACATTTCTTAGACTTTAACGCAAAAGAAATATTTTTATTTTTTCAAGTATACTTTTCCAGCAAATTCATGGACTGGTAAAAGCAAAATACGCAGTTGAAACGTCGCCAGTAAGACAAAATGATAAAATGAAAAATAGCTTCCAATTATAGTTGACAAAACAGTAGACAGGTAAGAAGTTGCCGACCGTACTTGTGTCGAAACTCCCGTGGCTTAAACAAGACGAAGGCAGTTTGTTGTTCTTTACGGTCGGCTGACTATTTTTAACGAGGACTACTTCGAACTGAGACTATATCAATAATGGTTACACTAATTGATTGATAAAGCAGCCTTTCAAATGTGTTTAGAAGTGTATCCTTAAAAAGTCACTTCCTATTCCTTTTTTTAATACAAAAAATTGTGAAAATCTAGAGACCCACAGAAGAAAACATATGTGCATAAATTTAAAAGTTTCAGACCGTTAATTTTTAGGCAAAAATATGAATCCATTTCCAAGGATTTAAAATTTTTTCTATTTTTGTTGCTTAGCTAATACCGATACAACCAATATGTATATGTCTAGAACGCATTCGAATGAGGTTTAGGTCTGATTTCCGTATGCCATTTCTGCGTTTGCTCTCTTTTACTTTTAATTCAACATTGAAAGTTGATGGGAAAAACTGAAAAACAGATTTCTTGTCGAATATCTGAAATGCTCGCAATCGTTTTGTTTTCATATATTAGAATAGATTGTGCATTTTCATTGTGTCCTTCTGTCTGCATTTTGATATATATGTGACAGTTTTATGGTCGTCCACTAATGTTGGCCGGTGGTCAGCCCCGGATGAGATAGCGTAAAGATTTATTTGACATGTCTGGTGACGCCGCGCAATAGAAAGGGTTCGAATTGAAATTCCATATGAATTATGTTTATAATTCATTGGTATTCGCTAATGTTTTGATAGATACCATCACTTAATTAACACGAAATAAACTATTAAATACAACCTACAGCAGTTATCCATTAATCCATCCATACTAATAATAAAACTGTAAGTTTAGGTATTGTATGTATGTATGTATGTATGTTCCTCTATAACTCTTAAAGGAATTAACTGATTTTCATGAAATTTGGTAATTAAACATTTAGATGTACAGGACACAGGTTAGGCTACTTTTTTCTTTTTCAACGCGGACGAAGTTGCGGGCGTCAGCTAGTACATTATAAGACAACTAAATGCAAATATTTGTAGTTAGTTAGTTCTATTGATCTATTGTAATCAAATTTAATTAATCTGTTTATTACCGTTATTATATAATAATTAATAATATCATAGAAGATAACAGTATCTCAATTCTCTTCCTATTCTCAAATTTTTTAATAAGGAGATTAGTAGGAACAAAGTTATAAGTTATAATTATAATATTTTTTTTTACATAATTAAAGAGACACAGCACCTTTCTGTGTAACATTTTAAACTCGGATTTCAAATATTAATAAAAGTGAAATAAAATTATTTCCTCTTTTTTACTTCAATTGAAATTGATTTGTAAACAAGGTTTCATTAAAACGCATATCAAATAATTCGTACGCGCCAATTAATTCAGTAATTTTCGAGTAAACATTTCAAACCGACAGTTGTTGAGTATTGATTTCCACTAACCCTCAAAAGGGTTTGGTATAAAATATAAGCGTTGCGCGGTTTTATTACAACTATATTTTTTAAAGGGAGAATTTTATAGGCTTCTTAAGATTTTAAATGTAAAGGATTTTTTGTAAAGGATAATTTTTATAATCCTTTATTAAATTTTAAATACAATGGAGACTCCATTTTCTGGGTTATCAACTGCGATCAAATCACTTTGTAGTTTAATCTGATTTATGTTCATGATTAAGTTTACAATATTTTAGTAATTTAAGAAAATATGTATGTGAATAGACGAACGAAAATGTATGTCTAATAGACATAAATTTTTGTTGATAAGTTTTTTTTCTAGAGGTAAAAATATTAAAATGAGATATTAATAGGGGATAGTAAATTCCCTGTCCCTTACTAATCTCTTTATCTTTAATCCTGCTAAGGTTGGCAGAGCAATTGCACACCAGTGGTTTTCTTGGATTTGCTTGCTTTAACCTACCATCAAGTGGACCGTCAGCCTGTCTGAAAATATTTATATAAAAAAAAAAAATAGAATATACTGGAGATAAAATCAACGTGTTTAGTTCAAACGAAGAATTACTGCTCACGCCTCTAACTTGTACCAACGTACAACGTCACCCCACAAAAACAAGGGTGGATTTGCAGAATTAAATAAAAAAATGCACCTTACTGGACATCGAAATGGCGTCAAAGACTATTGGATCTTTTTGGGGACCAAGCGATTTCTCTAATAGCGTTATTAGATGAACCTATTGTTATAGTAGGAAAAAATTTAGGGGAAAACCTATTGATGTTTGATACATCTGGTATGGAGGAGTGGCACTCGAATTCGAATATTGGATAAGTCATCGAATTCGAAAACGTAACAACTTATTTCGTTACTAACATTATGCAGGGTGTTTATGGAAACTTGAGTTAGTTGTTGAGGCAACTAAATCAACTTAGTAACTAAACTGGGTGTAAATACTAAGTAAGGTAAGTATTAGTATTAAATTTGGGTTTAAGGTCTGTTTGAACGGAAATAACTTTTTCAAAGTTGTTCAATTTATCGTAAGCCGTATATTTATCTACTTAACTATTTATCTATTTATTTATATCAAAATAAAAAATCTTATTTAAGCTGGAGAAAGAGAGAAGGAGAGAGATATGTTTATATGTGACGGCACATTTATGAAATAGTTGAATAGCTAGAATAAGTTAGAATGCGTCATTCACAGTATATATTGTATGTAAAATATATGCATAGGTACAGCATAAGATACATTTATATTATATTTTTCTGTCTCTAATAACGTCTCACGCTCTAAATTATATGTGCAATTTAAATGAAACTGTAGTCCGGTAATAAATGTAACTCAATAAATCAATATTTGCGACGGCAGCCAAAAGCACCCTTTCTGTTTGCTCAAATGCAATTCATTGGACTTATACATGATGCATCGACTGGCCGATGGCTGATGTGTAAATACAAGCAATACCCATTCGGTTGCAATACTGCAGATTATACATTGAATAATATTAATGTTCTAAAACCACTATGTTATAGGAATATCGTGTTATCTACAGTACCTACTAATTCACTAAGCATTATTAATAATTACCTTTATTTAATAACTAGCTGGCGCCCGCGACTTCGTCCGCGTCGAAGTGTAGGTATTGTATGTATGTATGTTCCTCCGTAACTCTTAAACTAATTCACTGATTTTCATGAAATTCGGTAGATAAAAATTTAGACGTACGGGACACAGGATAGGATACTTTTTTCTTTTTCAACGCGGTTGAAGTCGCAGGCACCAGCTAGTATTTTTAATATATTTTTTTAAATTTTTTAATGCGGACGTCGCGTTTACCTACTATTATTAAAATAAATATTAATATTCATACCTATTCAAATACAATCTACGTAAGTACCTAAAAAACAACTCTCTAACGATGTAATGTTACCAGATTTTTTGAGTATAAACTTTGCCACCTGGAACCGATTCCTTTAATATCTACGATTTATATAAACATACTAAGCATTTGTATATTCTGCATATTTTTATGCCAAACTTAAGTCGTTCAAGAGTAAGTGCTAGATATTTTTTTTGTCATTTTGTTGCTAACATTGTATTTATTGTCTTTCCGATAGAAAATTACACAATGTTGCAAGGTTTATGTGTAACACAAATATGTATGTCTAAATGGAACAGATACCCTTCATCTAAGGTTCTGTTGTAATCAAATAAGCTTTGAGTGACATCCTTAATATAGGAGTGGCATCACTGATAATCCGTGACATTTTATTGGACGCGCAATACTTTGATCTCGTCGTTCACGTATACTATTACCAATTAGACGCTACGTGTCATGCTTTCTATTGAATAGGGCTGTCACAAATTTTTCTACGATCTTACTTATTGTAATTTTTTCTAAAGACACACTCATACCAGCCATAGAAAGTATAAATCAAATTAATTGATTTCTTATTTGTTTTGTCTCTTTCTTTTTTTGTCTTATTAGAAGAATTGGTAAGTTTTTTATATTCAAAATATAAACATTTGTGATTATATTTAAGTCTTTCGTGTGAGGGTTTTTTAATATGCGAACAAAGTTGCGGGAAAAAGTTAGTATAGATAGCTATAGAAAAACTCAAGATGGTATTTAAATATTAGAAGGAATCTACATAAATATGAAATATCAGACCAGTCTTTTTATATGTAATATATGTGTGATATTTGTTGTACTTACTGTTTATCATATAATTAATTAATTATAATACTATATTACTCTGTGTGCTGGTTTCAGTAATATTTCTTTTTGTAACCATTTTGCAACTTACATTTTCTATTAAACTTTCTTTAGTTTTAGAACTAATAAATCCACTTTATTCCAATCTGAAAGACCTTATAAACCATAACCGCAGGAAGTAAATACTGAAGCAAAACTAAAACTAAGACGATACTTCCGACAGCAAATATGTTCTAAGCACTCCGTAAAGAGAATAGTTTGTTTGTCCAATCTACCCAAGTTACAACATAAATAAGATAAAAAGCTCGGCGCCACTGTGCCCCATCTACCAATCGCGGCGTAGATGTGGCCGCGACAACTTCCGGGATGAGCGTAGCAAAATTCAATATCCGTTGGACTTGGAATACTAGATATTCGATTATTTGATTACACGCGTAGCATTGCGACTACTCTCCCTCCGAAAGATTTGATTTAAACGTTACTAAGTTATTAACACTATATTTTCTTGGCGGGAACTTTATATAAATAGTCGATCAAATTTGTTTACAAATAAATATACATTATTTTTCGACCGACGAAAATGAAAAAAACAAAAGCGGAGGAGTTTCGACGAAACATTTCGACGCGTATATTTTTTTTTATTTTTTTTTATATTGAATTATAATGCTCACATTTGTTGGGGTTTTACAAGCAGTGGTAAACCGGTGGTTTTAGAGGTCTGCTGCCTAAATGGAGGTGCTAGTTCGAATCCCATGCAGGTGTTAATGCTGCACCGAAATATTTGTTTAATTAGTTCATAGTGGCATAAATTTATGTTTAAGTGCGTCAAAAGTTTTTTTTAACTTTACAAAGTTTTAAATTTTATTGACTAATTACAAAAATATGGAATAGTTTAACATACCAATATCGTTATAGAGATCGGCAGTAAGGTTACTTAACTATAGTAAAAAAATACAAATAATGTTGGATGCTTAGTTCAAAGTTAAGTTGGGAGTAGTCTAACTGGCAGACAAAGATTTATTATATTTTTTTCTGCAAATAATATATAAGAACCTCCCTCGTTCATCGCTCTTTCCATTAGTGAAAACTGAATTAAAATGCGTTGCGTATTTTAAAAGATCTAAGCGTACATACAATGTAATCTTTCCTTATAAATAAAAATGAATCCCTAAATGTGTTGCTAAGCGCAAAACTCTAGAACGGCTGATCCGATTTTAATTCTGTCTTCACTCATGAATAGAGGGATAAAATCAGGGAAGGTTCTTACGTTAAAAAAATGTATCCTGGGCGAAGCCGGAAGCGGGTCGCTAGTTGTATATAAAAATTTAAATATGAATGAATATGCGGTTAGCACCACTACTTCAGTTACCTACTAAGTCCACGAGAACACACTCGAGATAAATCGAAGGATTTTTCCTATATCTAATCAAAATAAAATAATATACTTGGAAATATTGGGACACGTGATCAATCACATGACTGCACTTGTATTACGTATTATCATGATGAAAAACGTCAAAAACCAACCGGTTACGTCAGCGATGACGTATCAATTTCACAAAGTGTTTTGTGGTTTTGATGAATGGTTTGCGTAACTTGTCTCGGATAGGTTTTTGAGTTAAGGGTGATAATTCGGTTAGTCGCGTTGTCGCAGTGACATGGGGTGATATGGTCCGTCATCCATTTGAATTTATGTTTATTATTATCGAAAACCAGATGAGCCATCTATGAGATGGCAATGATGAGAGAAGTTTATAGTACAGGTGCACCGACTAATTTTATAATCATAATTTTAAACTCCCGGCTTTGCTCGGGGTGCATTTTTTCATATATTCAATTTTCTCGTTTGTTCCTCTTTTCATGAGTTAAAACAGAATTAAAATCCGTGGGAAAGTTTAGAAGTAGTTAGCGGAGAAGCTTACAAACGCTTACAGTTTCAGCGACTTGGTTGCAAAATATTGTTGCATAGTGAAAACCGCATCAAATCCGTTGCATGGTTTAAGAAGAGGTAACAGATGTTTTTTTTTTTATTAGAGATGGGTTTGCAACAACCAGCTGAGTAGCACGGATGAGGCCTATGATGGAGCGAGCTCACCCAGAATATGCCTATTCACTCGAACTTTGAAAAGATTAGGGTTATATGAGCTCGGAAACACAGACGCCGGCAGGAAGTTCCAAACCTTGGCAGTGCGCATTATAAAGGATGTTTCAAAGCGCTTAGTCCGAAAAGGAGGGATTTCGACAAGATGCGGATGGTAACCAGCCGTACGTCTGTATGTCATATAGATAGATAAATAGTAGAGTAATCAGGTAACAGACAGACGTGGGAAGCGAATGCAATTTATACTATGTAATAATTATTTAAGAGAACGGAATTATTTAATCAAGCACTAACTCAGTTTAAAATTTGCAGTTACATTTTGATTGGATGTGAACATGAGAGCTTTGGCTATTCTATTATTTTAACAACAGCATCAACATCAAAGCAAACATTTTTTTTAATTAGAAACTCCCCTACTCTTTTCATAACATTAAACATGGCAACACGATTAGCGAAGCGGATAACAACAATGTTGCTATATTCGTGAACTAACTAAATTACGAAGCTTCGTAATGGTCTCACTATATACCGAGTATACAATGTATAGATTTTCTGTGATATAGTTATACGGGAGTTACCTTTGAATTTTGACTTTATATTGTAGCAGACAAGTTAACGCTCCCCTTAAGTTATCCAAAGCAATATTATTTTCTTTGTTACGCTTTCACGCCTTAACTATTCAACCGAAATTAACCTAAGTATTCATGAAATTTTGGGTACGTTGTCAGAAATGTACACCTAAATGTACCCTGACAATGTTACAATTATGTATGCTCATAAATGTAAAAAAGGACGCCTGGCAAAATATATAAGTAATAAATAATAAGTTATAATGTTTAGAAAAAGAGGCGTGAACCAAATGATTTGGCCCAAATCTAGTGTTACAATAACATCAAGAAACGCCTGGAGTCAAATGCTCTGCTGAGCCCGACTTATAAGTTAAGTTTTCAATATATAATAGTTTTAAAAGTAAGCAAACGAAGCCTAATCAACTTCATTTAGTCCACTAAACAACTTCCTAAATTGGTAAACTTTAAAGCGATTCCGTGCCAAGCGGTTACATAAAATTATTCCACAGCGTTCCCCATAACTCCTTCGTATATTGCAAGTAGGTGGAGACCAAAAAATATTCACTTGACAAATAACTCTGATTTACAAGCTGTTTGCCGCAAAAATAACTCCCTTTTTAATGGTGTGTGTATCAGCGAAACGGAAATACAACGCAATAAACGCGAGATTTATACGTGAGAAGGATTATGCTGACTTAACGAGATGCGACTATTTGTAAAGGGTTATTATTGACTATTTATTTGTCTTTGTCATCGTTAACTATTACTATAACCACTAACCTAGCATTAACGATTAATCAATCAGACACTTGCCTGACCTACTAAAATATTAAAATTATTTTAAAATTATTATTAAAATGGTTTTAAAATAGTGACATCGCCTGGTCTTTGTCCTCTTTCTACTAATTTCATTTAGATTGCTCCTTCTATCCAGATCACAAAGAAAGTAATAAGTGTGGTCTATTAACATATATGCAGAAAGCTTTGGATAGGATTTAAAACTCTGTTTTGAGAGGCTTCTTTGACAAACTCTATGAAAATGGTCCTTCGAGCTAGACAAAAAGATATATTAATATTAACTAGTTAATGTCCATCTCAAATGTTCAGTATTGAATTGTCAACTAATATACATTTGTGATATTTTATGATGCACACCATTAGTTATTTAATTTTGACACAATGTCACAAAATGTTTATTTATATCCAGGGGTACACAGCAAAGTCAAAGGAAAGAATTTGTTTGTAACGTAAAAACCCCCAAATTGATACAACGGTCGATCACCTCGTTTTATCATATCGTGATTCAGTTATCAGCTTGTCACTATAACTTATCATCTTTGCTTCACAACTTTTTCAGATTAAAAAAAGAAGCAGAAATGAGGGAGGTTCATTTCGTGATACTTAGCTACCGTATATTTATGATAAGTGTACATTATAGATAAGTCATTGTTACCCAATCAACCAAAATGTTTTAAACAAATTTTAAAATATCAAATCTAAAAACCATTAAATATAACACGGATATAAATCTGCCTTCACGATTCTATACTATAATTTACAAAAATATCACAAAAAGCATGTCATACATCACATTATTAGAAATTTAGATTTTAATCTAAATTTCGCATGAATAATGCAGCATTTAAAACACAAGACAAAGCGCAAAGAAAAATAATAACTAAATTACAAACATTTAAAGCTCAATTTTAATAAAACATGAAACAATACTAACATGATTGACACCGGAGACTCTGGTCTTGTTCAATTTAGATAGGTTGGTGCCCATTCGTAGCCATTAATGCCGGTCCTCCGAACAACTTCTAATTAAATTCCGATCTTATGTTACTACACGTAGAGTCCAATTTGAACACACAATAAGCGTCTGCATAACGTTCCGTCAAATATTTGGCACATCAATTTTAAGGGCACAAATGTTTGAACAAATTCTTTGACACTATCACAACGGTCTTTGATATTTTGATGAACACAGAATGCGATTGAGTTTTTATTTTAAGTGCCACTTCGGTACCGGGAAGCTGGAATAGAAATTATTGGGTTTAGTGACTTTTCTATTAAGAAAATGTAAAATTTTTAAACAATAAATATAAAATCTTAAAACCTCCAAGTGTTTATTTCATAAAATTATTACAAAAAATATTAATAGAATTTAAAAATAAAACATTATAAAATTAAATTATATTAGTATAATAAAAGAATATTATATCCAAAACCTTTAAAGATCACCTTATTCTAGTTTTTAAGATTTAGGATAATATATAAAAACTTTTTTAAATTATTGCAGATATGGGATGAAAAAAATTTTAGATTTTTATTATGATAACGGACTCAGTTTTTTATGATTATATTTTTATCACATTACATTTTTTTTTTATTTTGATAGGATTATTTTAATTTATCGAAACGTAAAATTAAAGTTATGTTTACCTATACAAGTGTTTTATGAATAGACTTTTCTAAGTTTGACTTTCATTTCATGTTAGGGATACTTTTTATACGATTTGGTAATGGATAGAAAATATTTCGATTATGTTGCTATTATTGCACTAAATATATATAAAATGCAGTTTTATTTCATGGTGTGCGGAGAAACTCTAATGAGTTTATGTTTACACCATTGTTAATTTAAATGTAAACATTACTGTATAACAAATAGATAAATAAAAAAAAATAAAAAAAAATTAAATTTCATCTACATCAGCTGCAACATTTTTGTAACACCTTCATGAAGACGTGTCACAATTAACAATGACCAAAGTTATATGATAAATAATTATGAAACTGAGTCGACTTTTGATTATTAAGCATAGTTTATTAAAAAAAAAAAAAAAAAAACAATATTTGAAATATAAGAAAACTTAAGGAAGTATAATTATGTTTTCTTTCAGAGGCTTTATTTTTTTATCTTACATCATATAGGTACGTCTTGATTATCTCAGAAGATGTCTTGCTCAGGCCGCCCGCCCACGCAAGCGATTGCCAAATAGCCTTACCAATGGGTGGTATATTGTACTAAGTTGAGACAAGTTACTAAGCAGAACATATCGCTGCTTAAAAACTAAATTACCACAAATCAAAATTACACTTTATACAGGAGAAAGCTAATCAAAAAATATATATATTTTGTCAATTTTTTTCTTATTAGATAATAGATATATATCAAATATATGCATATTATACATCGTTAGAAGCGTATTTTTAAGTAGCATTAGATTTTTGAAGTATTTTTATAATAAACTAAATACTATAGGAGATATAAGCATATAAGTTACTTTTGAATATAAAAAAAATATCAAAAAATATACTAAATATTGAATAAATCAACCATAAGTCTTTTTGCAACATACAATATGAAGGATTGTGATTATATTTTTGCAATAAAAACATTTCTGATTTTTTTGTTTTAAGGCTCTTTAGTTTTTAAGCAGCGATATAGTTACGAGATAGGGCTTTACCTATATAAGACTGTAAACTACAACTAATTTGATCTCAGATATTGTTCCACAATTTTTGATAATACGATTTCTTATTGTGTTGTGATCATTCAAATACGGTTTTCAAATACACCCACGGTGGTAGATATTTTGAGTAAACTGTCGAAGTTTATTCATTTTATTCACAGTTTACGAAACAAACCGAATAAGGCAAAAGAAACCATCTCACTTTCATTCAAGCTGCCCACGTCGTGTGGCGTGGGAGGACGGGCTTGTGAATCAAGCGATTCAATCAATGGAATATGGAATGCTATAAAACTTCATCCCAACAAATCGGGAGTAAGAACTTTTGTGAAATAGATTTATTTTTTAAATAAGCCACTATCACACTAATTTGTGGTTTGATGATTTAGTTTTTCAATTGAAGATTTCTATTTTTTTTTAAGGGACCTCTCGCAAATTTAGGATGTTTCATTTTTATTACCTATTGTTTATCCACTGAGCGCCTCTATCACCAACTGTCATTTAACTGGCTAACTGTCATTTAAAGTCGCCGGTAGCCGGGGATAATGGACCTGATATTATACCTTTGTTGGTACAATAAAACAGAAAATTATTTCTAAAAGTAACTAATCAACACTTTACTTGTAATTGGTGAAAGAGGCCCTAATTGTTATGTTAAACTTATAATTAAATACTTAATTTTTCTTTTCTTTATTTTTTTTTATTATAACCTAGTAACCCGCTACCGTTTTCGCACTGGTGCAATTTTTTCTGAAAATCGTATAAGAAAGCGATTTTTTATATGAAATTTATAGTTGATAGTTATTGGATTTAAAAATCCAATAAACTAACTTCAATTATTCAATATGGTAACATCAATAATGGTTTCATATGCATCTATAGAAAAAAAAACTCTGTTTTGAATTACCATAGAATTTATTTGTGACTTTAAGGATTCTTTTAATGGCAATTTGTTTAAGGTTTGGCATAACTATTAGAAGTCTAGACATAGCTTTTGATTGCGCACTATTTCTTTCTTGTTTAAGGCATCTAAAAGAACAATATAATGTATTTAATGGCGAGTTTACCTAATTGGGCAAGAGTAGGCGTATCGAACAAGGCATTTAGCAATCGAGACATGTTTATGTTAAGATTTAAATAATAACTCAACCCGACTTCACACCTACGATTGTATTGCTTTTTAAGTCGACAGATTTATAGGTTTTTGTTTAAAAAAACTGAAGGAAAAGATTAGGTATTAGAACAATTTAACTATAGAGAATAAGCTAACTATAAAACATTACTATATTTTGTGTTTTTTTTAGCTTAATTTCTAGTCAAAGAATGTATCATTAGCATAGCAAAAAAAAACTTTTCTCCATAAAAATAATACCTAATGATAGTCATTTTTTATTATATGTTTTGCCAGAAGTAAATCCTTAATTTGTTGTACATTCGTTATCATCAAACAATCAAAATGCGCCCCTTTGAATGCAGACTGATGAGTCATTCTTGGGTTTTACATTTAAGTACTAAACTAACGTTTGAAAGTTAAGTTTTGAAATATTTTTTAATGTATATTATATAATATATAAAACCAATTCAGTACAACGTAATAATAAAGCAATGTTTCCAAATGGTAATGAATGTATATTTATAGTGAATTAAAATGTTTAGTTAAATTAGGCGAATTAATTTCTGTGTTGCAACGATTCTTAAAATATTAAAACTAATTTTGACATTTTTTTATAATATGATTCGAGTATTATAAACATATAAAATAATCCTTAAACTCAAGACGCATTTAGTTTAGGAAAATACGAGAAAAGTTAAGTTAAATTTTAATGAAAAAATTAAAAAAGAACTCAAAAACTTTTCTACGAAGTAATCCCAATTATTTTAATATTTTATTAAATAAATGTATATATATAATATATTAATAATCATGTATAATACATTTATATTTATGTCTGTTCATCTATATAGTACAACGCTGCTGATTAAATAGTACAGTGCTGATTACGAACTGTAAATCAGTGGCTCATAATCACAGATGCGTGACAGCAGCGGTTTTAAATATAGGTATTATTATGAAGAGTACTCATAATGGCTATTATCGATCGAATGCACTTTTTAAATACGTTAAACGAAGGGTTGTGATCCCCAGCTAACACAGATACAAGTTGTAGATACGTGTGTATTTGTATACTCCTACTGTAGTATATTCTACTCGTAGTATATCGTTGTGTATTGTACTGTATTGTAGATAAAATAATCAATTATTTATTATGCATGATATTATTAATCTAATTGATCTAGACTCCACTAAAAATCATAACAAAAACTAATTATTTTAAAAATATTTATTAAAATATGTTAAATGCGTTCAATGATTCAAATGTACTTATATTAAGTATGGAGGTAAGAAAGTAAGTAATCGTTAAAAAAATAAATATATAATAATGTATGTATAAGTATAGAATAGTTAAAAATGTTTTATAGGAAGCAAAGAAGAAATGTGATAAGAATTGAAATGAAAATATTTTAAATAGAAAGTCACCTTAAAAAACTGATACAAAATAATTTTTACTCCTTTATGGTCCGTTTACGAGGAAAGACACACGCGTTTCTAGTCTAAGAAAATAGTCCGAATTTACAACGGTTTCAGCCACTTTAAAGCCACTCAACAGTTCTTTAATTCTTAACTAGGTATGTAAACACAACAGTCCGCCAATGTTTGAGCGTCAAGGCTGCACAGTCTCGAGTCAAGGTCACTTGAGTCACAATTTTTTTTAATGTATAAAACTATGTACGACGTTTCTAATGGTGTATTTGTAATGTCCCACACGCGATCCAACCAGCGCAATGCCAACGTGTTTTCCAAACCGAGCGCACATCCGCGCCTACCGAGTGCCGACCCCTTACTAAATGTCCCGGCTGGAACATTCACTCACTCTCAACCCCCGTACTCCCTACATTTCGGCGTTCTAAGGGCGCAACTTATTTGGCCTCTTTGTTGTGTCCCTAAGAGGGGTAAATTATTACGGTTTTGCGATAACATAATAGAATGGTGCACTAAATAATCGAAAGGATAACGCTTTTTACCACCACTTTAAATATTGAATTCTCAAGGAAATACAGTATTTCACAGAGAAAGCTCCGAAACGTATTGTGATTTGTAAGTAACCCTGTTTCGAGTTAATTGGTAAAATATTTTATAATTTCTTATAAGGGTTAAAATTTAAAATATAATAACAAAACAACCTTGTAAGGGTTAAAAGTGTAGAGAGCATTAAATATAATATAAAATGTGACAACAAGCTAAAACTTAATATAATACACCGACACTCATCAGTAAACAGTAGAGTACCACTGCAACAAGGAACCTCGTTGGTAAACGCTCAAAACAATGATCATGAAAATAAAATGCAAATTAATTTTGTAGCGGTAAGATACAACAGTAACCACTCGGTGAAAGAAGACCAACGTGAAATAACAGCATGTTAAGTTAAAAACCATAAAGGAGAAGAGGCTGTAATATTTCGGGCGCGTAATTAGGGGCGAAAGATACCACATTCTTCAATTGGGATGCAAGAAATGCAAATGACACCCTGGTGGAAGAATTTAAGATAATGGTTTAGAGTGAACCCTCTTTCGTTCAACAGCTTCCAAGGTTAAGATAGCCATAATGGTCACCAACCTTCGTAGAGAAGTAGTACTATAAGAAAAAGAAAAAGAATTTGATGTTATGGCGTCTAAAACAAAAGAAATGTATTTATTTCTACTAAAATAGCACAATTCCTCTTATTTGGCACAGATACAAACAAGTAGTCTTCATTCCGCAATCGTATTCCGACGGCATTAGCCAACCTAATCAAGTTGTCAAATATATTAATGTAGCCATTACACAATATTCTTGAATGAACTTCCATAAATTGTAGATGACAGCTGCTCGCTGAATGCAATATACACAAATAGATGCGTACGGTCGAGTGTGAGACCCACGCGTCGCTCAAACACACACTCGCATCACCAGTACAGTTCACTATGTATTCAGTATTTAATTTTTTACACAGAAGCTCCGGGTTTACACAGAAGCAATTTTTTGTCATTTTTTCGCAGTCCATTAGTGGAAACCGTTGCATGGTTTTGAAGAAGTACCTAAGCGAAGAAACCGACAGAGGTACACTGAGACTTGGTTTTATACAAACTTATTTAGAGACTGCAGAAGGGCTACAGGCAGGCTTAGAATCTATTTGATAGTGAATGCGTTTCCAAGAGATACAAGTAACATCAGATGATGCAAAAGCTTTGCTGGCCCAAAAGGCAGGATGAGTACTATTATAATTTTACTAAAGATACTAAGTTTCAGATATTATACTAAAAATATATTCTATGATATATTTAACTATATCTTTGAATGTCTAATTACCAATTATAAATTACTTAAATTTGTCGTTAACAGTACTTTTGTGTTACACGTGTTGTCAATTATAAATAAAAAAGGTAAGTATATATTATATTTGTTGGCGTTGTTGACTTTCTTTACGACGTGAGAACTAAAGTGATATTCGTGACAGTAATCTCTTGTGGCACTGGACAAATAAAAGGAACTCTCTTGTAAATATCGTGCATCAAAACTTGTGGACCATAAAGTAGGCAACCAGTTTGGTGGAAGTGGAAGTTACCATTCCTTATAGAGAAACTTTGAGAAATCTCTCTGCACTGATGCGATCAAAATTAGTGGAACAATGAGTGTGATTTTTCTATAATTTTTTTTTTTTAATATAACAAAAAATATAGAGACAATTTAAAAATTAGAAAACAATAAGAAACCTTTTGGAAGTTATTGCAACGTATCACTTTGCCCTAAAGAGGGCAATCTGAACCATAGAGCGAGAGTCAGAGTCTAAACAGTCTAGACCGGGGGACGCCACGCCAATTCAAGGTTATATCGGACGAACGTGTTAGGAATAAATCTCACGAGGATCGTTGTTATTGAGTTATTAATTGGACTCTCCTGTGGAATATTCCATATACTTTATTACCTACTTATCTATATACTAATCTATACTAATATTATAAAGCTATATCTATATCTCACCATCGGCTCCACCGGAAGACCAGCGTAGATTTCTACAACCTGCATTATGCTGAGTTGTAGCCGGTTTGTGACAGGGGACGTTTGTATGTGTGTGTTTTTCTTTTTTTTTATGTATTTATGTCCTTTGTTGCAAATAAACTGTTATTCTATTCTATTCTATTCTATTCTATTCTAAAGAGTTTGTTTGGTTGAACGCGTTAATCTCAGGAAGTACTGGTTCGAATTGAAAAAATATTTTTGTGTTTGATTGTTGATTTATCGAGAAAGCTTAATAGGCTATATAACATTTTAAACTCGGACAAGTCGCGGGCAACAGCTAGTATAAAATATCAATGAATATTCCACAGTACGTGATCATATAAAACTATTTTAATTATATAAAACTAAGCAGTTATCTGAATCTCTATGTCCTTTCTGTTATTTTTAAACGGTTTTCAAAATCATATTGTTAATATTTTCATTTATTTGAACCTTTATATGTATAATACATAGATATATACCGAAGGGTAATATTATGTAATAAGTGTATATCTTGTTGTAACCCGAAGCTTCGCCACGTCTATCTTAAATATAAGATTGGTAACATATTCAAATTCCTTTAATCACCAAATCCTTTGATCTCCGTTGAGGCATTTTTTGATTTATTTTGAGCAAACAATATAAAAAAATTAAAGTCTCTTTTAATAATTATCACAAGGATTAAACTAGTTCATTGTATTCGATAGGTAAGCATCAATTAGTGCTGAATATAACGTTACAAAATGAGGCTCAGTGTACGTTAGAGAGCTTCCAGTCTACACATCCATCAGGCATCTGCAAGATAAAACCCGGCTCGATTACAGAGCTCATTACCGGGGGCAGTAAACCAGCCGATCCATCTTGACTTAGTGCGAAAGTGCGCAATTGTTGGCAAACGGAAAATACGTAGCTAAGGGCAACTTTCGTTATTTGATATTAACTCAAAGATTCTCGTTTTTATTTATGACCACTATTGAGGCTTTTTTCGGTTAATTCAATAAACAGTATAGGTCACACAGACTTCTAAATTTGAAAATTGAATCAAATTGTTGTTAATAGATCTTTATGGTGAAATTAAAGTGTCATATGTAATTAAAATAAATATTTTTAAATAGTTCTTAATAGTTTAAATGGAAACTTTGTACATAATAAAATCATATAGGTATAAGAAACAAAAAGTACAACGGCGGCGTAACAGTAGGCGGAGTGGCTAATATTATAAATGTGAAAATGAGTTTGTTTGTTACACTTTCACGCCTTAACTACTAAGGCTTTTCACTTTTTCCGAGGGATAATCTATAAATAACGTTTCAAAATATATGAGCAATAAATATTTAATAAATATTTTGCCCAAGACACTGGGGCGCGGACGAAGTCGCTGGAAAATTAATTCTAGTAGTAAGTATACTTTACTAGAATTTTGACGGTTTAATGCTGTCACATATTTATTAGCTGATAGTGGCCAACTGAACTAATTTTGTAGCGTCATAGGCAGGAGTTAGCAGTAGAAACCCATTGCACCATTTCTAAAATGGGTTCCCAACCGAAATCTAGTAACACAGTTAACTGAGAACGTGTCAGTGGCGATGGGATTCGAAACTCACAATGGACACACGATGTACTCCGAGGATTGTGCGGACTTAATTGTTTTAGACGCTTAGTGCTCTCGCAAATGTGATTTCGTCCACAACACCGCACAATTCACTTAACAAATCTCATTTGGGAAGAATATTGGGTTGTTTAAAGGCCAGGTAGTGCAAATAGAAGATCTATTGGCTCCTCAGCAAAATTGTCACACAATTTTCAGTAATAATAAATGTATACCTATCTATATCTTCTATAACTATATTTACATATTCTAAGTCCATAATATACACTACATACAATATATAATACCTACACATATAAAACTACCATAAAATAAAATTCGAAGAAAATTTGGTATTTCATCGAATTAATTAAGATAAATTATCCATTTTGTTCGAAAGTAGAAAGTCACGACATTTTGTTTTGTCTTCGATTTACAAGTAATTCAGATAACCAATAGTAAGTATATAACAATGAATGTCCCAAAATCCAACGGATCCAAAACAGTGTCTACTAATATTATTAAAGCTATTTCAAAGACTAAGTATATCCTAGCTATTATATTGTAGTAGTACATTCTAAGAGGAAACTGAAGTCCTTTTTAAAATTGGATGAAACTGGAATTTAAACTAATTTCAATGGAGTCGCAGATCTCGATGTGAAATCAAATTTGGGATCATTCGTGCAGATATTTATCCGTTCTGAACTCTACTGCATGTGAAAGCGTCAGCACCAGATTCTCTCAATTCGCTGTGACTGAATCATATTTTTGATTTACCAACACATGGTAAAACATTTTTTATTTAATTTTGAGTATTTTTTGGAATACTTAAATGAAACCGAGGAGATAATTCGTAGTTTTAGGAAACCTTTGCAAAAGCTGAGCTAAATTTAAAAGGTAATACTTAGGTACACACCTTTTGTTATATGTAAAAACAAAAAAAGATATAATAATTCCTCCGG
Source organism: Synanthedon vespiformis (assembly GCA_918317495.1). Classification (NCBI taxonomy): domain Eukaryota; kingdom Metazoa; phylum Arthropoda; class Insecta; order Lepidoptera; family Sesiidae; genus Synanthedon; species Synanthedon vespiformis. The sequence goes on from OU906948.1 coordinate 10,698,748, forward strand.
CACACCTCTCTGGCATACAATATAATCAATGTAAGAGCATAATTATCACCATCAACAAATAAACGTGTAGCTCAAGTAAGAAATAACTCTTAACAACAAAAATCTTATTAAGATTCAACCGACTTCAAACCGTTTTCTTATGGATGCCATTGTCAGAACGGTGGACCAAATTGAAATGGGACCACTCGGGAAGCATCAAAATCAAATAAAAAAAGAATAATCAAAATCGTTTCACGCAGTCAAAAGTTCTGTGGTAACAAAAATATAAATAAAATTTAAAAAAATACAGTCCAATTGAGTCCTCCTCTCCTCTTTTTTTGGAAGTCGGTTGAAAATGGGGTGTTGCTATATCGTGGACACGGCCGTGAAAACGTTTACGTTACTAGTAGGTAATATTTTCTTTAAGTATTATATGTATAAAATGCAGGTAAGAATTTGGGGCATATTTTTTATTATCATTTCAATTTTTGGACCTTTACCTTTTAAAGGTATGTCACCCCTTGAGCTAAGTAACATAATGAAGCTGTTGAAACACAGCTTGAAAGCTTCATTGAAACATAAACATTAATAATATGCGGCTCCGCCTAGCACAATACTAAAGGCGCCTATGAAATTAAGGTTAAAAACTGTAGAATAACTTTCAGATAAATACATGCCAATAATTATTTAAAATAAAAGTGCAATTAAGTCTAGACTAGAGCTGAGACTAGAATGTTAAACAAGGGTTCCGGACAAAGCTTGGTAGTTCCAAGTAAAGCGGTACCTATTATATACGAGTAGGATGCAGACGGGCAACGGCCGAGCTTTCATCATATTCTATACAACCTGCGAAACTTCTCTATAATACATTATGAATGAGGTGGAATGCAATTAGATAATATTTAATAAAGCATTCAATAATAAAATAAGTAGAAGTGAACGCGAATTAATATTTATTGTCATTATTCGACCTACATACATGTATGCTGTAATTATTGGTAACTATAACTAGTACCCGCAACTTCGTCCGCGTTGGAAACTAAAAGATATAAAGAGAGTTAAATGGGGAAAGTTTATATATAACTAGCTGGCGCCCGCGACTTCGTCCGCGTTGAAAAAGAAAAAAAGTAGCCGATCCTGTGTCCTGTACGTCTAAATGTTTATCTACCAAGTTTCTTGAAAATCAGTTATAATTCGTTTAAGAGTTGTGTACAAGTTTGTGCGCGATGAACTCCTATGCTACTGAACCGATTTAGATAAAACTTCGTAACTATGTGTAATTTGGTCCAACTTAAAAAATAGGATAGCTTTTATTTTGAACCCGGGCGAAGCCGGAAGCGGATCACTAGTATAATATATATAGAGAGAAATATTTAGATAATATTTAGTTTTTAGTTCCTAGCCCGTAATAGAACTAGTATCAATATTGTACATTGTGTTTTAGTTCTGGAACCACTGTGTCGAATGTCGAAAGCATTTCCCATTTACACCTTTGCGAGAAAATCTATGATTTGTTCGAGAGCTCTGAGCATATAAATAATCGTACGTTGCACTTACTAGTTGCATTTTATACTTCTTCAGTGTGTCTGGATGCTATTTCATTTCTTTTTCTTTTTCAAATATAGATATCACAAAGCAAAAAGGAAGAACAGCAGAAACGTCTTATCCCATTTTCATTCCTAATTTATTTATACAATTAATAATATTTGAATATTTTAAAGGAAGAAGATGTTAAATGTATTTTGAATTTTGTTTTTAGAATTTTTCAAGCAACTTGGAATTTTATTCACCAAGTGTGTCGAAAGTGTACTTGCAAAATTTACTTGCGTTAGTAGATGACAATCATCTACTACCAGGTAGCCATGTACTATAAAAACTCATTATTAGAACAATATAAATAATATTAGACACATGTAGCTTAACATAATTCGTGATAATTAAATGAGTTTTCCAACATTAGTACCGCACACCCAACCCAAGGCACGTAAAGTAAAAGAGAGCTTCTGATATTTTTATTGACCCACAATTTGCAGTGCAACAGACAATTTATATTGCAAAATATTCTTTACGAATAGTATCATGACCATCCTCTACCAACGAAATTCACGAGTATAGAGCAAACTGCTTTAACACTATAAAAATTTTCATTTTGTAAAAAAAGTTTAAGCTACATATTTTTAAAATAGAAACACACGATCTAAATTTACAGGACATTTATGAAAAGAATATAATGGATAACTTCACATGTCATATTTAGTAGGTATTTATTTTGTAGTGGCAAGACATAAATTAGACATAAATTTTGGTTTTAACCCAAAACGTCGGTAAGTATATATACAACAGTTGACTGAAAATAGCTATTTAAATCTTATGAAAGATTGAATAGGTACTTATTGCAGCGGGGATAAAAATAAACTGCATTCATTCCACAAACAATAACTTGACCTTTCTAACGAAGAAATCGAAGAAAGAATCACGCTAACAGCTTTTAGGTGGGTCAAGTACGACTACATCGAGGCCATTGAGTCAAGGTCTAGAAAAAACGAGAGCTATGGCTAAACACTAGATTTTTAAGTGGAAAAATTTCAACGTAACCTTCCGAATGTTTTTCTATATCAAAATCTATAGATTCCAAATCCTTCCAATAAGAACTGTATTAGATAATCATCGCAACTCGCACGGTTCTCTGTGCTTCAAGATAATAAAAGTTTAACATTTAGAACTGGTACAGATTGTTATCATGTTAACAATACCGTTTTATGTCGTAGTACATCATTATAAAAAGACTAGAAGCTAAAGACAACAACAAGCCGGTTTCATATTGTCTCCAAACAGCACATTTTAGGGTACCTATCCTCTTCTGAAACTGCAATATAGCGGTTATTACAATAGTTGTGCACCGCATTATGTTTTCATGGTGCAGTGTGCTACATGGAATTTCATATTCGTTAGCCAAAAGGAAAACAAAATGCTGAACTCTTTTGGTAATTTGCCCCAACATTTTGTTTTTAAGTTTAACTAAGTATTTTTTGACTAGCTGTGAACATAATATATTGCAGAAAATGTTACAGATTTCAAAACATATTTTAAAAAGGCGATTGTGTATAGAGTAAGATGTCTTTATAAAACGCGTAATATTCAAAGCACTCTTTCAAGATTCCTTTTTTTGCACTTTTTTCTACAACGTTCACCCAAAAAAGCTATAAAAAACATCATAAAATTTCCATTACTACCCATCCGCAAACCGAGCGGTTGCCTCCTTGTCAAAGGTTAAAAATGTCGACATAAATAAAATATGAAAAAACGAGAGAGTAGTGCAAACAAAGGCGTTATTAATGGGTGTAGTTGATGTTGAACATTTTTCAGAATAACCCTCTTCTGTGCGTGATGCTACTTTAACATGTACGGAGCTATCTGTTATTAGTATATTTACTATTTACTTGTGTATAGATTTTAGTAATATTATTGTATAAAATAAAAATATTTAATTTTGTACCAACAACAAAAGGTTATTTCTACAAATAAGTATACAGAGCCGGTAATTTAGTTGTTTCTATGGTTCACATAGTTCTATAATCTATGACTATATTATTATGTATTTCTATTGGCATATACTGAACGAGATATGTTGAAACAAATCTATTTACAGTATAAAATACTATTACAGTAGTGATTAATATGAAAAAAAATTACTTTAGTTAATTAGTTAGTTCATTTAGCCACAATGTATAATTTGTATATTTATCAATTAGTTTTATATGTGTAGATTAGATACAGCTATAATACTAATGTTTTATCAGAGAAAATTGTATTGTAAACCAATGAAAAAGCCATTTCGCAGGTAACCTCCCCGATCGAATAATGTTCAGTTGAGAGAGAACTGTTGTAGGCTCATAGTAAAACTCGGGTTTAATGTTCCTGAAGAGCCATTAAACTGCGTTTACTGAACACCACTTACGTGTCCCATGAATATTTTAAATAGCCTGTTTGAAGAAATAAAAAGAGAAAGTTACCTATATGTATGTAAAATCTCAATTGAAGCCTCATCTTTAAAATTATTAAGAAGGAATTAAACTTCATTTGGTATTTTTAAATTAAATTAAATAAATTTAATAGCCCTACATGAATTGTAGGGAAGCTGACTGTCCATACGAGGTCAAGTTAGGTACCATCCCCAAAGCACAAGAAAAACTAAGGGGGATAAGTGCGTCGTTGATTTTGATAAGATACGTAAGGAAAGAAAAGGGTAAAGGAGGGAAGGAACAAGGGAATGGGATCTGGTATATTTCACATCGGCACTAAACACAAAAAAAACTACGATTGTGTTTAGAATTCTTTAATGTTCAAGATTAGCGAATGGCTTCGGAACGTCTAGATCATTCTCCACAGCCCACATTGCATTCGTGCAAAGTGTTGTATAAAATACTTTTCAAATAACATAAAAATAAGTAAAGTTTGATGGAATATAAAATTTTCATTAAAGAAATTTTTAACATAAAACCAATAAATCTCAAATTTAATGTCGATTTAAAAGGTTTCTTTTACAACTTCTGCTTCATTTAGGTTTATTTAAGGTATCACTAGATAGCTTCCGCCTAGCCAGCGGTAGGGAATCTGTAAGCGGATCACTCCTCGTAAAAAAAAAAAAAAAAAAAAAAAATCACTAGATAGCTTATCACTAGATGTGTTTATCGTCGCATATGGACAGGATGGTGAAACAAACCCATAGTAGGGTATACAAGTGTGCTGCCAAATTTGATAATTTAAAATGAAACAGGGATAAGGGTGATAAGGGCGGGACAGCAAAATGCGCTCTGACTTACTCTGAAACATGTGTTTTCCTTCAACTGTAAGAGAGGCTTCTAAATAATCTTAATAAGATTGGAGATCTGGATACAACTGCTAAATACTGTATCCAGTATTTTATTAAGGGTATATCAATTCTTTGTATTCATTCAGGAATCAGTTGCTGTGTTTAAATTCAGTTTGAAGATCGAAATGCTGATGATCTATTTGAGCCAAATAAATAAAATAATAGTACGTAAAACACTTTCTGAGAATACATGTTAAATTGTAAATATACAAACAATTTTTAATTGTTTCATTGTTATTTGCTTTAAGCAGAACTTTTAATACTTGACGTAAAAGTTCACAAAAGGTTTTCCCAAGTACTTTGTTAGTATGAAACAAACTGAAGTTGGTCCTCCTTCACAATGACTGGAGTTTTGCCGTAACTTCACCTGAGGGGTAACGAAGCATTTAGTTTCACAACGTTGCTTATAATCAATTTTGTATAATATATGACTTTATTTTACATAAAATTAATTAAAAACAATTATTGATTATTTTATTTTGTGGTTAAATATGGAGTTATTATTGAAAACGTCTGAAGTTTTAACAATCATAACAATGTTCTGATGTGTGATTAGTTTTTGTACTCTAGTGTTTCATGGGATTCTATGGCCCCTTCACTTATCTACTCCTTATTCCTTATCCTATTAAATTCGATAGGATTATGGTATCCTATAAATATGGTTAAAACTACATCTCCTCAGTATCTCTTTTTAAAGTAGGTGCTCTTACCTACTTTTGCCAGTAAATAATTTTCTTGACTGGTTAACTTAAAATATAAGATAAGATAAATTATAAGATACTTATGTATTATAGATTCTAAAGAAGTTATATGTACGTGTAGATGTTCACAAAAGCATAGGTACGTAAATACACACGACACGGTTACCACTTCAAAAGTAGATTCAGCAAATGAGTGACGTGAAACGTTGCTATTGGCAACTATGCATGGCTCATTTGCTAGGTATTTCATTACCTCTGTCTGGAGCAGGGTTCACTTGACAAGGGCCAAGCGACCCTAAACTTTGCAAAGTAAAAACTCATCAAATACAAGCCAAATTAAACCTTATTAACTAAAACGAAAGGGTTCAATTAAACGACTAAACGTTAAGTGTTACGTGATATTTCCCCGAGTTTATATCACGTTCAAATTTAGACCATAAAACAAGGCGGATAAAGACGAAAGAGTGTGAATTTAAAATTTAGTATGATGTATTTGAAAGGTATCCGGGTAGTGTTAATATTAATACGTGTGTTTGTTTTAGATGTTGGCTCAATTATAGGCGCGTTTACCGTGAAGCGGAGATTAATGATGACGACCTCTTTATATTGATATGTGAAGGAGGACACCTTTCTATTCAAATGAAGCAGTGCCTCTTAGAACCTTGTGTTCTAAGGGGTTTACAGCGGAGAAATTCTGTGGAGTTCACTTAATGCCAATTGCATGTTTTTACCATCGCACATCCAGATTTATTTCTGATATCATCCTCTTTATTTAGACAGAAAATTTATTTAGAGTCTAAATCATTTATTCTTTTTATCTTACATTTCTTAGATATTATCAGGAACCGCATTTATTTTCTGGATAAGAAGTACCCTATGTCCTTTTCTGTATTTCTCATAATGTGAATGTAAAATTTTATAATGGTTAAGTAAGTAGTAAGAGTAAGACATCGATGACATAATATGTTATAAGTTTCATATATATTATGATATAAGATCCAACAGGCACAGACATCAGTAAAACTGATAATGGCTATGTTATTCCACTACAAATTGGAGGACTTTCATTTCTCTTCGAAAATTGTCACATAGGACATACAGTTTTACTTATTACTCACGATATTACTCAGTATTTACTCACGATGTTTTCTTTCACCATTATGAATAGAAAACCCCCTAGAGGCCGATCGGGATAATAAAATGAAATAAAATACAAATGCAAAATCAAGAAGTTACAAAGAAATGACAAAGTCGAATTCATAACATAACATTCCTTCTATAAGAAACATATTTGTTGAGAATTATATAAAAGTTCTTATCTTTTACAGGTGACGAGTTTTCTCCCAACAAATCATTGTATAATGCCAAAGCTAATCACCTGGAAACTATTCTGTATTCAGGAGCCTGAAATTTTACACAAAAACGTTCAGGGAAGTGTCTCTCGGTACACTGTGTCCAGGTTAAATTGGCCTCTGAGATTGCAGTAGATTTCCTTTATCGCAGTTTCATCGGAAGCCGCTAAGGGACGGGCGGAAGATCAAAACATATTGGTAAATGACAAGCGTGTTCGCTCAACCATTCTTTCCGCGTGATTTGATGCGTCACTGCCGTGCCTTCTACGACAGATAAAGTAAAAAAAAAATGATTAAGTACAATCAAATAACGACTCCTGCCTACAGTTAATCTGACATTAGAAACCCTCATGAACGTATATTATGCTCGCAGAGATATATTATTTCGATGATGTTAAGTTTTCGTGACTGACATTGTATGTAGCAATAAATATACCTAAATGACTTACCTCTTTAGGTTAGAACGCTATATGTCCTTGACAATAAATTTCATTTTAATTAGACTTTTGATGATAGCATGTTGAATAACTACATTTGCAATTTGATGAAAGTATTTTAACTACGAAACTCAATTTAGTTTGTTCACATGGAAATACTAAAATATTTTTGTAATTAGTGGTACGTTCTAGACAAAATTTAGCAACTTATTTATAGTGTAAATGGATAGGCAGGTCGGCGGTCCACTTGATGGTAATCTGACATTAAGTACCGTCGTCTAAGTACACCAAAATATTAGAGGGATATGACCCATATTTATATAAGCTCATATTAGTAAGTGGAAATATTTCAGAAGGTAGATTTTTCCAAAGTTTATACATGTTCTCCGTTACCCGAGACAAATTTTCAAGGGTGCGTGGAGACGGCAGAGCTAAGATTAACATGTTTGCTGTTGGCATACCGGAACTAATGCAGACGGTTTATCATATAAAATATCATGAGTTTCCCATTTTGTACCAATAATTTTTTGTATTTTACTTCAACCCTATCTTTCAACCTAACTAATACTTTAAATTTTTTTATAATATCTTTTAAAAAAAAGTTGTATTTAAAGTTTTTGTTATATTTGAAACTTTTTCGCTGATAATAATTTCTTATGTTTTTTTTAATGTTAAGGTCAACAGAAGATAAGATAAGATGTATAAATTATAACTCGTCTAACTATAATTATTTCTATCTTATTTAATATTATTATTAATTTATATTATCTACGACACACTGTTTCTCGTATTAATGTCGCTTATTTAACTTATAATTAATAACCTGAAAGTCTTGTCAGAATACTTTAAGTACGTGGTGCGGAACCATCTTAATTTAATGAAAGTATCAAAAGTGTCAATAAGTACATCAAGTTATAGGCTGCATCTGTGATTCTGTGAATATTATTGACAAGGCAGATTTACTTACTTTGTGTGTATACATAGATCATGGTGAGGCTTCAACTTAACTATAGGATAAAAACATAAATCTGCCAGTTTCAGTAGTGCTGAATCACGTTAATAAATTTAAGGAAACTGAACGTACGCCCCCTTTTGACGCGTTCAACGGTGCAATAGAAATATTGAGGGGATCACAAATTTGCGATAAGCTCGCCTCCCTTGTCCCTTTAAGGTGCCAGAATCGATATGGGAACTTGTATCATTTACCGGATTTGCCACGTATCGATGAACACGCATCTATGTGGGTTTGAATTGACATTTCATATAACATGCATTAGATCATGATAAGGAAAATTAAGGTTGTAACTTTGTGACTTTTGTTGAATTCAATCAATAAATTCAATAAAATATAAACAAAATATTAGTTAAAATTATAAACCAACACGCGACTTTCTGTTGAGTTTAAACTCGCTATATCTGCTGTAAGTTGGCGAAGTTGGCTTGTAAGTTGCTGTAAGTTACCCCATGTCATGGAAATACCGCTGAAGTAACAGTATACTAAATTTCACATCAATCAAACCTGTGATGGTCTTCAAACGCTTGAACTAGATCTTCATAACTAGGCTAAGAATCATTCCGATTACTTCAGTTATCAAACAAAAAAACAGACAGACATACAAGTCAAAGTTATAACACTCCGTTTTTGCGTCGGGTGTTGAAAAATAATACAAAAACATAAAATAAATAGCATGTTATAGTCTGTATTTTTTTAATTAAAATATTTTTAATTTTTGAAATACTTAATCCATTTAAATTTCTTGTTCAGTAGCTTGACTACATAATAATTTACATTCTACCACAATATACAAAAGTTAAGGTTACATACATTCGTACAACACGTGACAAGACAGTTATAATTCAAATAATAGTAAAACAGGAATTATATAATTACTAATTAAAAGAGTACATTTATATCAGTATATTATATTATTCATATTATCATAAACAATAATAATAACAACATTTTTAACTTTTTGGTAGAAATTCTAATACATTATCAAAACTTTGTGTTTGAATAAAATGTTTAGCAAATTTAGCATCTATATCTAAACACAATCGTACCAATTCGGGAGCAAAATTTAAACATATAAGATGTCTAGAACTTTTATCTAAATCATTCATAACAGACATTAGATTCGAAGCGACCGTTACATCCATACTCGTAAGACTTGTACCATCTAAAATTATAATAGAATGTTCCATTTGATTGGAAGCATTTATAACTACTTTTCTAACATTCTCTGCAGCACAATATGTTATTTTTTCAGTCAATGGGATAACAATCATATTTCCTTTCTCATTTTCAACAAGTGTAGGCTTCATGTTTGGTCGAGAAGCTACAAATAATAACGTGCAAGCATCTAAAACAATTCCGGAAATGATTCCGAACTCTAAACCAAAAAACAAACTAACTAAAATCGTACATAACATCAAAAAAAATTCTCTCTTACCATTTTTCCACAATCTAGGGAATATTTCAAAGTCGATCATGAAATACATGGCAGTTATTATAAGGCCAGCTAATGAGGCTTTAGGTATATAGTAAAAAGTAGAAGTTATCAAGGTTAATGCTAATATAATGACAGCACTCTTCATAATACCTCCAGCAGGCGTTTGAACACCAGATGCATTATTCAAAGCAGTTCGTGTAAAAGATCCTGTAACTGGCATGCACCTTCCAAAAGATCCAATTATGTTACAAAATCCAATAGCAATCATTTCTTGAGTAGCATCTACACGTTTCCCACCAGCGAATGCTTTTGCAATTGCTACTGATTCAAGAACTGCTACCAAGGGTAGGATTATTGATTTAGGTCCAATTACTTCTAACATATCGGAAAATAGATATGTTTCATTTTGCACAACTGTAGAAAATGGTGGTGGACGGATTTTTGGTAAACCGCTTCCAATATCTCCGATTAAAACTAAGGGCTCGCTTTGCGTTGTTACTTTTAGAATGTACGCAATAATCATACCCACAATGACTACAACAGCATTTCTTCCCAATGAAATAAACCATCTTAGTTGTTTAATGGCACCATCTGTTCGTTTGCAACCCGCACCAAGACGTTTTAATAGTAATAACATTCCAATTGTACAGAACCCGAGCACGGAATCCCATAATTTTGCTGTCGTAATATTGTTAACAAAGTTATAAATTGATTCTCCAAAATAATTGCCACTAATACCACTCAAACCAAATAATCCTTTTAACTGAGCAGAGGCGATTTGAAGAGCAGCTGCAGTCGTAAAACCACTAATTACTGGCAATGATATAAAATTCACTAAAAATCCAAGGTGAAGTATACCCATTAACAATTCCACAACACCCGATAAGAAAGCAACTAAAACTGCAAAATCATAAGAATAATCGGAAACATATTTAGAAACCATGGCTGACAATATTGCAGTGGGACCCACCGTCACATCCTTGCTACTCCCAAAGACACAATAAATTAATCCTGACAGCATGCTGGAGTACAATCCATATTCTGGTGGTAGCCCAGCCACTATTGCATATGCTATACCCTGGGGTATTGCTGTTAATGCAACTGTTATACCAGCTATGGAATCTTGGACTAAAAATGCCAATTTGTAATTCGGCAACCATTGAACTATCGGCACTCGTTTCTTTAACGTCTTTTTACTACATGTGACACTAACACATTTTTTGATTCGCCTTTGTGCCGACTTTTTTTCTTTGTAATTATTATTCGTGTTAGAAACGTCCATTGTGTGGCGAGATCACTTCATCAATTCAAAAATATAACTGAACACTGCTCTCCAATCTTGTAGTGGACTCAAGTTTATAGAAGGTTATCTCTGAAGTGCTGATATTGTTGTAATCATTCTCTGACATTGTTTTATTAATTTTATCTCAACTCTGTCTGAGCTCATTTCCCTTCCCGCAATCCGATATCGGCAGCGCAATTGCATCTTAAATATTTATTGTTCATGCTTACAGACGATGATGCTATTTACCATAAAGTAAACCGTCAACTTCCCAGACCATAATTATATACTAAACTAAATCATGGAAAACTTATAATGTTTTCATGTTAGCTATTAGTTCGGTATAGTAGTTATTTCGCACACTTTAGGTTTTATATATCAGAAAGAAAAATATAACGCAGATGACAATGTAGTTATGTCTAAGACTGTACGTAATTCCTTAATTCTTCAAAAGAAAATCTTTAAAGAAAGTAGTCCTCGTGTGGAATTCGAATTTTTAATTCTAAATGCACGTTCCCTTGTGTCGTGAATCGTGATGATATCGACATTGCGGCCTGTGTCGGGCGGGACGATAGGGTAGCGTGTTCCAGTTCGGGTTGGGCAGATAAGGGGGTGATGGAGGTGCATGTGGCTACGCATATGGTCCAAGCATTAGATAAAACAAACACTTTTTCGCTTATTCATGTATAACATAAACCTTAGCTGCAAGAAATAAGAATGGAACATCAGTTGTAGGTACAGATATATTAAATTTTTTATTAAAATTCCAATTTCCTTTTTTATAGTATTGCTTTTGAGTATTAGTTTATATAATGCATATATTTTGAGTTAGTATAAGTTTTATGTGTATACTAATAAATTGAAATATTTAGGAAGGTTACATTACTCTAACTTCAATGATTATAGTCATATAGAGAGACAGTGCCATTACCATCAAAATAAGTGTTAATCTGCCGGCCAATTTTAGTATTTTATTTTTATTTTCTCTTATATGTTTTTATATTCTAACTAAATGCAATAAACATTCTAAGGCCATAGTAGCAGTAGCTTACTAAATCCTTTTCATGATATAAGATAACCATTTATTGTCAACCTTGGCTACTAGTCTTGGCTTTACGATCCAAGGTCTTCGATATGTCATTCAATCAGTTGCACCGATGTGTTTATCAGATTGCTACTTATCTGTACTTTCCTCCTTTCTTGTCTATTTGGTTTTTTAATAAAATAAAATATAAAAATATAAAAAAACCTCTTGTTCACAAAGTCGTATGAGTTTGAAATTATAACACGGCAAAATTAAAAGTGCAGTCCACGTTGAAACAAAGACAGGCTGGATACAAAGAGAAGTAGGCTCTCCATGCACTCAGCTATTGCTTCCGAGGTAAATCACGAGGACTGTTGAGGTTGTATCGCGAAGGTGTTGTCTACCGTTAGTTTCTTTTCATCAGAGAAAAAAATTATACATATTTTTCATTTTTAAAAATATAATATAACTCAGACATGACACCTACATAGAGAAAAGGTGGAATAGGGGTTTAAATATGAAATTTTTGAATTATCGCACTGGTCACTTTAATGTTCAAGACAACTATAATGTTCTAAATAAAACAGAACATGACATCTGATTATTCGACTTTTTAATTTTTTTTTACATTTTAATATCGGCGAAAATTTAATTTTAGCAATCACTACTAGAATCAGTATTAGAAGTCAAACATTCATATTTTGCCATCGCTATTAATAGTAAACAATAATAATTCTAACAAAAAATGCTTAAAAAAAATTCAAAGAGATGACTTTAAAGAATAGTGTTAAACTTTTTAAACTCATCTCATTAATCATTTCCACTTCACGGCCTCTAGTCAACTGTTTTATTAAGATATTTAAAACGTGAGCTCTAAATAGTCAATAAAGTGTTAATTATAGGGGAACTTGATGATCAATCATCATTAATAATAGTGAATCAACTATTGTGAAAGTAGGGGAGGCAACAAAAGAAATAATGTAAGTTTTCATAGTCGTAAATTTTTTTATATTTTTTTGTAAGAGAAAATGTATGTTTGAGTGCTTGGAAATGCACTGCCTGAAGTCCTGTGGGGAAGTTCGCGAATGGAGATTTTTTTTTTTCAGGAACCTTTAGTAGCAGTTTCAGTAAGTATTTTAGACTTAGGTATCCACCGAAATCTAAAATACCTACTAAATGTTCCTGAAAAAAAAAATTTACATGCAAACTTCCTCACAGGACTACAGCCATGTCGAGGAATATTCATACTGTGAATGTTGAAAACTTGAGTATATATAAGTTTTTCAAATATTTTAAATAAGCTTTAATTTTAAGAAGCAATCATAAGTCTACAGTTTTCTGTTAGTTACTGGACTAAGTAAGCATTTATTTCATTATAATAGTTATTTTGTTAAATATGAACATTAAAAAAAAATAGCACTACTATGATGAAAACATGTATATGATTATAACATACATATACACGATGAAACATATATAAATAGTATGATCATCTAATATACAATATGATAACAGAAATCTTGGAGTAACAAAGATTTAGTTCGAATGTGATGCAATTTAACCCTTTGTATTCGAAGGGGGCCGCTAAGACCCACTTACGAAGAAACTTTATCTTGTTTGATATATAGTGGAATTAATACCTATTTAGAATTAAGTCTTGGTTAGAATCTATTGTTGCGTAAATGCTTTAAGTTTTGGGACACAATGGAGTGACAAATACGAAAATGTTTAGCAAAGGATTAACATGTAGAGACGTTTCGAATTTTACTAGCCATTTAATATTGTGTCTTAGATATTATATTTAAAAATAGATTTGGTAAATAAAGTTTTACTAAATAGACATTTTATTATTTTAGTTATGTATGCACGTCTTATAAGCTTAAGTGTGTATCTAAATTTACAATATCAATAAATTTCACTTACCAAAAAATTTATAAATGAGAAAGCTTTGAATTTGCGTACCTGTAAAATAAAAAAAATATATATACATTATAAACACGAAAAGTGTTAAATTATAAAAATATAATATAAAAACCATAGGTTAGTTACGATGACAATCACTTTGTCTCGAATGCATGCATGCATTTTTATTGAAGTTGGTGATGATAAGAAATAAATTCTGTGTCTCACATTTCATCTACGATTCATTAAACCGTCTACAGCAGAAACAGCAAATAGTGCCAATAATAACAGAGGAATTAATACGATGTTTGTTTCGTAAACCGGAATGCGATGGGCCGGAAATATTCGAGTGTGGTTAGTGAAGGGTTACCTCGGAAGGATTTACTCTGTAAATTATTTTGGATTATAACATAATAATATTTGTAAAGAAACTAGGAGTATACTGTTTTGACCGAATGGACAGATATGAAATATTTTTTCATAATTGATTCAGATGTGAGAAAATTCTAAGAAATATATATTGAAAAAAAAAAAAATTGGTAAAAGAAGGTTTTATTATATTCCCTGTTTATCGAAATGCGTAAGCAAGCACCCTTACCCTAACACCTTTTTTAAATCACTGACCAAATCGATTCCTATGGCGTGTGTAAGGCGACGTTATCATAAAGTATAAAATTTTCCCATAAAAACAGGTACTCTTAGATCGCGTGGGACAGATTTTTACCGTGTCTCGTCGCATTGATGCGAACCAATCACATACCTGCGTTTACGAGCGAACCGTTAAATTTATCGTCCTCAGCTATTGATGGATTCTACGGGTGATGGGTGATGAATTTTAATTAGTTGGTGAGACTATATACTTGTTTTTCTTTTTTTACGATTAAAGGCGACAGACAGATTGACAGGCCAATTGGTGGTAGGTAAACATTCGCCTAGGAACTTCAGGCTGTGCCAGGAAATATACAAGTTGGTATCTAGGCAGCTTGTTGTTGATACGTTAAGGATGTCAGAGCACTTTCCTCATGGACATAACTTATAACTTTTTCACATAACCTTTACCTCTTCATGAGTCAGGGTTATTTGGTACCACCTTGTTTTCTTTGGGCTCTATCGATCACTTTGGTTTTCCGATGAATTTCTATATTTCGGATCATATCCAACCATTTACCACTCCTTCCACTCTCTAAGCAACTTTTTATTGGTGGACAACCGGACAAGACATCTAGTTAGTGGGCACGTAAAATAATTGCAATATGAATTCACAATAATCACCATAGATAAATAATTGGTCTCGCTACGCTTGACTAGATACGGCCCTACCTAAAAGCAATAGCTCCGTGAATGCGGCAACTTTTATTGTAGTGTGTGTAAAACATCGTCACTATTTATCACTTTTTACACAGTTTAATTATATTTTTACACAGTTTGACTACGCAAATTGGCAATTTATCATATTTTATAATTTTTTCAAAATTTAATAAAAAATTCGGAACGTACATATCACAGACAGTTTGCAGTGTGACTAGCTTGGGTACGCCGAATTCGGCGCACTAAAAGTTGCCGCATTTTTCAAGTACGGCGGCTGTATCTAGTAGAGCCCAGCGAGACCAATCAAATATCTTTGATAATCACATTCTAGAAACAAGTTCAATGACATTGTTAGTTTAATTAAAGTGGTATAAACGAAGGAGCGCTTGTAATTCCGCGATAACGTCGCCTAGACTAGAGTAACTTAGCTAAGTTTACGACAACACGTATCCTCCGAATAAAGACGAAATTAGTGGGTCTTACTTGAAATCTCTACTATAAGTAGAGATTTGAAGTAAGACCCTTTGTGATTTGATTTTTATGTAAATGGAGAATTGAAAATGTTATCGGAAATACGCCCTAATTTTAAAACTGTTATTTCATTTTTATTTTTATTTATTTATATATTACTAGTTTTAGTTAGCTGTTGTAGAATCATCTTACTAATAAATTCAAAACAGGCATTGCATCAATTTATTATCCTTTGCTAAGTTTTATCCAAATTCGTTCAGCAATTATAATTATTACTTGTTCCAAATTTGAAGTTTCTAGATTTAGTACCTACTAAATTAGTCAATGTACTAGATTAGTCAGTGACTAACGATTTTATGAGTAGAAATTAAATAGAAATTATATAATAGTAACATCTTTATAATATTATATAGATATTAGATATAGATAGTAGAGACCGCTTATGTAAGTTTTAATACAAAGCATGATTTAATATTACTATCTAGCATTTTATTATAATGTTGGCAGAATTTGTTACAACACAATACAAATGTAGTTTGTGGTGCCAAGAAAAACAAGCGTTCAAACTGATAATTCATACCAAATATCTATTAGTCTGTATTATTGTGTGTCTATGATTTGTTTTTTTGGAAACTTACCAAAATAGAGAGTGTATTGCCCTATCTCATTTATTTATTGGTACAGTCAGTATAACAATTAAAAACAATTTTAATTACATAAATGTATACTGGACTGACCATGAGGCGACAATAAACACCCTCTCAGAAGAATAAAATTTATCAATGTATTTATTTATTGTCTTCTAAAAGTTTTCAGTTGATACTTGTTGCATAATATTTCAGCCATGAGGCGTTCGATTCCTTGCAAAACTACTGAAACGACTTTTTCGGTCAGAGTTTAATAATGTAGTAGGTACACGCTTAGTAGGTACTTAGCTTGAGGTAAAATACCTGTCCTTACATATTATTTGAAGTTACTTTTCTGTTTGTCTGTATGGCCGCAACTCCTAAACCACGCAACGGTTATTTTATTAATATACTTATTACCATCGAATTAATATAACGTCATCTACCGTGTAGCGGATCGCTAAAAATATCACCAAGCAGTTGTCATGTTAGTCGCTTCACCTGATTCTGGATAGATGGCGCTGTCAAGTGTATCCCGCGCCAAGCCGCTAGTGTTTACTTTTATTTTAAATTTCCCATAGGAATGAAGCATTTTCCCGCGGTAAAAAGTAGCCTATGTTCAACAGGGATAACGTGGGCTTCTAATGGTAAAAGAATTTTTCAAATCGGTCCAGTAGTTTCGGAGCCTATTCAATACAAACAAACAAACAATCAAATATTTCCTCTTTATAATATTAGTATAGATAAAATAAAGCCTAATTATTTTTTTCTCGAAGCGGAGAGCGGGTTGTTAGCTATAATATTTAAAACGTTGCTTAGAGTATAGAGTTAAGGTGTGTAAAGTATTGGTTTGGGCAGTCGACGGCAACTGTACCTACATACTGAAGTATAGCCTTGACTTTGCCAAAAATCAGAGTCTAGACGAGTAAACGACCTCCACTCGTGTATAAATTATTTAAATTGTATGAGTATTTCTTTAAATATGTGAGCTTTTAGACATATTGCATTTAATATTCACAACTTCAGCATTCAAGGCTTTCCGGCTCGGAGACTTCGCTTTGAAATTTATTAAATTGACTTAGCTACGTGTGAATAAGTTGTTAAGTAATAAAATTTAAAAATTAAAAGTTTTAAAAGCAGCTACAGCTCAGTGGGTCTCCACTGTTTATCTAATACACTAATATCATACAGAGAAAATATTTGATTTGTTGTATGATAAACTTTAAAACTACTTAACTGCCAAGTTACGACCGGTGTAAAAGTCTATTAGGGTTTTTTTTTGTTTAGTTTATAACTGCTTTCGTTATAATAAAAATTTAAAATTCATATGTCAAGATGTTATTCACGCGAACGAAATCGCGGGCATCGACTAGTTATGTATACAGTAGCTCCCAGGAATTAATTAAAGTCGTCTAGCAATAATTTTTGTTTACCAAACTGTATTTAATCGAAAAATTTGAATAAAAAATACACATTGGATTTTAATATTCTTACCATTTCCATTGATTATACATAATAAAGTGGAAAAAATATGAAATTATAAAAGCGCTTATATAAAATAAGAAACTCTCGAACCCATTAATTCTGACCACCATAAAACGCTATCGGCGTTATCAAGAAAACTTTTCCTCTAGCCAACGACTAACACTTAATTTTATCAGTCACTACCACAACAGAGGGGTGTGTATGATTCACTGAACCATTATATCATACCATTTGTTTTATGTAATACGGTGTAGTACATCGCATTACTAACATGAAGAATTTCACAAAACAAATCTTAGCCATGTAATTATTGTTTCCTTTCTAGTGCTCACTAAAGAAATCTTTTTAATTTTTAACAAAAATAAATTAAACCTTATCTTCTAAGGTCTAGTGTACTTTTTAAATTAAGAATAGCATAAGCATAAGCAACAATTCTTTAAATAAGTGATATGCTTGCTAAAGTACTGTAATGATGATTGATACATTTTATTGAAGCATTGAGTTTTGTTGAATAAAATTAATTTTTTTTAATTAAAAGCAAATTTTATACCCGAAAGTATCCCCAAGTAACCGCAAAACAATCCAGACTTATAAATTTTCAGTAAAGTAATAGATAAAAAATTAAGATTTTAGGAAATTGGATAAAATTGGCAATGGAAACATTGAAACAGCACGCGTGCTGTTATTACACGGTCTTCCTACTTTGTAACTACTCAATATCCCTGGTAAGTACAAAACTGTGCTTACAATATTACCAGAGCATTAAAAGTTCTTTAACATGACACTATTTTAATTTTATTTTTTACTTTTTAGGTCTTTAAACATCAAAAGATAAATTATAGAAGGCGAACAAACATGGCGCGAATTAGTCTGAGCCTACGCGGAGAGGGTCAGAGCATGTGTAGACATTTCCTACCCCCTCGACCCCCTCTTGCTGAAAAGTGTCAAAACAATAATAGCGAACGGCGCCGTGCGGCGGTCTTGTTTATCAGAGACACGCCAATCAATGTTTCCGCACTAACACGGAGACATGGGGACAAAATATTATATTGGATATGGTAATTTAATGGGATTTTAAATATATTCACAACCATAAAATTACAGCAGTGAATGTTGTAATGATAACTGTAATGATAATTATTTATTAAAGTTCATACCATTTATACATAAATATTGAGGAGAGGATATATGTATATAAGTATTATAATTGATTCAAGATTATTTGCGATAAACATTAAGTGCAACTTTTATATATGTATATAAAAATCGATATGTGTGTGTATGTTACCTATGGCTCAACCGAATTTGATAAAATTTTCAGAAGATCTTCAAATTAACGATCAGTCAACAGTTTAGTTTTTGGCAATTTTGTTAAATTTTTTTAGATATATCAGCAATAAAGACTGAATAAATGTTTTAAAAGGGGCAAAAGCCAGTTGGTTATAAAATTAGACAAAGTGAAGGAACGTAAATTGTCAAAAAGACTTTAATGTTTGAACATATTATATGGAGCATATTGTGTTGAATAACACACATGGAAATAAGCTATGTGTTCTGAATTATTGGGTTCTATAATTATTATGATATATTTGAGATATATGCACATTACACCACCTCACACATGGATATAGAACCAAGTATTTCGAAACAGCGTTGTAAATGAATGCATCTGACTAAAATTTGACTCGACTTTCACAGCTTCACGTATATAACTGCGACGCCGAACATTTGTTTGGTAGCGAAAACCATGAACATTCAGTGTAGGGACACCATGTTCAAACTTGTTCTGACATTTTGATTAAATGTCACGCCATAGGCTTTTGCAAATCAACTAGGTACGTAAGTGACTATGTCATGTGTGTTTTTTATGTAATATATAATTTGGCAGTCACACATGTTAACGGTACTCGTAAATGATTACCGTCGCCTATAAATTGTATTGAATTGCAAGTGCGCTACTCGCCTTTGTAGTATAAAGGATAAAAAATAATAGCTCTGGAATCCCTTAGCCACATACTGAAATATAACAGTACAAGTCCTATTATTTCACGATTATCTTTTCTAAAACCTACTCTAAACTAGAATTACTAATGCTAATATTATGCTAGAATTATAAGTTGCGTCACAATCTCCTTTTGAATGTATAAAAATTATTTCAGAAATAATTTGTGTTAAAGTGAAATAAAAAAATTAAAACCAATAAGAATAAAGGAGGACCAACCGTGGATGGATAAATATCAGACAATGCAAATGTTTAGGTCATGTATAACTCCTGAAGATGTTGTTTTCGATGCAACAACATTTCCAGGAGAGTCAAAACCACTTTAGTAAGTTTTAATTGGAGCAAAAGAGAAGACCGCTGATAATGAAGATATCAATTATATAACATGATTTTCTCCTAGTATAATGTCATTTAAAAATAACTATGACACTATTTGGTAACTAAAGTAAGAAGGTTTTCCTTCGATCGATTACACGTGTTCTTGACGAGATTAGATAAAATCCATTCAACTAGAAATAAGCGTTACCAACGCGAAATATACAAGGACTCACAAACGACACAACACGAGTTAATAACTTGAGATTTTTTTATCAATTCATTTTGATATATCAAGTATTCCACATTGTGGAACAGATTAGAAATTATTTCTGAAAAAAATTATATCAATGATTTTCGATATATTTAGTCGTAGGACGAATAGAATAGGAAATATACTCGTAACCAGATAATATCGATTTATTTTAAGGTAACCATTGACGATTTGAACTTTCAACAGACAATTCAACAGGCGTGGGTAACATTCAAAAAATACAGTTTTTTTAACTGACAGACTTATTATTGACATATTTCTTTTCCATAGCAATATGAGCAACTTAGAGCCTACTCAGGCTAACAATTAAGAGCCACGATATGTTATAGGCAATAAATGAATTTATGTGGAAAATGATCGTCTAAATGTATATGCATTATATACTGTATATTTGTATATACATTTAGACGATCATTTTGTGTGGTACTATTTTCATAATCAGTAGAGAATCGCTAGTCCACATAAATTCATTTATTGCCTATTACGCAATTCTTTTTTCATGTTTCAGACAGTCTGGCGTCTGCCAATGAACTTCTACGCATTTTCCACCCACGCACCGGGTTAAGGTCGGACAAGATAGAATAACAATTTTTTTCCTAGTTATTTTTATCATCCGGCATACCCGACATAGGGCTTCCAATGAATCACTCATTCAGACATACATGGATTTCAGGAGACTGTGACATTGTAATCATTTCTATGAAGAAGCATCCGATTACAAATATCCGTTGAGTGGTTTAGGAATAAGGTAAGTAAATAAAATAAATAAGTAGTTTATTTAAGCTGCCATTCACCCTTATCTACAAATGAACAAAATGTAGCAAAACGCGTAAATAATTCAAAGACAACGCCAGCGAAATGGCATAACGTTAAAACAATGAAAATGCAAAACGCTATAAAATGCAAGGTAAACCCATTATCTGGGTGCAGCCACGTGCACCGGAAATGCACCCGACGCCATTTTTCACTGCATGTGACGCCACCCCGTCATCACTCCGACTTTCATCTGACCATACTATTGTTTTACGACTGATGTCCATAAATCACTTGTAATACCACATTATGCATCGGTTACGTCTGTATTTACTTGTGTAAGTATAACGTTCAATGGAGCAATCTCAATAAATACATAATATTTTTTCTTACATGTAATTGTAGGGCTTTGTAATGAAAAAGAAAAGGTAGCACGTTATTAGAAACTTATATATATTTGAAGGTTGTCAATATAGTCAAGAGAATTAGCAAGTTGAAGTGGCAATGGGCCGGTCACATCTGTCGCAGAGCGGATAGCCTATGAGGTAGAAATTTTGGCGAATGGAGGCCACGAATTGTAAAGCGCAGGAGGACCGTGTGTGGTGTAGAGTTTTGTAGAGGCCTACATCCAGCAGTGGAGGGACACAGGTTGATGATGATGACAAGACAAGAGCCCCTTATAATATGGCATCATAAGAAACAAGAAGTAAAAAGAAAACTGCTCATTATTGACATTACCTTCTCCAAAACAGGTATAAGATTTGATTTCAATAAATTTGATAGACCGCGTCATAAACAAATGTATCCAATTTTCTATCCCATATAACTTCTGGTTAGTTTTTTATAATGTACCAATTTTGTTCCCCTCGTACGTTATGAGGTGGGATCAAGCTGTGCTAACGTGTGCATCCACAGGGGTGCATAAAGAATTGCGACAAAGCATCACTGAAGTCGACTGTGTGGCGCCGATCTTGACTTGAAAATATTACAAGATTAGTCGCTACACCTAACTCCAGTATCAGTATACCTATTATTGTATATTGTTTTATACAACTTTTTATTTTAATATAAAACATTGTTTCTCTTTTTATATTTAAAAGAAGAACGTGCGAATTCCTATCGGGTCACAACACTGAACCTTTTAGATTATACTTACGTGTGCTTTATCAATATATAATAACTCGCCCTCGACTTATCAATCATTTCTTTACTGAAAACTGTATCAAGTGTGGTTAAGAAGAATTTGGCAAATTTTATTTTGTAATGTACTTTTAATTTGACAGTTGACAGTTTTTTATAAGCAATAAAGTTTGTTTGAGAACAATAGCTATTTCATTTGGGCAAAGCTAAGCAATGCTTTAGTTGGCTTACTAAAAAATTTCTTGTAAGTTAAAGCTAACAATGTTCTTTGATACTTCTTTTTGCTATTGTTTTCATTATTTCCTTTAAATTTTTTCAATGCGCGCATATTGATTACTTATTTTTTTTTTTATGTTAAGGTCGACAGACAGGCTGACGGTCCACTTGATGGTAGGTGGCTACCGTCGCCTATAACACAAGCAACGCCATAAGTGCTACAAGTGCGCTGCCGACCATAGAAGGATTAAGGATAAGGGATAAGGAAGGGATGGGGTAATGGGCTCTGGCATCCCTTACTCACTCACCGAAACACAACAGCACGTAAATGCTGTTATTTCACGGTGGTATTCTGTAAGGTGGTGGTTACTGCCGCCAGACGGGCTGCCCAAATGACTGCGAAACGCAGTGTGCCCTACCTCTGCTTACGGACTCTTAAAGAGAATTGATGTCGTTAAATATCAAGGATCACCCCTCGATGTGTTAATAGTAAACAAACTATTACAAGTCGACGCTTTGGCGCCGTCGGGCAATCTACCGATTGAGACATGAGTTATAGTACAATACATCGTCCAATACATTTAATGTATCTATCTATACGTTTAAGAACTTGAAACGAAGATACTCGATATTTATTGCGATCATTTTTTTATTTATGCAACCACACTTATAATGATAAATACTGATATTTATCAAATAACTTTCTCTAGAATTCTAGAATCTAGATTTTAGTGTACGTTCAAGTAATGATTATAGACACATTTATAAAGGCACAATAATCTCCAAGTTCGTATAGTCTGTGTTTTGGAGATCTGTGTAGTGTGCCTTCGCACATTTGCAGCGGATAATTAATTAATTAAACCAAGATCACATTAGTTGATAGAAAATCAGACTATTCTGCACATTCTGCAAATTAATATAATACCATGATTCATATAATGCATTATATTTATACATCCATATAATATATATAATAGTAAATTCACATCATACAACATTATAATATATTAGCTTTTTCCCTCGACTTTGTCTGGGAATAGTACTTTTTCTAGATGAAGGGTATCCTTTTGTAACAGTGTCAAAAATTTCATGATTATCGGTTGAGTGGTAACGCGCAAAAGCGTAACAATTAAACAAAATTACTTTCGTACTTATAATTTTAAAATAGGATGTAAAAGTTTGTGAGGATTGAAATGTTGTAACTCTTTTACGCAAAAACTTTTTAGCGGATTTTGTTGAGTCCGCTATATTTATTCCACTATATTCCGCAGTCACTGACTAATCGTCTGGTAACTGAGTAATTGTTATAAAAAAAATATAGATCTATCTGAAGGAAAACTGAATCAATGAATAAGGAAACACTTTTCGTTCAATCCAACCATTAACCCAAAGCCATTCCAGACGAAGCATTCAAGCATTTGACAAAAGCAACAACTTAATTCGTCGGTGCGCAGCGGAAGTCCTGTGACCGGAACACTGCACGAAGGTTTGGGCGGGCTTGGGCGCCTGCACGCTTGGGCGGATTATTTGCATATGCATATACTGTCGTGTAGCAATTTGTCTTTTCATGTTCACTATCTACATTTATTTTCCATTCATTATTTAGATTGCAAAAAGAAAAATAAAATGCTAAAGAAAAAAAACATAGACATAGAAAATGAGTAAGTATGTAGTAATAAATAATTAATTACTAATATAAATTTCATATTAACCAGAACATAATGTCTCAGTTAAGCAAAACTTAATCCAGCGAAGGTCGCACTTTCAGTTAAGGGTCGCATGTCGTGACGTGAAGCCTTGATATTTATTACTAAAGAACAAAATACGCAGATCAGAAATTAACATAATTAAATAAAATTTTCGTATAAATTTACTCAATAATAAAGTATTAACTTGAGTACAAAAAATATTTTTCTTTTTAAATTGTATCATATACTCGTACTATATAGTGACCCTCCACCGGCTTCGTACGGTTGCACATCATTAAGTGAACCTTTTAGTCTCCCCGAAAAAAATACGCTTATTCAGTCCTTTTTTAACTTATATTATATATAGTTATATAAGTTGCAGATATCAATGTACTCACCGAAACTTGCCTACATCGTATTAGCATTCTGCGTTACTTATTCATTGGCACGAATCTATGACAAACGTCCCCTTAAACTGTCATTAGGAAGTGCAATATAACTCGAGGGACACTCGTATAAATTAATTGGCCCGATCTTGGGAGTTGCGTTTGATAATATATTATATTTAGATCGTATAATAGGAAGAAGCAAAATCAGATCTATGATTTACGAAAACAGTTGCGTATTTTTTATATTTACCTGAAACAAAACAAAATTTATCAGCGGTAAAAAATATATAAGTTAAAATATAGCTATCAAACTAAAATATGTGAATTAGCACAAATAAAAGAATCAGAAAGCTGGGAATGAGCGAAATGGGATGTTGGGAAGCCTTGGAGTAGTCAAATCACTCCATGGACTGACATATACACTATAATAATATGTCAGTATGTATATAGTCAAGTCAGTCTAGGCCTTATCTTATTATCCTTATAATCATCTTGAATTTTATTATTATTTTCCTTAATTCTTCATGGAAAAATACAGTTAAAGCCGCTGTGTATGAGCTATCCCTTATATTATTAGAACCCTCTACAATTGCTCAAGATCGCTGCACTTCTTCCGAACCATTACTCAGGTGAATAGATGGAGAAAGATACTTCATCGTTCAAACTGATTTATTATTAAATGCTAGCTTTCGATGCACAATCTCGCTTCGCTTATCTATTAGAAATTTGTGACGTGCTTTTTATATGGACTATTAAGAATCACTAAAGAAATCATAAAACATATTTTTAACAAAACTTTCAACCGCTTACTTAGTTAATGCATATCTTAGTTATGTGCAATTTATCTCAGCATCGTATTTCAAAATTGATAATACGCACTGCATTTAGACCTTTTAATGCATTATTGGATTGGCGGTAAACAGATACGACGCAATTTACTGAAAGCTGCCCACCTAAGATATCTTAATACAACGAGATTAAGTTAAGGAGACGTTACATGATATTTAAAATAAAATATAATAGAAATATTTCATTAAAATTTATACATTTATTACAATTTTAATTGAAAATATTTTTTTAGTAAATTACTCTTCACTCGTGTACTACATCCATCAAATTTTTTCTTCAATTTCTAAGCTGCCTTGAACTTACTGGTGAGTTTTTGCCATAATTGTCTAATTCTTTTATGAAAAACAATGAGGACGGAGGTAATAAATCTTGATATAGTCAAATGGCAGTCCGCCCGGCGCCATTCTGACCAACGGATTGGGTTACACGACCCAGATATAACTTGTTTACACCTAGTACCGTCACAGAGATATACGGTGAACTGAACATGATTCAAACTTGGGGAAATAACTTAGTGGAAAATATTTAACTTACCAACCTTAAGGAAGCAACTTTCTACCTTCTGTATTATCTATAGACTTAATCCGTGTTACATATCATAATACAGACAGAATACAAAAGGTATTACTTTTTGTATATACAGTGTAACCTTAATATTATATAACGAACCTCAATATAACGATTTTCTCGATTTAACAAATTCGAAATCCCCTAAAATTAATAATAAGGGTTAATGCGAAAGATACCTTTACATTACAAATACTTTTATCAAAAACCTCTTTTTAACGAATTTTCAATCATTGCTAAATATTATCATAAAGTACTAACTGGTGCCCGCGACTTCGTCCGCTTTGAAAAAGAAAAAATAACCTATCCTGTGTCCTGTACGTCTAAATGTTTACCTACCGAGTTCCATAAAAATCAGTTAATTCGTTTAGTAAGTTATGGAGGAACATACATACCTACACTTACAGATTTATTATTAGTATTGATAATTTATATCTATTTAGAGATTTTGATCAACATATAACCTTTATACATTTGTTTAAACGAATATTAGACCACCCTAACCTCTATAACAAATATCATGTATGTAACAAATTACTTGGTAGGTGTAACGAATATTTTCTAATTCCCTTCAGATTTGTTTTATCGAGGTTATATCGTATGTAGTATATAAGTATTACATAACGCACAGTTACGTCAAAACCCCATCAGTGTGGGATCAATATTTCATTGAGGCCGTTTCGCCCTATTTCCCCCAAACGCACACCTTTCGGTTTAATCGCATTCCGCTTTGTTAATAAACAATGACTTGGTTAAACTTGTTAACAAGGTGTGTCACGTGTTAATTAATTTACACTAAATTATTCAAAACCTGTTAATGTTGTTGATGTGTGATTTTGTTTTCGGCAACACTTTTCTCACACAGATAAATAAAGGGCTATCAAAATAATAGTACGTTCTCATAATTAATTACAAATTAGTGTGGATAATATGGTTAGCATTTAATTTTAAGTTTAAAAAGAAATATCATCATCACGTGATTGACTCATTTAACACGTAAGAAACGGGATGCGCAAAAACTAGTGATTTTTAGAAAAAATAGAAAGAAATTTTAAACCATTATATATCTTTATATAGGTATGTGCAAAAAAATTAAACAGCCGAAAAAAAATTAAAAGCAAAAAATAATTTTATTTAACCTTATAATAACTTATTTCTTAAACTAATGTAATAAAGTAATTTTGAGAAATAAAAAGTTATGCGTGATTATACATACAAAAAACGCCTCGAATTGAGAACCTCCCCCGTTTTTGTTTTTTCGTTTTCGTCGGTTGAAAATAAAATGGTCGGAAATAGAATAGAAACAGACCGATTTCCATTGACATGTGATATTTCAACTACGAACGCTAGTTTAGGAAACAAAAATAAATTTTCCACGTGAAAACTGCGATTTGAAGTTGCAAACAAACAAAGTGTGTCATTGCATTGCACTCGAGAGATGCATCAGACATTTGTCTGGAAGTTTGAGAGCCAACTTGAACCGCAACACTGGCGTTCCTTCACAAATTATTCTTTGATATTCATAAGAGCATATATAAAACATGGAAAAGAAAAAACTATATCCGATATATTTAAATTTTATCGGCAAGTTTCTTTTGAAAAAGCTGGCAAACAGACTGATGATGCATTTGAAACCAGATACAGGTACATTATAGGATTAGGAAGATGAAGATAGAAAAAATATGCTCTTGACTCATGTAACGAAACAAAACAGCATTAGTGCTGTTATTTCACTGCGAGACAGCATGTAACGCTTAATTTGTATGCTGATTCTATGGCTAATAATTGCAATGGTACCACAAGTAATGGGCGTTGTTTGTTTAGAATTATAGTATTATTTGGAACTAGCTGGTGCCCGCGACTTCGTCCGCGTTCTAAATGTTATATAGCCTAAAGCCTTCCTCGATAAATCCAAACCAAAATTATTTTTTCAAATCGAACCAGTAGTTCCTGAGTTTATCGCGTTCAACCAAACAAACAAAACTCTTCAGTATAATAATAGTAAGTAATATAGATTATGAAAATTCGTAGAGCCTAGGGCTGTATGAATTCAGGTGAGGTAATCACGTAGAGTGCGTGCTACGGTGTTTGGGGTGTGTGACGTAATCAGCTACGCCGTAGACGCCGCAACTAGCGGCCTCATGCTACGGTCGTGTCGTTTAAAATACAGAATTATGAACTAAATAAAATATTAATTGTAAATATTTTGCAAAAACCTATTTTTTTTTCATATATATTATTTAATTTTCAAAATATACAATGCTTAAATAGTCACCTTCATATTTCCACAAATACCAGTCGAATCTACAAATAAGAAAAATAAAACAGTAGTAATAAAAAATATATATTTGTAATATCCAAAAAGAAAAAAAAATATTTCCTCGGATAAAATATTTTCCTCGGATTTCATTAATTTGAACGAAATCTGAGGTTTTCATAGTATATATAAAATTATTTACTATATCCCCATCGATGATTCATCTCTATGAGAGCCATTTCCAAGAAAAGGGGGCAAAATTGCTTACTATGATAAACTGCTTTAACACGCCTGATTCACGTTTATTGTTAAAGAAGAAACCAGTAATTCGTTTGATATATTGTAACTACAGATTAATGGTAGTTTCTAGTGTAATTTTATAGCGTGACATTTTTATTAATGTTATTAAAACATAAATTCATTTATAATTATTAGTATTAAATTTGATTTGTATTATAAAATTACCTTGTTTAGACTGTTATAGAAAAAAATGGATAGAAAATATTACATAATGATGGCCGCGGACCGACGACGCATCAAGCTGCTTCTGACTAGTCCTATTGGAAAATTATAGAGAAGGCATAGGCATGAACATAGGTTCAGCAGGTGATAGTGATGATAATGATGATTACATATTTAACATTTTTAATTTTTTTTCCTAATAAAGACTTTGAACTGAAGTTAGAAAGAGAAAACCACTTTCATTGTACTTTAAACTCATATTGCAGAATTAATCAATACTCTTAGCAAATACGTCTCTTGTCTTGTTCGAGACGGAAAGGCTTTAACTATCCAACAAGCACTTAGTGTCCGTTTTGTGTACAAGTTGTTCGTCCATCTTCTGAACTTGGATCCTTCGGAACTTTAGCCTCGTCTATAATCCATTGCAGATCTCATTTACAGTTTGAAATTACTAATAGATTATTGGGAAAATGCAGAATACTACAAGGATTGTTTGGTTAAGAAATACATTTTCAATATTTATGTAAGGTAAAAAAGGTAGCGTAGGTATATGTTACTCCCTGATAATGTATATTACTATAGGTGAAAGAATTTTCAAAATCTAACCAGTACTTTTTGAGTTAATTCATTACAAACATACCTATGTTCTTTATAATAGTATAGAATACTAGTGGGTGCCCGCGAATTCGTTTGAAAAAGAAAATGTATGCTAGCTTGACCCGGGCAAACGTTATTTTGCAACTATCACTTACCTACAAAAAAAAAATCTTAAAAATCGGTTTTAGAAATCGGACCTACAACAAAATTCTGAACGCAACTATAAATATTTGACAACCAAGTGACAATTTTAGACAAAATACATCAATAATGTTTCCCAGCTAGGAACAGTTCGTGTAATGTCATCTCATGTCATCTGATATCGCTATGACGACGATGGCGCCGCCATGCGACAATAGCGCCCTATTATTTATGTTTTTATATGATCCCTCGGGAACACTTAGTCCTTTTTTCTGGATGAAAGGTACCCTATGTCCTTTCTGGTGTCCCAGACAACGTGTATGCAAAATTTCATGATGATCGGTTCAGTAGTTTTTGCGTGAAAGCGAGACAGACAGACAGAGTTACTTTCGCATTTATATTATTAGTATGCATAATATTTTTCGCATATTATAACTTATCTAAAATGTCACGACTATATTGAGTTAAAGTGTCTATAGGACTGAATTACATCAGCTCTTTGGAGCTCTAAAATATGAATTTACAGTTTTCTGTGTGTAAAGTGAGTAACACTGCAGTCGCACGTTGTTCAAAGGGAGCTGGAAACTCATTTGCAATCCAATCTACGAACTCGCGCCGAGTGCATTGAGGTTCTGGCCACTTTGACATTTACGAAAACAATAGACATTTTGTCCTATAGAAAATTTTAAAAGTTTAACACCATGAATAGACGGCGCAGCGCGGCTAATCACTACAGTGAATTTATGCTTGCTAACTCGTTTTTTGTTGACATTTTTTCGAATTTGTATTTTATTAACGTAACGTGTATTGTAAAAAAATTGTAAAAAATGAACAATTGTTTTTTATTTTTATAAAATAACGAGTCTAGTGATATGTATAAAAAGAATTAAATTGTAACTGTAAGTCATTCACTAATCAATATGCGTTATTTGTTTTAAAATAAATTAATAGTGTTTATAATAATTAATAATAACAAGGTGGACATATTTAGAAGCATTCTTAAGATTCAGTAGTTGGTTTTATGATGTAAGTAATATTTTCAATTTTAAAGGCGTGCTTAGCAATGAGTCATAACTACTTCAAATCAAAAACGTATTAAAATTACAAATCAAAATGAGTAGAAAAAAGGCTTATCATGCCAAGCTCTTAGAATCGTCGCTCTAAGAGTTTTATCATCTCTGATCTTAGATGAGGATGAAAAAAAATCTGTAAGTAAATACTTGTTAAAAAAATACGGCTCAGAAACATTTTCTTTTAAATGCACTTAAAAGAAAATGTTTGTAAGACAGGAAGTACTAAAAATCCTTTCTCTCTAGATTTACCATTTCATCCTAATGGAATTATATGTAAGAATAACTTGAAAATATCAGCACCGGAACTAGACGTCTAGGTCGGTACTTCCGAACCGCCACAAAATGTATTCAGTATCCGAAATCCTGAACGTAATTTTAATGTCCCATACGAGCAGTGTCGGAGATTAAATTTGGCGTAAATGATTGCCACAAGTAACAAGCTTATAGCGATTAGCGATGATTCTATAAAAAAAATTGTGTACATCAAAAACTAATGTTCATCCAGCAGTCGAAATTCGAACATGTAATTTATTTTTTAAGTAATATAATCTCTTTTCAGTTTGACAACAGACTTTTGAGTTTGAACACAAACAAAAGAGTACAAATAATAAATCTGTAGGGGTCGGTCATGGAGTGATTTACTTTGTTTTCAGAAATATCGTGTATATAGGCTCTATACATGATACTGAAACTAAATTGACCATTTTTACAATTTTTTTCTGTATGTATGTATGTATGTATGTTCCTCCATAACTCTTAAACGAATGAACTGATTTTCATTTATTCAATAATCCAAATATATACATTTATCTATAAAAGGTATGCTGCTAAAAAACTAATTTCATCTGTCTGTATCAAAATTAAGGCAGACATGTAAAAATTAATGGACACTATTCTAAAAGTCAACTGAGTTGCTAGAATGATAAAGAGTGGAAATACTTGGTCCTCCTTTAAAATATTGTTTGCACACGTTAGACAAGTAAATTTAATAAGCATTTTTTGTGTTAGTGCTCGACAATAAAACACCGCAACAAAACTCGACAACAAAACGCTCTTTTTCTCCGACTAGACTTAGAAATATCGCGTTTTGTACTAAAAACTAAATTTAGCACTCAAATACAGCCTGTACTCGTTGATAATGTAACTTTATATAAGTGTTTTTTTTTTAACTGAATTATGCTTATTTATAATATTTCTAGTGTAAATAACACTACTGTTTTAATCGCTTATCACTTGTACTACAAGCTTAGATGTGTTTTAAAGTGAACATTTTCTGGCGACACAAACGTCCTTACATATTCTAACGATGGTGTAATTAGGGACTGAAATATGTAAATGGTAACGTTCATGGGAACACATTAAATATAATTGTCATTAGCGCTTATTGTATTTTTATTGCAATAGTCATGTCTGTGACTATGATTTACTCGTAAATGGATGAAGTATTGTTGTCGGAATTTTTACCTACTTGCAAATTACGATTATAACTCTGTGGATAAGATATAATTAACTTCACCTATCGAATGTATACATATTATACAAAGTCAGCTGATTTTTTAATCATTCATATTTAAAGAATAAATTCCAGTCCTGTGTAGGAGCTGACACACACAATTTTTTTTTACGGTACATACCTACCGAATTGAAAATGACAATTTAATTTCAAGGAATTAAATTTGTGTGTATGATTTCATTATTCAAATTAATCATAAAATTATTCAGACAAGTGAGAGGACGGACCAGCAACTGAGGTCCGGGCAATGACCGCTCAAGCGTTTGGGGTGACAAGACAGGAGTTGTAAAATGCTGCATAGAAGTTACTTTACATTTTTTTCCTAATGACATAAAAAAATATAAGTAACTAATGAATTCCAAGATTCAGTCATAAGCGAATGTTTAACTGTTTAACTTTTACTTTTTGCGGAATTTTGAAGTTTAAAGTAGTATAAGTTTTGCTATTTTTCTTTTTAAAAAGTAAATACTTTGAAAGATTTTCAAATGCAAATGTGAAATTAGTTATATGAGTTTTAAACTGTAATATTTTCGTTAATTTTGTAAACAAAAACTGAAAAGTAATTAACATATTTCAATGAAAGTGCCAAGAATTGACATAATTGAATTGTTTATTTACAAAAGCATTTAATTTTTTTAAGAATAGAAACGCTACATTTTAGGGGCCCGCTAGGACAGCATAATCCCTAAATTAATTTATATCGCCCACCTTGTTTGTGGTCAGTTCAGCATCAGGTGCGAATAATGCCTTTACAAATAGTCCTCGGTTTTGTCTTGACAAGTGCGGGACCATCGGTAACCTTTCGAACTGGTCCCAGACGAATCCCAAATCAGTTCTTTGTTTCAATTACTGTTGGACCTCCGTAGTGCTTATTTTGAAATGTTAAAAATTTATCACAGTAACCAACAGTAAAAACGGTAATCCAACCGAAAAAAATAATATAACAATGAGGATTTATTTAGCAAATGAATTCACATAGATAATACGTTAATGTTTGAAATATTTGTGTATTTATGAATTAATTATGACTATAAGAATTGATACTATAATAATATTTAAAATAAATATTAATTAAAATTTGAACATAATTATAATGAAATGCAAAATAAAGTTGTCGGGTTTTAGCCGGTTATTCACAAGGATTTCCTAACGTTCAAAAAAATAGACTGGCGGTCTACTCTGTGATAAGTGGCTACCCTCACATATAAAAGTGGCTACCAATGTCGAATGTATATGCATCTGCAAAGGGTAAAAGACCAGGTAGTGATCCCATAAATAATATTTTCGTTAGCTTACACAACACGCCTATCTTGTTTCGTGGTTAATTTACCTCCGTGTTTGTGAAAAGATTTCCCGTTGTTCCCGCGGAACTCTAATTAAAGCAATCCGGAAATGCATGTATAATAATGGATCTCGTGATTAAAACACAGGTGAATATTGTGGCGTATTCCCCTTAATTAAGGCGCGGCGCTATCGACAGGGGAGCCCTTTGACTGAATAAAAGATAATATGTATCACGTGTGCTACTTTTGGTGTTCAAGCTTTGTTTCAATGCAAACTAATTATGGTGACGGATTCTAGTAACATTCTGGATCAGTCAAGTAATATTACAACTTACGTGTTAGTACGCATGATTCTAAAATAGCGCTTATTATTTCAATCACCGCAACTTTTTTGTTTGTAAACCGATTGCTGTTGTGTGGTTTAAGCTACGCCAATATGTGATAAGGGATAAGGGATTTGAAAATCTATAGAATACTGAAATAGGAAATACTCCTATTTATAACTATGTTTTCATCAAACATCTAACCTTACGAAGCTTCGGAGCATAGCTAGTTCAATTTAAATTAGACACGAACAAGGAGAGGTCTACGCCCTTACAAGCCTCTCCTTATGAGGAGTATAATTAGACCACTACTCATACCACTACTCATACTGGTATATTTTTATGCACATTTTTAGGACTACATTTGATAAGCTAATTGAAGGCTTGACGATTATTTTCTTCATCTTTAGAGCAAGTTCACTATTTAGTAAAATCGACCCAGCTGGACTTAACAGAATTCGACAGACGGCGGGAAGCGACTTTATTTTATACTATGTAAATATATACATAGATATGTGTGGATATATAAGCCGAGTATACCATTCAATTACACCAGATTTCTCTTAATACAAGGCAAAATATGGCGTTGTCCGTACTTATTGCGAGGCTTGATGGACGTCGTTTCACCTTTATGACAAGCATCATGTTATGACGTTAGGGGTGGTCATATACTGGATTAATTATAGCGAAAAATATATGTACAGGGGTTTGTTTATAGTCGTTATATGTATAAATGTTTATACGTGCATTGACTGTTTAATTAAAAAAGTAGGAAAACTTATTTGAAGTAAGCGTTCCCTGTTACTTCGTCAATATTATAGCGAATATATCATAGAATCATAAATATACCATAGAAGGAGACTATAAATATTAGTAACTATGTTTTGCCCGCGACTTCGTCCGCGTCCGATCATTACCAAACTTCACAGGATTACCTGCTGGACTAATTGGACTGGATTGTCTGAAAATTCCATCAAAATCGGTTCAGTGGTTTTGGTGTCCATGGTGAACATATATACACACATTGCCTTTTATATATAATTATATAGATAGAAGATCAGCTAGAATATTGTTAAATATCATAATTAAAATATCAAAAAGTATTACTTTAATGTCAATAATTATAAAGGAAGAAAGTTAAAGTTAAATTCAAGGCATATTCCTGTTTATACATTCGGAGGAACCCTCCTCCGGGCGGTTACGCTCATTTACCTCGTAATTACTTAAAGCAAATACATCGGTATTTCTAGATATTTCAGTTACACAACGTAGTATGTGGCAAAATTAGAATATTATACCTATTTATGTTTTAAACAGAAATTACTTTAATTTTATCCACAAGTCGATATATTTATATTTTACTACCTGGTTCCAGCGACTTCGTCCACGTTGAACGATAAAACGTACCCCATGTCCTTTCTGGTGTCTCAGTCAACGTGTATGCAAAATTTCATGGTGATCGGTTCAGTAGTTTTTGCGTGAAAGTTTAACAAACAAACCAACAAACTCAATATAAGTAAGAATTTAAAGGTGGACAGACAAGCTGAAATTATCCATTTGATTATAGATGGTTAACATCGAATTTTAACACAAGTAAAGCCATGGGGTTTGGCTGCCGACTTTTATATATCTATAGAGGATAAGACAGAAGGATGGGGATAAGCATCCCTTACTGACTCAACGATACCTACACATCAGTTTGAGTACTGTTGTTTTAAACTGTAGCCAGACTGCATGCGCAGTTTATTAGGTTCATGGTTATATTTATTTTTTATTCCTCTATAGGTATGATTTCAGTAAAGTTATAAAAAGATGTAAGTACTACTACAATAATAATAATAATATTTGGTATGATACCACGTTTTCTTTAAAACCATCGCTCCTTATACCCTCTTGAGTGTTGTAATGGCGAAGTTTCTAATGTTTTGATTTCAAACGACGGGACATGTCTCATATTTTGCTCGAATCCTTTCCCGTAACAGTTAAATAGGCTTAACTGACGCACTCAAGTGTAAACTTAATTTCCATTTGCATAAGAACAAAATTCGTGTAATAAGCTTCAGAAATTATTATTATTTGTCCGTTTGTTTGTAATACAGATTACTAGCTTGGCGCCCGCGACTTCGTCTGCGTTGAACTATGACAGATACCTTATGTCTGGTGTCCCAGACAATATGTATGCAAAATTTCATGGTGATCTGTTTAGTAGTTTTTGCGTGAAATAGTAAAAAACATCCATCCATACAAATTTTCTCATTTATAATATATAAGGATTAGTACGGACTTTCAATTACGTTTAGTTGTTGCTACTAGATTTTAATTTTAGATTAAAAATGATAAATATGAAAAAAATTGTATCAGTATCCAATATATATATATACCTATGTCCCAGCAGTGGACAGTGGACACGGATCAAAATAAACAAAGACATTTCCAAAGAACATTTAAAAAAGAAAACGTATTCGCGTGTAAGAAATCGCCAAGAGAAATAAACTATGCAAAGAATAGAAAAACTTGTTGTCCCAATAGAATTGCATTGTCACACCCATGTCAACGAAGTTTTAGATTTGAGAATTGTATGTGTATTTTTATTTACTTGTCGAAATTTGACTATAATCAGTTAAAGGTTCTAATTTTTTTAATTGATTTTTATTCAATTTTTTTGTTTTTACCTAATTAGTAAATAAGTAGTAGTAAGTAGCTTCAACCAAATAAAACTCGTCTCCACAGGGTTAGCAACTCCTTTATGGGACAATGTGTGCGCTTCTACAACAGGCTTCCAGCTAATATACAACAATTATCTATAAATAAATTTAAAGTTTATATTAAGAAAACCCTGTGCAAAAAGGGTTATTATAGGATATTAGATTACATAAATGATGACTGTCCTTGGAGTCAAATATAGTTGATTATTGTGTTATGTAGATTGCTATGTATTGTTACGTATTACTTTGTAATTAATTTATGAAAAGAGCAACTAGGGGGTTTCTTGCCGAGTTCTTCCCCCTAGAAACAGCTTTCCGAACCGGTGGTAGCTTGTAAAGAATGTTGACGAAGATAAATGTTTTGTAAAAACTTACGTCGAATAAATGATTTATTATTATTTATTATTATTATTATAGTATAAAGTTCACATATTTATATTAATTGTACTTGTACATTTGTATGCTTTAGATATCTTTTATTGATAATATACATTTTTAATGATATCTAAAATCTTTTAATTGATTTAAGCCAGAATAATAAATTAAGTATATTCTTATTTGTGTATCTAAAGCTATAAATACGAAGCTTAAAATATTAGTACAATAGAAACTTTACAATAAAAATAAATCCTATATGCAAATGCAAGGAAAATAAAATCAGAAAAATAAATGCAATATATCCTTTTTTTTTAATATATCCTTTTTCCAGTAATAAATATTATTATATTACATTGTCAGTATGAAGCTAGTGTTTGCTGCCAATAAAGGTTAAATATTGTTAACCAGACGTATAGAAGCTGCAGTTGTGGGGTCGTTTGACGAATGTATGGTTTGTGGCAATAATCACTGTTATTTATA
This sequence comes from Synanthedon vespiformis, assembly GCA_918317495.1. NCBI lineage: Eukaryota > Metazoa > Arthropoda > Insecta > Lepidoptera > Sesiidae > Synanthedon > Synanthedon vespiformis. The sequence goes on from OU906948.1 coordinate 10,736,043, forward strand.
GCCGCCATTACTATCCCACACCAGAAGTTCTGTTTGTCTGGTCATATCTAAGGGATTGTATTGTTTGATACGCATAATTTTGTATTGTGAGCAAAACATATAAAAAATGGACCGTCAGACTAAATATAAAAAAAAAGCTAGTTGAAGCTGACTATTTTCAAATTCATGTAACTACTTAATTGACTTTGTGGCATTATTTGAAGGAGATCTGCCCAAAAGACAATTATTGCATTGAAAGGAAGCAAGAATGTATAAAATATTATATTGAAAGTAAATACGTTTGCAAAATATTACTGTGAATCACAACTGTTTAAAAGTTGCCAAAACTAGATACTGCGCAAGCAACACAGAATCCAAGCAATTGGGGCACAAAATAAATTGCTCTAAGCTGTATAGTAGCAACATAATAGCTGAATAGTAGCTGAATAAGCAACAAGAAGCCCATAATAGCCCATAGTGTTATAATAGCCCAAAAATCATTCAATACAGCATTTGCCTATCTTGTCAGCTCTAATACCCTTATAACAAAGCTTTATACTGAATAATTTGTGAATTTCATACTGTTATCTGGCCTATGTGTTGCCTGGGTGGTTATTTTCTTCACATTATGTACATAACATGAAATGTGTCCTAATTGATTTCCCACAATTCACGATAGCGTTTAGTAGAAAAATTTGATAATACATTTAGGTGCTTAGAGCTTTTACTGGTGCAGGTTTTGCCTGCACCAGGTTGAAAGCTCCTATAACTAATTTAAACATTGCGATATTACTTAATGCCTGCCTCGTTGGAAGCCTTGCGTAATAAAATTAAATATATAAGTATAAACTAATATCAACTATAACATAACATAACAATATTATATTTATGGTATATACACACGTCAGTCTACCAGTCTAAAAACAACTTAATAACGAAATTCTCGTGTTTTGAAAACATATACAGTAAATCTTACACCATTTATTTATTATTCTGAGCACAGTAAACATCTGCTGCACTTCTGGTCTATGCATTTCTTACAGACTTTCTTATTTGCTTACATTTGCATTTAAATAATTTTCACGTCTCGGAATAAGTGCATAAAGTGTATTAGAATATTTTTATTTTATAATGTTTTATTCACGGGATTCACATTAAAATTTCATTGCAAACATGAGATACCTACTGTAAATGTAGCACGAATTATTTTCATTTTATGGGTTTTAAACAATGAACACAATGAAGCTCAATGTCGCTCAACGAGCTATGGAAAGGGCTATGCTCGGGGTTACACTGCAAGATCGAATCAGAAATGAGGAGATCCGTAGACGTACGAAAGTTACCGACATAAGCCGTCGGATCAGTAAGTTGAAGTGGCAGTGGACAGGGCACATAGTACGAAGAGCCGACGGCCGCTGGGGCCGGAAGGTTCTCGAGTGGAGGCCACGGACCAGCAAGCGCAGCGTAGGACGTCCACCCACAAGGTGGACAGACGACCTAATGAGGGCCGCGGGTCGACGGTGATCCAGGTTGCTTCTGACTGGTCCAATTGGAAAATTTTGGGGGAGGCCTATGTCCAGCAGTGGATGTCCTACGGCTGAGATGATGATGATGATGATGATGAAACAACGAAAACATGCGATTATCGTCATTAAATCTAACGTCTTAAAACGTCAATTAGTCCAAAATTAATTGAGATATGCCATAAAAGAATTACTACATATAACAATGCCTATGGTCCCGTTCACATGACGATCGATGCGTCCAAAGTTGATGCGGTTCTAAGAATTCAAATTGAACGGGTGTCGACGCTCCAAATTCTTTATTTATTGTTACTAAGTTAAGGGCGTCGAAGACAACACTTTGATGTTGATTCCGGAAAAGGAACACTTGTTAAATTTTTAACGAGAAAGAGAAGACTGAATAAACTTCTTAAAAGAAAGCTTCAGTTGTAATCACATTTGCGTTTTGTATTTCAATTTCAATAACGCTACAACAACTTTATCGGATTATAATATCTGTCTGTCTGCTAGAGTTGTGTATTATTATATTTGATGCCAACAAGAAACAAGGATTGCAAGACGGGAGACGTAAACGTGTCTTAGATTACAACTGAGTATTAGTAACGCACTGTGTTGAACAAACGCAGCGTTTGACATTTCCCTCTTATTGCTTTTTCAGTGTAATTTTACATACATAATTAAAAATCGTATGTAATAAAAATCCAGTTAGAAGAAGAAACAGACAGAGGCATAAAACGACTTTATTTATACTTTCGTATATGTATACTATACAACTGACGACTTGTCGCCGGATTTGTCGTCACTGTATATATATATTTTTAATTATACAAAAACCTTGCTCGTTTATTGTTTATTTCGTTGGTTTAAAATAGGTTAGCGGAGAAACAAACTGAGATGGAGAGCAATTTTTCACCATACAAAAACCGGTACATACACCGGTACAAAAACCGGTCTTCAAAACTTGGAGTTTGTCAATCCTAGTGGGTGTGTGTGTTAGTAGAAGCAAGCCTATAAAGATCTTGTCTCCGTAATGAGGGTGCGGGGTCATCTGATGGTGCCAGTGTAAGATAATTGAATACCCTAAGTTTGATTAGTTGGAGACATTATAGCCTCCAAAATAACTGGAATTTGCTGTATCGTCAGTATTATGTGCATTTAGATAAGACATGGGTTTAAAATAATTAAATATTAATTAATTAATCATTGAATATGCAATGTAATTCCAATAAGAAAAAAATATATCACAACAGCATATGTGCTGTTAAACGGTGACACAGGTGACGGTAAACAGTCAGCCTGATACCGAAACGGTATAAAAAAGAATATTTTTTTATACAAATATGAAGCAAAAAAAATGCCACCAAAAGTCACTAATTAATGGTCGCAGGTGTATCTGCGATGAAAACAAATCGGACGCTTGCAAATATTTAGGTGAGGAATCCCATCCTGGACTAAGTCCAAGAACACTGCAATCAAAGTATTTCAATCTAAACTAGACTCTGTACAGAGGAAATAGCTCTTGAAATTCCAAATTAGGTTACGTCCCTTACGATGTTCTAAGTTTGTCGTTTTAGAAATTGTACTCAATATAATGTTATATCTTGTGAAATTGCAGTTGAAAACAGAATACGTTGCAAATAAGAAGTCGGTTACTGCATTTAGTATTTCGGAATGGTATAAAGTGAGCAACGCGAGGCATCCGGCTCGAAGGACCAACTAATTGCAATGGTCACGCACATTCCGACGCGTGCGCGTCTGTCTTTGCTTGTGCGCATACCGCCTTCGCGGCTAATTACGATCAGGATTGATTCATTAGTTGGTTTCCTTGACGATTTGTTACAGCGAATGTTTGTTACGGTACCAGAGTGTGTAATGAAAGGGGAACTCGTTCTCGTTTTGTAAGCAGAATCAAATGCCAACGTCTGTTACCTAATTGAACGATGCTTTTACTTTTTGTAAAGTTATTTTTAGGTTACAGATATTGTCTTACGATTTATTGGTAAAGTATATTTTAAGTTGTTTACAATCTTAGATGAGTGAATAATAATAAAAAATGATTTTTCTTTGTACATAGTGTCATTTAAGTGTATTTTATGCTAAAGATTAATTTTTTCACCAAATAGATTGACTTTTTATATGATAATTCGAAAGTAGTAAATAAAAATGAAAAAATGTCCCGAAATTTTATTTGTTATGAATACACTTCTAGCTTAAATAAGTTTTAAAGAACATTTATAGGGTCAGCTAGTTTTGAATAATAATCCACTCTCTATGAATTATTGATTTCGTGTTAAGAGTGCAAATGTCCCTATTATATTATTTCCATGAAGTTATCTTACAACTTTAGATTAAGTTCAAAACACTGTTACTTAACCACAAAAACTACTGACACATACTTTGACTCGTTAATTTCACGCAACCACATAATAAATCTTAAGAAACTATTCAAAGAACATTGTATCAAGATGTAAACGTTCCCAGACGATATATGGTAGAAAGTTTCAGTTGCTGTTGGTTGCCTGGATACCCACAGCTCACGTACAACTACGAGTTGTTTAGGTATTCTAGAAGTTGAGCGCAGATTTTGTGTTTGGGAATACTTAAGCGGTGTGCGTTTGAAATTCAGTGGATAGAGCAGACGTGTCGAAGTTCAGGTGCTCCACGCTACCAGACCGTTAAAACTTTATATTCACTAACTATATTAATGGTTTTATTAACAAAATTAGACCTTCCCTTCCGGTAAACAAAGTGTTTAGTGGGAATCTCGTCTTACTGTATCATGTATTTAGTTACGCTACCCAGAGGTTTTCAAAGTTCTTTGCACAAAATTTATTTATTATCGGTTTTTATTTGTTAGCAGTGTTTTTTACTTGTTTTACCTACAAACAAAAAGCTATAAATTGAATAAAAAAACTTCGTTGAAATCTTTGACAATCTTCACCCTAAGTAGCGAAGTAAAATAAACGATTTATTTAAGTTTATGATGATTGTTTATGTTCACGACTTTCTGTAGTTCCTGACTTGATTTTTCTTCATTTTTCGACGAACACATTGAGAGCATGCTATTGATAAAAGCTATTTCTTATTAGCTTTTAGCATAATAAGAGAATAACGAAGAACTAAAAAACGGAACGAACAACAAACAAACCCAGTGAATAAAAAATGAAATTATTTATATACTAATTCGAATCTTTCTATCTTTCTTAAGGAATGACTGAATTACGTCAGAGTCAAAATGTTGGTGAATTCGATTTACTAGTTTGATAAATAAACAAATCAAGAGTTTCGGCGATAAAATTAACTGATTTTTATTTTTGAACAAAATTTCACGTTTTTATTGCGTTTTTAACTTTCCTTCGGCGATCAAAGCTTGAACGCATTTAAAATCGTCGCAAGGTACCACTATTTTATCCATTATTAAATCAAATCAATTTAACAGAAAGAAAAAAAGAAACCGACTATCGTTATTTAAGTCAACACAAATGAAGTAAGATACGAACGTACGAAACAAATTCACAACACAAGTGCGCTAACTTCATTACAGAGCATGCCCGGCTTATTCTCTCATACTAATCTACTCATACTAATTCTCTATACACTAGCTATAACTATATCTAACTATTGGTCAACATTTCATACATTAGACAGAGAGAGAGCGATGACATCTGCAAGCCCGATAAGACGCCCATGTGTGGGAGTGCGACAGCAATATAACTCAACTTCTCTTTGTTTCTACCATGTTTCTACGGTACTATCGCCCGGGCGCAATAGAGCATTGGTTGTATAAAATAAAACGCGCGAACTTTGAACTGTTCACGCGTTTCGTTCGACGCAAGAAAATAGTAAAGTTGTTATTTTTCTATTTAGGCAGTGCGTAGAGTTAGGCATGCCGGGCTTTTGGGCTTCTATGAAGCTACCGCCACCCACTGACTATATTATGTACGTGTGTGTTAGTATACATATACAACAGTTTAATTTACGTTATTCATTAAATCGACTAGTTAAATTTGACACAAATATTATATACGAGTATAATCTAAAAAAAATCCAACTTTGTTGTTAATTAAAAATAGTTGTATCCAATTAATTTGACCTTTGGAGAACTTTGAGAACCGATGCTCATCACTAGGGTCGCGGTTTACCACTTCAGCTTGCTAATTTAGCGAGCTATGTGAGATTAAATTAATTATTTCAAACAAACATTAAATCGATTTGTGTACCTACACTGAGACCGTACATATTTACTTTAATCTATTCGGCCCGCATACTAGTGATACTCATACCTAAATGCACTGCATAGTCTAAGCTGAAAACCAAACAGAGACGGAGAACAAACTATCCGGAAGACTGACCAACTGGTCAGAAACTGTTTGCCGAGACGCCAACGCCCTCTAGCGGTCAATATTCTACACTATAGCAATACAAGTCATTCGTACGTTGCATGGACATGTACAAATAAAATATATTGAAGTGTCTGACTGTGATTCGTAAGCATATACATATTATTATTGTCCCTTTACAAAACCCAATAAAAGGGGTTAATTTTTGTCTGTTTGTGTATCTGGAAAACGTTATTTGTTACCGTTTTAGATGGAACTTATTTGATATGTAAAATTATATTCAGAGAATAAGAAGGCGGCGATCGCTTGTAATATAATACTAGCTAGTGTACGCGACTTTGTCCGCGTTGATAAACAGAAGATAGAACGCCGGAGAAAGTATGTAAAGCAATACATTGATATATATTTACGCCTGATATTATACTTTTGCCAAGAATTCTTGGCCTGCCTGATGATAGCTAGTGCATGCGGCTTCGCCCGCGTGTAGTATTTAGTTAGGTATGTCCATCCTGAAATTCTAAACTAAAGTATTAGTGAAAAACTTTAAAGGTTTTTGGCGCAACTATACTGAGTTAGCAATAACGCAATCAAATAAAGCGGACACGAAACCCAACAGATGTAGGCAGTTATAGAAAAAATATAAATAAAAAAACGCCGCCCAATCAATTTTACCTTCGGCAATCACAACTCAGCCAAATTCCCAGCAGATTGATTTGTAACGCCAGACACAAAAAGTTCTTTTAATTAGCCGAGATTGTTCGTTGACTAAATTTGTTTGAGTAAAGGGAAAAATTTACTCAGAACGAATATAAATTACTAGCGACCCGCTCCTGGCTTCGCACAAGTCCGGTCGCTACCAAACTTCACAGGATTATTACGCGCTGAACTAATCTGAAGTTTGTCTGAAAGTTTCATCAAAATCGGTTCAGCGGTTTTGGAGTTCATAGGGAACATACACACATACACACACACATCCACACACATCTCTATATACTAGCTGTGCCCCCGCAAATTCGTACGCTATATATAAAAGTTTAAATAAGTTTGTTTTATAAGGTAAAAAACATCTGCTAAGAAAGAATTTTTGAAAATTTCAAATTCGTGCGAAGTCGCTAGTTTAAAATAAAACGGATTTTAAACGGTTTTCAATAATGGAAATAGCGATAAACGGGGAAGGTTTATGTATGTAATTTAAAAAAAAAAAATACATACAAATGTGCGAAACCCGGGTCGCTAGTTGAGTTATAAAACTACTGTAGTATAGACTACTGTAGTAGTATTTACTTGAGTTATAAAATTCTTCGAACTGGTTTCTACGTGGGGGAGAGGTTTTAATTAATAGAAGCCAAATATTGACGAGTGTCTGACGTTTAAGGTGAAGCTATTGGATATAAGGGAAATAAAGAGTTATTTCGCTGGCCTAATTTTTAATTCAGAATAATTTTCTAAAAAGATAAAATATAGGAAAAAAAAATAATATTAATATATTTGCACAAAAATATAAAATATAGAAATACAAATCTTCTCTCTTTGTAATCCTTACTAATATTATAAATGTGAATGTGAGTTTGTTTGTTACGCTTTCACGCGAAAAGTACTGAACCGATCACCGTGACATTTTGCATACACGTTATCTGGGACATCGGAAACTACATAGGATACCTTTCATCCAGAGAAAAATTACTATTTCCGAGGGATCATCTAAAATAAAATAAAAAACTAACGCCTCGCCAAAGTGTTACAGCAACGAGTGGTCAAGCCGTTATATTGCTTTTTTTTTTTCAACGCGGACGAAGTCGCGGACACCAGCTAGTATTAATAATAAATAAATAATTAACGTGCGATAAAAATATTTTTCGAACTTAGGATGTACATTATTATTACCTATACTGACCGAAAATAGATTATTATTTCGGACGTAGCATCAATTACTTACAGTAAAACGCTATAAGAACCTCGCCTTAAATCTTTTAACGGGTAACAGTCGTTGTCTATTATGAAACGGGCGCCAAGACGCAATTGTTTCAATCCTGAAGGGTAATATTTAACGTGCCGTGAGGATTATTCCGCCGGAGCTTTAGGTAAACGAAAAATCAATCAAGTTTCCTTTGTCTCTTTCACTTTGAGAGAATATTTCTGTTTGTTTTTTTTTTCTTCTTAATTATTATCAAAGGGAAATAGAATGGAAAACTTATTTTGAAAATATTAAGGCTGTGGTTGGTAGAAACAGTGTCGGATAGCGAAAAAATGAATGAGACAAAATAAAGAGACTCCCTAAATATATATTTATCAAATGAGATAGCAAACACATTAGTATAAGTACAGGTCGTTCAGCGAATAGAGACTTCTCAGCAAATGTGCGCATAATCCTATTTTTAGGTCTTTGAGGGGGCAGAGGAAAGTGAGGGGCGGGTACATGTCGGTGTGCCGACACGTTATTGGTAGACTCAGTCGCTCTTCCCCTCCCGCACTTCGTTCGCGCGTTCGAGTTTCTTGAGTACTGTTGCGTACAGATTGTTTTATCGTATTAGTAAATACGTCATGGTGAATAAATGCCTAAAAAAACGTTCTTCTTCGACATCGCACGATGATTTTATGGAAGGAATATCAACACTGCCTGTAATGTTAAGTTAGTGAGGTGAAAAATTACGAAATAAGAAAAAAAATTACATTTTTCTTAGTAATTTTGTGCGCAATTGTACACATGCGCCGATTCAACAACAAGTCCCGCCTTCAAACCTTAATACAATAATTCACCTAATGCTATATGTTATAATAATGTCAGATACCTCCACAGTTAAATGTTAGACAACTTTCAATATAATTATAACATTTAGATAAGTATTTAAGGCGCGTCGCAAGGTGTCGTCATATTATATGGATTGAAAGTAAATGATGTAATTGAATGAATAAACAAATCGAATTGAATGTATTACAAATTCGTAAGTAAGCATTTGAATAACTCACCTTTATCAATTTGTTTTGTAGTTTAGTTACAGCCATTTTCTCACGTTGCGTCCTTCTCTTTTCTTCCTCCAACTGAGCTTCGAGCTGCTTGATGCGCTTCTCAAGCAACTCCTGAAAGAGAAAAGAAATCAATTTGAACACTTGTTCGAACATCTGCATTCTATAAATATTCGTTCGAAGTATTTTCATCACTTTCTTTCGCGTGATTCGCAACTAAGCAACGGGTTTAATGTCCTATATTTTTTATAATTACAAATGCATTAGCCTATTGACATTAGGACAGTGGTTACGTGGTAACCAAGTTAGCTCAGAAAACTAACCGATTTTTGTCTCATAAACTTTTCTCCAAACATTCTTATACTTACAATACAAAAACAACAAGAGCCACTTTAGAATCTCGCGCCGTCAGTTCCGTTTAACAACAGAGGTCATTAAGAGACGGCCATTTTGTTTTACTAATTATTTTTTTCCCGCTAAAAAGTCGTAACTCACTGGTATTTTCTTGAATTCGTTCAAAATTAACGAGCCAGCTATAATTAGGGGTTTGAAAGGCCATTTCCGACGTTTTAATGTCTCGAGTTGCTTTCTTTCACCCCAATTTATTATTTTGGCACGTTTTAGCAATCGAATCAAAGTTGTTTTTAAAGTTTTATGAAAGATAGACAAGTTAACTGCTCGTCTATCGGCTTATAGATTGAATTTTGCTTATACGTAATGGAACCTTGCTCCTATATAATTCTTATGTTAAACTTCAAAACATACCGATGAAGCTAAGTTTTTTTTTATTGTTTTAATATCCCCCTAACATTAATAGAATTTCTGTTATTTTCTGTTTTAACTATATTCTATATGATTTGTACTAAGTAACTTTTGCCAGCGACTTTTTATCTGAGGCATTTTCAAATATTTATTTCGTACAGTAACATCAGATAGCAATGATGATCGCCAACCTTCGTATAGAAATGGCATTGGATTTTTTATTTTTATATGAACCCTCGGGTACCTACAGTAACTTTTTTGGAAGCACTAATTACCTTTTCGTGGTGTATAAAAAAATTCATGATGATCGAGGGTCGAGTTTCAGAGATTTGCTGTTTTTAATAAGTGAACATTATTTTTTTTGTATAATATACATTATACATTTAGAAATTTTTTTAAAAATAATATAAAAAATAGTTTTGATATAAAGTTTATAAATAGTTGCTATTAAAACAAACAGAAACGCCATTTAGTACATTCTCAGTTCACGTTTGCGGGGAAATCGCGCGTTCGGACACAAAGCTGGCCGGAAGTGACGTCATTTATCCACAGCCATTAACCGGAAATGCGCTGCTCGCCTTGCAATGCGCTGGCGGTTTTTGGTGAGCGTTACCATTTTTCATTGGCTTTCTGTTCAGCGTCTATGACAGAAATCGTTTTTTTTCTGTTTGATATTTGTCTATAGTTTGATAATGATAATTTTAATAATTTATAGTTTGATATGTATATAAATAGGTAAAGACAGCACAGTTTAATTCCTTTTCTCATCGTTTTTGAACCGACTTTTTTAGATTTATCAATTAAAAGTAACACTTTTTACGACTTTTGGATTTAAACATCGAAACTATTATAATCGTATTTCAACCACTGGGTTAATACTAATAAAGGTAAGTAGTTAAGTTATCAAAAAGGGCATCGAATACATTAAGTAAATGAATTACTAAAATATAAATAAAAATATTATTGAATGAAATATTCAGACAAATTAAGCAGGTTTGGTCTATCTGTGAATTTAATCTTTGAATATCCGACTTCAGTGGCGCCTCGACAGGATGCATGCCTAATATATAATAGTAAAGTGACATTTAGGGGGGCAAATCTTTTGGAATGATTGCAATATTAATGGGCATACTTATTGGAAATTAATACATATAGATAATAAAGTGCATTGCCGAAATGTCTCTTACATTTACATAAGTACTATTTTTCTTTTATTTCTCAATCCCATTATACCTATATGTTATTAGTTCTAAACACAACACAGAAAAAAGTGAAAAAAGAAGAAAAATAATAGTTTAACACGACATTTCTCTTTCAACACACTTTTAACAAATTTAAACGCACCGTGAAAGCTATTTCTTAACACAGTATACAGTTTTAACGGGAATTTATTAGATTTAACAGAGTTGGCAACGAGTAACAAACGTCCACGAATCTCACCATTTACCATCAGGTGAGTTGGTGTGGGTTGGTACGGTGCCAACTGTAACGAAACAAAGTTATGGGTCACTGCAGAGGCGTATTCTTTACTGTCATTCTATATAGTTAAACTGTGGTTTGTTTACTGCAAACAATAATAATGAATAATGTGTCGAATAATGAACTCTAAATTCCGGGTTCCGAAGTTTATTTGTGACAACTTAACATAATCATGAATCAATCAATCAATACTAATAATAAATCTGTAAGTGTAGGTATTGTATCTATATGTATGTATGTTCCTCCATAACTCTTAAACGAAGTAACTGATTTTCATGAAACTTGGTACATAAACTTTTAGACGTACATGACACAGGATAGGGTACTTTTTTCTTTTTCAACGCGGACGAAGTCGCGGGCACCAGCTAGTTTATAATATGCGATATCAGTGCAGTGAATAAAATGCTTCGAGTTTGGTGTACCTAATAATGCTTGTAGAGATGTCGCGTTTTGACTAAATGTCATATTTATTTATTTATTTATTTTATTTTAAGGAAATTTACAGGTATAATTACTTAATAATAGTGGTGAGTAAACAAACTTAACCTAATAAAAAATTTCCACTTATAGATAACAGAAACAACTGAATTTTTTTTAAATTTTTTTATAGGCCACTGAAAAATTTATCAGCCATAATGTTTTTTGTTTTGACTATGGAACTGTTAGTTTTATGCCAGTCCAATCTTTATCAAACCTTAATATTTATTAGCCTAATCACGTAAATTTTCGCACAAAACTATATATTTAACTAGATTCAGAAGAATGTAAGCTTATTATTTGTTATTTGTAATATTATATATTGTTATAATCATATTACTCAACTGATCATCGTGGTCAGTGCAAGTGAACTACTTAACATATACTTTACAATTGTACATGTATAAAATTTGGTAGCACCGTCTCGGAAGCTGATGTTATCAAGTTGACTGATAGCTGTAAAAGCGTTTGTTCCGATCCGCTCGACATTAGTTGAGCTAATGATAGAAGAGATTGACGGATTTAGGGAGAGCTTGTAGAGCCATTCGTCTTTGCTGGCGTTAGATTTTGAATACTTGTACGGTAATGTTACAATATCAATCAATACCAGTAATAAATCTGTAGGGGTCGGTCATGGAGTAATTTACTTTGTTTTCAGAAATATCGTGTATATAGGCTCTATACACTATACTGAAACTAAATTGACAATTTTTAACAATTTTTTTCTGTATGTATGAATTATTTTCATGAAACTTGGTAGATAAACATTTAGAAGTACGGGTCACGTGATAGGCTACTTTTTATCTTTTTTAACGCGGACGAAGTCGCGGGCAACGGCTAGTAAAAATATAAAAATGTTTTCTAAAATCGTTTAAATAAGTGAGAGGAAACTTGCTTAGCTGAAAAGACTAGCAAAATTTGAATTTTTTACACATACACGGAGAAAACTTTACTTGTGACTAAGTTACAGAAAACACCTTGATCAAATACGATCAGTGTTAAATTTTTCGACATAACAAAAGGTAAATTTTCATAATAAAATTTGAAAAGAAAAGACTATATCGCTGTACCAGCCAAACTCCTCCCCCTCCCAGACCGCTGTCGCGCCTGTATCATTTTTCACGCTCTCGATAAATTCATTCCCCACTCTAGTCGGGATGTCAACTCGAAAGAATCGCTTCATTCTGTGCTCGTACACACATAATTATATTGAAAAATAAACATTGAACTTAGTAGGTATACATAATCATGTGATGGAGACGTCTCGCTGTCAAACATGGTTGAAGCCATGCTTGACAGTGAGACCACCAGGAAAGCGGTTGCTTCCTTCTGCGAATCCGTAATGTCGCAGAAGGAGGCAGCTGAGAGGGAGCGAGAGGAAGAGGCCGGTCTCGCTTCCCTCAGGCGTAGGCGGTTGGGCAGGAGAAGGCGGGCATATTTAGCCCGTTTTCAAATGTCCTAGGGGACCTGCGCACATAGTTGGCTACCTGTGTATGCCTGCACAAGGTCCTCCCCGTCTGGGGATTGCCTCGGTGTCTCCGGGCAATCCCCCTTTGGCGTTAGCCTAGCCAGATATGGCTAGGCTGCCCTGGGGTGGATCGGAGTTGTTGCTTCGGCAGAGCCCGGTTCACCCCGTTCAAAGGGCAAACAGGCACCGCGGAGTTTTAGTGGGTATTCCCAGTACCGCTATGATCAGGTGCTGGGTGACCCCCACATACCCCTTCCGCCTAGCCAGCGGTAGGGAATCTGTAAGCGGATCACTCCTCGTAAAAAAAAAGGTATACATAATCATCGAAGTAATATATCATTGCATTCAAGTTCGCTGAGTATAATGTCTTTATAATAGGCTTCAAATACATAATTAGAACATTAGAATCTAAAATAAAATTAATAAGTAATTGTTTATTTTAAATATATCTGTAATGTAAAAATATTGTAATAACATCCTACTTTATTTTAGTTATGCTTATTATAGTTTAGGTATCTATTATAATAATTTATGTCATTAAATAAATGATTGCACATAATTATAATTGGTTTGCATTTATTATATTCTGTTTACTTATATGTAAATAATATTGTCAGGCTACGACAAAATAATATTGGCATAAATTAATGATACGATTCTAAATTTAGCATTTTGATAATAAAGTAGATAATTAATTATTCTCGAGGAGTGGTCTTCTCGATTTGTGTTATAAGCCTCATAATAGCATTATTAGTTAATTCTAGAAACTATTGTAACATACTTTTAATAGATATTCTCAAAAAAATAAGTTTAAAACATTTATTTTAAATGTGAACGCGAATTGGAATTGTTTTGTTGCTTTTATTCGTTCCCCACAAAATGTTAAAGTGTCTCATTGTATCGGCCCGTCTTCACATTGTCCTTGCATCCATTTATCAGTCACGGGTGGCCGTATTATTGTTCCCGAGTCATTTGGAAAGGCATTAGATTGCAAACCAACATAATATTGTACATATACAACACCGCAATTAAACATAACGTCGATAAGGTGTAGCACGATCTGACTTCACATGGATCCATTTTTTTGCAAATTAGGTATATTACAAACCTCTTACTCCATTAGTGAAAGTCGTATCTACATCCGTCGGGTGGTTTAGAATAAGTAAACAGAGAGATAGAGACCGACATTGTAAATAAAGTTATTTAAGTCTTTTGCAATATTTTGGTAATATTAAAAAAAAATTATGTTACGTATGTTTCACGAAAAAAAATCTGCAATATTTACAGAATAGAAATTTGAATGACAAAATAATAGAGGAATTTAATTGGGCTTTGATTATCGGATCTCTCAACTTCTCAACAACAGTTCGTTGTCCTCCATCAATCAACACACTTGAATAACTTCGGTGAATTGTTGACGTTACCGTACTCGACCTACCCATAGACAACGAGAGATTAACCCGGACGAATTAAAACGGCCCTGCGAAACCTTCGCGAACCTGGCCGTGACTGTGGTCCAAGCGTCAAAGGAATAGCGAAGAAGATTAATATTACAATATGAGTACATATACTACACAGGCAGGGCACACTGCGTTCCTACATCCAGTCATAGTCACCGTACAATCGTCTGAGTAAAAACTCATTTTCACAAGACCACAGTGAAATAACAGTGAAATAAGCTGAACAGTATTTTGGTTAGTGAATAAAAGATATGTATTGAAAATTATTTTTCAATGACATCCATATTTGTGGCTATAAAATATTATACTTAACTAACACTAAAATTACAATTTGGAATATAGTTATTAAGAAAGTTCTTAAATATTATTTTGCCGATTTCAGCCTCGTTCAAAATGTTTGAATGTAATTGGGCAGGCGACTTTCTTCATATTTATACTGCTATTTATACTGCCACGCAACTAGTGCCACATCTCGTCACCTTCTTTCTTAATATGCACAGGGTTTATGTTTACTTTATGCAGTTTATACATGACGTCACTGCACAGTGATGACGTCAAATCAATTATAAGACTTCTAAACATATATTTACCTTGTGTGAAAGGAGACTATATTGTCCATTGTCGACATGTAGCTTAGCAGACTTGCTGCGTTTATGCATGCCTCAATTCGCTTCTATCTTATTATTTAAAACTTGTAAATTCCACCTCACCCTCTTTCATCCATCATTAGCGGACAATGGCTAATCTAACGTGTAGGGGCACTTCGTCACGGGACCCCAGAGATCGGAACGATAATTAACGTGCGAGATTAAAATGACGCCCCACCGCACCGGTCCGCGTATACCCTAAGCCTGCCCGCTTCTACACTGATATGGCCTATAATTTCAGGTTTTAATGTCATCAGAGGTTTAATTGGCTAGACGTTTTATTGTAATAATCAAGACGAAAAGGCTCTAGTTAAAATAAAATTGAAATTTTGCATGAGGTATTTATATTGCATAGGTATATAAATAATTGATCCTTTATTTCTCCTCATCTGGATCATAATGCATTACACCAAGTTGCAGAGATTTGAAGTGAGCATTCCATGTAAAAAGTATTAGCCGAAAACCTATTGGGCTATTGTTTGGAGAATAGTTTCATATGATATATTGACATGTTTTTCACTCGACTTTATTATTTATAAATATTAACAATTTTTTGCAAAAAAAAAATCGCTGTTTTATTTTTTAGTTTTTTGCTTATAAAATTGAAGCTATGAGGGCAATCAGGCTAATACTTTTTACATGTCAAAATTAAAAAATATAAAATATATTAAAAAAAATCTATGTTGCTTGGCGTAATTTAGTATCTGATTTTTATATGACATTTTTAATGATTTTAATATGAAATATATGGATATATTATGATCAAAATAGAAGTATCATGAATAAAAAAATGCTAAAATGTGAAACAAAATTTTCTGAATTTTAGTGCGTTTTACATTTTGACGAGGCTGTTTTAATTTTCTTATAATAAGGTGTAATAAAAAAATAATATCTTTAAAAATTGGTTTTGTTATACATGCAGGTTTTCTGACTCGGCGTCATTTACATAAAAACTTAACCTTTTTACATAAAGCTCAAGAATTTTCTAAAAATATAAGAGAAAATAAACTTAACCGACGATTAACACAAACATCCGTTCTAGCGGTTAATATTGTAATTGTTTTGTTCTTTTTCTCTTTCCATTTTGTTCGTTTAGTTGGCAAAGCTTTGTTACTGGTTTCCCTTTTAGCAGTTTTCAATGAAAATTAAAAGCAATTTACGTTGTTGTAATAGACTGTACGTGACACTGGTTACTAACGAATTTACATTTTACGCAAAAAGTATGAATTAACAATTGTTCATAAAAAGCAAATTCAAATTTAACAGCCCTAGAGGCAAGCTTTATTTATGGAGATTTTTTACGAAAATTTATGTAAATTTTAAAACATATTCGGGGCTATTACCTAATGGAGCTTTCGATAGAATTTCAAAATAATAAGTCTTTTTGGTAGATTCAGTCAATAGTTTTAACATGAATTTAACAACGACACTATAAACTTAAAATAAATAATAATATTTCTTTATATTTTTACATAATTTGCGTAAGGTTTCAAAAAAAAAATCTTATCAATACTAATAATAAATCTGTAAGTTTAGCTAATATTCCATGTATCTATGTATTTTCCTCCATAACTTTTAAACGAATTAACTGATTTCCATGAAACTTGGTAGACAAACATTTAGACGTACGGGACACAGTATAGGCTACCTTTTCTTTTTTAACGCGTACGAAGTCGCGGGCGCCAGCTAGTTCAAAATAAAAATAATGAATAAACAATGGCTGTATGAAATCGTAAATAAATAAATAAAAAATGTTACTAACTGCCAAGAAAACAGCGGTGTTAAAATTCAAATTGTAAATTGTGTAAACGACGTAGACAGACCATTTATCAGTACAGGTGGGTACATAGAAGTACATCGGTAGGGTGGAGAGTACCAGCCAGCCAGGTGTTGCTAACTAATGCTCCGCCATCACGCGGGCACGAAACAAAACGAGATAAACCTTCCAGCTGTGACTGTATACTTACTATGTAGACATACGAGTATATCATACTGTATAATATACTAGCTGTTGCACGCGAATTCGTCCGCGTAACTTTAAAAAATATAATACATTCGTGTCTGTGAAACCATGGAAATACACATACAACATTTCCAACCACAACCAGGAAATCATCGAAATAGCCATATAAAATTTCAACCCAATCGGTTCAGCCGTTTAGAAGTTATGTGAAAAAGATAAACTAAGTACGGAAGGATATAATGCTTACTACTCGTTGTCCTATTACCTGTTTTCCCGTAGGAATGAAGCATTTTCCCGCGGACACAAAAAGAATTTTTCAATTCGAACCAGTAGTTCCTGAGATTATCGGGTACAACCAAACAAACTCTTCAGCTTTATATATTGGTATATAGTTTTACTGTTCATATATCTATACTTCTATACTATAATAATATTATAAAGAGGAAAGATTTGATTGTTTGTTTGTATAGAATAGGCTCCGAAACTACTGGACCGATTTGAAAAATTCTTTTACCATTAGAAGCCGACATTATCTGTGATGAACATAGGCTACTTTTTACAGCAGGAAAATGCTTCATTCCTACGGCAAATCTAAAATAAAAGTAAATCTTGGCCCGGGAGATAGCGCCATCTATCCAAAAACAAGTGAAGCTACTGACATGATAACTGCTTGGTGATATTTTTAGATGGCGTTTTATACTTTTCAACGCGGACGAAGTCGCGAGCACCAGCTAGTAATATATATTTGCCAGTCGTTGATTTCTTTTTATGTATTCAAAGGAAAATGTATCTTTCTGCAAAATTTCATAATGATCGATTGAGTAGTTAAGGCGTGAAATCGTAACAAATAAGCCAACTCACTTTCTTATTTTTCATATTAGTTAGGATAATATAAGTACTACATATTTAAAAGAATCTAAATTTGTTAAAAGTGTAAAATTTTCTCATGAAAATAAAAGCTCAGTCCTACCATTGGACTTTTGGTAAGCGATATCCCCCACTTTCCATTATCCCGTTCAATGTCACCGACTGATTGATGAAGTTTTTATTCAAGGGTTCTCCAGAGGGTATTTGGGTTTCACTGTATAGAGCCAGCAACATTATTATACATAAAAGTGCGGTTACTTTCTGATTTATTTACTGGCAAGTTTTATTAATTTAAGAACATTAAAAAGCTCTAAATTTGCCTTTGGTGAGGTATGGGTGAGGTGGTAATTTAATGCTATAAGTATATCAGTGTACTCAAAACCGAGAATTTAATATCAAAATGAACGATTAGAATCAGCAATAGTACTATACTAATACTAGCTGATGCTGCCCCCGACTTCGCCCGCGTATAAAAAATAGATTAAAACATATTCTGAGACCTACCAAGTGTATGTAAATATAAAATTTCATCAAAATCGGTTAAGCCGTTTCGGAGAAGTAGGTATGGCAACTAACACTGTGATTCGAGAATTTTATATATCTCTATGTCTATACTAATATTATAAAGAGGAAAGATTTGATTGTTTGTTTGTATTGAATAGGCTCCGAAACTACTGGGCCGATTTGAACAATTCTTTCACTGTTGGGAAGCTACATTATCAGCGAGTAACATAGGCTATATTTTATAAAGATACGCAGACAAAGTCGCGTGCAACAGCTAGTTAGATTATACAGATAGATTTTTTTGTAATGAATTAATTCAAAAACTCTACTGCTTTAACACGCACGTAGTTTATTACCTAGATTAAAATATAAAATAGTTTTTATTCTGTAAAATGTTAGGTTCCCGAGGGATCGTCTAAGAAGTACAAAAAAAATTACGCATAAAAAATTTCTCTAACATATTCTCTTGAATGTCTTACAAAAATTGTCATTATAACGTAAATCAAGAGAAAACTGTTAACGTAAATTATTAGCATTGAAACAACCTACAGTTTGTTAGCCCAAATTGGTGTTATTGTCCTGTGAATTACATTTAAATTGCTCCTTGTGCCAATTTCAATTATACTACAATGAACTTACTATTGTATCCTTTATTACACAACTAGCGGTATATAATGGTTCCGTTTGTATATATTTTAGTGAGTTTAGAAGACACACATAAGCGATGTGACTGAAAATATAATTGCGATCCTTTAAGCGGTATCTAGACGATCATGTAGCATGACATGCGTTACTTGCTGTCATGCATGCATGACCGTTTATGACACGCAACTACGTGCTGACAGTTGATTGATAGTTCCTTTTACTTTTTATCCTGCAAGCTATGACTAACATATACGCATGATCGTATAGCGGTCCCTAGACGATCATGCGGCATGACATGCAGAGGATCCCCTTCCACCCTGACCGGGACCTGGGTGGTAGTCTTGGGGGAGACTGCCGTCCGTCGTAAGGTCCCCCGAGTAGGCCGGCGTACCTCCACTTTCGGGTACGCCGTGGTTCTGACAGGGAGCACAGGCTCCCCGTGTTGGATAGCCGTGACGGGGCACCGAAGTCGTGTAATAACGTTCCCACGACCCCGCCCTCCAACGGCCGCGACAGATAGAAAGTCGTTGGGTTTTAGCCGGTAGGAATTCGGCATAACGCCGCAGTGCCCCTTTCACTGCCGCGTATCCAAGAGGATTTCCCAAAGTTAAAAAAAAAAGGGATCGCTTTATGTGTTACTGAAAATAAGTGTACAGCAACGTTTTCATGCAGTTTCTTAATAAGTTAAATGTCATTAATAAAACAAATAGGATTAACTTGGCATGCGGTACGGCAGTATCTTCACCAGACAAATGGTAGATAAGCGACAAAATAAGGCTATGTAAGTTTAAGAAAATAGTTTTTATGGCCTTTGAACATGGCCTTTGAATTTTACCTTATAATACTGTCCGTTATTATCATGATAAGTGTACTTCAAAGACAACTGTCTTTTGAACATATTTAAATTAAGATAACACAATATAATTAATATTAACAAAAAAGCACATCACATATTTATCAAACACTTTTATACTAAACTCAAAAAATACTGTTTCATTCTTCATTGGTATGAAGATAGTACCTACTTGTTTTTACTACAAAACGTTGAGATTCATTTAGGTTTGTGGTGCAACTTTGTATATTATACTTAATTTTCAAAGTTACAAAAAAGTATTAATAATTAATACTATTATATAATTTATGTTCTGAGAAATAAGATTTCATCAAAACGGTACGCGCGCAATGAGTTTGAATGTAAACTGAGGACGTCTTGGTAGGTCAATTTATTAACAAAGATTAACAAAAAAGAGCAGATACGGAAAACAGCATTGTATAAAACTTCTGTTCTAAACCTAAAGTCAGCTTAGTGAGAGTTGTCCAACATAGAGAGCCTTGACTGCCTTCGTGAGAATCTCTTTCTTTCATAGTGCCTGTCTGTTCTAAGAAGTATGTGGCCTTGACTTTAACTTTCCTAGGGATTTTTTTCATTACGAAATCTATTTCGTAGCAAATAATCAAACAGCGTGTTAGAATAGTTAACAATTGTTTAAATTTTTCCATCAAATATTAATTGTTAAATATTGTCAAGCCAAAATTTACGTAGAACTATTTGTGGTATAGAATATTTCTTTTCAGGTTACCTTTTTGGGAATTGGTAGTATTGGACCGGACGCTTTGCCTCTTACTATAAATGCTTTGGTATCGTCTTGTTATCCTGTTAGGTACACACAGGATTATCCCTAAGAATTGTAACATCTGCATCTCTATATTCATTATCTACTCTATGTTCGTTTAGATTCGTTACACAATGAACCCGTTGATGCCGCTTGTCCAAAGAATGATTGTTTAACTCGATGTTATGATAACCTAGTGACTAATAAATTCATATAGTATAATATGAAACGGTCGCTACTGGGACTTTTTAAAAAAGCTATTTAATTTAGACATGAATTTTTTGACATGGTGCTCTTATCATTTTTTTATACAACACCACAGGTGCTGCAATTGCGCTGCCGACTATATTAGGATTAAGGATAAGGGATTAGATAAGGGATAGGGAAATTACTTTTACTAGTTCACCGAAACACAACAGCGCACATGCTGTTATTTCATGGTTATAGTCTTCCGTGAAAGTTAAAAAAAACTTGTGAAACCTACATACATTCAAAAAATACCTAAAACTCTGCAAAGACTTGCAAGCGTGTGTTTAAAATCAATAAAAAAGTTTAATAAGTATTTTTAAAATCTAATCTATACTAATGTTGTAAAGTTGTTTGTTTGTTTGGTTGAACGTTAATGTCAGGAACTATTGGTTCGAATTGAAAAATTATTTTTGTATTGGATAGTCCATTTATCGAGAAAGCCTTCAGGCTATATAACATTTTGATCCCGGACGAAATTGCGGGCAACAGCTAGTGTTACATAGTTAACAAAATTCTAAAAATTAAAAAAAAAAAAAAAAAAAAAACTGATTCTCACTTAATTACGACACTGCGACATAAGAATCTTGCGATTAACATTCATGTAGCCGTCATGTTGCGGTTTATTAACATTGTATCAAAAAGAAATCGTAAAGGCAAGTACAGTCTGCCAAAAAAAACACTGTCACATCAAAAACTGGCGACTAATTACAAAACTGCAGTAATCCACATACAGACAAACGTATTAACAACAGAAAGAAGCCGCGGGCATCAAAGGGCACGTTTCCATTTGCGAAATTTGTTTTCCATTACACAAATTGGGTTCCGCGTTTAGAGGGTTAACTTTTGAATTGTGAGTGCTTGTGGCGCCGAACTTGAAATGTATCATTTTTTTAATAATTTTGCACCATATGTTGAAAGCCTTGATAATATATTTTTTTTAATAAAAACCCACGTCTATATGATTAAAGATTTACTATTATATACCTAGACATCTATATATTTTAAGGCGAATGTAACCGCGGGAGGTAAAATTTTAATTCGGCCTATTTATTTTTATGTGAATGTATAAGTGTACATAATTGAATTTATTATGTAATCGTAAAAACCTTTTTCGTTTCACTCGCTAGTAAAATAAATAAAATACCTGCCGTAGATATACGGACCTATTATAACTTAGATTTTTATAACAAATATTATAATTATATTCCATGTCCATCAGAAAATTTCAGGTGGACATGGAATATAGTGTATCAATATGAATACTGAAAGATTTTTTACCCTCCACATAAACACAAAGCTCACAAAATCCACCCTGTCCCTTTTTAATATTGGATAGATTGATAGCATGGCTTCGATATTTATGCTATCAATCTGTCCAATAATTTGAATAGATTTATAAACTAGTAGTAGCTAGTTAAATACTAGCGTATATGTAAAAGTAAACATTTTTCATCTGAATTAACTTATATATCAATACTAATACTAATAATAAATCTGTAGGGGTCGGTCATGGATTAATTTACTTTGTTTTCAGAAATATCGTGTATATAGGCTCTATACATGATACAGAAACTAAACTCACCATTTTTAGAATGTATGTTTCTCCATCACTCTTAAACGAATTAACTGATTTTGATATAACTTGGTAGATAAACATTTAGAAGTACGGGACACGTGATAGGCTACTTTTTATCTTTTTTAACGCGGACCAAGTCGCGGGCAACAGCTAGTTTATAATAAAATGATAAATACCTATAAATACTCTAAAATAAAGTTGCTGTCCGTTTCTCCGCTGACTTCTTCTAAACGATTGAACTGATTTTGATATGGTTTTCACTAATAGAAAGTGCGATAAACGAGGAAGGTTTCTATATATAATTTACAGTAAAAAATTCCATGCCTGGTCGCCAGTAGGTACATAATAAAACTTTTTTCTCATATTGAAGATATCGCAGAGGTTCATGTGTCATTAACTGAAAAAAGAAGGGTATAGGTATACTTGCAGAGCGCTTTATGGCAAACATCAGCGAACGCTTGAAACCAAGTTAAATTTTCTACAAAAACTATCAACACGCTCCTGGCCGTGTGCCAGCGTGGGGCTATAACAGAATTAATTACTACGACAACAGATGGCTCTGATCGCAGGTGGACCGCGTATATCAAACGTGTAGTCACCCTAGCAGATATTAAATTCACTTTTAACGCGGTTACGCAAACCATTATTATACTATTGATAAAATTTAAAATGACTGCAGTCCTTGGAATAAGGTTGCAAATAAAATTAATAATGCTTTCAGTCAGAAAGTATTACTTTATTTGCAACCTTTTTACTTTTATTTCGCTTCGCTTTTGAGAAAATTATTTCTGGAATTAATAAATTGATAAATTTAATATCTGTTAATTGACAATTATCAAAATAAACAAATGACTGCAACGCAATGTGAATATAATTCAATAGGTAGTAAGAAATTAAACTATGTTTTAGTCTTCACGTGGCTAAAATTTAGCCTCTGGTAAGATACGGCCCCCCGATATTTAAACCGGCCCGCGATATAATTTTTTTTTTATTTAGGTCATCAAATAATATTATAATTATTGCTTTTCATATAATTCTACCTTTTATCTACTTACAGCCTTCAACTCGTATGATTTAAACCATTGTTTTGAATTTATTCCTCCTGTTTTAACATTCCTGTTTTAACCCTTTAAAAATGTATCGAGTTGAAAAATCGATATATTAATCAGAAGCACGACAAAATACAAACAAGAAGGGCCCAACCAATCTATTAAATGACAGTTATCTGGGTGATTGATTGCATTTGCATGCGAAACGCGGTAAAAATCTAACGGAAACTGCCCTTTGTACAAGTTGTGACAAGCGGTGTGACGGGGTGACCATGTGTGTGCGAAAGAACAATTTCTGTCATCACTTGATATAAATAAATTAATATAATTACGTTGAGGAATATTAAAAATATATACTTAATCAAAATTAAAATAAAATCTATGTCATAAATAAATAAAATATATTATTTACTAGCGCCCGCAACTTAGTCCGCGCCACCTTTTCTTAGATTTAAAACATTTGCTTTTGCAATCTTTATTGCTCATATATTTTTGTCTCGTGTAATTTTTTTTAGACTTTGGTTGATTCTTCCGATGATGTACCTACTTGTCCTTACGTACTTTTCTGACAACGAACTTTCACATTTATTAATATTTGTTAGGATTGGAAAATCATTGCAATTATGGTACTATAAAAAAAATCAATATTTTTTCTTTATATAAAAGTTACCAAATTATTACAAGTTATCAAATACAAATATTATTAATTATTATATTATTAAAATGTAGTTTCAATGTGTACAATCTTCGTCTAGCTAGTCAAAGCAATTAAATGTGTTCTGGTCTATAATTTACTTCAACCTGACTAACGACTCGATTTTCTTTTTCAATAACGATTAGGTAGAATCACGAATCTTTTATTATAAGAACGTTTCCTTTTTTGAATAAAAAATACAGTTGACTTGTTTCTAAATTGATTAATTTATTGCTATACGCAGTGGCTAGGTATAAGTATACTGGGAGTTCGTCACAAAATTCTCCCAGTATATATATATATATATATATATATGTGTGTGTATTTTCATAGTAAATAGCGTTTAAATAGGCTACAAATTTAACATAACTTTAATTTAAGTGTTTAACTTTAATCCGATTAGAACTATCTATTTTCTTGAACAACTCAAAGTTCAAAATGTTGTTTTTTAAATTCAAACCTAACTGAGTTTATATTGAAAACTAAATGTCTGGAAGAAGAAAGAAATTAAACTGAATATAAGCAAAGCTATCTCGACGCCTGAAACTCAGCAGTGACCTAGCCAAGAAGCGACGAATGGAAATCACGATAGCGTCCTCCTTTGTTAGTGGAAACTAGCCAAGGAACTGGAATAACTATTGTGATTCTACTGATACTATGTACAATAATATATGAATTGGTTTAGTTGGGATCAATAATGTAAATTTTCAATTTGATGAAAACTAATTATGTCTTATAGTAATAATTAATTGTTTTTGGATAATTGAAATAATGAAATATAATATCAATAAATTAATGAACCAATAAAAGCCTTATTATAAAAAAATGTTTTCAATATGATGAAATGTTCATCTGATAAGTTTCCAATTTTTTTTACAAACATTGTTTTTATTTTTTCAAATATTTAGTATCCTTTTAATGGCAACCAATATTCCTCACTAAGTTAAAATCTAGTTCTAACAAGGAAATGAAACGAGCAAACACTCTGTGTTCAAAATGCATTCAAACTTACTTATGCATATTTCCACGGTACATTTGTTAAACAACTTCTAATCACAGTATAGAATAGAAGCAGAAAAGAAAGTTTGCAGCTCAAAAGCCTTTATACTTCTTTCATAGGTTTAGAACCTTTTTTGACATCTAAGTAGCAAATTCTGTCTCTGTCATGAGTTCAATACTTATGACCTTACAATTAAGTTATATTTGACGAGCTCATTAGTTGCATTAGCCCTCTGATTCAGAGATCCCGGGTTCGATTTCCGGCAGGGCCAAGTTTTAAATGAACTTTTCAAAGTTGTCTGTATGTAGAGGGGTTTCAACCTCTTTGTCTTTGCGATTTATTTATTAAAATATTTAAAAATATATATAAATTCAACAGTCCGTAGTCACTTTTGCTAAATGTAACATTGACTGCTTAACATACACTATGATCACATGCATTTTTATCCCGCCACTAATGGGAGAATATTAATTGGTATTTGAATTTTTAATTAAGACATGATAATGCTAATAATTATTTACTAAATAATAATAAATTTTCGTGTTATTTTAGACCGCCTCTACTGTTACTTTTTATTACTGTGTACCATGAACCAAAATGCTTAGGGGCACGAAATAACGTATGTCCCACTTAAACTAATGTTCACCGGAATGAGCCTTGGATAGACAGCAGGAGTGCTTTAATGGCAAACTGTCATTACATCCTCTTTGGCCCTTTATATGTATGATGTTGATGGGAAACGGAGAGATAACAGAAATTCCGCAGACAACAAAAATAAAGGTACATCTTTATATGAAACATTGCACTTAATGTTTAAGTAGAATTACTTATTGCAACTCGATTACTAATAGTTATGAAAAATTTCGTCCACATAAATCTGACCGATTTTAACTATTTCCGCTCGTAACTCGTTTCATACCTACAAAAATGTGATTATGTCTTTGCAACCTTTATTGCAACTAGCATTCCCCTGTCATTTCTTGTTTTTTCTATCTTCCTGACAACCTATGTGCAATGTTTTATGATGATCGGTTGAGTGAGTAGTTATGGCGTGAAAGCCTACACAACAAACAAATTAACTTTCGAATTTATAAATTACAACAACTGTGACTGCGTCTTCGTTTTTTTGAAAATCTCACAGAAACCTAATGTTAGCGTTAGAGGTTTCCGGGTGATTCAGTAACAAACATCGAAACATACAAACCTTGGCATTTATACACACATATAAACTTATTTATCAATCTCAGAACTTGATGTACAAACGTCATAATAACGTGTGTCAGCTTAATCGATTTGTGTTATACTTTGGTTATACTAAATTGAAAATTTACAATAAACCAGCAATAAACGCGTTTTTTTTATGACAAATATATAAGTTTTCAATGTTACATATTATGTGAATCTATGAAATTTATGGAGAATTTTCACGGGTTGATGGAACTAGTATGTCTGCTGAACATATAATCTACACTCATGACCAGTTGGTCTTCACAATGAATCCTATATCTTACTATATTTGGACCGTGGAAGCTTTTCATCAAGGCGTATTCTTAATGATTCTCTTATTGTTCGTCGTTTATGTTATTCTGGATCACTGTAACAGAAATCGTTATACTTAATTCTTATTTTAATCGTAGTTTTATATAGGTATTATGATACCCTAATATTAAAATATCAACGTGTAAAAAATCGAGATTTGAGAAAAAAAGACTCCAAATATATATTGCGACTGTGGTTGGAATAGATGAATGAGAGGGAAGGAGGGAATTGTATTTTGTATAATACATTCACAACTGTAAAGATCAAACTCAATGATCATGGATGTAACACAGACGTAATGCTGTTCTAAGATCTGCTGCTGCTGACGACGTAAACTAGGTAT
The DNA here is from genome assembly GCA_918317495.1 of Synanthedon vespiformis. Lineage (NCBI taxonomy): Eukaryota > Metazoa > Arthropoda > Insecta > Lepidoptera > Sesiidae > Synanthedon > Synanthedon vespiformis. The sequence goes on from OU906948.1 coordinate 10,763,184, forward strand.
TATCGGAAAGCAATTTGCATAGTTAGATGCTAAATCCTGGAGATATGGCTTTTCTTGCGTCTCATCGTAAACTGTGAATCGTATTCTACTGTAATGTAGTTTTTGACTTATATATTTCATTGTGAAATCCGGACTCTGTTAAGTTTAGATACCTACCATATAATGCATGCTTGGCTGGCAACAAGATTAAAATAAAAAAGCAAGATTGAATTTGAATCCCCATCGAGTAGCACCTTAATCTCTTGAACTTTTCATAGATGGCTCTGGTCTGGATCTGGTCAGTTACATTTTTTCGGAATATCCTACTACAGTGTAATTATAATACCTATACTGTCATTTATAACAATCATAGTTTATTATACACTAAGCGCCTCTTTCACCAACGTCATGTAAATTAGTTACTTTTAGAAATCATTTTCTGTTTTATTGAATTATGCACTCGTTTTACTGCATCATTCGATAGGCGATTTTTTTTATTATTTTCTATTTAATGTTTGGGACGTTTACCGTACAAATAAAGGTATACCAGCTCCATAATCCCCGGTTACCGGTGACTTTAAATGATAGTTACGTCAAGTAGGCCATACTTGACGTTTGTGAAACAGGCGCTAAGTATAACTATAATTATACAGTAAAGTATAATATTGTAGGTCTTAGGTACAGTATACCTTTTACGTTTTACGATACGCTATCAAATTTAACAATATAAAATACGACTTGGTCTATCAAATTTACGAGTCTCAAATCTAGAATAACTTCAGATTATGTCCTAACTTAACGTTTCAGAGCGTAGCGGGGCAATAAATTTGCGTTTTGTGGACTAAATCTCCATTATGGTGGAAATCGGAAGCCATTTTGTCGATACTGTTGAATAAATGTTTTCTGTGCTTGCATACAGTTCCTAAAATAACTTATGTAATTGACGATAAAAATCCACATACAATCACTTACGACCTATTGTTATCGTTACGCTGACTTTTGTTAGATTTTAACGTACTATTATAGGTACAAGACTTAGTTGAATTGATAAATTTGTTTCAAACTAGTCTTTCACTGTGACTTCGTGTATTGTGTTATCTGAATAACATAACTTACTTATAAGATGTATAAACTATATTACATATAATATATTTTTTTTAACTTGGATTTGTGTGAAAGAGCAACAAACATCCATTTATCAATTCTTACAAATACTTAGATATTTTTTTATAAATAATTTCCATCTATACTCAGACAAGTACATTATAAAATTTTAGATTTTGAGGCGCCTACATAACATTGTTTACTATTATTTTATTATATTACTTACTGAATATTCTTAAAAGCATTTATAATATTAGCCATATGAAGGGTAGGGGTAGGGTAAGGGTAAACTCCTAACAAAATTTCATCAAAAACATTATGCCCCTAAATCTTTTCCAAGTAAATCTTTCAAAGGCTTTATACCCATCACAGAAGCTTTTAGAAACAATTTAGACGCGACTAAATACGCATTAAGGTGCATCAGTCCAATTATTGGGAGCCCCTCGGAAAGATGACGAGGGAAAACATGAAATTACTGTCTATAAAGTATAGTACACGACCATGAATGGAGTTAGGGATGCTTGAAAATGTAGGTATTATAAGTAGGTAAGGTTTTATTGGAGCTCAGTTAGCGAGATAACTTTTTTACCAAAGAAGAAGGCGTACGTTCGAATCCCAGTCGATTTATATTATATTTTACTTATTTGTTTAAAAACTTGTTTTTCACGAGTATACTGTTTGCGTTTGATGCTGTAACTACTACATGTATATCTACCACTGGATAGATAAAAGATCAAATATTTTTTTGTTAGGTATATAATATGGTACATTCGAATTCGTTGGACACCTATATACGCGTACAATATACTTACAGTAACTTTTAAAAGACGTAATACCGTTTAACGCATAAGTAGAAAACAAATTTAAAGTTTGTAAAGATTTTTGACAAGGGTCCTGCGTCCCTTTATATTTTCTTCGATTGTTGAAAACGAAACGGTCCCTTCAATTTTTGAATACATATTAAAAGTTGTGATCTTCTTTGATTTTGTTAGTCCATAGGGAACATAAGTAATACAGACATAAATTTATGTGTATATTGTATATATATATATATTATATGTATATGTAGAATATATATATAATAAATTAGCAAACCCAGCAGACGTTGTTTTAATTCGAACGTGATTAAAATATCTATCTATAAAACGATCGCAGCGCAGTGGCTACTCAAATTTTGCCGCCCCTACAGACTTATGCAATTCGATATCCTAGTTCAAAATCATAATAATATGAAGAAAAAAAAAACCTGATGTATAATAAGTCCTAATAAGGCCGCAGTATCAGCCACAGTGTCAGCTCCCAAAAGGAATGCGAGCAATTTCTGGGTCATTTGTATAATAATTTTTTTTTTTTAATTTCTGTCAGACAAAAATAATTTGCGCCCCCTAAAATCTGCCGCCCTAGCCTCCAGCCTATACAGCCTTCTAGTAAAGACGTAAAAAGTATCATCAGTCCGATCATCGGACTGATTAGTCGGACTACTGATACTAGACGTCGCAGCGCCATCTACCCGTAAATCTGAACCATCCTAGGAACTCATAAAAACACACAATCTTTTTTATTCCACACGTATATAAAATTACGTTATAAAGAGAAAAATTAATAAGACTATAAAAATAAACCGAATACGTGCTGCCACCTACCTTATCTCCGTCGAACTTCTCTGTGGGCTCGTCATAAATACGAAACTCACGCTTGTCTCTTGAACCACGACGCGCTATCGGAGTTTGCGGAGGCGATTGCAGCGCCATGCTATTACGAGCGCTCTCTGGAGGCGTTTTTATGAACTCGATTTTTCCACCTTCCACGCATATATTAGGAGTCAACGGGTAAATAGGAGACATGGCAACATTCGCGTTTGCCAAGTGATTATAATGATTTTCTTCTAAAGGCAAGGTTGGTTTCTTTCTGCGATAGGTGGATTCGTAGGCGAGAACTTGTGTCTTTTCTTCTGGGTGAACCTGAACAGGGCGGGCTTTCCCGGGAGGACGATCAGGAGGTTCCGGAGAAACGCTGCCGTCTGTTCCGGGACTCTCATTTCTGTCATTGTTTGATACCCTGTAACAAAGAAATAATGAATATAAGTATGAATATATTATAATTAATTAAAAAATTAAAAACATTTTAGTAAGCTTTGGATATACGTAATTTATTCTGTGTATTTTATTTTAAATATAATGTTATCTTAATGTTATAGAAGAGTAACAATAGCCTTGGAATCTGATTTTACTAATAATATTTATACTAATAATAATATAAATATGCTAATAATATACTAATACTTAATATAGTTTGGCATTATTAAACTTAATTAATAATGTTGGATGGTAACATAAATTAACATTAAATATATTTTTTAAATTATATGAAAAATGAATAATAACAACTCAGAACAATACTTCAACGTATTGAACCATTTATTCACTTCAATGTATTTCAACCATTTCAAGTGTTAAAACTGTAAAAATAACATTTCATAAAAAAAACTCTTCGTGAGTTTAAACATAAATAAACACCACCTTTTACATTTATATTGACCGATTTCGAGGTATTCATAAAGGACCATGGATAAAATAGTACTTAACTGGTTTAAGTATTATTTTATCTATTATGTATTGTACATAATTATTATTTTGTAATGAAGATGAAAAGCGAAAGAGAATTGAATTCTAACGCTGGCGCCATCTGTACGTTTACAGACTTTGTAGTTCCACAATGTGCCGTCAGATGGTAGCAATCACGATTTCGTATTAACCAAAACATAAAATCTCAAAAAAAGTAATCAAAAATGTAATTATTGTATTAATTTTCTTTTGCAAGTAAGATTTCATATTTTTTATGATTTTTCTATGACGTAATATAGTATATTTTCATATTAAAATTAAAAGATATTCGAGATAATAATTTAGGGATTCTAGATCGCGCTAACAGAGTTTCGTCGCTCGCTAGCATATATACCGGCGGACTGTTGGTACAGTTGGAAGTGTATTCTCTAGTGTGATGCCACTACTGTCCTAAGATCGCTAGCTTCCCGTTAGAAGATCTGTTCAACACGTGACGTCACGCGCTTTCTCCCAGGCAGTGTTCCTTGTAACGTGCGCCGACGGACGGTCGCCCGCGCGGCTGCGACGTACTGGCAGCGCACATTCCTTGGGCGGCCTAGCCATAACCTTACGCGGTTTTAGTTAACTCGTTAGCTTAGCTCCGGTTATTAATCTTGAGCACTTCCATAACGTGGCGGCGAGAAATCTCGAATGCCAGATTTTTTGATACTTCAAATTTTAATTGTTTTACCCATGCCTAACAAATGTACATTAATTTGATTAATACTACCATAATTTTGCTATTCTTAAGTAATTAACATTTTGACTAGAAATGGTCATTGTTGTATCACATTTAAATCATGATTTTTTTTTTTACCAGCCTCAGGACAGTCAGATTTATCCAAAAAAAAAAACTAGTATTATTATAGACAATTAAGACAATACTTAATAAACACGACCACATCACGCGTGCTATTCATTTTATGGTAAACCGCATTGTTTTTACCGCATTGAAGATTACTTGGTGTCTTATTCTCGTCCAGTAAAGTCGTGTATAATATTTTCAATTGTTAAATTACACTGATATTGGTTGGTTAAACTACACCTGCACTATAAACAAAATTGATATAACTACACTAAATTAATAAAATATTATTCTGGAAAAATGATTATAAATCTGTGAATCAAGGAAAGTATTAATAATTATATTCAATGTGATTAAGAAATTCTAAGTATTAAGTCTTAGCTTCACAGTTTTTGTTGTCGGTCCGGTTCCACGAGTGACAGATAAAGCCGTCAACAGTGACATCAAAGAGGCGTCAAATTGAGTGATTTGACCTCTCGTGTTGAAACGTTTTCCTAGAAATATTTTCAACATTTTGTTCTATATAACATAATCCAAATTTATTCTTGATCTTTCTCGTTAAAGAATTAATTTAATTACCTATGCATTTCTGTTTAATTCTTAAATTATTTTTCTTTTTAAAAAATAAATTTAGTTAAATAAATAAAAAGAAAAAAATTATTGTTAGTTAAGATTATTATTGATAGTTAAGCTCATTAGTGTTTGATTAAAATTAAGCTAATCGTGCTATGTATACTATTTAGGACTGCAATTTAGCAAATTATCTGATACATGTATTTTTTTTAAATTCGTGTAATACATAATTGCAATCTGTTTGTGTACTTTATTAAATAAATAAATTACTAAGCAAAAATAATTATTTTTTAAATATATTTTTTTAAATATTTTTTAATATTAAAATTAAATGATTAATCATTTAATTTTAATCATGGACATCAAAGCTTGGAAGGTCTCATGACTGACACACTTGCAAAAATTCATTTGCAAGTAAGTGTGCAAGTGATTTGCAAGTGATTGAATCAATAAACTGAAAGTTTGGGTATTTTATGTATTGGTAGATTAACAGATTAATTAGATTACATACAGGACACAGGACTACTTTTTTCTTTTTCAACGCGGACGAAGTCGTGGGCTCCAGCTAGTATGTTACATATAATTTCGCTGAAATATGTATTGCATATTTGAGATAACGTACAATAATTTTGTACAGCTAGCTTTCTAGTAGATCAAAAGCATGTATGTGGTAAGTGATGTCCAAGAGTATTACTGCTTATAATTAATTAATTTTATAATTAAGAAAAAAATATTAACTTCCTATGGACGTTAATTTCTTTCCGGTTCCAGTGAAGTATTATATTTACACACCTTGTTGAAAGATTTTTTTTTAATATGCATATTTTTTTTTTAATAACCAGATCATTTACAGTAAAATCTAAAAATAAGTAGGTACAATAATGACCTGTATTGACTCCCGTTTTGTCGCTCGTCTGCTCACACCCACTGACGACATAATAGCATAACGATAACGACATAATGACGGTAATGATTATTATCATTACAGGCGATGTTAAACGGGAATATTCGAGTTTAAAATTGGAATTAATTGTTTCGTTTTAAAGATGGAATTGCAGGCACAGGAAATTATGGAAGGCCGCCATTTACCTACACTTCCGTCAGATACGTACATTTTAATAAAAAAAGATCTTAATTGTGCAAAAGTACTGATATATAATTGTACATAATTATATCAATACTATTGCTTTGTCTAAGAAGTTAGATTTTACAATAAGTACTAAAAAGTGAATTTATAATGGCTTTTTCAAACTTATACATAATTATGCATTTTGTTATTTTTTTTATTATTTATACAAAAAACTTGCAGTACTTATAAAAAAAAACATAACAAAAATGTCTGTTTCATGATTATAAGATGACTTTTAAGACTCCCTCGGCTTCGACGGAGGGATTAAGACGTAAGCATAAGCACCCATAGCACATATTTTTGATGAAGTCCACTCAGTATATAATAATATATATTAATTACTAATTCTTCGGGGAAACTAAACTTTAATGTACTAAAATTCATCTCTTCAACAAAAAATGCAGAAATTACTCGTACATTGGTGTAAGGCACGACATGCGAAGCCTCTCCAAGCTTCGCATGGGTGCAATTATTAAGATCAGGCTTCGATTCTATATCTGTCGATTCGGCAGTTAATCTTTTATCCTATTACACTCTAGACTCAAGCGGTTTTTACAGTATTTAGTAGACAGCAAATCACTGAAGTATGTTAGCATTTAGTCTTAAATGGCAAAATAATACTAAAGGTAATGTAACTGTTTAAATATGTCAAAACAGTTTACAAATCAAACTCACAATAGCAAAGTCATGTTCTAAGGCACAATAGAGCTTATTGAATGTTGTCAGAAACGAGCAAGGTTCAGTTATTGCAGTTATATGGGAAAGAGCTTTTGCGTAATACATTCAAAGTAACCTTAAATACTTACACTGTGGTAACCAATTGATGGATTGTAAGATGTTTATAATATATTATTATACACATCGTTTTAGGATGCCATGCCAGTTGCCAGCCAGTTTCGCAACCAATTGCGCATTAGTATATATCTATACTGTATAATGCTTGTAATGAATTTATACTCAAAAACTACTGCACATATTTTGAAAATTCTTTCACCTATAGAAAGCTACATTATCGGCGAGTAACATTGGCTATATTTTATAAAGTTACGCGGGCGAAGTCGCGTGCAACAGCTAGTAAAATATAAATTTACCAATAAGATTTAGTTTTTAACGATACCCTGTCCTTTTCTTTATCACTGACAATGTGTTTGCAAAGTTCCATGACGATCGGTTAAGGCGTGAAAGCGTAACAAACAAACTCACTTTCGCATTTAGTTATAATACATATTGAGGATAACAATGAATCTTAACAGAAAGCAGAAACCACACATTCGTGTGAACGAACCCATTTAAAAGAAGTAAAAATTCCTTGTCCAATAATAAATCAGGATACGTGAAGTATGATTCACACGATCTAGGTTATTCTATTTTAAGTGACGCCCGAGGAGCGAGTTTGCAAAACAGTTAATAAACATTGCATTCACTTAATGCGCACAAATAGATTACGCAGGCGCATTGTGAACCTCGTTGGTTGGTTAAAGCTACACACATACATAAACAAACAAACTCTTTTAAAGTTAAGAACGACAGATAGCTGACGGTCTTGATGGTAGCAGCCTACGTCTCAAGGGAACCCAAGAACCATCAGAATGGTAGCAAGTGCACTCAGCTGGCTAGCTGTGTGTGCCTGCACAAGGCTCCCCCATCGGCGTCAGCCTAGCCAGTAATGGCTAGGCAGCCCTGGGGGTGGATCGGAGTTGTTGCCTCGGCAGAGCCCGGTCCACCCCCGCACAAAGGGCAAAGGAGGCACCGAGGAGTTTTAGTGGGTAGTGGCCGGGCCCGCTATGACTAACATAGCGCGGTGCGCCGGCTGACCCCCACATACCCCTACCGTCTAGCCAGCGGTAGGGAATCTGTAAACGGATTTGTCCTCGAAAAAAAAAAAAAAAGGAAGTGCACTGCCAAGGGCTTCCTAAATCTACAGCTGAATATAGTATACTGGTTCAGGAAGTTGACGGCTAACCTTCAACTTCCTGAAAATTCCTGAAAAAAACGTGTCGCGTACACTAGTTGGTCAGTATTATAAGACATCAAATAAAGCTTTTTGTTCTTGCCTATCTACGTCTGTTGTTCTTGAAATACAAATTTGCAAGTATTGATAAACGATTTTCTATATAATAGGAGACAAATTAGTAATAGAATGCTTGACTGCTGAAACTTTCAGAATCCTGTTCGGTACATCTAAGTAGGTACTCTGAGTGTGATTTTATGTGGGGTCCGTGACAATGAGTGTATGGTATAGACTTAAATATCTGTATCATTCCAGGATTACGTGCATTTCGTAAATACGTAGACTAATGACGTTGTATAGGGTATGACGAATAAGGTGTTAAAAAAATTTGGTCCTAAATACAGTCTTTTTATGAGTTACAATCTTAATGATGATGTAGGTGAACTTTTAAATTAAAAGCTACGAGGGCAGAGGAAATGAACAGCTCGCGTTTAGACACGGTGTCGGTAAAAATAATTTAGCGGTTAACCATATCCTATGATAACGGACTCAGCAGTCTTGATACAATATTTTAATTATTTTATTTTATTTTGTTACTTGGTTTAATATTTAAATTTCCGTCATACATACACCTAAAAGCTACTGAATAATTCTTCATCGCATGTATATAAATGGTTATCTGTAAGCTTTAATAAAAATTTAAATAAAATATAAATTACGACAAGTGTTTGGTCACTTTTCTTAAAATTAAAACAGTAGCAATTCTCATAATATATAAGCTAGTACAGTACAACATAGTATAGTATAGTATTATAGAAGCAAATTTTTATATAAGCTATTGTATGTGAGTATACTTCATCATTTATCCTATACATAGTATAAATTGGTCTCGACCTAACACCAAATGATTCTTACAACAGAAACGAACGGCTATAGAGGTGCAACTAGTCGGGATGAAAGTATAATATTATTATATCATGAATTACATTATTCAAGATGATTTTTAGATAGTAAAAGAATAAAACAATGGTTATACTATGACATTTGAAAGAGAAAGTTGAGACATTTGATCTAGAAAATGACTTACCGATTCAAACAACAAAGATTCAGCGTTTGCCGTGTTCGGAGAAAGTACTAATTTCTTGTAAAATTTTCTAAAAATAAAATTCGAGCGTTCTAGATTGCGATTATTATAATTCTGAGGCTTCGTTCATTAAAAGTAAATTGAAACAAAACTGAGCAGAACACAAAAGGAAAATAAGCGACGCATTGTTCTCTCGTAATATTGAAATTTCTTTTCAAATCTTAGATTGCGATTGTAAAATACTTTTTATTTATGACTAGCGATCCGTTTGCGGCTTCGATAACTAGCGACTGCTCTCGGCTTCACATGGAAACATCGTTATCGGGAGTGGCTGTGAGCGCACTTAATGATAAATATTTAGTGAGTACACAGAATACATAAGTATCAAGATGATCCAGTCAATTCATTTTCCATAGTGATGTTAACCGCAAGTGCGCAGGAGTGTAGTGTTCAACGCACGCTGGCTAATTGCACTTCCACTTAAAATTAATGAACATGTTTTTTTTATTATTAATTTTATAATATTCACTTGAGATTACTATAAAAAAAACATAGGAAATAATAAAAAAAAAAACTATTGTACGTGAATATAATGTATTAATTTCTACATTTCTCGCCTATTAACGACTTCCTCATTCAAAAACCATCAAAAAAAATCAAAAAACATAGGATATTATATTAAAATTAATATTAAAACTAATAATACTAATAAAACTAATAATAAATCTGTAAGTGTAGGTCATGTATGTTCCTCCATAACACTTACCTGATTTTCATGAAACTTGGTAGATCAACATTTAGACGTACAGGACACAGGGTAGGCTACCTTTTTTCTTATATCTCCTCTAGTATACAGTTTATTATAAAAGTACTTAAAACATTTAATGCTACTTAAAATAAGAAAAAAAATTACGAATATATTTTTTTTTCGATTAGCTCTCATGTTAATTTTTTTTTTATGTTAAGGTCGACAGACAGGCTGACGGTCCACTTGATGGTAGATGGCCACCGTCGCCTATAACACAAGCAACGCCATAAGTGCCACAAGTGCGCTGCCGATCGTACAAGGATTAAGGATAAGGGATAAGGGAGGGATGGGGTAATGGGCTCTGGCATCCCTTACTCACTCACCGAAACACAACAGCACATAATGCTGTTATTTCACAGTGGTATTCTGTAAAGTGGTAGTTACTGCCGCCAGACGGTCTGCCCAAATGACTGCGAAATGCAGTGTGCCCTACCACTACTATGTAATTTTTACTTGTGGCTCTTTAGTTTTTAAGCAGCGATATATATATAGACATAGAAAAATAATTTTCACATTTAAACCTGCTGTGAAAGTGGCTCAATCACGCTGTGATCTTACGGAAGTTTTATCTTGGAAGGTCAGATTATTTAGATTATGTCAGATATGTTTTATTATATCCCCCAATTGCGTGCGTGGGTCTATATAATAGAACATATAATATCATAAAACCGCATGAAACTTATATAATACTAGCTGGTGCTCGCGACTTCGTCCTCGTAGAAAAGTAAAAAACGCCATCTACCGTATTTTGGTTAGATGGCGCTGTCTGACGGGCCAAGCCGCTAGAATTTACTTTTATTTTAGATTTCCCGTAGGAATGAAGCATTTTCCCGCGGTAAAAAGTATCCTATGTTCATCACGGATAATGTCGGCTTCTAATGGTAAAAGAATTTTTCAAATCGGTCCAGTAGTTTCGGAGCCTATTCTATACAAACAAACAAACAAATAGTCAAATCTTTCCTTTTTATAATATTAGTATAGATAATTGAGGACATGTCCATTAATTTTATATGTCAAAATGAGCCCACCATAACGCATTGGTTCAACGCACTTAAATGCTACACAAAATAACATATAATTCAATGCACAAACACTACTGATATTCTCAATGGCTCATTACTTTCTTATTTAATTAACTCTAAGTATAATGTTTAATTAATGATGTTTTTAAAATTCTAAAATAACATTATTGTTTTGTTTGTTTTCACTTAAGGGCTACCACACCATACAATTTGAACGTATCCAATTTAGGAAATCGAAAGGTGTGATAGCAGTTAGAACAGATTGGATTCAATTGAGAGTTTATCCATTTTCAACTCTATATCTTCGATTTAGAAATCAATTTAACGTAGTGTGATCACGAGCTCTCTACTTAGATTCCTAAATAGGAAACGTTCAAATTGTATGGTGTGATTGCCGTTTACGTGGAAGTGGGCAAAAGGGAAAAATAGCGAACGATAATTAACTAAAGATAGAACGTATTCTATCTATAGTTAATTAGCACTTTTAAAACCGACAGATAACAATACTAATATAGTTTATAGTGTCCTAAAAGAAACAGGATTTGTGGTTTCCTTTTCTGGATTTTATTATGTGGTGTTAAATTACAATGGATTTGTGACTTACTGTTTTCATAGTTTCTAATTGTTAGACTGTTCTGTTAAAGGAACTCTAGATTGCTTCTTGCTAAGCTAAGAACTCGACAAAGGCTGGATGGACTGTTAGATTCGATTTTTTTAAAATATTCATTGAAGTCCAAGGAATATTTTATATTAAATAATAGTGTGACAAGTTGCCCGTATAAAGGTAATATTTTTCTTTTTTTTTTTTCACCCAAAGTTCCTAGCTAAAAATATATTAATTTTTGATAGAACGATGTCTTTAGAGTAAGTTGGTTTTTAAAATATTTATTTCGGACTTTTACAGAGATAATATTTATTGCATTTTTTATTGAACTAAACATGGTACTACAGCTTTAGTTCAAATTTACAACATGTTTTTAATAAATATGTATTTTTATATTATAAAAATAATTTAAAGAAAAAGAACTCAAAACAGGTTTTATATTATATTATGCTTCAGTGCACAGTGCACACATTTTTGTTTCTTAATACCTACGCACCATAAATTTAGTTCTTAAGAATTCGAGAAAATCGTTGTTTCAGATTTAAACTCAAGTTCGAATTTGTGTTTTGAATTTTTTTACTCTTAATTTATTTGTATTTGCCATAGCTACACATTCACATTTCGCACACGAGCCTCGTATCCACGTTTTAACTCTAAAGAGTTCCGATAAAAGGACCATTAAGGTCTCATAATTTATGCCCTTTTCAAGGGGTTTGAGATAACCGAAGTGTTCTCTTTGAAATGGCCATAAATATAGAAACACTTTTACTTTTACGTGTTATTGTGACAGCTCGCTGTAATCTAAATGTTGCACAAGGTAACATGTAACTTATTAGAACACTTAAGACCTTCGTATGTTTGGTAATAATACAACTAGAGCTTTAGATCATGCTTCAGAGAAATATCATCAGTTGAACAAATCTTTGTCAGCTCGATGTTCTTACATTACGTGACTGACTGATAGATGAAGGTGACTGACACATTTTTTTATATCTACTACTAGCTGGTGCTCGCGACTTCGTCCGCGTAGAAAAGTATAAAACGCCATCTATTTTGGATAGATGGCGCCATCTCCCGAGCCAAGCCACTAGTATTTACTTTTATTTTAGATTTCCCGTAGGAATGAAGCATTTTTCCGCGGTTAAAAGTAGCCTATGTTCATCACGGATAATGTCGGCTTCTAATGGTAAAAGAATTTTTCAAATCGGTCCAGTAGTTTCGGAGCCTATTCTATACAAACAAACAAACAATCAAATCTTTCCTCTTTATAATATTAGTATAGATAGTATAGATGACATTTTTTTTTTAATATTGTCCAGTGACTCCACATGAAAAATGGCTTTAGGTACCGTATTCCTTTTTCACAGATAAAGTAGAAGGAATAAGTGCTTACAGGAAAATTTAAAACTGATACAAAAATTATGTTAACTGTATTATTTGGTTTTATGTTAACTGTTTTTTTAATGAATCCTTTTTTATTAATGATGGTCAAATATTAATATCTTAAATCAACACCAATATGTTTTCTTTAAGCAGTGGAGGTTCTGTAGGTCGAACATTTAGCTGCCATAACAACAGACTCAAGACACAACAACGGACAAAGACGCAGGCACCACCTAGTAGATTATACATAAATGCTTTAGTAATTAATATGCAATAGGTTATTTTAATTAAGAACCCGCTGTCCACTTTGAAATCGTATAAAATGTAATATTTCTCGGTTCCATATATCACTCATAAAGTGGAGTATAGAATTACGCAAATATTCGTAACACACACGCGAACGACTGACGCCACGCAATAAGAACGCGCGTTAAAAAAGGTAGGTACGAAAATATCAAATTTATCCTATAAATAAAATGGACGCATTCATGCCGGCGACGGCAACGAACTGAGAAAAAAGTCTCTTTCATACTTTCACTGATCGCCTTTTATTCCAGAAGCGACATAGGACAATTAACATTTTGTTTTTAAATATGTTTGTGATCCACTACTTAATCGTGCCAAGTCTTCAGTCTTTATTAATATTATAAATGTGAAGCAATATAACGCTTGACTACGTCTTGTTGCTATAACATTTTGGCCATGCGCGAGTTTTTTGTTTTAATTTAGATGATTCCTCGGGAATAGCCCTTTTTTTCTGGATGTAAGGTACCCAAAGTCCTTTCTGGTGTCCCAGACAACGTGTATGCAAAATTTCATAGTGATCGGTTCAGTAGTTTTTGCGTGAATGAGTAACAAACATCCATACAATTTTCCGGCTTTCGCATTTATAATATTACTTGCCCGCGACTTCGTACGCTATGATAAATTAAATATCACAATTGGCCACGCGTTAGTTACAGTTTTATATTTTAGATAATCCCTCGGGAACATTACTTTTTTCTTGGATGAAAGCGTGATGAAAGTACCTTTCTAGTGTCTCAAAAAATGTGTATGCAAAAATAACAAACATCCATACATCCATACAAACTTTCCCATTTATAATATTAGTACGCATTAGTACGGATTTCTTTTTCCATTAGTGAAATCTATATCAAGATCCCTGACAGGACTAGTGGGCTATAGTCAACAAACTCATATTCGTGTTAAATAGTGATAAAGCTCCTCTCATTGGATTCGGAATGACGTCTAGAAAAAAGTATTTGAAGGATTTTCCAGCACAAAAAATAGGCCGGTAGAATCCATGATGGATTCCTATACCTTTGTAGGATAAAGGATAAGTTAAGGAGAGGAGGAATGGGCATTGAATTATATAAAAAAAATCCTTTATAAACAGAGGAACGTCACATCGACCGATGTTATCGTAAAACGCCCGCGAAGGTTTATTCACATCCACATTAACCTCTTCGTACCTCAGCAATAATTTAAACATTTATATACCAGCTTTGCTTCGTGAGTGTACGATTACATGCATTTTCTCAGAATCTATTTCACCTTTGAAATGGCTAAACGCGAACTAAAACTGGACATAAAGATGAAGATTGAAAATTACAAATTAACCCTTCATCCATATTCGTAACTGAAATTACATAACCAGTTGCAAGAGAAGAATTTTTTTCGCTGTTTGGTAACTAGTTGTGAGAGAGGAAATACAATAATTAGGTAAACTATAAGTTTGTGCTCAAATAGGCTTCTTTTTAAGATGAAAATTTAATTCTAGAAATGCCAACTAAAACTAAAATAATATTTTGTTCCGAATGACCCTATTTAAAGATGATATCTACCGTTTGGCATTTCGATTCGACATTAAAATATTTTTATTTATTGCAACCAAACAGAATCGTGATGATGAAAAAGTGATTCCCTTTGAAATCACGAATCCGGCGCAACGGAACGGAAAAGGGTTTTTGATTATTCAAAATGCATTTTTAATGTCTTTTGAGTGTAAAAATAATGAGGTATAATCCATAAAAAAAAACTTAATATTTAATTAATTTCATAAAAAGATGACTCCAAAATATCACCGCTCATTTTTCCGCATGATTGAAACACCTAAAAAAAATGAATATTTCGTATAATGTCAGTCATATCAAAAAAGTCCATAGGAAATGTTTTCATTTATTGCGTATCTTATTACACTATTCAATTTGTAGGAAAGCAATTTAGGAAATCGGAATATTTAATCGCAGTTAGAACAGATTGGATCCAATTTAGATTTTACATTCTATTATCTATTTTCAACTCTATATCTTCGATTTAGAAATCAATTTCGTGTAATGTGATCAACTAAGTTCACTACTTAGGTTCCTAAACTGAAATCCTTCTTACAAATTGAAAAGTGTAATAACTGCTTTAACGTCATTTCGTGTACAGTAACTTATTAAAAATTAAATTTTAGATGACACCTCTTGATATGCATCTACGAGTATTGAACCGGAGATTATTAGTGTCTTCATAATGCGTGCTCGAGGGTCCAAAGTCAGCCGGGTCAAGTGCGTGCTCTGCACCAAGCGATCCTGCACTAACACTTACTGGATAAGCCTTGAGATAATGTTGAGAACGATTCGTTATTATAAAATATAGGTACTTGACCAACTTTTGCTTTGGCTTTAGAAGCTTAGCTAAAAGAGTTTTAAGCAAAGCTTGCGCAAATGAAGCACCATGCCTTATTTTAATAATGAAACGATTTCCAAGCAAGCGGGAAAAATATTACTTATTTGCGTTCACTTTTTATTATTAGATATGGGTTTGCCCTTGGTCAACATAAAGTTGTGTAGCTAAGATGAGGCCTATGATGGAGCAAAATCACTCAGAAGATGCCTATTGACTTGAACTTTGAAAAGATATGAGTTATATGAGCTCGGTAATGGCCCAGCGTGTAGCGTGTAACGCACGATGGCGCATTCAGTTGTGATTCATTCATCGCCTTTGATATTGGCCGGAAAACCGACACCGAAGTCATCCTATGACCATTACACGCGCCATCCGTTTGCCCATCCGACACCACTACGCCCTCTTTACGCTGGCCCATCATAGTGGGCCATAGGGATGGCCCATCGTGAAGAGGGGCCATAATACAGACGCCAGCAAGGAATTCCAAACCATTCATGCCTACTTAAAGGAAAGAGCTTGGTTCGAAAACATAATAAATGTATATGAAGACTGTTTAACAGTAGTTGTGACAGCTAAAAATTACTCATAAATATTTTTAAAAAGTGGAAAAAGTTACCAAAATGACTGTGTCTTGTCTAGTTAATCGTGAAGTCGTTAAACCACCATTGTCATGTTTTGAATGCGTTTGACCTCAACAAAGGGCCTTCGAGCCACGGAATTCTAAGAGAATGCCGTTCAGAATCCATTAAGTTTCGTTAAAGGTTTCAGAATACGCGAAATGTTTAATATTTCACTCAAACTGAGGAAGTTATTTTACTTGTCAATTTCATGTTATTTGTGAATAGAGTACTATTAGAAATATAATTTATTGAAAATAATTTATTACTAAGTATACCTGAGCCTGACTTGAGCCAAATACATCGCTGCACTGTATCGAACCCGGACCCCTAATTCAGAGCGTTAACACTTTAACCTCTCGACCAATGCACTCGTATACCTATATGTATATTATTAATTTATTATGTAATTGTAAAGTTTTTTAAATGCGTGAGGAACCAAAACACAACCATAAAACAGATTTTGAGCTTAATTAAGTATAAAAAAGGAGTGACGTTATTTTTTTTATTTGAAAACATTTTTAATTTAATTTAAAATACAAAATGAATCGGGTTATTTATATTATCTCCAATCTCGAGCTCGAGACAAATCTATTAATATCATTATGTAACAATGAAAAAAAAGTACGAGTACAAAGCTCCAAAGTAGTCAGTCACGTCAGTACTTTTTTTGCTCGCGTCAGTCACCTGCACATATTCGCCGCATTCGTATTGCTGATTGATTTAAAAGCTCCGACAGGTGCGTAGCGGAACAAAAATGATATACGATAACTGTTTTAATAGTTTAAAAGCTTTAATAGTGTTATTAAGCGGCGTAACAGGTGTTTACATAATGAGGCTGAACGCAACATAACATTTTATTTTAATTTTTTCTACATAGGTGCGCCTGCGGCTTCGTGTGTGTATTTTTTAGATTAATTATGAACACGTATTTTTGATTCAATAAAGTTAACTTTAATAATTATAGGAACTAATATTTATGGGTACCATGTAATCGAAAATGAAATGAGTTATAGTTTTATAAATAGATTATAACCATTTAAGAAATAGTTTTTGAAAATAGAATAGAAACTGTTTCAAAAAGGTATCACGCCAAAATAGGTTCTAATAGCAGACCAAAAGTGGAGTATAGCACAGGATTGGGACAAAAGGCATCTTTGGGCAGCAAGAACCCAAATCTTCACCCAAACTTATTGTTAATTTAGTAATTAACTAACTAACAATAAATTAAGTAACCGATAAAATAATTAAACCACAATATTATTTCTATTTCTATTTATTACAACTTGTAATTAAAGGCTTCTTTTATTATTTATTAATATAGTTTGTTCAGCACAGAAACTTCTTCAAGTAAGCAGTAATTTATTATATTGTAATTGACTAGTAGAAGTAAACGATTTTAAAAGCTAATAAGATTGTAACAAAAAAATGTAAATTTCTCTTTTAAAATTTACACACAGACAGTCCTAATTTATTTATATGTAGGTACATGTAAGGGCATATGTATGTAATGTACGTTGAACCGGCAACATAAGCATAAAAAGACACCGTTAAAGTCCGCGTAGCACGAGCCCAGCACGCCACCTGTTTGCTGATACCGTTTTTTGTGTCACACCATATGCTGTCATGAATCTTAAGACTCCATAAAAGACCAACTTTTAAGCGGTAAAGAAACTTGTTGTTTTTAAAGAAGACCGTTTTTAGAGAAGCTCCAATCGGCTTAATTATACTTTCATAGAAAGTGATTTAGTAACTGCCATTTGCTGCATACACATACAGTATATACGATTATTACCCACTATAGTACCTATACTACTGCAGAAGTTGTACATTTGTATCACTGTTAAATGCTTGCTTTGTATTCTCGTATCTATATTCTATATCTTAATATATATTATACATCCATATCTTTCTATATCTATAGCGTCACATAGGTATTATAAAATAGTCGCTATCCGCGTCTGCCTTTGTAACAAAAGGTTGAAGTCAAAGTAGATTTTGAAAATTAAACCAAGATATTTTTTTTTCAAAAATCCTTAAACATTTTTATATATAAAATATGGTCGATAACTAAATAATTATTTTATATGAAACACTAATTGTCGCGCACTCTTTGATGTAAATTATTTTGTAAAGACTATATAATAGTCGTGTTACAAAATGGACGGAGACGAGACGCACCTGCCAACGCATTTCCTGCCCATTCTTTTTGTGCGCATTTCCTGACTTCAGCTTCATCTTAATTGCATTTTATTATTGTGAAGATTGTCGTCATATGTCGGTTTTGAAATATCAAAATGCCAAATTTTTACCGTTTTAACAGATTGGTTTTGTAAGTAGGAGTTGTCTGTCGCTGACGCGTAAACATTTTTTGAAAATGCAAAGCAATTAAAAATATATATTATACAAGTAGAGGAACTTGCGTATATCTATAATATTTTTTTTTATTTTTTTTTATAAAGATATATTAAAAGAGGATAAAGAGTAATAATTATAAAGAGGAAAGATTTGATTGTTTGTGAAGATTTGACTGCGGGAAAATGCTTCATTCCTACGGGAAAACGGGTAATAGGATAACGAGTAATAAGAATTATCCTTCCGTACTTATCTTTTTCACGTAACTTCTAAACGGCTGAACCGATTTGGGTTGAAATTTTATATGGGTATTTCGATGGTTCCTGGATGATTTAAAAATACAATTGGACCCGGTAGGTGGCGCTGCTGTCGCTATGTCAACTACTAAACCGAATGGATTGAAATTTTGTATGTGAATATCTACATGGTTTCACAGACACGAATGTAATATATTTTATAAAGTTACGCGGACGAAGTCGCGTGCAACAGCTAGTTATATATAAGGCTCTGATGAAATGGAAACGTAATTGTCGGATAAATCCGACTCTAACCGTAAAAGGATACAGCGATTACAAAGAATAAGACTAGATTAAGTGTTTAAGACACTTTACATCAAGTAGTCAAAACTGTAACATTGATGGAGTGTAATAACCTGATGTTTGTGTCAAAAATATCTGAGGAAAGTCAACGCGAACTCCGACCGAAAAGTGAACATTGTATCGTGGGAACATTTAACAAGCACGACTAACTACTACTCTCAGTTACTAATAAACTATTCACAAAGCATAATACACTGTATTAGTACAAAGGGCCGTCTCGTTTTGCATATCATTTGTAATTACTTTCACGGAGGATGGTCGGCATTGATATCGAATATTACAAGGCGCACCGCATTCGATACAAGTCGCAGAAAAGAAAGCGACTGAGTTCCTTCATTACTTACTTGTCTTATTTAGTAAACAAAATTTTTGTGGCTATTAAAACTAATTATACATGTCACCGTAAAATTGTACGAACCGTTAGTTTATAATTTATCTAGCGAGATTATAAACTGTCAACAGATTGTGAAATTTACAATCTAACGCCTAAATTTTTCTAACTCCTTAGAGCGATTATCGAGAAAGGTTTGTAAATATAATCCTTATCCTTACATATTATGTATGTCTGTCTATTCACGATAAACTCAAAAACCACTGCACCAATTTACATGCTGTTTTCACCAATGGATTGAATGGTTCTCTAGGAAGGTGTTAGTATATAAATTGCAAAGTTACGCGGGCGAAGTCGCGGGCAGCAAGCAGCTAGTTTGTAGAATAAAATTGAGTGTTTGTGAAACCCGGTTGGGTCGCTAGTTGGGTCGTTTTAGAATTACGCCGTTATTAATATTTTCATCACTAAATAAGTTCCATTGATAGTTCCGCAACAATTATTACAATTCATAAATTTTAAAATTAAATTTTTATACTCATAACAATGCTGTTATCTGGCCTGCTATCTTAACAGGCCGCTGGTTTCAATTTAAACCCTCTGTAATGACCGTTTCCTGCGAATCCTTTGTAAAATTTCACATTACTGTGAAGTGATTGTGTTTTATTCATAGCATATAAATTGTTGTGCGAATTTTTCAAAATTTTAAAGCTAGTGACCCTAATGAATCTAGTGTTGGTACTTTGTTGCGTCAGCTCTGAAGTGAGGGCAGTACTCACATAAATGAGGATCTAATCTGGACCTTATAGATAAATAGATGTGCGTTGTCTATTTTCAACAATAATAAATCTGATGTAAGTGTAGGTATTGTAGATGTCATCTCGCAGAAGGAGGCGGCGGAGAGAGAACGGGAGGACGACATCCTGTCCCATCGGCTCCGTCGCCGACGAACGGGACGCAGGCGGCTGGCGTACGCTCGCCACCTGGATCCCTGACAGGACTAGGGCGGTAGATGGGGACTCTACCGCCCGCTTCATCCTGAGAGGCACGGGACACTTTGGCAGTTCGGGTGCGCCGTCCCAATAAGCAGTGTCCGGTTTTGGACCCCCGCGGTGGAGTTGCGGAAGAGTGTTCGTCCGACCTCGCAACTTCACCTTATAGCGGACGTGGAGGACGCCAAGAGGTTTAGTCGGTAGGTCTTCCCCAATACCATCTCAGGGCAGGAGTCCGACATAACCCACCGGTCTGTCCCCAGGCCGGTGGGTATCCATGATGGATTCCTCTTGTAAAAAAAAAAAAAAAAGGTATTGTATGTATGTATGTTCCTCCATAACTCTTAAACGAATTAATTGATTTTCATGGAACTTGGTAGATAAACATTTAGACGTACAGGACACAGTATAGGATACTTTTTTCTTTTTAAAGGCAGACGAAGTCGCGGGCGCCAGCTAGTGTGTCAATATAGTCAGAGTCGACAGAGAACGGTCGTTAAATTATTTAACAAAAAGAAAGCTAGCTATTGATTCTAGATATACTATAGAACTAGTACATGCTCAATTAAAAAACGCGTAAATAAGACACGAAATCAAAGTAATTTATTATTAGTACCTAACAGTTATACACGTGGAAAAAGAACACTATTCGGTGCGGGCAAAGTCCAAATTCTCACGCACCACATTCTTTTTTTAATTACAAGAATGAGTCATCACGAAACACGCCCCACTGCCAATCAAACCTCTGGTGACAGCTACCTGGTTTAAGTTTTTTATAATACATATATCCTATATGCATGACATATGGTATACCTACCGATATATGGTAGGTGGCTGTAAACACAAGCAACACCAAGAGGGATTCAACCTTCGTCTATAAATACAAGCAACACAAAGTGGGATTCAACCTTCGTCTATAAACGCAAGCAACACTAATTAATTTAATGGAAACTTTGTTGATTCCCAAATATAAATAAAAAACAAACACAAAGTGGGATACCACCTTTGTCTATAAACACAAGCAACACCAAGAGGGATCCAAATTAACTGCTTACATTGACAGGATAAAGAATAAGGGGATGAATGGACTTTAGGATCTCTTACTCACTCACAATAATACTCACATGCTATTGGGGTGATGATGCTGTTGAGGATAGTTATGATTCGGACAAGGACAAGACAAGGTAACCTGATTAATATACCTACTTAAGTATGTCAAGACTTTAATGTAACAGCCTCCAATGATCTGATCGAAAAGCAAAATCAAATACCTCTTAATTTGATACTTGTTCCTTTGTATACGATTATTA
This sequence comes from Synanthedon vespiformis, assembly GCA_918317495.1. Classification (NCBI taxonomy): domain Eukaryota; kingdom Metazoa; phylum Arthropoda; class Insecta; order Lepidoptera; family Sesiidae; genus Synanthedon; species Synanthedon vespiformis. The sequence continues at coordinate 10,785,103 of OU906948.1, forward strand.
CCTGAAAAAAAAAAAATAGAAGTAATTAAATAAATATATCAATCAATGTTGCGAATATTATATAAAATATAGATTTTTCCTGCAAATTATTTATATCAAAACCTTCCTCGTTTAACGCTATTTTCATTAGATACATTTTTTTTAAAAGATACAGACGAACAGACGGCGGGAAGCGGAATTTTCTTTTATACTCGTACAATGTAAAATACCAACAATACACCCTTATTAAACTTTTCATCTTTAATATTAATATGTTTATAGTAAAGATCCAACCCCGTGTGGTTGTTAGTATATTATACTTGCCTAATCCCAATTTATTGATTATTTCAAATGGTTTAACTGAAATAAATATCTAAAAACCTTAATCAAAAGTGTGTAATTTTACATCTTTAAACTTTACAAGTAACCAGGGGGCCTACTATCATCTTTTAATACGATTTAATTTAGGACTTAAACTACTATCATCTTTCGTACCATCAACTTCGTTTTTGTATGAAAGCGACTGTACTGTTCTTTTTCTCCAATTATTCTCTGTAGAAAACAGCAAAAAAAAAACAAAATCACCGCTCGCAGCCCTTTTGTCTGTCTGTCACATAAATATTACGATCGGGCTTGAATGAGCGCCATACATCATTTGATAGGGTCATCACCCGATAGTCGAGATACGAACTCAAACCACAAATAAATTACTGCGATCTTATCTTGTTGTGCATCGATTTCGTTTGTCGACAAATCGATTCATTTTGCCACGTCACAGAGATCGCTGATACGCTTTATTTATAAGTTATTGTCTTTTAAAATTATTCATATAAAAAAATAATAATAGAGAGTTTCTTATTATTATTGTTCTCATTAATATAGCACATCACATTGAATACAGTTATTGAAAATTTAAAGTTATTGACAAGTTGTCACTTATAAGGGTTTAAATAATGTTACTACTTCTGTTTTCTTGCTGTGACGAGGACAGTTAAATTGACAACATGATTATCTTACAAAATAAAAATTACCTCTAAAATTTTATGTTAATTTTAACTGGAAATGCCTAAATAATAGTGAAAAGTAAAGTCCCCTTTTTTCCTTCCTTTGTCTGTCAGTGTATAAATGCGCTAATCTTGAAAAGCCCGAGTTTGTGAACGGATTTTGTTCCTCATTGTGTACATGGAAAGAGGAATTTCTGGGAACGGTTTATTTGTGTACTAGCTGGTGCCTGCGACTTCGTCCGTATTGAAAAAGAAAAAAGTAGGCTATGCTGTGTCCTGTACGTCTAAATGTTTATCTACCAAGTTTCATGAAAATCGGTTAATTCGTTTAAGAGTTATGGAGGAACATACATACATACAATACCTACACTAACAGATTTATTATTAGTATTGATTGATAATTGAAAAATACCTATCTTATTGTAGCAAGTGTGACCGGGTTCAGTAGCTAGTTTATAATTATATAGTCGCACTAAATCGATACTGAAAATATTTTGATAAAACTTTGCAGTTATACTTACAGTTTATAATTACCTAAGAATAATACCTACAAAGATGGTAGGTAATTTTTTTATACATTGTATTAGAATTATGAATATTGTGTTGATAGCAATAACTATAATAACCATAATAATTAAGGACTTATAAATTTTCCAAAAATAATCTGCCCGACTCACAGAGATTTTAATCGTGTACTACACAAGTTATGCTTATTAAAATTCTTTCATCTTTAATTTATTGATGACAAATTCTTAAAAATATAATATGCTACAATAAGATAAAAGAGAAAGAAAGATAAACGTTATGGAGAGTGTCCTAACTCGTTTTCCAGCAAACGCCATCGAATATATATACATTTCGGTATCCCGCTGAGTTTGGGTCACGGTGACCCCAATGGGTCAACTTCCATACTGTGTCTTTTTGGCCTGTCAAATATTATTTATATTGTGTTCTTATTTTCTATGTTTTGTTTTAACCCTCTACGACTGAGGTGACTTCAATGAAAACATTCTACTGAGGTAGAGTCCGTCAGACATAAAATTTTGTAACTTATATATTTTTTATTTACTAACAAATTTAAATTATTGTATACTTTTATGTTTAAGTATTTAATAAACTACCGGAATAAATAATGTAAGATCATATTGAAACAGAACATATTGAAATATAGAGTCAACTTTAATGACATCAAAATTTTTAACAGTTTGTACTTAGGTGTACTAAAAAAATCAAAAAAACTTAAAGGTACCTATTTGTTTGTACTACCTATTTCATAAATTATTCATTCAACTTGTACTTTGTATGCTAAATTTTATTTATTTTTATTTATTTATTTAAAAATAAAGAAATATAAAACCAAAAAAAAAAGAAAAGAAAATATTCTATGTGATAGAAATTAATTTTTTGAAGGTAATTCGCAAATTTTCTTTTTGTATATATTCAAATTGTTGGAAAATATGTCAATATCATTCAGAACTTTATTGTAGTGATACTTGGAACGATTTAAAAAGAAATAAATAAAATGCTTTATATGGATTTTTATAAGGTTTCCACATTAAAAACCATCTAGGTAATGTTACTAAATGTTACTAGGGTAAATTTATACACTCGAAAGGGCGTGCCTTCAAAAATAAAAGAAAAAATATACTTTTAAGTAAAGATAGGATAAAATAATTGCTCAGAACATACATCAAAATAATTAAGTTGCATGTTGCGAGCCAGAAATAAAATGGTTATAGTGCTTGAATTAATTCTAAGATTACATGCATTTATCAGAGCTACGATGCTGGCTATAATAAATTTAACAGATTACTACACCGGCCTAGTCTAGTATTACAGTACATGGTTTAGCCCGCGGCGACGTACGCAATTCAAACAGACATTAGACCATAAAAACTATATTTTGCTACATTTAAAGTAATTTCGCTAAATTATCTATACTAATAATATTATAAAGAGGAAAGATTTGATTGTTTATTTGTTTGTTTTTATTGAATAGGCTCCGAAACTACTGGACCGATTTGAAAAATTCTTTTACAATTAGAAGCCGACATTATCCCTGATGAACAAAGGCTACTTTTTACCGCGGGAAAATACTTCATTCTTACGGGAAATCTAAAATAAAAGTTAATACTAGCGGCTTGGGGATATTGGCCCGGGATACACTTGACAGCGCCATCTATCCAGAATCAGGTGAAGCCACTAACATGACAACTGCTCGGTAATATTTTTAGCGATCCGCTCCACGGTAGATGGCGTTTTATGCTTTTCAACGCGGACGAAGTCGCGGGCACCAGCTAGTTATATACAAAAACCTTCCTCGAGAACCACTCTATCCATTGGTGAAAACAGCATGAAAATCGGTGCAGTAGTTTTTGAGTATATCACGAAAAGACAGACAGACGCGATTTTTTTCCAAGCAATGCGTATTCCATTGCCATTTTTACAGTATTAGTACTAAAAGTAGCTATCACACTGATTTTTGCATTTTTTATATGTGTGAATTTGGTTTAAATATAAAATATAATATAAATTTGTGAAAGTTTTGTAAAATATACAAAAGTTTTGTAATATTTTTTATTTAGTTGCACGATTCGATTACTAATTTAAAATTGGTCTCTATGACCTGTGACCAATGGTGTAAGTAAATGACGAATGGCAGCCGTAAACATTTCATCGGGTGTGTAATACTCGAATAAATCTTAATATTATTAAGATAAAACTCAAATTAGATTGGAATAAAACATGGTATTAAATAAAGATAAATATAATTGAACTGTTACTTAGAGGCGTGAATGAAATAATCGTATAACATAGCCGTCAAAATATTGTTAAGAATGTTAAGCAATGTAAGGGATTTGTCTGTTTTGATTATGAGTTTATAAATTATAAATCGATAAGAAGATTATTTCTTTGGAGTACTATTAAAGCTATACTGAGTTTCTTCACGCGATAAAAGCCGCAACGAAGAATTTTCTTTCTTCAATAAAAATGTTCCCATGGGTCATAATGTTTTTATCGACTCACTTTCTTTACATTTCTACTGTTAAATCATATTTCATAGCATGAAGTTAGCTATGTAGTCATTGTACAGCTTTCTTAAGAAGACTCCATTCTGGCTGATGACCAAGGTTTCTTCATATTTTTTCAATAGAAACGGTTTTTCATAATTTTAAGTTAGATTTTGGATTTTGGATAGATGACGCTATCTCCCGGGGCCAAGCCGCTACTATTACTATTTACTTTTATTTTAGATTTCCCGTAGGAATGAAGCATTTTCCCGCGGTAAAAAGTAGCCTATGTTCATCACGGATAATGTCGGCTTATAATGGTAAAAGAATTTTTCAAATCGGTCCAGTAGTTTCGGAGTCTATTCAATACAAACAAACAAACAATCAAATCTTTCCTCTTTGCGTTGAAAAAAAGTAGCCAATATCCTGTGTCAAGTACGTCTAAATGTTTATCTACCAAGTTACATGAAAACCAGTTAATTCGTTCAAGAGTTATGGAGGAACATACATACATATGACATACATACAATACCTACACTAACAGATTTATTACTAGTATTGCTTGATGATAAAATAATCTATGGAAGTGAATTAATATGTTTCAAGTGAAAAGTGATAAATATGTTGTAATTACGAATTACAGAAACGGGGAAGCTGAACACTATTATCTAGTAAAAGATGGCCGACTAGGTCGAAAACCAGGAAACAATTGCCGGCTAAATTGGCAAGTATTACCGGCTCACGACTTCAGTAATCACGGAGCAACAGAAACCGATGCCCCATTCGATTCTCGAAAGTTGCAATCAGAGGTAAAATCGATGTTTTATTCGATACAAGAATCGATTCTCAGGGATGAGTAAAGCGCATTCCCACGGACGTTAATCATTCGCCGCGCACCCGACTATGGATCAGATTTACTGCTATATTAATCACAATTACTTAGACTATAATGAGCCTAAGATATTACTGGGCGGTATCTAACTAGTAATTATTATAGTAATACAAAACCATTGATGCTAATATTAAATTCTAGTAATATTAACAGCAAATATTATACTTATAAAATGGTAATTTTTTAAATTGAATTTAAGTAAAAATAAGTGATAGTCAGATAGTTTTATTGCATTTATTTTATCGTCTATGTTTTGTATACATCAGTAGTTATACAATAAAATAAGGTCTCTGTCCGCCTTCCTTTATCTGTTTCTCCTCTAACTTCTTCTAAATCACCTGACGAAATTTAATGCGGTTTTCTCTAATAAAAAGTTCGATAAACTAGCATGATTTGTTCAGCAGAAAAAAATGTATTCGTGCAAATCTGGGGGCAGGTCACTATAGTTTTATATAAGCTACTAGCTGCTGCCCGAGACTCTAAAATCTTTCTCGATAACCACTCTATCCATTGGTGAAAACAGCATGAAAATCGGTGCAGTAGTTTTTGAGTTTATCGCGAACAGACAGCAGACAGACGCGGCGAAAGACTTTGTTTTATACCTAAAATGTAGTGTTAAAGCTACTTGCTTTACGTAAAAAAATTTACTCTATCGCAATGCAGATAATGATGTAATGTAATAATTCAACAGCATTAACCTCTTAATATTTCACTGTGGCAATTTATATCTTGTCTCAATTACCTATCTGGAAGCGCACCTAGGCTGACCTACACAAGGCGACAAACCAGATACTGGCCGGAGTGAACGCACCGTGATACCGTAAAAGGAACACGGTAGAATCTCGTCTTAGAAAAATAAAACATAACAGGTTACAAGCAAGGTTGCCTTTGAATTAATTATGTTATGTAAAGAAAAGAATACTTCGTAAGTTCGCGTGCGTACAAAGAGCGTAATTAATTTAAACTACCGCTTCTTTGTTTAACGAACACATTGAGTTAAATAAATAACGCTAATTCATTATGATTTGTATCACAGAGTTGGACATCCACTACACTTTCAATGGCAATATTTGAGATGACAAGACAGCGTTCCGGAATTCGACAAAAGGTTTCCAAAAGTGTTTAGTTAGTTTCCAAAAAATTACTGATTCCAGTTTGCTTGACAGCATCTCTGGCACTGACGATATTACAGACGACTTCTTATATAGTAACCTGTCTGTCTGTCCATCGTAATATAATGCACCTCGAGTCCTGAGGCATATTATATACCTGAGATTTAAAATTAGCTGCCATTTGTAACAACAAACTGTTCCATGATAGTAGATGCTTAATGTAATTTCATTATTTAATATACCAATGTTATGGATAAAAATTTAGTCACTAAGGGCTTCTTGCTTGCACTAACTACAAGTAAAGTGTTGATTAGTTACTTTGAGAAATAATTTTATGTTTTATTAAATTATTCACTCGGTTTAGTGCATCCTTCTTTCTATAGGCGATTTTTTTATTATTTTCTTTTTAATGTTTGGGACTTTACCGTACATACAAAGGTATATCAGCTAAATTATCCCCAGTTACCGGTGACTTTAAAAGTTTAAATGACAGTTAGCCTACTTGACAGATGGTGAAAGAGGTCCTAAATGTTACTAGTTACTTGACAAAATGGTGAAAGAGGTCCTAAATGTTACTAGTTACTTGACAAAATTTAGTAAATAAAAATTCAAACAGTTACTTAGTCCTTTGATGAATAATTAGTAATTCATCAAAGACTTAGTCCAACGAAATAAGATAAACTATTACAGATTATGTTGCCTAAAAATTATTTATGCTAATTGCTATTTTAATAGTAAGTATCAAAACAAGATTCTAAAATACCTCGTGAAAATTCTCACAATATTATAATAAGTTGAAGGTCAATAAATATTTTTCATCTGTTTTATTGCGCATTTTAAAAAACTTGAAGAAATGTAGTTTAAAATCTGCAAAATCACGATGCGAGACCCGAATTGAATCATAATTGTACAGTTGCAGCGAAGCGCAGTTTAATATGTATATGAATGCATTATTTGTGTACATATAATTCAAAAAACGCCACAGGCATTGCAATAGCTTTGCTCACCATAACAGGATGAGGCAAAGAAGGGGGATTAGATAGAAAAAGAAGATATTAGATTTGAATCTTTCACATATTCAACGCATTTCCCTGTTTATTTCTGTTCTTTAATACATTTTGGACCACAAAACATACTTTATAATGAGAACTGGATCCATCCAAAGATTGAAATTCCTGTCTGTGTTTCTGAGCTCATATAAGACAAATATTTTTAAAGTTTGAGTGAATAGGATCTTCTGGGTGAGCTCGATCTATCATCGGCCTCGGCTTTGATGCACGGTTAGATGTTGGCCAAGAGCAAATGTATCTTTAATAATAATAATAAAATAAATATCGTAACATTCGAATATCTTAAAAAAATAAAAAGCTTAATGAAACACAAGATACAATAAGAACCAAATGTAAACGGATTGTCTTAGAACTGATGATACTGGCTGCTTTATATTCTACAGAATTTGTACAATCAGATATACCATAAGATGCTTTAGCTAAAGATTCTATTTTAAAAGGAAGAGTAAGTTTTACTACGTAGACACGTCTCGCTTAAGCCCAGAAACCAGTAACAAACTAAGATTAAAGATAATGATGTCCAACATGTAATTACCGCGTATTGTAATACATTTTATCGAGATTCCGGGATGCTCTCAACTCAGCGTCGACAAATAAGCGCCGGCTACAAAGTATTAGCCGGAGGATATATAATATGACTCATCCACTGTATGCCAGAGGTGACCACGCTGCTCAGCACTTTTTTATTCATTCATTTAAGCCCATCTATCTTACAGACAGGTACTATGAACAAAGTTTGATTATTGTTGATAAACTCATTGTAGGGCAAAGATCTTCCTTGTGCATCTTTTTTTATCTGTGTTCAAGCGCGTCTATAGCACGTCCAGTTCGTGGAACTGCTACTACGTGCGCCACCATACACATGGTCTACCTTGCTTGCGTTTGCTTCTTACTGTCATCTGTTATCATTTCGACGCATCACATAACCAGCTCTATTTCATTTAATCTTCTAAGTAAGTGCGTCTTACTACCAATAGTTCTGTGCAATAGCTCTTTACAGTACACAGATTGTATATAGCGTTTGCTAGTATAGAAATTATAGTAGATTACAAAATCATGTTTAAAAATATTTACCTAATTGCTAATATCTACCTTGTATTTGTTATTTACACCATTTACTCTCTCCTTTATTTAGGTTTTCTTTTCAAACCCTATATCTTCTTACAGCAGTGGACATCCTACTGCTTAGATGAGTTAAGATTTCTTTGTCTTTAAATTCATAAGTATTCGGAACCTTATGCAAAAACTAAGTGCCAATATAAGTTGTTGCCAGTAAAATAAATATTAACAACTATTAGGCAAAATAATACATTTCTTCATATATATTGACGCATAAATACATATTATAGAGGCATGCTTGGTCTACGTGTTGGTAAGTCTTTATTATATATCTAATTCATTTATAATAGGTGCACATGTAACTTATTCTTACCCAATACAATCCATTATACGAGTACCAAAGTAGAGATAAAACTGTCCGCCAATCACAAAGAAAGCTATTGGTCTTTAAATCGCATGACGTGTTGTCACAACAGTCTCTCTCAACTTATTAAGGCGTCCTCTATTCCGGTTTCTGTATGGCTACCCAGGATTAATAATCACTTCTTTATTTAGTTCTTTTTTTAGTCATTTTAACGCTACGCCGTCGGTGGCGCCAACCAGTTTTTTTTGCATACGTTTTTTATGCTCGTTTTTACGTACGCATTTAATTAAAAAGCAAATTTTAATGCACGCGGAAATTTAATGTACTTTATGCCGAGTCAACCGGTTGATACGTTTTTTGATTACCGTAATCGAAATTATAGATTGACCGATGTCAGCGATGACTTCCTTAATGTACAAAACAGTGTGAAAATTACATGCATTCTTAAAATTACTTTTACCTATAAAAGGTGTTTCTTGTGTTTACGATGTTCATAAAATTTCTTTTATTTATTTTACTTTTTAAGTATTTTTAACCATCTCCTCTGGTATCTTCGTTGATGTTAAATATATACCTCTGTGTATGTATCTGACAAATACTGGTTTAATACTATTTCCCGCAATAAAGAAGATCTTTTGAAGTTGAGTATGTCATGTTCGCATGAAGAATGTAGGCTAACACCTTATTAATTAACGTTTAGACCTTAACAAGCATGTAAAAAGGCATATATTTGTTTATCTCTCTTTTATTCATTGTGACAATAATAATGTAAGGAAAACAAGACATTTCCCATGCAATAAGTACCGTTCTTTATTCGGTACTAAACAGTCTCACACTACTTATATGTACTCGGAGAAAAGAATTTATCATCTACTTTTATTGAGACCCTCGCTTTCAGATGTTGATATATCAAACAGAGGTCATAGTAAACTGGACCAAAAAACCATTATAATTAGAACTATGCTGCCGAAGAAGTTTCATTAAACGCGAGATCTACTTGACGGTGGCTACTGTAATAAGAACTATGCACTCGCATAATTTCTTTGGAATTAGGAGTCTATGTAAATTGGATATTGTTTGTACAACTGAGCCGAACTTGTCTAAACAAACTGTCTTTATACAGTGCGTTTATGCATCATTTAAAGTTAGACCTGTTCCTTTTGGTAGTACTATTTTTGAAGATATGTACACACTAACTATTGTTTCATGATATGAACACGGCAAACTGTTTACTTAAATGTGTCATTTTGGAACAAAAGGCAAATAGAAAATGCATATATGTATGTATATGCGCATATGAACTCTGTTTGCATTTGAAGCCAAAACGTAACTGTACTCGACAAACTTATGCACGTAAACTATTCAAAAGAATTCATCATAATACACGGAATCGATTAATATGATATTAGTGCTCTTCAGGAATTGTGTAATTAAATTCATTCACGGTGCATAGTGTTTCACCATTCCCGTGTGAAAATAATTAAATTCTACACATTTGATGTAATTCGATAGATGGCGTGATAGCCGCCGCGAGGAACAACTATAGAACAACTATATGAAACGTGTAGTTGAGTGTACATAAATATGATTGTTTTATGAACACACACGTATTGCAGACACATGTGTACCTGACTGCAGTCACATTATCTCACGCATCGCATTTCATTTCAGTCGCACAATGGAGGTTGTGGTCTAAATAAGAAGCTGTAGCGTGTAGCGGAATCTAACTAAATATTTACATAGTGTAAAATAAAGTCGCTTCCCAACATCTGTCCCTTTGTATGTGCGCTTAGATCTTTTAAACTACGCAACGGATTTTAAAGCGGTTTTTACTAATGCATTAAATGATCAAGGTTTTTATATATACCTATATAATTTGCAGATAAATATTACACCCGTGCGAAGCCGGGAGCGTAATATTTTTTGAAATTTCGAATGAGCACATTGGAAATGAATCTACGGAATTCGAAAAAAATATTATGTTGTTCTGACTTGTTGACTTCTTTCTAAAAGGTTAAGCTACCCTTATTCCAATCGTCTTTATTTTAGGCTCAAATTGTAGCTGACTAAATTGTCCAGAGGAGTTTTCCTCAAATTTTTGATATCATTCTTCATTTCCAAAATATCGAGCGCCAAAATAAAAAATTCGGAAAAATATGATTTTTTTTTCACTATTCCGGCCATAACTTTTTTTATTATTAGTTATAAAAAAAATTTGAAAAATTCTTTTTGCACCTTACAGCTCTCATAAATACGCCCTTTTTGAATATCATATCTACACAACCCTCCGAGATATAAGGGGGTCGCACTTTTTCGTTAAATTGGGGCCTATACAGAAGCGAACGAAAAGACATTTCCAATGTCAAAAAATCCACTTATCTCTACCAGGGACTTATTAGGGAACGGGCGAATACATAGATAATGTTGATAACTTCAAAGTCGCTGCCGCTCATAACCGACAACACAAAGCCTTATATTTCCAAGAAGACTTTCTCATAAAACAACACGAACCTAATCAAAGGTGTACTCGTTGTCGGTATGAAATGCTACCAATGCAACACAGAAAAACACCTGACTTGGCACTCGCATGTAGGTAAGGCGAAATATGAAGCATTCACACGTTCGCATTGTAATTTATGCAGGCATGTCAATACTCACTACTTATATTACAATACAATGTAGAAAGCACAAAGAGAAAAAAAAGTTATTTTGTAAAGTTTAATTAAAATTTTATATTTAACAATGAGGAAATTCTCTGACGAGTTACCAATGTCTTGTCTTTGTTACAAGGCCATAGAGTGTATTATTGGGTTATTTTGGAGTTTTTTGCTAAATAATTAATGAGAATATTGCTTTCGCATGCGACTTTGGAATTACTTTAGAAAATTGCTATTAAAATATTTTTTTTTATAACATCTGTTTAAAGATTCCATTCAAATTGGATGAGAAATGAAAAGTCCGGTTTTTTCTGATTTAATTTAATTAAATTAAGTTTACTATTTAATTTGAATGAAGTCAGAAGAAAATCAGTATTGTAGGTATAGCCTAGGTACTAGCGACCCGTTTTCTAGTTCGCATTGAATGCATTTTTTTTGCAAGTACACTTTCTTCTTTCTTTCTTTCCTAATTTTTCCCGCTTTCCATTATTTAACTGATTTTACAGTATAATACAACACGCTTCTATGTGAAATCTATCAAAACTGTAAGGCCACAGTGTCTTTTAGAATATTCCAAACTAAATAGTTATACATTTATTAAATACTAGGTGGTGCTCGCGACTTCGTCCGCGTAGAAAAGTATAAAACGCCATAAACCGTATTTTGGATTGATGGCGCTATCTCCCGGGCCAAGCCGCTAGTATTTAACTACTTTTATTTTAGATTTCCCGTAGGAATGAAGCATTTTCTCACGGTTAAAAGTATCCTATGTTCATCACGGATAATCTCGGCTTCTAATGGTACAAGAATTCTTCAAATCGGTCCAGTAGTTTCGGAGCCTATTCTATACAAACAAACAAACAAATAATCAAATCTTTCCTCTTTATAATATTAGTATTGTAGATACTAATTTACTAAATATAATAATAATTATGTACATTACCAAGAATCGAGTGAATTCAAATGTATTTACGATTAAGCTTTTTCCACTAGCGTGAAATCCGTTACCTCATTTTATTGACTTCGAAACGACTCAACCAGGGCCCGGCAAGAATTGTAATCAGTCATAAAATACTGAGACAGAGTGCAATTAAACGAATCAAATCATCGCTATTACAGACAGGTTATTGTGATCTGGTGCACTGTCCTCATAAAAAAAAAAATATTACTATTCCCTTCCATTACACCCTCGCTTTTTACTACTTTCTCCTAGAAAGACAAAAAGTTGAAAAATAGCCCTTAGGGTGTAGGTAATTGGGTCGCTTTTGGAACACTCTCGATATTTAATATTCCACGATAAATAAGTAGGTATAATAAGAGGTACAATAAAGGTCTAATGTAATGTTAGTTGGTAAGCTAAAAAGTGTTGAGAAGTATAAATACGCTGATAAAGTAATAATATATCATTTTTAATTATTATTTTAAAAAAAGAATAGTATAGAATAGAATAACAGTTTATTTGCAACAAAGGACATAAATACATAATAAAAAAAGAAAAACACACACACATACAAACGTCCCCTGTCACAAACCGGCTCCAACTCAGCATAATGCAGGTTGTAGAAACCTACGCTGGTCTTCCGTTGGAGCCGATGGTGAGGTTACGCACTTACATATTAACAAAACATACAAAACATAAAAGCTCCAAAATACAAAGAAAATTTTGAAACATAAATTAGTTAAATTCAATTACAACCTATGAATGTGTAAAACAAAAAACATATTTATACAGACAAGAGAGAAAAAAAAAATACTAGGAATAAAAACAAAAATACAAATACTTAAAATTAAAATTTCAGAAGGCACTGGTGTCATTCCGCAGTTGCTCCTCGCTTTTTTGGTGTTCGAAAATAAACTTCTTTAATTTATTTCTAAAATTATTAGTACTTTGCAGGTCCCTAATAGGCGGCGGGATGTTATTCCAGCACTTTGACGCAGCATATCGAAAGCTTCCTCTAAAGGCAGCAGTACTATGGCGCTCTATTACTAGCTGCGTCGAAGACCTGCGAGGATGAACATCCCTCCACGACAACTTTTCATAGAGATAAGAAGGCTCCCTATATTTATTGACGCCAAACATAAGGCACGCGAGATGAAGTTTGCGGCGATGCTTCATTTTTAATATACCATGCTTATTTAAAAATGGAGTCACATGTGATCGCCATGGGATATCAAAACAAAAACGAGCACAAGCATTTTGGACACGCTTTTCTAATAATAATTTCTTATTCATTTAATGTCTAATTGTTTTAACATTACATGAAAATTAAGCGATTTGATTGAAAATAATTCATAGGAGGTTATCTTGAAATAAATGCTGGTTTGTAATAAATAGGTAGATGACTATGTTTAAATCGTTAAACGTATTTTAATGAAACTTAGTATAAAAGCTTGGAAATTTAACCCACTTAAATGTTTTAGGTCCTACTTTATTTAAGTGGCTTAAGTGTCCTAGAATCGTGTATCATTTTATTCAATTTAGCTGGGAAATGAATACCTAATTCTAGTACATATATTTTCTAATATAAATATATCAATCAATCAATCATCAATGCTAATAATAAATCTGTAAGTGTAGGTATTGTATGTATGTATGTTCCTAAACTCTTAAACGAATTAACTGATTTTCATAAAACTTGGTAGATAAATATTTAGACGTTCATAGGACACAGGATAGACTACTTTTTTCCTTTTATAACGCGGACGAAGTAGCATCTTCAGTTCAACATATAACCTAATAACTAGTTCAAGCTCCAGAGATTTCGTATTATGCAATGAATGTAAAAAGTCTTAGAAGAAAACCAACTGCGCTATTGTGTGGAGAATAGTTTAATTTGCTATACTGACATGTTTTCACTCGAGTTTATTATTTATATAATTTTATGGAAAAATGGGTGTTTTTTTAGTTTTTTGCTTATAAAATTGAAACTATCAGGGTAATAACGATGATGTTGCCAGACAATTTGTAGAGAATGAAAACACGAAGAAAACACGAATGACTCGATCGGATCGTTAGTTAAGGAAAAAATATGCAAAAACCGGCCAAATTACAGTTTTTTTTTTTTCAAAACTTGTCAAAACCTAGATTGATTGGCTTAGTTATAATAAACTAGCTGTGCCCGCGACTTCGTCCGCGTGAAATAGTGACTTTGGGTAGCTTTTAATTATTTAGGCTTTTTATTTTACAAATTAGACATATTTTAGTGCTTCACAATAAAAATACTTATTAACTCTAAAAAGAACATTCTAAAGCCGACATTAGTCGTATGTCACCCGTGACACTAATCATCTTTCAAAACCCCGAGCGCAAAGAGTTTCCATACAAATGACGATACTTCTATACAAACTTTTATCTCCCCTTTCAACCCCTTACAACCCCTTTTCCGCATTAAAAAGTAGCCTATGTCCTTTCTGAGGTTCTAGACTACCTGTTTACCAAATTTCATTTAAATCGGTTCAGTAGTTTTGGCGTGAAAGCGAGACAGACAGACAGACAGAGTTACGTTCGCATTTATAATATTAGTAAGGATTGTACAAGAAAACGTCAGGACGTGACGTCAAGTCTGCTGTTGCCAAGCTACTAGTTATCTTTCTGTTTCATCTCGTATAACAAACAATAGGTGTAGTCTATCATCTCCATTCAAACAATATTACAAAGAATGCAGCTCGTCTGCTTCTGTAACCACTCCTTTACAACATGAAACAATAGCACGTGAGCTGCTGTGTTTCGGTGGATCAGTAACGCATGTTAGGAGCCCATTTCCGTATACCCTTATATTTTATTCTATCAAGTTCGAAAGTGCATTTGCAAACCCTTTTTCTGGTAATAGTTAAGCGACGATAGCGACCTATTACCTATTCAATTTTATAAAATATACTAGCCAGTGCCCGCGACTTCGTCCGCGTTGCAAAAATAAAATATAAATACCTATGAGTAATAACGCCTGACATTGGTTATCACTGTGACGACGGTGGCGCCGCCAAGCGACAGTGGCGCCCAATCAAACAATACTAATAATAAATCTGTAAGTGCTACGTATTGTATGTATGTATGTTCCTCCATAACTCTTAAACGAATTATACAAAATTTGTTGAGTAGTTAAGGCGTGAAAAGGTAGCGACAGACAGAGTTCCTTTCACATTTATATGTAATTCTTATTAGTATGGAATATATAAAAAAACACACAAAACTTATGAAAAAAAAATGTAATTTTGAAGTCCTTACAGGTTGAACTATACATGTAACTGTCCTTAAATTTTACATAAATAATAACATTTTATTGTATACATTACGGAGTACATATTATAATGTGTTGAAACACCACACCTTACGAGTTCTAAATGGAAGGAACGGAGGTGCGCTTTCCGGCTTCACTATGTGCTATAAAAAATATATTAAGAATATAGATATTGCTAATAAAATACCTAGGCAAAAAACCCTTCGCTTGTAAACAAACCAGTACAAAGTGACCCAGTATGTGAACAGGAAACAATCTAGACTTCGTATCACGTGTCTGTAACATAATACTAGCAAAACCGAGGGGGTATAAGCTTACGCTACCGTTAAGAAAGTGTACGTATAAACAATTCTGCATAAATCGATTAAAATTTTGTTTTGTAATAAAAAATGAATTTATTAACGCAAAAGTCGGTCTATAATATTTATTTTAATAGACCATGAAAAATATTTTTGGAGTTGAGGAAACAATTATTGGAGTTGAGGAACAATATACATATATATTACTCAAACAACAGACTGGTTTAAGCTTCTATTATATTTGTATGAGGAGACATTTAACATCGATCCATCCATATCTAAACTATAGAAAGTTTCGTAAATACCCAGCTGATTTATCATCGGTGGGTAAGCGAAACGGACACAATAACGTTTCGACACCATAATTGTGATTTATCTTTCTCCTATTTTAGTATTCATAGGCGAAACACCACTTTACAGCTAACCTCATGCAACAAGATATCGTAACTGTTCATAATGTCACTGTAAAGACAATGTGTCGTCACTCTTTCTTATGGCCAATAATGTGGATGATCTTGTTGAGTTGACAAAAGATAATGCAGATGGTTTTAAGTCCTATTAAACTTTACGACAGGTTTTAAATAAGCCACAGGTGCATATAACACGCCTTTTGGTAATAACTAATAGCGAGATGTGAAAGAAGTATAAGATACATTATAAGACATATATACATTTTCCTTCGATCAATTTAGGCAAAAACGCTTTTGATCACATGCAATGCTAAACAACCAGGGATAAAAACAATTTAACATGATACAAGAAGTTAAGGATAGTCATGAGAATCATCCTCAGAGGTGCTTGTGTAAATATAAATACATAGCGTATCTAATGTAAGATTTTCCCCTAGCAGTATGCCAGATGAAGGAGCGCCATTCTTTATACTCATGCACCGAATCAATTTTCTTTTTTTGTTTAGTAATGAAGTTTAGTGTGTTATCTATATAATATAGAGGTAGCAGACAGGCTCACTTGATGGTAGGTGGTTACCGCCGCCTAAGGACTTAAGCAACAAAAAGGGGAGTGCTAGTGCGCTGCCTACCCTGCAGGAGTTTATTTACAGCTCGCTTGAAGTAGCCCATATTGTAGCTAGGTGGAAACACCTCAGGAGGGAGATTATTCCAAAGTTGGCGCGTCCGCGGGATCCAAGTATCCTAGTAACTAATGCGGATGAACATCACATCATGACGCGCAGTACGGTGGTAAAAACTTGGTGTAGGCATTAGTTGGAACAACTCATCAGAACACTCACCAATGTTGGACAATGTTGGCTGTTATTTTTTTTCCACCATGCTCGAATCAATATTCGTTCAAATATCCAGTGGGCGAACATTATTACAGGAAAATTCGACCAGTGATAGAACACTAGTGTAGGTACATAACAAGGGAGATTAATTATTGATCAAATCGATACACCGGATATTAACTAACAAAAGAGTAAGTGAAATGAGGCCTTTAAAAAACGGAATCAATCTGAAGTAGATCACTAGGGGTGTGTATTAAGTGTCGGTAGGGTGTATTGTTTGTCACCCTCGTGGCAGACAACCGTTTGTTGATGTCACGTACTTATATCGACTTTACCACACAAACCGTTCGCCATCCCTCGTCAACGATATCCAAAAATTTACAAAATAAATTATAAATTACTTATTGGTACAACTACAGAATGTAACAGAAAGACAATGAAAGTTAGTTCAGTCCACGGTTTATTTATTTATTTATTTTAGTAGTTAAATAATATATAATTTTAGTTTAGACATTTTATAGTTTAAAAAAATGTCAAAATAAGTAAACAAAAATTCACAACTTTACCACCTCTTTCACCAACGTCATGTAAAGTGTTGATTAGTTACTTTTAGAAATCATTTTCTGTTTTATTGAATTATGCACTCGTTTTACTGCATCATTCGATAGGCGATTTTTTTATTATTATTTTCTATTTAATGTTTGGAACGTTTACCGTACAAACAAAGGTATATCAGCTCGATTATTCCCGGTTACCGGTGACTTTAAATGACAGTTACGTCAAGTAGGCCATACTTGACGTTTGTGAAACAGGCGCTTAGAAATCAAAAAGTGAAATGTTTCAGCAATTTATTTTTAAATATTTTCAAGGTAATTACGTTATAATTATCTAGGTAATGGATCATGTAACCCAAGGTTAGTTTTGTAAGGTGGTATGTGTTTACAAAGTTTTCGGGACGCGGTACTATTGACTAGCTGTTGCCCGCGACTTCGTCCGCGTTAAAAATAAAAGATAATAATACAACGCCTATCAAAATATGTAAAGCAATGTAACGACAGACATTTTTAGATAACTGGTGACCCTGGTGGAACATTTAACCTAGTTATGTTCATCCTGAAATTCTATGTAACTATCATCGATACTAATAACAAATCTAAGTGTAGGTATTGTATGTATGTACGTATGTATGTTCCTCCATAACTCAAACGAATTAACTGATTTTCATGAAACTAGGTTTTCTTTTTTCTTTTTCAAAGCGGATGAAGGCCAGCTAGTTGGTAAAAAATATTTTTAAATCGCATGTATAATTTCGAAGAACAAACATTCAAAGTTTACCTATTTATTATATACTAGCTATTGCACGCGACTTCGTCCGCGTAATTTTATAAAATATAGCCTACTAGCTGGTGCCCGCGACTTCGTACGCGATGATAAATTAAATATATAAAAGCAATTACAACGCTTGACAACTTGTTGCTATAACACATTGACCAGGCGTTAGTTACAGTTTTATATTTTAGATAATCCCTCGGGAACATTTCTTTTTTTCTGGATGAAAGGTATCCTATGTCCTTTCTGGTGTCCCAGACAACGTGTACGCAAAATTTCATGGTGATCGGTTCAGTAGTTTTGGCGTGAAAGCGAGACAGACAGACAGAGTTACTTTCGCATTTATAATATTAGTAAAGATGTTACTCGCTGGTAATATAGCGTCCCAACAGTGAAAGAATTATTCAGATCGGTCCAGTAGTTTCGAAGCCTATTTAATACAAACAAACATACAAATCTTTCCTCTTTATAAAATTAGTGTGGAATAAATTATTATTATAGTTAAATTATAAGAAAAGTTGACACCCAAAAAAAACAGACCCGAACTTTATCACTTTAATTGGGTACAAATATCTCTATTACCATTATTACGAAACTTCACACTGTCCCTTTGTGTTACACAAATACATTATTGAATATTTATTATACATTATCTAAAGGTATGGCCGTTGGCCTACGCGACATTCGATTACTCGTGTGTCCCTGTGATAAGAGATACGAATATGTAAATTGAAACTTAATATGAATTGGTTTGAAGAGCAATGAACTATGATGGCCTACAATTAACTTTCTTCTATTTTACACCCATATATAGAGAGGGCTATACGAAATTCTTATAAATGTGAATGTGAGTTTGTTTGTTTGTTACGCTTTTACGCAGAAACTACTGAACCGATCGGGGACATCAGAAAGGACATAGTTAGGGTACCTTTCATCGTTCAACGCGGACGAAGTCGCGGGCACCAGCTAGTAGGCTATAAATATAAATAAGTATTTATTTCGTTTTATAAATTACTATTTGATTACTACTTATAATTACTATTTATAAATTACTTTTTGGTGTCCCAAACAACGTGTATACAAAATTTCATCGTAACAAACAAACAAACATTCACATTTATAATATTAGTAAGGAAGTAAGGATTATTCACAATTAATTAACATGAATAATATTATAAGCTGAATTATAAAATGAATATGATTTTGGCAATATTTTAGCAATAACTAGGTACTTAGTTAGCGACCCGCCCACGGCTTTGCACGGGTGTAATATTTACTTCAATTTATGTACTTATAGCAACCATCTTCGTTTATCTCTCTCTTTCTCTCTCCTTCTATGTCTATGACGAAGTCTATGATGACTACGATGACTAAGTCTATTCTATGACGAAGTCGCGTGCAACAGTTACTATTGTACACAGGTATAGATTTAGATCTTGCATTGTAAATGCTAATATAATGCCTCTTCTTCTGGTTTCTTTAGTTAGGTTAGATATAGTTTTTTTTTTATGTTAAGGTCCACTTGATGGTAGATGGCCACCGTCGCCTATAACACAAGCAACGCCATAAGTGCCACAAGTGCGCTGCCGATCGTACAAGGATAAAGGATAAGGGATAAGGGAGGGATGGGGTAATGGGCTCTGGCATCCCTTACTCACTCACCGAAACACAACAGCACCATAATGCTGTTATTTCACGGATGCAATGCATTTCAGATTTCATAGGTTGGATAACCTACATTCTAAAATAGGTTACATATTGTGTATGTAATATACAAGATGTAACTGACATAACTAGTTTGAAAAGTTTAATGTAGGTATAACCTACTGTAAGAATGTATCACAAAGCACGAAGTACAACCTCGTAACAGTTTTTCAGCTTCTCAGTTACGAGCACTAAACTTGTTCAGTAACACACTGTTTTAATTACTTTTGTTAGTGTTCACTAGAACGGTTTCGTTGTATAACGACTGTGTCCTATGTAGCTTAATCTAAATACGTTTTAGCTGGTGCTATGTTGCAAAGATCCAGTAACATACATTTTGTGTCATATTTTAAATGTAGGCAGATATTCCGAGTGTACATTTATCATAGTAGGTTACTACCAACCAATAGCCAGTTAAGGGTAGAACCCGGTAGAAGACCTTCACTGCTGAGCATCCATGCTTTATTTTTCAAACGTTCACACATTTTTATACATAATAATGTTCATAGTTAATTATTTTTATAACTACAGAGTTGTTCACACGACAAACTTTTCCCTCGCATCACGACACCTTGGCATGCTCTAGTGTACTTATTAGCCTGACTGATGTAGCTTAACGTCGCAAAAACACTTAAAACGTTGAATTATTTTATGGACATGTATGGAAATGAGGTAGCCAATGTTGGACAAAGACATGTCTATATAAAAGACGAACCAAATGAACTGCTGAATTCACAGCCCTATTCATTGAGTAAGCCATATAATATCACCAAAGTTAGCAAAGATGCTCGAGTGGTTGAGGCTCAGAGGTCTCGGGCTGGATGGCAGGACCAACTTTTTTTTTTTTACGAGGAGAAATCCTTTTATTGATCCCCTACCGCTGGCTAGGCGGCAGGGGTATGTGGGGGTCGACCAGCATACTCCGCGTACGCACGTGCAGGCGGAACTGACCCCTACCCACTAAAACTCCCCGGTGCCTCTTTGCCCATTGAGTGGGGGGTGGACGGGCTCTGCCGAGGCACCTGCTCCGACCCACCCCACCACGGGCGGCCTAGCCATTTGCTGGCTAGGCTGACGTCAACGGGGGATTGCCCGGAGACACCCGAGCAATCCCCAGATGGGGGGGACCCGTGCAGGCACACACAGCTGGCGGGCATTTGAAGACAGGCTAAGGCCCCGGCAGGACCAACTTTGGATTTTTGTATAGTTGTGAAATACGTTCAAACACTTGTGTTAATAGCCGACGGTAGCCACCTACCAGCAAGTGGACGATTATCCATCTTATATTTAAAGCTAGACGACAAGCAAGTGGCGACTGTCAATATCACCGTACAATCAATAACCGTAAAAAAGTTTAACATTTTATTATGTTTTTTTTTCATTAATGTGGTTAAGATTTTAACAATTAATCGTACATTTGGTCAAAAAGACGTTAAGGTGAAAAGGAATT
The DNA here is from genome assembly GCA_918317495.1 of Synanthedon vespiformis. NCBI lineage: Eukaryota > Metazoa > Arthropoda > Insecta > Lepidoptera > Sesiidae > Synanthedon > Synanthedon vespiformis. The sequence continues at coordinate 10,806,514 of OU906948.1, forward strand.
TGATCTGTCTATAGATAAATGAATGAAATAACATAGGATGAAAAATAGTTCTACAATTACTTATCATTGGCAACATCTCACGGCAACATAATTTAGAGGCAATACTTTGTAATAGCCGTTTACAGTTTCTAGCAAAGATTCTCAAACTGTTAATCGTCCACTTGTGCATTTTATTGTGCAGGGATAACTAGTTCACCATTCCGACGGTCTAGCAAAACACTAGTCTAGTAACAATATTAAATTAAATATACTTGCCTAAGTATAATCAGTAATTTATGTTAGATATATAGTTACTGATGCCTAATGCTTCATTATTTGCAGATGATGGAGCAATCTAACCCAGAAAATGCCTGTTCACTCGAACTTTAAAAATATTTGGGTTATATCAGCTCGAAAACACAAAACGACGGACGGATTATAGAGAGTAGGGCATGCGTATCGTATAGTTAGAGTTTTTAAAATGTGTGGTCCGAAAGAGAGGAATTTTGACATGAGGATATATCCTCATGTCAAAATTGTCAAAAAATGTCAAACTATATTCCTTATAAGGATATCCTTATAATACTTATAAGGAATATAGTACTCTCTAAGCGAGAGCGCGTCTAAATGTCCGATGGAAGAAAGAGGAAGGCGGTATGAGCTCATGCAGCTATCGAGCACACTTTTTTAACCTACTTTGAGTATCACTGGTATTAACGATTCCTTTCTAAGGCCTTGTTATTAGCAAATAAAAGAATATTAATTTAAGTAGTGGGCGGCCACACTGCGTTTCGCCGTCATTTGGACAGTCCGGCTTCTGAATGAAGGTGTAACCTGTGAGGACAGCCCTCATCAGTCAGCACCTCCCAGAAGACCACCGTGAAGTAGTACCATGTGAAAGTACAATTACATAGCTATTGTGTTTCGTAGTGTAGTTACGTGTTAAACAGAGTTTCTTTTAACAAAAGTTATACTGTGGTATAATTACTATCTTCAGTGTTCTAGTGCGGATTTCCTTATTACAAGCATTTTGTCGAGTGGAGAAATCACGCGATGAAACGTTGATTGTACACACTTTCTTACTTACTGCAAATAATATTTTTTATGTGTAATTCTTGTTTCTTTTTCTTATGTGACAGCTTCCCAAAACATGTTACAAGACCTCAGAATAATCAGAATTTAGATATTTTTTTCTTTTGTTTTATCTATTTAATAATTTCGGTGTTATCAATAACTTGAAATCCCCAACCATCATGATGGAATTTCAAACAGTAGGCGAACAATACGATATATTATTATATGTTAGGCTAGCCTTTTAAATTTTTAATTTAGTTTTAAATTTAATAAAATGGAGTCATTTGGACTCAATTCAATTCAAATAATCTAATATTATTTAAATGTTATTTTGTATCAGTTCAAATAAATGTAAAAAATTAGAAATACATTTTATTTAATTTAACGTTAAAACATTATAAATACTTAACTATTAAAGATTAAAAAAAGAACAGAATTTAATAAAAAAAACCTGATATATTAGCCTACTTTTGATGCAATGACACACATACCTACACAAATTGAAATCGCCAGTTATTTTGTAAGTGAAACTGTAAAATGTCGATAAAATGTTAATTTTCACTCAACATTGTTGAATCCGATCTCATTTCGCATTACGATAAAGTTTTTTAATTGCTTTTAATGCCGTTTTGTATCGATGCTGTCGATAAAATCATTTCCTTATTGTGGTTCATATTTTTCAGTATATTAAACTTCACCTATAATGTACATTCGAACATAAAATGTACTTTTGCTGGTAATATACCTACGTCTTACTGTCATAAAGTTTAAAAATCCTAATATTATCCAAATGTTGGAATATATACCTATACTTGAATAATTTTATTAATAAAAATAAAAAAATTGTAATTTTTTAAGACTGACCAAAACAGATTTATTTTTCTATAAAGAAAAATAAAATAAACACAAATTTCAAAATAAAATAACATTGCAAATTAATGAAAAGAATTCGTATTTTTTGTATTTTGTAGATTTTCAGTCTTTAAGTGGAGGAACAATATAAGTAATCCTGTCATAGAAACTTAAAATAAACTAACTAGTTATACCTTATGACTTTATCTCTTGACTGTCGAAACCCTAGCCGTCGTCGGTGTCACATCCGCTTTCCTTGACTACAATTGACACTACTTTCAACATTGTAACGGTTGGTCAGATTTTTAGCCCAATAATTGTACCCTTGACTCAGTTTCCGGTAGATTTATAAAGCAGGGTGGTAAAAATTAATAGGGACATAAAATTTTAAAGTGTCATTTGTATTTAAATACCAAATTATGTATGCCTCATTCAATTTCATAAAATTCACTGATCATGCCTTATTTAGATTTCTAATTAAAATTAAGAACAAAATATATTAACATGTCATAACAGTTGACCTTATGTTTTATGTTATTGGAGCTTGTTATGTATTACAAGTTGGAGATATAATTACAAGTTGAAATTCGAAAACATTTAGCCACAAATCTTCAAAGCGCAATTGCTAAACAAGAGATTGTACTAACACGATTACTGGGTAGGGAATGTACAGTTAACCGCAATATTTACTATCACAACACCGACCTGTGCGCCCACGCATGCTCTCAATGGAGCCGACTGTCGCAATCGCGATGTGTGCTCGGTTGTACGGTGACCAGCAATATTCGATACTTTGATAGCATTACGTTTGGTTGGAACGTTTGGTGCACTTTTGGAATACAAGTTATGCATTTATACTATAAAAAAATATATCGCTCTATTATTCCACCCTAATAAGGTATGTTTCGCTTTTAAGCGAACAATTTATTAAAATTCTCCACGTACAAAATACAAAAAGGCAACAATTTTAAAACAAGATGTGCAAAATATTCTCATTATTTTATTAATTTTTGTCATTAACTTATGATCTTAATATTATATGTCATTTATTATCGATTTATTCTTTATGCTATTATTAATATCTCTCACATATTGATAACATCAAATCAAACTAACAGCATTGTTAGTTTAAACTAACAGTAAACTAACAGTGTTTTTGTAAACTAACAGCAACAGCAACTAAACTAGCAACTGAGTTATTGAAGTATCAAACGTGCAAGTCGTACTATTTATAATCCGCGCCAGCAAGTCTAGGGGAAGTGATTGTTGCCATAATGGTGCTTCATAATGCGTGTGTTGATTGTTGTGTTCTTGTTATGTCTACCCCGTGTCGGTCTTATGGTTCGTGAATATATTCATGAATTTTAGTGCATGCAAATCTCAATTGTAACAATATATCTACTGAATAATTTGACCTGACTTTTTTTTGTAGTTCTGCCAAAATTAAAAATTAATTTTCAACTCTTACTGGACTCAAATAATTTGGTATCTTGAAATATAACCAAAAAGTCCAAGTTCCATGACCTAGGTTAAAATACTTAAACAAACTTGTAACACGCCGTTTTAGCGTCGTGCGTCGGGGTTTAAAAATATCCTCAAGGTCACTAAGCGTCCATTTTAATGTTATACTTCTGATATTGGCCAATCTCTGGGCAAAAATGTCGCATATAATGTATCTGGGCTATTGCAGTCTATGGTGTAAATGGGCTAAAACTAACTAATTATACTTCTGAACAATTTTTTAAGACCATCGTACTAAGAAAATAACCATGCTAGTCAATGTAGCTCTTAAAATTCATTACCCTATTAGTTATACATTTTAATCTTGAACTAAGAGTTTATCGCAGAAAAATTATAATAATTAACTATATTTATATTAGAAAACAAATAATAAAAATATGTTTATTACACTTCATTCATAATTACTTTTGATTATGACATCGATTATAATAAAATTAAATTAAACCTGACTTTGATAAATTTTAATGTAGACACAAATAACTTAACTTTTATTAATAATCTTTTAAAGGCAATGCACGGCGTTGAAGGTCCGTGGTCAGTTTAATTTTTTTTTATCATACAAATCGTAAGGCAGGCTGACGATTCTGTAGATTGTTTTTCTGTAGATTGGGGTTGCTACAGTAGTCCCTAATCTCAAACAATATTAAAAGGGATCAGGAATAAGGTGTATACCTACTTAGTTGGTTATCTTCTTATAAATAAAAGGCAATGTATGTATGTTACCATATGGACATACACACATGCATGTATGGACTTCAAAACCGCCGAACCGACTGTGATAAAATTTTGAGACAATCTTCAGTAGCACTACCATGAGTTGCTATCGAAATCTTACGTTAGTTTACTTCTGTCGATAACGAACGTTTCACCCTTCATGTGCTAGTGAATGATTTAACTACTAACGTTACGGTATTTCTCAAGAGCATCAGTCAAATTTGTAACTCATGGTACCGATTTTGTATAGAAATGTCAAGTTAAACGTCAGTCGCTAATGGTCGCTAGCGACTACATTCGATAGGTTTTTCACTTATACAACTCATGTTACCGGTTTTAGTTCTTTGCGTGGCCGCTAGAGGCGCTGTACAATTTTTCATACAAATATTTTACGTTCTCGCTCATCTCTCGCTAGCGATTTCGGCCGTCATAAACTCATGGTAGTGCTACAGATTAGTCCAGCGGGTAATCCTGTGAAGTTTGGTAGCGATCGGACGCGGAAGATAGGCTATATTTTATGAAGCGACGCAGGGAAGTCGCGTGCAACAGCTAGTAAAAATTTACACAAAAAAAAATTGTAGAACCAATAGATTTCTGTATAATTCGATAACATTTCATATTAAAAAATTCACGAATGAGATAAGTGATGGGTATTTTTTTCCATGGTTAGTTTTCTGAAAGCTTCATGCAGCAAATGCCGGTGTATTGTTATCTAAATTAATTTAGATAACAAATACAGGTGAATCAATCTTTTGCAATTTTAATCAAGTAATAAATATTGCTAATGATTGTTTCTTAGATACGGAAATGGTAGCATTTGAGCCTATATAAAGATAATCTGGTAATCTCCGATGAGTTTTGTAATCCAGATAAGGCAAGAATATCTATATGTATCTAAGATAGACATATAAAATACATATGAGTTTGATGTCGATTCAAAAAAGCATAAAATTATTATGTGAAAAAATGCAGTATAAGTACTTATACCTACACATGATTAAGTATATTGTAACAATAAATTAATGCGCTATCTGTACAGCAATGTTGGCAATGTCCTCAACAAGACCCATTGATCGGTATTTATAGAAATGTCTTCTCTGATTTATTAATGGCCGCTCTTTTGTACCGCGGTCAAATTGTACATTCGTTTTGATTTATAACTGCATAGACAATAACAGGCATTTGTAAAGTACAGTTTAACGATGTGTGGTCACACAGAATTAATTGTGTTCAAGATCTGGTGAAAGAATTATGTTCACCTTTGGTCTATTCTTGCAGAAAACACTTGTTGTTCTATTGTAAACGCGACTTCGTGTATTTTGTTGGTTCATTTTTACTTTAATATTGATTATTCGCTCTCATACGACTTAAAAGATTTAATTCGTGTATAAATTCATATATAAAGTGGTTATGTAATTGAAAACATTTTAGATTATTAAAAACTACAGATAAAGTAGATGATAATAGCATAAGTAAATCTTTATAAAATAAATATTAGGTATTATGTATAAATATGGATTTTATAACGATCCCTGTAGGCTTCAAAAATGCTCAATGGATTTTGATGGAATCTTCAGATTAGCACAACGAGTGATTTTATGATTGGATAAACAGGTTTTTTTTTGTGTCATGTTTTCTCTACAAATTAAGACAAAATTGGTTTTATTCTGTTTAATAATAAAAATGAATTCAATGCCTGGCATAAATATATTTAGCAATAAATTTTAGCACCTAAGAAAAACAGGCGCGGGCGAAGTCGCGGGCAAAGGCAAGGGCAAATATATGTATTAAATTTTCATAGTGGCACGGCATACTGCAGTCGTATACTAGACTAGACACTCTAGACAGAATGGTCTTCTTCTTCTTAGGTATAAATGGCAAGGAGAAGAAGAAGAAGAAGACCATCTGTTACAAAAGATCGTCCTGAAATAACGGTACGTGTATCTGTCAAATGAACTATTTCCATAGAAATAATAACTACTCGGTAAAATTGTTACATTTATTGCTCTGAAATCGTATGTTAAAATTGTGCAATATACGGATGTACAAAATATAATGTCTGCATATACACAAACTTTGTGAAGTCGTTGTTTATAGACTGTAAATCACCTTGTGAAATGCTCACAGTATTTTAGGATGATGGGTGCACGTTTCCACAACACGGAGAAATGTCACGTGTAAACATTATTACTAATTCTTAGCGACTTCGTCCGCGTTTAAAAATAAAAAATTGATAAAGCAATATAACACTTAAATGATTGTTGCTAACTATAACACTTTGGCTAGACGTTAGGTTTTTTTATTTGATTTAAAATGAACAGTACTTTTTTCTGTAAGAAGGTACCCTCTATGTCCTAAACTACATCCCGACAATGTTAATGCAAAATTTCATAATGATCGGTTAAGTAGTTAAGGTAACGGAAAAGGTAGATAGACGGACAGATAGAGCAACTTTCAAATTTATAATATTAAGTACGGAATATAAGTATGGATAGTATGGATATTAGTATGGATACAGACAGGCTACTATTAGAGTAAAAACGTCATAACTTTTGCTTTTATATTTAAGTTATAAAAATATGTATTGCGTAGAAGTACTCCTAATCCAATTTCCGTGGGCTATTAATTTATTTTATGTGTTTAAAAAAATATCTACCAGTAAAATCTAGTAATAAAGTGTAGTGGCAGCGCACTGAATTACCCATCTTTAGTTACTCCATTAAGGAAGACCACCATGAAATAAAAGCAAAGATGCTGCTTTTATTTGATTTGACTTTGATTTGCAAGATGTAAATCCATAAAAGAGTTTCGACAAACCTTATCTTTAAATCATGACGTCAAGTATTTCGACGTGACGTGATAAGTTTTGGAAACGTGGCCTACTAGCCTTCTCCACGTGCGGTTCCTTTTTATTGCTTTTTAATTTATGCCAGTTTCGGGTGCTTGGCGTTATATTTATTATTTGATCTAAGGGGGCACTCAACGGCTTAATGGGGGTCTCGGCAACCGACTGAACGCGATGAAGTTTTACAAAATATAGCCATGTCTAATAGCTAAGTTTACCGACCGTAACTTTACAAAAGGTTAAGTGTGTTTTTATGAATCGTTACAGGAATAAATCCTATTATTACCATATTCATGGCGCTGATGCAACAAAATAAATAATAAATGTGACGTCATATTATTATGTGTACCTAAATTATAAACATATAAGGCCTCAAAAAGCAAACGTTTGGAACGTTTGGAAAATTTGGCAACTATGGAATTATCAATTCTTAAAAGAAGATTACTTTTTTGAGTTAATTCACTTTTAAAAATGATACTATAACAGTAAGATGAAACTGGTCATTGTCCAAATAGGCAAAGGGACTTATAATTGAAGGATATTTAATATATTTTCATGTAATGCAGGATATTTTTTATAAACATGTCCATATCAACGTGTAGGAAACGAACAACGCTTGACGTAAATGCATGGGATCTTATTTGGAGTTTATAAATATACGTATATAGCAATTACGTCACAGTCTGGCACGATTGGCATTGTTCATATACTTTCTCATCGCATACATGAACAGATTTGGCAAGCGGTCGCAGCGGTTCAAGTTCGAATGCGGGTAACAATGCCAAGGTGAATGGATCAATAAAGAGAAACACGATACAAGCAAACACTATGATGATACACAATTTTATAGGAAAAAAAATTAGTAAGTACTTCAATACACAGGCTTTTGTAAGCCTGTGTGTTGAATGAATTTATTCAACTTTTAATTCTCTCATGAAATAATAAGTTCTTAGCATTCTTTCTGTCACATTTCTCAAAAATTTATGCTATCGAACTCCAAAGATAAGTGGATTTATTACAAAGTGCATGCTTTATTAATAAACTCTTAATTCCCTACATAGTAGTAGAAAATGCTAAACGAGTTAGAAAATATGTCAATGAGTGGAATAGAAAGAGATCGGTGGGAATAGACAATATAAAATTCCCTATTAGTGTGGGATAAAACATAATAATATATTAACAACATTAGTTACCGTTGTAATGTCCATTCTCGAGCTAAGGAGTTACTTTTACGAATATTTTTGTAGTAAAACTACTAAAAACAGAGTAGTAACACTACAGAAAAGTATTACACGAGCAATATCTGAATGTATAGTAGCCTAGCCTGGACAAATGAGGTCCATAACCAAACTGTCCCACAAGAAATTGAGTTATTGAGACTTTTTAAGAATTAAAAAAATAATCAATAGTTATTTAGTTTACTATTCCCAAAATTTATTTGTGTGGATTTATTACAAAGTGCATGCTTTATTAATAAACTCTTAATTCCCTACATAGTAGTAGAAAATGCTAAACGAGTTAGAAAATATGTCAATCTGTATGGATAGTAACGACATATGTCATGAGTGGAATAGAAAGAGATCGGTGGGAATAGACAATATAAAATTCCCTATTAGTGTGGGATAAAACATAATAATATATTAACAACATTAGTTACCGTTGTAATGTCCATTCTCGAGCTAAGATATTGCTCGTGTAATACTTTTCTATAGTGTTACTGCTCAGTTTTTAGTAGTTTTACTACAAAAATAGTCTTAGTAACTACTTTTAAGAGTTACTTTTTACACTATACAGAAGAGCAATATCTAAATGTCTAGTAGCCTAGCCTGGACAAATGAGGTCCATAACCAAACTGTCCCACAAGAAATTGAGTTATTGAGATATTTTGAGAATTAAAAAAAATATAACTATTGTTATCAACAATAGACAATTAGACGAATTAAAAAAATAATGAATATTTAGTTTACTATTCCCAAAATTTATTTGTGTGGATTTTTTATAAAGTGATTGCTTTAGTATTTTTGACATAGTCAGCTTGATATTATTTGACAAATAAGGGTCAAAATTGCCACTTAACTAAGTCCTATGCCGGACAGTTTTCCGCCTGTCAGTTACTCTTTATCTTAACACATACTTTATTGTAGTTAAAAGCTGTATTGAAAACAGGTTAAGTATATTATCTAGGCTGGATTCTAGCATTGCGTCATACCAGTTCGTTAGGCAACTCGTCTGTTGATATAACTCGATTAGGCTCGTTCATAAACGAGTAACTGACCTTATGTACAATGACACGCGACCACGACCAATTATTGGTTAGTTGCGAATTTAATTAAATTAGTTTTTGTGTTAGATCAATTTAAACTCTTTAAAAAATTTAGCGATGCTTGATTTTTAGAACTAAACCGCACTTCAGATATGTTAACACGCTAAATTAGTATAATTAATAGCTATATTTTGCTAATTATTATTTGAAGTATTGAAATATGTTATTATGTTGCTAAATACAACATAATAATATGTTGCTAAGTGCCAAGTTTGAGCAAAATTAGGCTTTTTTTGTTGAAGTCCCAGTAAGTATTACTTAGTAGTATACTAGTTATGAAAAGAAAATACATAGTTGGAAAAATTGCCAGATAAATTACATCTTTGCGAAACAGGTGACGCATTTACAATAAAATTATAGTTTCCATAAAATCCATTTTATACATATTAGAAAATCTATTGGTTTTTCAAAATTTATAAAATCTAGTGCAATTTAAAACACATTTTTTTAAGTAATAAAAATCGATACGTGCTAGGACAATTTTCGGGATTTTAAAAATTATGTTTTATATTTTGACATATAAGCAAAAATTATTTTATTGATTTTCAAGGAAATATTGTGCAGCCTTCACAGCACTACGTTAAGAATTTATGTAAAAGGTAACATGTGTAAGAGAATATTAAACGAGAATGTAACATTGATCGATTTAACATCGCGAATGCGTCGATGCCAACGAGCTATTTTATCGTCTATCTTTCGAGACTACATCGGGGAAGTAAAATTGTCGTGTCGGACCATGGCCTTCAATTCCGTTAGCTCGAGGCAGCGGAATATTATAAAGGACACCTCTGCACCTTGATTTTATTGACGTTAAAACCAGCGGTGTATCTGTAGCGCCATGTCATCTCAGCCTCAGGACGTCCACTGCTGGCTGGACATAGGCCTCCCCATAATTTTCCAATAGGAGCTGAGATGTAGCCTGGATACACCGTAGACCCGCGGGCCTTACCAGGTCGTGTGTCCACCTTGTTGGTGGACGACGACGTCCTGAGTTGCGCTTGCTGGTCCGTGACCTCAGCGGTCGTCGGCTCTACGTACTCTGTGCCCACTGTCACTTCAACGAACCGCATTAAAATCCCTTTAGTGGTTAAGGAGGAGTTAGCATCCATACAAATTATACTATGTAAAGATGAACTAAAAGAAATACCTAACTATATTGTTTTATCTCTTGTAACAGCACTATTATTTCAGTTTACTATGCGTGTCAAATGATAATAGGACTGGAAATTCGCATTTGGCACCGCATTTTTCACGAACTTCATTACTGATGTGTACGGAGTGCAAGAAAAAACAAGCCAAGAATTAATTATTATTATTATTAGGTTTTATTATTTTTGTAATGTGGTTTATTTATTCAGGTAGTTTATTATAAAATCGTATACATTGACCCATAAAAGAATTACTTATCTCGTGGAGACGCGTTAGCAAACTTAAGAGCTTTGCTACATAAAACCAAAGCCGAAAAGATTGTATAAATACTATTTAAATCGTAATGTAATTTACACTCACATTCACGATTGGTGAATGTGAGTGTAAATAAATAAATAAAAAATATTTATATCTTTGTTATTCGGATTTTTTTGACGATATTACTATGATGACTGAATTGAAACGCATAGTACCTAACTATATTGTTTTATCTCTTGTTATTATTTTAGTTTATAATTATTAATTGAAATTACTGTGAAAATTTTCAGTGCCCGTTCAAACAGATTTTTAACACTTGACAACACAGTCCTTAATTTGTGAAACGCCTGCCTACCAAGGCGAAAACATAGCAACATACCAAGCCATTAAAGATTTTATAAACGATCATACGAAATAATCGATTGTCATTAAAATAATTTACATTGTCACGAACACGATCTAACTATACTCGCACATTATGCACTAGAACGGGATCTCTTGTAAACGAACGTGTGCAATTTGAATCTTAAATTTTGAACGCTTCATCTGACGCAAACCCTCGATAACTACCTGAGTTTAGACTTTAAATACTAAGCTTTAAGAGTCAAATTATTACTTCACAGAATCTAGATAGACTGGTTAAATTCTTAGATAGCAGCTGTATACAATTTTATTGTGATGTATAGCAATTTATCTACGTTTACGTGGTCGTAGATACGATGAGAAGATAATTACTTAGTTAATTACTGAACAATATAAAATTTACATAGCAACCAATACAACCAGTGGTATTTGGAAAGGCATTGTATAACCAGTTTTTTTATATTTGTAATATCTGAGTAGCCTGTTTGACGACAGTATAACCATGCTCTTACAGAAGACCACCATAAAGTAACAACTCGACTTAGACGTAGCCAACTTAATTCTTGTTAAAGTAAACTATAATTGTTAACAACTAGGCTAGACTAGACGTATTGATCAAACCAACTATTACATGTAATACAAATGAATGATCTGCTTGTCTTTATATAACTAAGCGATCCTATTTAATTTGATATTAATAGGAAATTTGCCATTCCTCAATTTGTCATTCAAAATGAAGTTACACCACTTGCCTTCAGCCTCCCATTTATAATTCTACGTTTGAAATATTATTAATTAACCAGTTGTTGACTTGGCGTTGATTAGTATTTTGAATAATTCATGAACACTTTCGTAGGAAACGGAATTTGAAAAACGAAAGTTAGCACAAAAAGTTACGCTACCTACAAATAGTAAAGTAGAGTGAACGAGGTCACCAGAACTATTCTGAAAACAATCACAATTGTATACAAAAAATATGCAAAGAAAATTGTTCACTTTTAGAAATGTAACATCGTAAGTCACTGGTCTAGTGATGGGCTTTGTGTGAGGATAAAGAGTCAAACGGGGCAATGTCAAATGAGTAAATTGAATGTGTCATGTACATTCTCGTACGTAGGGAAACACTACAGTTAAATTAACGGAAACAGTTAATTTATAAATTAAACAATAAATAATTGATTAGTGACTCTTGATATAAATAAATTTATTATAATATAAATAAAGGGGCTATTAAATGAAATTTATTTTTGTATTGTACATTCATAACTATTTCTAGGATTCCTAAAATAAGAGCATCCTCAGTTTACAATCTAATGTATTTAGACAAAGATGTTTGATTGGTCTCGGTGCGCTCGACTAGATACAGCCGCGGCAACAAATACTACGCCGAATTCGGCGCACCCAAGCTAGTCACACTGCAAACTGTTTGTCATGTGTACGTGCCGAGTGTTTTATTAAATTTTGGGCATATCAAAATGCCAATTAGTGTAGTGAAACTGTTTAAAAATATAATGCAACTGTAAAAAAAGTGATAAATACAGACGATTTTTTACACACACAACAATAAAAAGTTGCCGCATTCACGGAGCTATTGCTTTTAGGTAGGGCCGTATCTAGTCGAGCGCGGCGAGACCAATCATTTATCTATGGTATTTAGATATTTAATAAATAATATTAATCATTATCGGTAAAAGATTATTATTTTATTATTAAAACTAGCGACCCGCCGCCGATTCGCACTTATTGCAAAAATATAATACTCTATATATGACAGTCCCATTTGTCGTATAGTACTATAGTACTGATGCCTTTATACGTATCGTCAATTATTCTATTAGTTATTATCTATATAAAAAAAAATCATTAATCAAAATGAGGTGTTAATCACAACACCCAAAAAACGCTTTTCACAGAACGACGTCTCGGGTCAGCAAGTTTCTTATATAACTAACTAACTATGTTATCAACAATAATACATGTTTGCATCATAAACGAGTAACTTTATAACGACCTACTCTCGTTTGAGTGATGGATGAGGAGTCGAGACACAATTCTAAACCACTAACTACCGTTTTAACAGGCGTATCGCGAAATGAACAAATAACTGTTCCGCACAACGGTTATTTTTTAACGCGTAATTAACCTGCGATTTTTTTCGCGCGGGCAACCCCAACACCACTTCTTTTAGAACTCTCGTGTGTTAGGGAAATCTAATGGACGGCGGCTCATTTTAAAATTGTTACTGTCGTGACTCATCGAGAAGAAAATCAATTTAAAAAACATATAGCTGTCTTTTTTTTTTTCATTGAATCGTGATAAAGAAATCAATGTTCAATTGAAGTTAGCCTACATTTTTACTATGATCCATACTGAGAACATGGTCTATTCAATATAACAGAAAGGGCAATTATATTGTAACTTTTTAAGTAACGTATAAGTCGTGCGTTAGAATCTCTGGCTCTATTTTTAAATTAAAAAGAAAAGTACTAATCGATAACCATGAATACTTTTGTGTTCAAGCAGTTCCTTTCTAGATGAGTCATTCTGAGTGACGGTAATTCTATCACCTGCCCATACAATTATTTTGCCAATTAAACTGCATTTAGTCCCATTTCGCATAAACCTTTTATTGCCCTACTTATGGATCATTAAGGCGATACAGCGGTTGATTGAATGCTGATATTACTAGCAATGAAACTTTAGAGACCCGGCAGTAAGGGATGCTGTGTTTATTATACTAAAAAGTACACTCATGAACAAAAGAAATAATCATTAACGATTAAAAAAATACATAAATACATATCACATTTAAGCCCCAAACTAATTAGTTATATTCACAATTTTTTTTAAATATATATGTATGTTAATGTACTCCACTAACTTCGCCTTAACACAAGCAACGCAACAGTCAGTACCTCTACCATAAGTTATAATGACCGCACTCGCTAGCGACAGCGTAAAATATTTATTTATTTATTCAAAATCCATAGGTCTCAACATAAAAAATTACTGATAAAAACAAAAACACACCCTACAGCCAATTAGAAAAAATAATAATATTTATATGGAAAATTGTCAATTTGACATTGAAGTTGACAGTTTTTCATATAACTGTATTACGCTCTCGTGTGAGTGAATGCGGTCATTTTAGTAAAAGCTAGTAAAAGTGCTGCAAGTGTGCTGCCGACAGACGAATAGTTTTTAATTCTATTGTCGACTGTACACTGTGCTGTAGACATGAACACGGTCAGATAACACTGAACATAGTCGTGTATAAAAAACATATATCTTGCAAAACAAATAACAACCGAGTAACTAGGTCAGTTTTAAAAACTAACTGTAATTGTTACTCAATAAAAAGCAGATCTCAAAAATATTATTCAAAAATCTTTACTTATGTATTTTTATTAATGGTAGCTTTTTTCAAAAATTTATTTATTCCTATTCAAATTTCAACTTGTTGAAAGATTTAAATATTCTTTTGATATTTATTCTAAGTAGCAAGGCAACTAAAAATATACATAATGTAACTGCGGTAATGGTACAATATATCTAATGTAAGTTTAATTATAATAAATAATAATTAAATTTAGAAAGCATAATTATTATAAGTCACGTTGCACCAGTTCAGCAGAAATTCCTCCGACCGCAACGAATGAAGAGAATGCGAGAGTGCATTAGTCTGCAAAAACATATAGCACGTGGAAGAAAAGGACAATTTTAATGCACCGATGTGCATTGTGCACGTCACAGGCAAATAAATAACAGTGTTAAATCTTCAGCATTGTATAAAAATGTCAATTTGTTGCTATATTATACCTATGCAATTGTATTTAAATAATGTCGTAATGGATACCTTTTAAATAAGGTATTGAAAGCATAAAAAACAGATATAGGTATTTTTCATATAGAAAAAAGTACAAAACATTGAATACCTAGTTACTACACATAATATTTATAAAAATAAATATGATATTTATGAGAAAAATACACATAATTTGAATAAAAAGTATTACATATGTCCAGATAGCAACCATAAAGTTAGTACAGTGATAATAATAGTTACTGTGTCACTATAAAGGTAAAAAGTATTAAATTGTCACAAAATAAGAATATTTCTGATAAAGTTTTCAAAACATTTGACGGACCCTCATTAAAAAGAGAAATATTCCTAATTAAACCGAGATGTCTTTGATTGATTTTTCAAAATTTTTTTGATACTAAGCTGAACTAGGTATATTATCAGTGAGTAACATAGGCTATAGTTATTATTTTCAAAAAAAATAAAATTAATAACGCGTGCTATCTATGCGCTACTTGGCGCTACTGAAAAAAATTTACAGCGGTCATTTTAGTGTTTAGATCCTATATTTGTACCTAATCCACTACTGTTCTTGCAGTATACTGTGTAAGCGTACCTCATAAAAGCGTTACTGTAAAATTGCAGTGGAATGAAATGTGGAAATTACTTTTAATGGTGTGCAGTGTGCACAGGAACGTATGAAGAAAAATGTTTCTTTTTTTTTTAACCAACGTTTGAAATAAAATTGCTCAAATCATTCTTATTAAAATAATATTGCAAACGATTTGAGCAACTCGATTATTATGCAAAGTTGTGTACAAGCTTATTGTGTACATAACATGGTTACATTGAATATTGTACCGAACTGATATGAGCAAATTTAACTGGAATAATTAGCTAACAGTGAAATATCAGATTACGATTCGGTTGCAATAAAAAACATGGCATGTTTCGTGTACGTTACATAATTTGGTACCTACTTATAATTTTTACACCAAAAAGGCTATTATTTCATTATGTATTCTTGATTAACTATTTATTGATTATTTATAAAATAAACCACAAACTTATTTATTTATTCCAATTAATCAATACTAATAATAAATCTGTACGTGTAGGTAACTATTGTATGTATGTATGTTCCTCCATAACTCTTAAACGAATTAACTGATTTCCATGAAACTTGGTAGATAAACATTTAGATGTACGGGACACAGTAACTAGTTATAAATAAAATTGAAAAGTGTCTGTTTGTAATGTCAAAATAACTGCTTTTTGACATTATAAACAGTAGTTACTTACAAAACAATCAACGAAAAGGGTAACATTATGATAAGTTCTACTGATACAAGCATTTGCTAGAAAAGGCGCTGCCAATTTGATGGGATAAATGATAAGGGATGTGAGAATCCCTTATCATGAATGATAAGTAATAATGATAAGGCGATAGGGAAATGGTGCTGGCGTTTCTTACTCATTCATCATAACTTAAGTTATTTCACGGGGTTGTCTTCTCTAAGAGCACGCTGGCCACTTATATCATACAACTAGCTGGTGCTCGCGACTTCGTCCGCGTAGAAAAGTATAAAACGCCATCTACCGTATTTTGGATAGATGGCGCTATCTCCCGCGCCAAGCCGCTAGTATTTACTTTTATTTTAGATTTCCCGTAGGAATGAAGCATTTTCCCGCGGTAAAAAGTAGCCTATGTTCATCACGGATAATGTCGGCTTCTAATGGTAAAAGAATTTTTCAAATCGGTCCAGTAGTTTCGGAGCCTATTCTATACAAACAAACAAACAATCAAATCTTTCCTCTTTATAATATCAGTATCCTAGATATATTTAGTATACATTATCAGCTTGTAATACATTATCATTACAGGTTGTTCAGCTCATTATCAAGGTATGTTACCTTTTAGGCTTCCACCTCCTGATGAAAACTCCAAACATATTGATGCTGAATTTATCTACTATCACTCACATCACTATCACTATCACAATTTCTATACACTTATCCACACATAAGTATAAAAATGCAAATTTTTATACCATTTAAATACTACTCAGCTGCTGTTTTATCGCTGTAGGTGTATACTTGTTTTGATCAACACACGATAATCAAACCGTTTAGAAATAGCTAATTCTAAATATAAATGTTAATCCCACTGTTTACTAACAAACTTGTTCGATACACATCGATCTATCGTCGATGATGTACACAAGTCGATGTATCGTCGAAGATTTGTGATCGCCGAATTCGTATTCAAATCAAAATGAATCACAAAGCATAGACAAGAAAAAAAACCACTAGGTTTTTAATGCGACTCGACACGAGCGGTTCGTGCGAGCAATGCACGGCGACTGGCTGGCTCCCGGTTGCAATATGCAGCTGGTGTTTGGTGTATATCCCGCTTCGTATTAATAAATTTTAGATGTCAACCGCTTCGCGTAGTGCTGGTCTCGTCGGTTGAATGGTTCTCTTGTGCTTGATTTGCCTCTAAGGGTTATTTTTTTTAGCATTCACTAAAAAGCTCACGAATTAAGGCGACGCAGCGATAAACAATTTTAATCTAAAATCTGAGGAGATAAGAGACTCATATCAGGGGCTGTGATTCCATACATAAACGAGAACGCGCTTGCTTATGTCTTCAGGGCCCTAATTCTGTATGCCAAATACGATTCCACACTCTTGTCTTACTTTTTCAAAAAACGTCATAAATACAATAGTACACTGTGGTTTCTGTGAAATCATAACGTGCCATAGATAATTTGTCTTGGGGCATCAGAATAGAGTAGAGACATAACAATTCCATGACACGACAAGGCAACACATTAGACGTGCTTTGAAAAAGTAGGACCAAGAGTGTGGAATCGTAGTTGGCGTACAGAATCAGGGCCAAGGTCGTATGCGAAGATACGATTTTTATCGGTTAATTAAAAAAAAACTATAATGTATTTTAATAAATCCAACCGATAAATTAAAGTGTACTTTAATACTAATGTACAATTGTACATAGAAAATTTGGAGGTATAAATTGGTCTCGTTAAGCTGTAAAATGTAAATCTGTGTTTTAAAAGAGGTTTCTTTAAATTTTAATCAATCGTCAATCAACTTGTTAAAGTTTATCAATCGTGAAATCCAACCGTAAAAATGAAGTCAATAACATGAAGAAACAGATTACCAAACATCACATTCATATGTTTTGTCATTGCTGAGAAAAATCTAAATCCCTGCCATCAAAATTTCCCTCCAATGCGTCGAGTCGAGTCCAATGCCTCCAATATTAAAAAAAACTAGATAAATATTTCCTATTAATAGAAAAAATTCTAAATAAATATTTCCTAAAACCAACCTAAGCCTATTCGGATAATAATATTTTTATAACAGTGTCTATCAAAACCAATAAGACCTGTACAATTTTCTTTATTGAACTAGAATAGGTAAACGTAAAAGGATTCCAAATGGAATTCTCAGCAAAATGTGGATATCCTCAACGAAATTGAAGATTTCACTCACCCAGCGAATACAGGCACGTTTCAAGGGTCCTTGTTATCAAATATTCGATATTCAGAGGTCATGTCACGACTTACCTGTGAAAGAATATAAGATTTTATTAACACAGCTATAAGATGTGGGAAAATGTATGCAGAAAATAAACTATACTACGAGAAAGTCACAAATTTAAGTTATATATTTATAATGAGCTTTTATCCAAATTTTATATAGATTATTGTATGATTGAGTTACTAACTATGTAATCGGTGTACATTTACATAAGTTGTTATGTTTAGTGAAAAAAAAATGGGCCAGACTAATTAATAGTACACTTTTAGAAGATCCGATATTTTTTAAATCGATATTTTAAAGGACTACCACATTTTCCGTCAATTCTGCCGGAAAATTGTAATGTTAAATGGAAATATCAATAATGCTTGAAATATGTTGATTGAATAATTTAATAAAAATATTATACGCAACGTTTTGCTGCCCTAGAATTACATAAATGGCATTTTTTTTTACCCAATTAAAATTATAGACCTACTCAAGTTTTTACTTTTGTTTATGAGGCAGTAAACTCACCTACCAATTTGCTGTAAGCCTAAATTGTAAATAAAATTTAAAAAAAATATATATATAAAAACTAGCAGGCGACCGCGACTTCGTCCGCGTTGAAAAAGAATAAAAATCCTATCCTGTGTCCTGTACGTCTTGTTTATCTTCCAAGTTTCATGAAAATTAGTTAATTCGTTGTTTAAGAGTTATGGAGGAACATACATACATACATACATGACACAGATTTATTATTAGTATTGACGAGGATAGCTTGAAGGCAAAATACTTCACTGAAGAAGTTCAAATCGATGCCGCGGCACACCTAACCCCTACTTATAGAGTTTTCCATCGATTTTCTATGGGAATGTAAATCTGCAAAGGCAAATGAACCCTCTGCATGAGTGTAGCGCACATGCACGAAGATGTTTATGAATAAAATCCAATTTTTTTTGCATTTTCGCAATCTATGCTAATATTATAAAGAGGAAAGATTTGTTTGTTTGTATAGAATAGGCTCCGAAACTACTGGACCGATTTGAAAAATTCTTTTACCATTAGAAGCCGACATTATCCGTGATGAACATAGGCTACTTTTCACCGCGGGAAAATGCTTTATTCCTACGGGAAAACTAAAATAAAAGTAAATACTAGCGGATTGGTTCGTGAGATAGCGCCATCTATCCAAAATACGGTAGATGGCGTTTTATACTTTTCTACGCGGACGAAGTCGCGAGCACCAGCTAGTTGTTTTATAAATTGATTTGTTGACTGATATTTCTATACAACTGTTGAATTAATTAAATTTTAGTAGAAGTACTTACAAAGAAATGTAGCATAATGTTGGATTTTTTTGTGGGTCAGTTGAAGAATTGTAAATAAAACTGTACAGTTAGCTGTAAAGGGGCTCGCTGGTTCCCGGAAACGTTCGACGAGGCAACACCTGACATTTTGCGTAATAACGGGCGAGGCGAGACGAGTGACGCTTCAGGCGGCGCGTGCGCATATAATGAAGATCCGACGCCGTGTAAAGTAACATGTCTGTTGTGTGTAATTTTGTCTTTAAATTTTAAATTGTTATAGTGTATTGTGTTCGGTATTGTGGCTGGCTGGCACTTATGAAGTGTAAGTGTATGTCGGCGGCCGAACGTACAATCAGGCATACCACAATGTGCCTAGGCCGGTCACGAAATCGCTGCAACTCTTGAGTGTGGCCAATCATTAGTCATGCTGATAAAATAAACAAAAATGATAATCTATAATTTTATAAGGCGTTTTTTATTTTAGTTAAGTATAAAGGGTTTTTTCTTATTATCAGATTGTTGCTAAGTGCCTTAGATATTTCTGACGGATATAGGCACATATAATTTGCAGAAAAAATTTGTATAATATGTAAAAAAAAATGCAAAAATAATAAATAAAAATTTCGTTTTATTTTACTGTAACTATTTAATAAAAAACGTCCGTATGACGTATTTTTCATAAGACTTTGACTCAGTTCTTTTTGATTAAGTTAATCTTGTCTTATTATCCTATTTGTAACATACAAAGAAAATTCTGAAATTAAGGGCTGCGTAAGTAAGGGCTGCGTAGTTTACTACTTTACTAAGTTCTAGTTTGAAAGTGAAACATTTTAGTGACTACACTCACTTTTAAATTAACTTAATATGCAAGCTTTAATTTATAAATTGAAATATTTTTAAAAGTCAGCTAGAAAGTATTACAACTAGCTTCCCTCCCTCCACGCCTTTTTTTAGCTCATACTTTTTTTTCAGACGTGCAATTTTTTATATGTATTTTGGATTTCTTTTCTGCATCCCTGACAAAGTTGAGGTTGTGTAAAATTAAATCGTGAAAGCGTAAAAAAACAAGCAAATAAACTCACATTAAAACATTACAGTTGTCATTCAACATTCAGTTCTTCGATTTCGCTTAGAATGTGTTGACGTTTTTGTTAGCCTTCGCGAACTGTGAAGCTTACAGCATTTTGCAAATTTCAAGTACCTACTGGAATCGCTTATCTATTTCGTGCGTTCGCATAATGAGTAAGATATACAAAGTATCGTGTTGCAAGCCCATGGTAAATGAACACAGGTGTTCACAATGTACCAGTGTGAAACTAATTAGGTCTTATTTAGAATTTGCTACGCGTTAAGTAGTTGAAGGTTTTGTTCGCGAATTTATTAAACAGTATATTCTGTGATTGTACCTTTTTGTTAAGTAATTCTATGAGGGAAATATATTAATTGTATTTCTTTAAATGTTAATGTCTACTTGATGTTAGGTCATATGTGTTGCAAGGATTTTTTCTGGAAGTTGTCGTTAGATATCGTTCAAACTCAGTTTGCCTTTGTCATTTTTGGAGCTCTTTCGAACAGTGCCGGAAAATCGGAAATTTCCGGATTTCCGGGAATTTTTGATCGGCCGGTGTTGCGTCGTTAGTTGTTGTTTGGCGGTGTGGTGCGGCTCATTTGAAGCCTTTTTCAAGGCTTCTTTTGACTGCCCACATCAGCTGTTGTTATTATTGTTGTTAAAATTGTTATTGCTGTTTTTTGTTTTTGTTGTTGTTTTCGTTAAGTTTGTTTCGTTAATAACTTTTGCCCCCGTGCCCGGATTTATTTGGGAGGCGGTTCGTAGGAAGCGCCTTCCAGGCCTCTTTCGGAAAGCACGCCGGGCCCGGAATTTTCCGGTATTCCTGAAATTCCAAATAAATTTTTATAAATTTTGTTTTTCTGTCCCCCTCTTGTAGAGGTGGAATCCCCTACGGGGTCGGAGGTCGGCAGGGCCATCAACTGGCCCATGTCGGACTCGACAGAAACGAGTGGGCATGGCCCGAGGGGGAACAATGGAGGGCAGAAGCTTCTTTCTTCCAATGTTATCACCCGCTCGGCAGCTCGCAAGCGGGCCGCCACGCAGGAGGCATCGCCCATGGAGCAACGAGATGCGGGCGCCAGCAAGTTCTTTGCTGTGGTATCCGGCTCAGAAGAGACGGAGGGCTTTGTAGAACCCCCTGTGCCGCTGAAGTTTAAAAAGGGGAGTAAGGGCCGTGGCGGGAAGTCTCTCAGCTACGACACAGGCATTTCGCGCGCTCGCCGGGAGCTAAGGGAGATTGAATCCGATTCCGATTCCGTCAGGTCCGCAACGACGTACCAGTCGGCGAAGTCGTCGGCCGGCTCTGTAGAGGAGTTGACGAAAAAGGCGGAGGCCAGCCACTCGGCGATTTTGGAGGTTGTCCGAAGGGCGGGCAACCTAAAGGGCACTTCCCAAAAGGAAATCAAGGAGGAAATGCGCTCCATTATGAATGTGGTCGAGGCGGTGGCTGCTCGGAAGACGTCAAATGAAATTCGGCGTCTTCGGGCCGACAACAAACGCCTCCGGGGGCAGATTGATGGCCTCATAGAGGAGGTGACGGCCCTCCGCAGGGCCTTTTCTGAAAGGTCCCTCCCCGAGAAGACCCCGGCCGTAGAGGCCGTAGTACCGCCTGCGACAGTGGCTGACTCCCAGCCGCTGTCCAGGGCGGAATTTCTGATGGCCCTATCGGCCCTCCAGGCGGAGTTGACGGCCCACGTTGGGGGGGTCGTCAGTGCCCACCTCGACGGGCTGGAAGTAGATGGGCGGTTGCTCCCAGCACGCCAGCATCGTCCGCCTCTAAAGGCGGACAAGAAGCGAGAGGACCGCGTGGTAGCTTCGCAGAAGGAGTCGTCGGGGTCAACCCTCGCTCCACCGGCGAACCTGCCAAAAAAGGCGAGGCCGGTCCAGGCGGTCAAACCACCAGCCTACAAGGTTCCGGAACCGCGGGCGGGGTGCTCGTCTGAGCCAGATGGCGGAGCCGTCGCGGCAACATGGACGGAGGTGGTCCGCCGTAAAAAGCGCGTCCCCATCGTTCCAGCCAAGCTGGTGGCAAAAGTGAGTGCCCCGGTGCTCCCCAAGGAGCCTAAGAAGCTGGCGATAGTGGTGGCCCTCAAGCCGGAGGCGGTGGAGAAGGGAGCCACCTATAACAAGGCTATTGCCAAAACAAAGGCCGTAGTCTCATTAGACGCGCTCGGAATTGGTCCGGCTCAATTCCGGACAGGCGTAACGGGAGCCCGCATTATGGAGCTCCCGAAAGGGACCACCCCTGTCCAGGCGGACAAGTTGGCGGCCCAAATCGGCGCGGTATTGGGGGACGAGGCGAAGGTCACGCGCCCTTGCAAATCGGCTGACATCCGGGTCAGTGGCCTGGACGATTCGGTGTCGGTTGAGGAGCTTCAGGCCGCGTTGGCCCTGAGCACGGGCTGCCCCCCCGAACAATTCAGGGTGGGCAAGGTCCACCCTGGTGCCAGAGGGGTGGGCTCGGCTTTCGCCTCGTGCCCGGTGGAGGCCGCCAGAAAGCTGGCGATCGGTGGCCGGCTGACGGTTGGATGGAGTTCTGCCTCCGTCCAACTGTTGGAACAGCGTCCCATGCGCTGCTACAAGTGCATGGGGCTCGGCCATCCGGTGGTCAGGTGCCCGTCCAGCAAGGACCGCAGCACCCTTTGCTACCGTTGCGGATCGGACGGGCACTCCGCCAATGACTGCGAGGCGGCGTTCCAATGCGCCGTCTGTTCGGACGCTGGCCTTCCGGCTAATCACCGTATGGGGGGGATGAATTGCTCCCCCCCAGCTATTAGGGGCCGCCTCATGGCGGCCAGACCGGTGGCCAGAACGAGGCCAACTCGCGTCGCAGGGGAGGAGAATATGGACACCACCAATGCCCATTAGGTCCACTACAAGGTTCCTCCAGGCGAACATCAACCACGCCGCCGGGGCACAGGACCTACTGTGCCAATCCATGGCGGAGTGGGAGATTCACCTGGCGGTGGTGGCGGAGCCATACGCGGTCCCCCAGAATCCCCGCTGGCTGGGGGACCTGGACGACTCCGCTGCTGTGGTGGTGAGGGCTGGTGGTGCGGCTCCTCCCCTTTCCCTCAGGGAGAGAGGTTCGGGTTTCGTGGCAGCAAACTGGGGGAGAATGGTGGTCGTGTCGACCTACTTCTCCCCTAACCGCAGTCGGGCGGACTTTGAGTCCTTCCTCGCTGCGGTGGAGGGTGTGGTGAGGCGCGCGGCCCCACTCCCAGTTTTGGTGGCGGGGGACCTAAACGCCAAATCCTCGGCGTGGGGGTCCCCTAGAACGGACGTGAGGGGGGGTATCCTGGAGTCCTGGGCGCTTGGCCTGGGGCTCCAGGTACTCAATCGGGGTACCTCTCCCACGTGCGTACGGTGGCAGGGTACGTCCATCGTTGACGTAGCCTTTGCCACTGCCTCCCTTGCTGCCCGAATCCGAAGCTGGCGGGTCGAGGAAGATGTGGAGACCATGTCGGACCATCTCTACATCCGATATGAGGTCTCCACGCTGGCCCCCAGCGCGTCACAGCGCCGGGATCCTATGGCGGGTGCCGCCTTTCCCAGGTGGGCACTCGCCAAGCTCCGCCCGGATGTGGCGGAGGAGGCTGCGATGGTGAGGGAGTGGTCGTCTCCGCCCCCTCAACTCGCAGGGGATCCCGACGGCATGGCTGAACACTTTGCAGATGACCTCCGGGAAGTCTGCAATGCCTCCATGCCGCTGTGGCGCCCTCCCCCTCGCTGGAGGAAGGTGTACTGGTGGGCGCAGGAGATTGCCTCCCTGCGCTCCACCTGCCTGGCTGCCAGGCGCGCCCTCCTCCGGTGCCGAAGGAGACGCTCCAGGAGGACGCCTGACGAAGAGGTCCTCCTTCGTCAGGCGTACAGGGACGCTCATAACGCCCTGCAGAAAGGCATCTGCAGGGCCAAAGAAGAGGCCCATGAGCGTTTCCTGGCTCTCCTGGACGCCGACCCTTGGGGTCGTCCGTACAGGGCTGTGAGGGGGAAGTTCGCTTCAAGCTCACCCTCCACAGCCGACCTAGATCCGGCGCTGCTTGATAGGGTCGTGGGATCTCTCTTCCCGACCCCCGGCCCTTTCGAGCCCCCTCGTATGGAACCTCCGGAACCTCTGCCGGAGGCCGTACTGCAGGGCTCTCCCGTCTCCGACGCAGAGTTCGAGGCGGTGAGGGAGCGTATCGGGAGGAAGAGGACGGCCCCGGGGCCGGATGGAGTCCCGGCCAAGGCCCTGGCTATTGCGCTGGGGCCTCTGGAGGAGCGGTTCCGGGCGGTGCTTGACGCGAGCATCGCCCGGGGCAAATTTCCGGCGAGGTGGAAGGTGGGGCGACTCTGCCTTCTCCGCAAGGAGGGCCGCCCTGCCGACTCGCCGACGGGGTACCGACCGGTGGTGCTGCTCGACGATTCCGGCAAAGCCTTGGAGAGGATCATGGCCCGTCGAATCGTCGAGCACCTTGAAACTGAGGGGCCGAACCTGGATGAGCGCCAGTTCGGCTTCCGCACCGGTCGGTCCACGATGGACGCGGTGGGCCTCCTCAGAAGGTGGACTGAGGAGGCCACCGGCAGGGGAGAGGCGGTTGTTGCGGTGTCACTTGACATCCGCAACGCTTTCAACAGCCTCCCTCACGAATGCATAAGGGCGGCACTCATGTTCCACAGGGTGCCGCCCTACCTCTGCGCCCTCGTCTTCGACTACCTCTCTGAACGGGTAGTGTTGTACGAGGGCGCAAATGGGTGCGTCCACCGACGCCCGATGGCGGCTGGTGTACCCCAGGGGGCCGTCCTCGGCCCCTTATTGTGGAACCTGGGGTACAACTGGGTCCTGCGAGGCAGCCTCCTTCCCAGGATGGAGGTTGTCTGCTTCGCCGACGACACTTTGGTCGCGGCGAAAGCACAGACGTGGGAGGACGCAGAGCGATTAGCATCGGTCGGCACCTCTTTGGTCGTCCGGCGAATCCGCCTGCTAGGATTGGAGGTGGCCCTAGACAAAACTAGGGCCATGGGCTTCCATCCCCCACGCCGCAGGATCCCACCGGGGCTCCGTGTCCGAGTGGAGGGGGTCCGGATTCCAGTCGAGATGCGTCTCAAGTATCTCGGCCTAACGCTGGACCCCCGCTGGAGTTTCGAGGAGCATTTCAAGCTCCTCGCTCCACGGCTGACCGCCGCCGCAGCCGCGCTCGGACGGCTCCTTCCGAATCAGGGAGGACCCGATTCAGCGTGCCGTCGACTTTACCACGGGGTGGTAAGGTCGATGGCACTTTACGGAGCCCCGGTCTGGGCGGAGAGTCTCACTCCCCGCACCCGGGCCCTCTTGAGGAGGCCTCAAAGGGTCATGGCGACCCGGGCTGTGCGAGCCTATCGCACGGTCAGCCACGGGGCGGCCTGCGTGCTTGCGGGCATGCTCCCGTGGGATGTCGATGCCCTGGTTCTGGCCCAAGTGCATCGGCATCGGGTCGCCGCAAGGGCCCTTGGAGAGAGACCCGTTGCCGAGGACGTGCAACGGGTCCGAGCAGAGGCACAGGGGAGGGCATTAGAGGATTGGAGTGAGGCTCTTCGCGAGCCTACCGCTGGTCACCGGACGATCCTCGCGGTTCGTCCGGTGTTGGAGGAATGGGTGAGGCGCCGACGAGGTAGCCTCACCTTCCGTATGGTGCAGATAATGACCGGGCACGGGTGCTTCGGTCATTATCTGCACCGTATTCAAAGGGAGGATTCGCCGCAGTGTCACCACTGCGGCGATCCTGATGATACGGCCGAGCATACACTCCAGGTATGCTCGGCCTGGAGATCCCAGCGCCGGGAACTAAGAGCGGCGCTGGGGGGTGGAGACGTCTCACTGTCAAGCATGGTTGAAGCCATGCTTGACAGTGAGATCACCTGGAGATCAGTTGCCTCCTTCTGTGAATCTGTTATGTCGCAGAAGGAGGCAGCTGAGAGGGAGCGAGAGGAAGAGGCCGGTCTCGCCTCCCTCAGACGCAGACGGTTGGGCAGGAGAAGGCGGGCATACCTAGCCCGTCTTTAAATGTTCAAGGGGGACCTGCGCACATGGTTGGCTAACTGTGTGTGCCTGCACAAGGTTCCCCCGTCTGGGGATTGCCTGGGTGTCTCCGGGCAATCCTCCGTTGGCGTTAGCCTAGCCAGCAATGGCTAGGCTGCCCTGGGGTGGATCGGAGTTGTTGCCTCGGCAGAGCCCGGTCCACCCCGATCAAAGGGCAAGGAGGCACCGGGGAGTTTTAGTGGGTAGGGGCCAGTTCTGCTGGTCGACCCCCACATACCCCTGCCGCCTAGCCAGCGGCAGGAAGTCAGTAAACGGATCTCTCCTCGTCAAAAAAAAAAAAAAAAAAAAAAAAGGTCATATGTGTTGCAAGTGGGATAAGCGGATGTCGACCATAGTAGGATTAAGGATACGGAAGTAGAAAGGAATAGGAAAAATGGGCTTTGGTATGCCTTACTCGTTCACCGAAACACAACCGCACAAATGCTGTGAAATAACATTCTGTAAGGTGGTGGTTACTGCTCAAATGACGTAGTGTGCCAATATTATCGATTTATTATATCGACTAATTTGGTAATTTTTGGCACTCTTGTCATCTTTATTGCGAAGAATTCTGATACTTTATAAATCCATGAAAAACTAGACATATTTATGGTACAAACAGATTATTTTTCACGAGGCCTAATTAAAAATAGTTCGAGTTATTTACAAATAAATACTGACCTTATTTCTATACATGTACTGTACGTAGGTATTATGTTTCCAATTAACATTTTGTAACGTATTCCGATCATGAATAAACTTCGATAACCCAATTGGCGAGTTAGTCCTCTTGGGCCTACCTTTGAATTGTTTAAGATACTGTACTCACCTACTTACTTGTAATTTGATTGTGTTTTCGCCGTGCTCCTACTAAGTAACTAGTCGCATATTCGTAAAACAGTAAAAATCGAATCGCCCTCTCTACAAAAATCGCATGTAAAACCATTTTGCAACAAAATGTCGCACAAGGCGATTGCTTTGTATTGCTTATTTCTATTAAAAAAAGAATTACCTAGTTACCTGTACTACTGTATTACCTGCTACTAACGCGATAAGCATGATCATATTATCATAAGTCGAATCTTGGTCTACTTTTTTTTTTTTTTTATGTAATCAAGGCCTTGATTGGCCGCGATCTCACTTTATGTTAGGTGCAGATGCGGCCAAAGATGGACCACGCTTACCTAGTAAGTGCCCATTTACCCTAGACTTGAAGACCCCGAGGTTGTAATTTTGGGGAAACACGGACGCAGGCAATGAGTTCCACTCCTTAGCAGTTCGGACAAGGAAGGTGGAACTATAACGCTTCGTGCGTGACCGGGGAACATCAACCACGAAGGGATGAAACCCCCGCCCACGCCTCGTGTTCCGTTAGTGGAACGGCTCTGGCCGGATCAGATCCCATAGGATGGACGCACATTCTCCTTGGTGTAGACGATAGAAAACCGATAGGCATGCTACTTTACGACGATGCTGCAGGCTTTGAAGCTGAGACTTCACAAGAGTGTCGTTATTTACAAGACTTTTATTTGAACTTGCGATTTTAGTCTAGCGGAATTGCAATAAATGATTGTGGGGCTAGTTAATAATAAGTAATTACAAACAAGACGAACTCTCATCCTAGTATCTAGCTAAACCTAACACATGATCAAAGTTTGCTTGAAATATGAATTGCATTGTTTATTTAAACACTGTTAATAAAACAATAATAAGCACAAAATGTTGCTTATATCGTCTTATCTTTATTGTTAGCCGCAAATGATATACATATCATACTTATGTAACGTGTACAAGCAAGATAGCAATGTGCATTTTAAAGATTAAAAAATTGTGATGCATCTTTATTTTTAGATAAGAACTAGACACAACATAATATATCAACAAAAATATACAATAAATGTATCAATTTTTACAAAATTGTCACTAAATATGATATAATATATGTATCAATTTTCATAAAGTAGTTCATTCTTTTGTGTAATGTTTATCTATTCTAGGTATTGAAACCACAAAACCCCAAAGGCTGAAAAATGCTTTATAGTTACTTGAAACTAGGTCGCACTGAATGCTAAGGCCGACATCAAGAGAGAGGATTATATTCATAGGGATGGTTTATTGTGGGCTCATATATATTTCAGTCTTGTTTTCAACTTGTTAAGCAGTATTAAAGACTTTTCATACTTGTATACGTCATATTTTGCGTTCCAATTATCTGTGTCCTGAAGTATGTCTAAATGTTTATCTCTACCAAGTTTCGTGAATATCAGTTAAAATTCGTTTAAGAGTTATGGATATGGAGGAACATACATACATACAAAACCTACACTTACAGATTTATTATCAGTATTGATATTAATTATATTCGTAGAATTTTGTTATTGTAACAGTGCTTCTAAAGAAAAGCTTTCTACAAAAGTCATCAACAAATTATGGAGAGGGCTATGCTCTGGGTTAAATCAGGAAATTCAGAGACCTAATATAAACAGTTTTAAAATAAATTATAATATTATTAACATTAAAATTACATTATTTTCAACCGACTTCCAAAACAGGAGGAGGTGTGGAAATGGGTGGGTTCCCGTGTGGTCCCATTTCAATTTGGTCCAGTTCTGACAATGGCATCCATGAGAAAACGGTTTGAATTAAAGTCGGTTTATTTTTTGTTAAAAAGAGTATAATTATTTTACGTCTTTGAGCGTACCAACATTTTAACTAGATTTAAAAAGTTCAACAGAAACACGTCCTAATAGGACTTATTTAATTTAAAATATATTTAAGAGAGTCAATTAGCAATGACTAGAGGCAAACTGCGTTTCGCACTGAATTTCTTTGAATGAGTAAATGCTATTATCCCTATTATCTTTTAACCTTTAACCTTTATCCTTTAACCTAGAAAGGTTAGCTGCTCACTTAAAAAACTTTTGGCGTTGCTTGCGACGATAGCCACCTGCCTCGAATGGCTTATATAAAAAAGTCAGCCACGCTTTACATTAAAAAAAAACTCAAAGAAATCTCTCGTATTCAAAATGGTTATTTCACTAATTACTTAATCCGCGAGATACCCTAATATTCAAAATCAGTTTAAACTGTGAACCGTCACATTAAGTCGAGCGGCAGCCCTGGATCATTGTTGGGCTTCACATAGATGTCACTTAATATAAGTAATTCAAGTACTTTGAAGGAAAATGCATTTACCTCTAGCGACGTGAATTATATAATTCGCTTAACGTTCAAGTTTTCCTTTGGCTTGGTTCCAAGCGAAAGAAAACTGAGCTAGGCTAACGTAAACCTACTTTAAAAATTTCAGCTATTTTAGCTTGAAAGCTCGTCCAAGTATTCATGGCTTGCTCATATTCAAAAGCAGTTTTAAACTTTGGTTGAAATTAAAAATTTAGTACTAATCGGTGATGCCAACGTATATAGACATTAATATGATTTATATTATAATTATTATTACGATGACCCGCAATAATAATTATAATGAACATAGGTACACTAAATGTTACAGGAATCTTGCTACAATACATAAGTGAAAACCGCATTTGAATCGGTAAAGCCGTCTCTGATATTAGCGTGCACAGACTAACAGAGAAAACCTCTAAAAACTATTTTCCAATGAGTGTATTTAGACTGTGACATCGCTGCAGTAGTCTGTACTGTAACCAGCTTTTTATTATCAACTACAGTGCATGTATACTCCTATCTGTATCTAAGCAAACATCAAGTTAAACGAGAATAAGTCGTGATTGTGGGCAATTGGCATTAACGAGTTCCGTGACCGGTCCGAGCATCGAACCTCATAGCGCCTGTATAAGTCAGTATAAAACACATAATAATCCTCCACGGCAAGGAGTAAGTTTTTAAAATAGGCCTCCTCATATTGTATTCATTTATTGAGATTGAAAATTGAACCCATTTTTTTAGTGATATAATAAAAAGTACAATAAATTAAAAAAAAATGATACATAAATTGCATCGGCCGGGAATCGAACCCGGGCCGCCCGCGTGGCAGGCGAGCATTCTACCACTGAACCACCGATGCTCCAAAGTCATGTGTGGAATTAATGATATACTTGATTAGTGATCGGTTCAGTAGTTTTTGCGCGTAAAAACTTTTGAAAGCGTAACAAATAAACAATTCACATTCACATTTATAATATTAGTAATAATGATTAGTATGGATCATCGACATAATAACATCTTTTGCATTTAAGTTTTATTACTAGTGTGGATGGATTATTGTTTGTGATTGAATTGTGTTTTTAAAAAGAGAGCAAAAATTAAATATCATATGCATCGGCCGGGAATCGAACCCGGGCCGCCCGCGTGGCAGGCGAGCATTCTACCACTGAACCACCGATGCTTATAATTATAACATCAAATTTAGTAATACCTATATTCAAGCGTCTGTGAATGCTTGCGTAGTTAGAAAGATAAATTATGATGACCTTGGGCAATGAAGTACGAGGCGATGGTGCAGACACGCTCCAGCTGATTAATCGTCAAATGTCGAAAAAAGTACTTTCCCGAGTAAGTTACGGTGTCAGATTCACAATGTCAGATTTTTTGTCTGCAGCTTAGTAAACATTTGTCTATATATCTATAATATATAATATTATAAAGAGGAAAGATTGGTTTGTTTGTATAGAATAGGCTCCTAAACTACTAGACCGATTTGAAAAATTCTTTTACCATTAGAAGCCGACATTACCCGTGATGAACATAGGTTACTTTTTATCGCGGGAAAATGCTCCATTCCTACGGGAAATCTAAAATAAAAGTAAATACTAGCGGCTTGGCCCGGGAGATAGCGCCATCTATCCAAAATACGGTAAGTATATGGCGTTTTATACTTTTCTACGCTGGCGAAGTCGCGAGCACCGGCTAGTATATAATAAAATGGTCGCATAGTCTTACAAATTGAGTGGTACGTTTTCCCAGTCCTACGTTTGGAAGTTTTTTACGGCTGCTAACTACTTTAGCTACCTCTATCGAGAATTTTCGCAGAGAGAAATGGTGGACATCGAAGCTACTCACGGAGATTCAGCCTGTTAGTAATCAGAAAAAAATCCAGATGAGGGATACTGGACTTGTTAGGATTACAGTTTAGGATGAACAAAGAATTTTATACAGGTAGGATGAGACGTCGTGGGATGAATAACGAAACAACCCCAATTAGCAACTCGACTGGTGAATGGTTTTCTTCGGTTATATTTGTTAGATACTCAGGTATTGTGAAAATTAAATAGAGTTTATCGTGATCAAAGATCTTATGGTCTTTGATCACGATAAACTTATCTTATCTTTGTCGTCTTATCGCTTGTCGCGAGATTTGCGTGTTTTATAGGAAACATTTCTTTCATAGTATTAGGTTCTTAAGACTAGTTTTTATATTTAATTTAAATATTATTTTCTTCTTTTTAGGGCACTAAAATAAAAGCTTGTTTTTAAAGAGTTCTTTTTTTACCATTAATTCTTTATGTATTGCTTCGACTAATAACTAATCGTGTATATAATCAGCAGCTCCCTTTGACAAGTGAACGCTTACAAAACATACTTCTATCACAACGTCGACAAGTCCAAAATTGAGCACTTGCTTTCTGGAAACTAATTAGCTGGGTACTTCTTACTATTGACCCTGTTCTAATGCTGTTTGCTTGTGCTCTTATTATTACTGACCACAATTACCCTATCATTGCGTCGACAGTTCCTGGTGTGCAGTTCACTGATGGGTATCGAAGCATCGATGGAACTGATGCATGACGATCTAGTGATTAGATGGGTTGTCTTACATTTCCTTACGCGTTTATAAAGAAAAAATGAGCGTTGCTATATGTATTTGTATTCATAAGCTGGATAGAGCTATTTTTTGATAAAAAGAGTTATATTTTAGACAAAGAAAGGTGTAGGTAATAAAGTCCTTCAAATCAAAAGAACATTAACACGTTATTGATACTAAGAATTTTGCAACTATTATAATTCTTTAAGACGTCTCATAATAAAACAAAATGGACAGCAGGATGAACAAAAAGAGCCACCGGAAAACGCATATCAATCAGAGAGCAGCGACAGAACAAGTCTTTTGAAAAAAGAAAGCAAAATTGTGTCCCAAGTCACAACGCAACGTGCAATGGTGACAAAAAATAGGCACTGTGCCAGACACTATACGACACAACGTCTTTGCCAACACGAACTAAAAAATGCATATTAATTTATTTTTTGAAAGTTTTTATTTGGTGCATTTTTTTTTAAAGTTCAATACCTTCAACTATGTAACAAATGTAACAATATATCGATTAAAAATATGGTCAACTGTACTATCCAACTGTAGCAATACCAAGCAGCGAATCTAAGTTTAAGCAATAATTTTTAAATTGTAATTAATAGTATATAGTTGATTTATTAATAATTACAAATGATAACACGAGATTAAACCTCAGAGGTTTTTAGTGTTATCATTTTACATGTTATTTTATATATTAGCCCTTAAAATTGTTAAAAATTGTAAATAAATAAATATGTACCGATTAATTAATGTAGGTTCTATCTCTTTGACTTGACATATTATAATAATAAATAATATGTATTTTTATACATTCTTGTATTAACTTACAAAGTTATTTTAATTGCAGTAATTGCCTTTTAATTAAATGTTTTGTATTCTTATCTAAACTTAAAAATGTTTTGTACATCGATGGTTTTGTGTAAATTTTTAGTATTTCAGTAACGGTATTGTGTTATTTTTCGCGTGGAAATTAATTACCATTGTTCAAATGCGAAACTCGCATGTAGGTATGTACCTATCGTATACCTATGCATATGAAATATGTGCTGTGCAGTCGTCTATTTGCATAATTTCGACACGCTATGCAAAGGTTTGCTTTCTGTTTGTATACAACGACTCGTAAATTATTTCTCACTGACATTTACTCACCATTAAAACTCTCCTTATGTTCCCAATTCGTTTGAATCGATAAATTATTTTTTACGTAACATTTTTATTCCAAACAATACTTAAAAATATTAAAATAAAACCCTTTTACAGCCGTTTCGGCCGCGTGCGTAACCTGAGCTTCGCAACCAGTTGCGATCGGAAACTATTTTGTCTTATAAGAAACTAGTTACGATCGAAGACTTTTAGTCCGTGTACGAAAACTCTCGAGTACCAACAAAAACTCACTATATACTAACAGTAATAAGATATAATATTATAATAAAATATTATAGTAATACCTATCATTTACAAAATCAAACAATAAATGTACAAAATTTATTCAAATAAATGAAAAAAAGGCTACTATAAATTCCTCTCTTGATTGAATACTATCATATTATGCCTTCATTTCAGTATAATAATTATACAAGCACAAAGAGATACAAGACAACATAATTATCTCGAGATATCTCAGCGTGCTATGAGCATATCTGAGCAATGATATGGTATGAGCATATCTGAGCAATGATATGGTATGAGCATATCTGAGCAATGATATGGTATGAGCATATCTGAGCAATGATATGCTATGAGCATATCTGAGCAATGATATGCTATGAGCATATCTGAGCAATGATATGCTATGAGCATATCTGAGCAATGATATGCTATGAGCATATCTGAGCAATGATATGCAATGAGCATATCTGAGCAATGATATGGTATGAGCATATCTGAGCAATGATATGGTATGAGCATATCTGAGCAATGATATGGTATGAGCATATCTGAGCAATGATATGCCATGAGCATATCTGAGCAATGATATGCTATGAGCATATCACCAAAGACTATTGGAGTAATATTGGTAGTATCACCGTATATCACCCTAAACTTATGAATTGGTCCTTCCATGAGAGGCCACGTTACAAAAAAAAATTGTGTATGTCAGCTCCAATAAGACACGACAGGAGTTTACTCCTTTTTTTATAATTGGGGGAATTAGACATTTACCCCTTAATAAATTATTCACATTCATTAACAATAACATAATTTAACATAGATAAGAATCTAACATTATTTAAAACTAACAGCAAATATTCACATTATTTAAAAAGTTTTATTTTTATAAATTTTCCAGTATTTTTTTTTATTTAGCCCGATCGACTCCGTTGCTACTTTGTGGCAGAATAGCAGAAGTCTAAATTTTTTTAAAATTTGTTTTCTATGATTTTGTGCAGTTTATCTGCACTCAGATTTATATCGATGTCATTTTCCAGTACGAACCTTTGCTCCTTATAAATTTAAATTTTCACAATTCGAAAACTCCGAAAGAACGACATTTTTCTTTTTTTAAATAATTTTGTGTTAGATGTTGGTTAGATGGCGCAATATCTCTGAAACTTAAGATATTCTAAAATATAAAAAAAAAAATAGAACGTAACTATAACGCATTCGTGTGACAATTTTGATTTTACTCCCATAAATTTTCTTACCACGACGGGCCTAATATGCAAATCAATACTCCAATTATTTTGTATTGTATATTGTATTGTAAAATAATATGGACAATAGTCTGAAATAAATGTTTACTAATAATAAATCTGTAAGGATTGGTCATGAAGTAAGTAACTTTGTTTTCAGAGATATCGTGTTTATAGGCTCTATACATGATACTGAAACTAAATTGACCATTTTTAGAATTTCATTTCTATATTATGTACTAGCTGTTGCATGCGACTTCGTCCGCGTAACTTTATAAAATATAGCCTATGTTACTCGCTGATAATATAGCTTCCAAACAGTGAAAGAAATTTTCAAATCGGTCCACTATTTTCGGAGCCTATTCGATTCAAACAAACAAACAATCAAATCTTTCCTCTTTATAATATTAGTATAGATGTATGTATGTTCCTCCTTAACTCTTAAACGAATTAACTGATTTTCATGAAACTTGGTAAATAAACATTTTAGACGTACAGGACACAGAATAGGCTATTTTTTTCTTTTTCAACGCAGACAAAGTCGCGAGCACAAACTAGTTTTATGTTTAGATGTTAGATATAATACCGGGAAGCAAAATTAATTTTCCTCGTATGCTTTGTGAGTAAACAGCCATTAAGCACTTGACAAAGTGAATTTAACTTGACACAAGTTTGTTCTAAGTTGTGTTCAGGTACTGAACAATGACAACATAGATAGAGTGTCATTAAACCTAACTTGAACATGGCAAACAAACCTTGGCTTCGGTAGTCGGTACAACGATTCTTGTTAGTTTGAATATACACTCGTTCGTATGTATGCTAACGAGATGGTTTTGTATATTCGGAGACACAATTTTAAATAATTATTTTACTTAATAAGCATTATTTGCACTACTCAAATAAAAGTCTCCCTCCACTTGGCGTTGGCTCCCATGTTTAGTATTCCTTGGGATTCTGCGATAATAGTTATTGTGTGACAAAAGATTTTGGCTTCTTTTATTATTGAAATTATTTAATATAAATTGTTTATTTATAAGTAAATTGAGTCATCAACCAATCGTAAAGAAGCCGTGTCTGTAAATTATATATTATTAAAAAAAAATGTATAATTATATATGTATCTATAGGTACACATTGTCCAAAATTGTTTTCAGAATTTTTTGTCTGTTTGTGCACGCTAATTTCAGAATCAGCTTAACCGATTACAATGCTTGTTTATATTGCAAGAGGATGTAGCACTGATATTTACACTTAATTATAAATATCTTCACATATTCCACAAATTATCTCAATATTAATTGAAGACAGTTATCCTTGGAGTAACTAAAATAAAAAAAATATACTTGAAATCGAAACATTGCTATTGCCGATTGTACTTGACATTCGCAAATAATTATAGGCACTGATCATTACAACTTTATTCCTTCGCAATAAGATTTGAAATTGCCTGCCACATTACTGTAAACAACGTCTATTGTAAATAAATGACGGAAACGTGTTTTATTATTATGAAAATGGGGACATTTAGCTTAATTTGAGAGTTGAACTAAAGACAATACATTTTGTAGGCATTCGTACTAAAGCTAATATTTACATAAGAAAGTTCATGGATGCTGCTAAATATGAAAACAATAATAAGATACAAATGAGGAGGAATTCTTCCAATCTTATTTTCATTCTATTTTATAGCGAGAAATGAACACTCATTTGGCAATACGTGAGATGTAGGTTCGAAACCTGGTTAGACATAATTATGATTTTTTTTTTATTTGATCTAAGCGGTGATCTATTTCAATGACCTTTTAGAATTTTATATTGAACATACTATGTAGAACATGCGAACTGATGGTTCTAATTGATGGTAATTTTTTTATGAAAATTTTCCCTACTTTTACCATATATGTGTTCATGCAATATTTTTAATTAAAAATGAAAAACAGTTTTATCCGTTGGATGAAGGTAGCAATATTTTTATCGCATTTTCTCTCCTGTCGACCACTCGACCTCGTCGAGGCAAGCAAGTGGAGAGTCGACGGTTTGAGAGTTTTTAAAGTGCTGAAACGACGAAATATTCTAGACTTTCTTGCTACTGAACATTTAAAAAAAAAACTATTTTTTAAGTAGATAATCTTAGTAGATTTTGATGTACCTAAATTAAATTGGTTAAACATAATTATAGATAGACAAAAAATTACCATTTTAAATCCGGCACCCGTTCGAAATCGAGAGCTGATCAAGTTTATGTATAGAAAAGATTTAATATTTTAATTTTTTTAAATTTAAAAAAAAATTAAAATATTAAATTATCAACAGACAACTTGAAACAAAATTCAACCTTCCCAAATATTCCGGTCGCTGCGCTGTTCTTCCTATACAAGAACATTGCTTTATCTACCACCTATGACGTTTTCCTTATCGGTCGTACGAGTTGACGTATAAAGTAGTACAGATAGGTAAATAAAGTCTATATTAAGTATTAACAATATTTGTTTTTTGAAAATAAATAGCATAGACTTCCAATTGGATTTTTTGATGTGGTGGTCACCATTACTTAGAATACTTAGAAAGGTCTAGCACCAGTATACCTAACTGTAGAA
This sequence comes from Synanthedon vespiformis, assembly GCA_918317495.1. Lineage (NCBI taxonomy): Eukaryota > Metazoa > Arthropoda > Insecta > Lepidoptera > Sesiidae > Synanthedon > Synanthedon vespiformis. The sequence goes on from OU906948.1 coordinate 10,844,371, forward strand.
TTAAATAAGACCACCGTGAAATAACAGCATGTGTGCTGTTCTGATTCGCTGAGTGTGTAAGAGGTTTAATTGTAAGCCCCTTTTCCATATTACCTCCTAATCCTTCATCACTTTTCCTAGTTACTTAGTGGATGCAGCGCACTTGCAACATCATGGCGTCGCTTGTATTAAGAGGCCACTTTCCAACTCGAGCGGCTTACCAATTCCATACTACGTTATTTCATAATTACCATTAGTTATTGGTCGTAGTAACACATGAAAAAACATGACTTTTCTAAGACATAATGTGAAGGTTTGCATCGAAACAAAAATCTGAAATTTATTTTATTTCCAATATAATTAATTAACAGTAAATCAAAAGCGTTTGTCCCGCCATCCCTGATAGAATTCAGCGTTTGTATTTTATTTTTTTGGTTTGAGTTTTTTAGTAATATCTGTGGTGAAGTAGAGTGTTCTCTTTTCCTTTTTTTTAACCAGAGAGACCAGAGAAAAGGTGGGATGACATCAAACAAGTAGCTGGAACGAAATGGACTAGAGTGGCTCAAGACAGACGCGAATGGAAAAGGTTGGAGGAGGCCTATGCCGATTGGCAAACGGATTTACAGGCAACAAGCAAGAAAATACTCGTAATAAATCTGTAAGTGTAGGTATTGAATATATTATTATGTATGTTCCTTTAAACAAATTAACTGATTTTCATGTAACTTGGTAGATAAAAGTTTTGACGTACAGGACACAGGATTAAGCTACTTTTTCCTCTTCAACGCGGATGAAGTCGCAGGCGCCACCTAGTATACAATAAGATTACATTTAATTAATTTAAAATAAAAGCCATTAAATTTTAACTCCAGTATTTTACTTATTTACTTGCTAACTGTACTTTACAAGATAAATATTTACCGTTTATCTCACAATCGATAAAATGCGACATTGATGCCACGCGGTTATAGTTCGATGAATAAAACGCACATTACTCGAGTAATATTGCGTCGATTTATAGAGGATGTCGGATGTTGTTGATTTGTTACTAACACCGTTGTTGGCGAATAGGTGAATGGATCTTGGAAGATATTTACCATCAAGTGGAAAGCTGGCTGCGCTGTCACCACAACTTCTTTTAACAATGGACGCCCGACGCAAAAACGGGTGTTATAAGTTTAAGTGTGTGTCTGTGAGTGTATATAAAAGGATGACCAGATTTTGATCCAGTTTCTTCGTTTGAAATCTAATGTGATCGAGATGGTTCTTAGCTATTAGTTTACTAACATATCTGTTCAGGCATTTGAACCTCGGCCCATTTCCTCGGCTTCCAATTCCAATTTTCAAATAAAAGTGTATCTAGAAAGTTGGTATCTATGTCATAGATATTTCCAGCATTTGACTCATAAAAATGACAGTGGCAACTTACCTTAGTCTCGCTTGAATAGTGATCACTATGAAATAACTAATCAGTTCCTTGCCTGACGACGGATTAAAATTAAAACTGACGTAATGCTCAATCTAAAGGGACTTTTACATTGGACATATTTTTTAGTTAGCCACACTATTTTTTCTATGTTAAAGTCGAAAGACAGGCTAAGATAAGTACCTAAAGTAAATATCTTTGTTTGTTATCAGTGTTCATATTTAAAAAAAATGCTTCATTTAATAATTAATAATAATAATAATAATAACAATATAATAATAAATCTGTAGGGATGGGTCATGGAGTAATTTACTTTGTTTTCAGAAATAATGTGTATATAGGGTCTATACATGGTACTGAAACTAAATTAACGATTTTTAGAATTTTTTTCTGTATGTATGTATGTATGTTAAACGAATTAACCGATTTTCATGAAACTTGGTAGATAAACATTTAGAAGTACGGGACACGTGATAGGCTACTTTTTGTCTTTTTTAACGCGGACGAAGTCGCGGGCAACAGCCTAGTTTAATAATATAAATAATCAAGCTCATATTTTATTATTTTACCTTACCATTTTGACAGTTTAAGCTACTTCACCATCTCAACCAGTTGAAGTATTTAATGCTTACATTGTTTTATATATTTGTACAATTCCTAATTCCTATGTTTTGTTATTTATTTTTATTTATTTTGTGTAAAAGTTAAATGTCAGTGCCACAGTGTAAAACACGCTTTATAGAGAATTACACATTTTAGTGTATTGCGGTTTACCTTGAACCTAGTTTTTTTTTTTGTAGTTTTCACAATCAATTAAATATTGATAGGACCGCGTAGTGTCATCGTTTACTTGTGTAACAAAATGGTTTTAACAAGTGCCTGGCGACTGTTGCGCAAATGGATTTTTTATGTATTGACTTGTGGCTGACAAGTCGACAATAAATAATAATGTTTAATGTTTATTGATTTATTGTATTAGTACGAATACGCATTCGTTACTTACACAATTATTTGCATTTCACTGTGTGAAGTAGCAGTTGATATATGACTATGACATGTATCGTATATGTTAAGTATTATATTTACCTACTTTGATTTTGTATATAATTAATTATAATTGTTAATATTTATTTTAAAATGACAGAAAGAATGGTATCCTAAATTTCAAACATTTTCTATGGAATACATAAAGGACAACTGTTAACTTATTGAAAAAAAAAGTATATTTATATGGGAAATAGAGTTTCGCATTTTTGATTAATTAATAATTGAAACAGTTGTCATCTTATTTCTAGTTTCAATGACTTAAAACATTTTATAAATACTCAAAACTATTGATAATATAGAAAACATCAAATGTTATTCTACGTTGTATATTAATATGAGCTTTCAATATACTATGTAAAAATAATAATTTTAGACGACCTTGTGACGGCCACATTATTCTAGCAACATGAGTGCACGCATGATAAAATTCAAAATAAAACTTATCAAGCTAGCTGGGGTGACCACACAGCGTGAAGCCCTGCGAGGTTGTGAGCATTACAAATAGAGAGGGCCAATTCTCAATTAAAATCACGGCAGGTGGTCGAAGAGGGTAACACCAGAAAAATTGAACGCTATTTCTGAATAGTTGCGGGAATGAGCCAAATAAAATGTTATCGATAAATTACGATTCGGTCTGCGATACTTCAACATCGACATCTTAAGATTATCAAATAATGAGATAACAATATTGTCGTAAAGTCTTTAATAATATTTTTTAGAGTGGACCACATATTTATTACTTAGCTAGTATTAATATATAGCAACTAAATGTAAAAACCTTTAGTTACCTACGAACAATGCTTATAAAAAACTTATTTTAAGACGATTCATGTAAGTATAATTATGTGAACACCAAAAAATAAGATGTTTCATTAATAAAAGAGAGTTATCATTAAAAAAAGGAACTTATTTATCAATTTTTCAATCTTACTTTTCCATTTGGACATATGCCAAAAAAAAAGTCATCAAAAATACCACTCTGCTGTAGTTATACCGACGACGATTGTCCTTATAATAAGTAGTTGGTAGCAACCGTGCCCTATAGACATAAGCCACACAAGGGACTGTAAATAAAGATAAAGTGTAGGACACAAAATGAGGATAGAGGATAGAAAATTTTCTACTTTACTCGTCTCCCCAGATGCACAATCTATAGAAGTTTAGGCCAATAGGTACAGGAATCAAAGATCGACCTGAGGTCCAGGACTGAGAGGGAATCGTCTTTGAAACCTCAACTTTCTTTGTTTTCCACTCACTCTGAGGCTGGTAAGAGTCAGATAATTGAAAGATATAAGTATTAATTAATAAATAAACATGAAGCTATCACTCTACTTAAATCTTAATTATAGCAATCCTAAATCATCGCTATGAAGTGCAATCGTTCGCTTTGTTGACAGAAGATGAGTGTTTGTAACTCAAAATACTAATGAACTCAGATGAAGGTATCTTATGACCTAACAAAATCTATATATTATTATATAAAAAGTTTGTATACTAGCTTTCTTCATGGTCAACTGGCATTGCAAAAATAAATAAGTAGGCATAGAGAAAAATTCCGCAACAGGCCTTGAGAACAGGTGAGACTGCAATAGAATTTATTTATCGATAAATCAAATATCGACACTTGAAAGCGTTAACTTCGACGAAAACCGTGAGATAAAATGACTTTTTTTTAAAAAAACATTAATTAATAACCTCGTCATATTATGTAAAATATATTAATTTTAATTGGATAGGTTTATAATTAATTCATATTATTACAATATTATATATTATATTCGTTTACATTAACTTGTCAGCGTTTTTAGTCGGACGGAAATGAGTGGCGATACGCATTCTTGATAATTGCCGCGGTCGTTCAAATTATGATTGTGTTTTAAATTAAGCTTATCATTACATACAAAAACAAAAGAATTATTAATTTTAGATTTCGACACACCAATTTGCAAAACCGACCGTTTCAAATCACTGACAACTTATTTGAATGCAAATTTAAAATGGTTACTTTAAAACGTTTCAAAATTAGTTCCATAGACATATCAATACCACAGTCAATAACATTACCATGAAACATTATATTTTTATTCAAATTCCTATTAGAATGGCTGTTAGAAATGTAGTGCCTAAGAGTATCTTTTCGTGTTTTTGGTCTACGATAAGTGACAAGATAACAATAGATAAAATGTCAGATAATGGACAACATAAAGGAATCACTAACAGAAAAAAATTACCAGTTAGTTAGTTACATTATTTTTTAATCCAATTTTTACATAGTATTACTTATTAGGTCACTCGCAGCTTTACACGGAAGAAAAGTTAAAAGGTTTAACTAAATAGTCTAAATTTGGGGAAAAAATTTTTGAAGTCAAATGAGTATTTTCAGCAATTAAGTATCTACAACAAATTCAACTCCTACGTCAATACTTCATATAATTTAAAGAGTTAATGGACAATTCGCCCGAATTTAACTAGTCCGGGTCGGGCGAATTGTCATGTTTTATTTTACACAATATTATGTATTCATTTCTTTTTGTTAATTCTACAAAAATATAAAAACCAAAAAAATATATTTATTTACAATAGCGTTAACAGCCGCAGTCATATGTGGTCATGTCATGGAGTACAAGAGACGGTGGAACACTTCTCGAGTGTCGCAGTAGGTTCCTCGGCAATAAGGACCTCTTTCACCAACTACAAGTGAAGTATTGATTAGTTACTTTTAGAAATATTTTTATGTTTTATTAAATTATGCACTCGGTTTAGTGCATTCTTAGTAGGCGATTTTTTATTATTATTTTCTTTTTAATGTTTCCGAGTTTCGGACTTTTACCATACAAACAAAGTTATATCAGCTCCATTATCCCCGGTTACCTGTTTCTTTAAATGACAGTTAATCTACTTGACAGACGATGAGAGAAGCACTCATACTTACTATTAAAATTTATGTGTGAAATTCTTCAAATAACTAATTTGTCAAATATACTTAGTCATAAAATCAAACGCGAAAGAAGTAACATTATAACAGACACCAAATTTCATCCTGTGGAAGTTACTGTCAACCAAATCAAATATGTAATGAACTGATGCTCTTCAAACGTCTGAAGATCAGATTTTCATAAATTATAGCCAACAACCATATCGATCACGACAGCTTTCAAACAAAATAAACCGAATTAAAATCGGTCTATTCGTTTGGGAGCTATGATGCCACAGACATAGACATAGACATACACAGGTATACAGGTTAAACTTGACGCCCCTTTTTTGCGTCGGACATTAAAAAATAATATTAAAACTATTAAGTATATATTAAAAATTATGTTAAATACCTCTTGGGCTTCCAACGTTTCATAAAGACTCCAAACATTATTGCGAAACACTAGGTAACGTTTATTTTAATTATAAATTATTTAGATCGCGCACTATTCACAAAAACGCATACAACACTAAATAAGTATCTAATAAACAGCTTCGAGACACAGGTAGTGTACTTAACACTAATGATTTCTTTTATAACTCACTTAAAACCTATTATAATTAATTTATCATTGACTTCTGTTTCCGTTCATTGACAATAAATCACTTAAATAATTGCACCGTTTGTTGTTGATAAGATAAACAAAGTTACGTTATGCCGTTCCGAAAATGCGACATACTATTGACCTAGACACACTGACTCTTAAATCTAGTTTCTGGTAGCATCGAAATCAATAATACTCCATATCTACAGCTGAGCTCTCCGTATAGTTCTTACGTAACACTCGATAATGTACTTAGTTAAAACTGAATTAGTTTTAAATTACATTGTATGGTTTATCATTCGCTAGCACATCACATCATCGATTTAATAAATATAAACACGTTCACGAAATATCAGCGCGACGTGCAAACAGTCTGCTGTTTGATAGAGACTAAGTTGGACTGACTGACTCGACTGGACTGACTCGGGTCTCGACTCGTCCGTCAGCGGTAGAGTGCTTGTAGCTTCACTCTGCTCGACGAATCGAGTGTCTTTTGAGACTTGTTGAGTGTTTGTCCCCAAAGTCTAGCGACTAGTTGTACGACCGATCGCATTTCCCTGTCAGGTGCGGTCGATCAGCTGCTCGCTTTGCGCGGTATTTGTTGTGTACATTTCAACGCCATCTGCCGGTGACCTTAATAACAAACTTTCATTGCTCTGCATCATCACATCACAACTTAAGTATATGTCACATCACATCATACGTTATATATGTAAGTGTACAAGCGGCTCGCCCCCGACTTCGCTGAGGCTACAAATTATATAGCTTCCTTGTAGATCACTCTTTTCTTTATTAGTGAAAACCGTATCAAAATTCGTTTAATTTGGGTGGTTTAGCAGACATACGCTGACATTTTCGACGACTTGATTGCAAAATATTGTTTTTTTTCTATTAAATTACTTATATTAATTAAATTTTATTATATATAAACTTTTAGTGAAAAATTATCTAGGTAATTGAGGTGAAAAAAACCCTTTACGTCTTTTAGAAAGAGTTAGCGCATAGGTATACGTAAAGAAAGACAGGCAGAAAAATGCAAAATATCATCTGTCTATAATATTAGTATAGGTAAGATAAAAGATAAGAATACCGGGTGGCCCACTGTGAATCGGCAAGGCAAGTAGATATCACCAATCATTGGAATCAATTTTTTCACGAAGCATTATTGCATTCTGAGCATTATTGCTGACACAACAGTACGATTATGACGCAAGCATTGCAGCCACACAGGTCGCTCTTAAATTACGTGTCACGTTGTTTGACGCCAATGAACTCCTATAAACTACTGAACCGATTTTGATAAAACTTCGTAGGTAACCATGTGTAAATTTAGACCAACTTAAAAAATATGATATTAAAAAATATGATTTATAAATTTGAGCATATTTTAGTAGCATATTTTGTTCTACGCAAACATTGTAACTGCAGTTTTGGCTTAAAAATTAGTTAATAGTGTGAGTATGTGCCCTCGTAGGAGGTCGGGATCATATTTTTAATTACAAATTTTAGGTAATAAAACGCTCATTTTTCAGTTTTTTGTTAATATCTTGGAAGTACAAATCTGCCAGGAACACACAGCAATTTAAAAATATTTATGATAGCGAGCGCGAGATCACGTCTCACTCTCAGCTCGTTAGGTAATAGCCTAATACTAGTATTATAGGATGTGAATTTATTATATGATATTAAATTATAGATAATGGAAGTTTACACTACCATTTGTAATGTCTAATGTCAGTAAACTCTTTGTTTACACATTGGGTTTACACGAACTAAATTCCAAAGTACAACTGTGTCAACAGAAGTACTTAAGTATTTCTAAAGATATGTTTAAGTGAAATTTACCAGGGACAGTTGTGCAAACTGATTTAGTCTTTTGATCACAAATTTTCGTGTCAAATAGTTGTACCTACAGTCGGCCACATAAGTCGATTAACACATTCAAAAGTGCAAAAAAACTGAACACTCAACGCGCCATAAATCGTTGTCACGACTAGAGAACAAAATAAACTTCACCTACAAATGATTGTAAAAAGCTTCAGTAAGTAAGTAAATAAGTGAGTAAGTTGAGTGTTCAATCGTTTTGCACTTTTGAATGTGTTAATCGACTTATGCGGCCGACTGTACTTTAGGGGGCAACATGATATACGTTCTCAATGAAAAATATGAATTTTTAGATTTTTTTTATTTACTTTTTAATTACTTTTTTATTATAGTAAATAGTTTTTTTTTTTGCAAAACACTGAAAAATAAGCTGCGACGATTTTTTTTTTATTTTTTTATTTTTTGAACTTTGAAAAATAAAATATATAACGCATGATAATATAAAATATATGAGCAAGAAAGCCTGACAAAATAATTAATTTCTTTGAATTCTTTTAACTGTTAAATACGACCTAACAGAAAGTAATTAAATAAATATTAAATAAATATAAAACAAATAAAACAATAAATATAAAATAATAAAATATAGTAAGGCGTAATCGTATATATTTATATAACTGTAAACCTTCCTTCCAGATTCTTACCAGATGTTATCGTGTTCCATCTTAGAATATCGTCATAGCCAATTTTCTTTTTACAAAATTAGTAAGTATAATGAAAAAATACTATTCAAACGAAATGCATGTTATCAAATTAATTTCTTATCATTTCATATTTGAACGGTAATAACTGAAAACAATCATAAAAACATAATAACTCATTTGCAATAAACGCATTTCAATTCATAATGTGGCCATTAACAGAGAGTTTGTTAAAAAGAAAATTGTCTGTGTTATTTTACTTCAAACTGTTTATTTATTTAATCGTTTTTGCCAAAATTACAAATGCAGGTAAAAATTATGTTTGTTTATTCATGTCTTTATACAGTGTCTTGTGAAACACGAGCTAATAATTACTTTATATTAATAAATAATAAAAAAAGTTAATAATTACTGACTATCGTCCTTGATGATGTTGATATATAGACTTGGCTTTTAATAAAGTTAAATGGGATAGAGGACATGATAAAAATATCAAAAACCGAGTCCGTTCCACCTCAATCTCTAAGTGGATTTTTTTTTCACTTAAATTCGAAAATTAAAAAAATATATTAGCCCAGTGAAATTAGTAAAATCAGGGGAAATATTTGACGAAAATATCTTGGTTCTCACTTTCCCTTTTAAGGGGTTGAACAAGGAATATTTGCTGGTGGTGATAGAGCCATTAGAAGAACTAATAATAAATCCATATATTCCCCAATAACAGCATCTAGCTAACTCCTAAAGTATTGATCGTAGAGTAAAAATGAATATGTCCAAATTTGTAGATAATTTCGTGTAGAAACTTTTGTCAGAAGTAATAATAATATTATTCGTATAGATATTGGAGATATGAGCAAAAACCTGAAAAAGATACCTACAACCTGAATAAACCTGATCCGGACATACTCGTACAATGTCATAGTATTTAATTTGAAACGCATAGGATTGAATTTAGATTTAATTATTATTAATCAAGTTATCAAAATTCTTACACAGTACTTAGTCATATTTAATTATTTACAATATATTAATATTTTTCTTTTATACTCAGTACTTTATTTTTCAGTTTTACCAGAATATTGCTTAAGACCTTTAAACATAAGTGATTGCAATTTGAAACCGACGTTGGTATTCTCATATTATAAACCCGGATCAAGATGCGAAATTAAGACTTGGAAAGGATGTCCCACCCTTAATAAGTTTAAAGACGAATACGAATGTTCGAATATGTGTATCGGTAAATTATGGGATAATACTGTGCAACAATCAATAACAGATGAAACTGGAGATGGTATCGATGATTATGGTAATGATTGTTTTACACATATTAATATTATGCTAGGTACATTAGGTTTATTTTGTTAAATAATGAAATGGCAATTTAACTTATATTTTGGAGAATTTGGTGATAAAAGGAATTTTTATATTTCAGTAATCTCCTGTGAATATTTCAGATTTATTAAATACAGATTGCATAAATAAATGTGAAAATTATGACTTGTACCTATTTGGGAAATGCACAGGATTTTTATACTTTTAAACACAAGTATAAAAATACTGTGCATTTCCCAAAATATCTATGGAACGCCATTACCAAGTTACACGATATTTTCCCAGTAAATGTATTATTTATCTAATATAATCTATTATTTCTTCTTACCTAATGGTACAAATTTCAATCGTTAAAACGAAAATAAATCCCGATCTCCGTACAAAACTGATTGATCTTCTTTCTTTTCCAGTTAATTTATGCACTGAAAATCTAAATACTAGTAAATGTAGTAACGTTGAAACTACGGTTTTTACATACAATCTAGAGAACGAGACGTGTACGAGTACCAAATATTATGGTTGCGGAGGAAACAATATGTTCGATAGTATGGAAACTTGCAAAGAAATGTGTAGCGAGATAAATGAACTCAAGAATCTTCCTGTGTCTGAAATAGAAAAATTAACTGCTCTTATATCAAATTTAAATGTCGACAACGATACAGAACTATCGGAATTAGAAAAGTCAAACGTAAAAAAGGACAAAAATAATGAGGAAAGTTCAGAAAATTCTGATAAAAATATAGAATCACAAAAACTTATTGAAATAACAGCAGGAAGCACTAATTCTTTTGCATCGAACTCCGGTGACGACTTGACCTCAACCAATGCTGACAAACTGTATTCTAAAGTGACTAATCAAGATTCAACAGAAACATCGACTGAATTAACGACTATATCAACATTAACTTCAAATCATTCGTTCAAATTTCCCGCTGAAATTATATTTGAAGGAATCACAATGCCTTCGAAATAAATGAATACTCAAAATGAATTAAGTACAGAAGTATAAGTACATATATCAAAATAAAATCTTCCATAAGTATTTTACATTTAAACGAATGCGAATTGTGAAGATTCCCGTTCCCTTTATCCTTAATCCTATTATAATAAGCTAACTTTAATATAATTATAATAACCAAGACCAAACCCATCTCTAATAAATAAAAAAACAATTATTACTTTGGACTAAATTGTCCAGAGGAGTTTGTCTCAAATTTTTGATATCATTCTTCGTTTCCAAAATATTCTTCGCCAAAATCAAAAATTCGGAAAAAATTGACTTTTTTCAATATTTCGGCCATAACTTTTTTCGTTTTTGACTTTTTCAAAATTTCTTTTTGCACCTTACAGATCTCATGAATATCGGGCCTCTTGAGCCCTTTTTGAATATACATAATATCATCACAACTCTTCGAGATATAAGGGGGTCGCACTTTTCGTGAAATCGCGGCTATACTGAAGCGAACGAAAACATTTCCAATGTCAAAAAATTACTAACACACAAAAACTATAGTAAAAAAAAGGTCTTGCATCGGCCGGGAATCGAACCCGGGCCGCCCGCGTGGCAGGCGAGCATTCTACCACTGAACCACCGATGCTTGTATAAAGAATACTCAATAATCTATTCATTAGGCAGACAACTTACAAGTTTATATGAAGTGTGTAATTGTGTTTATTATTTTCATTTGTTATTTAATAATAAACCACTTAATATAACTTTTATTAACTATATTAATACAATATAGTGTCACTATAATACTCATAACTTTATATAATTTTATTTTCTCTGATTACTTTCTGCGCCATCTGTACGTTTCATGAGTAATTTAGAATGTTTATATCGTAGGATTATATACACAAGTTCGTCCTTCTTTTAAACTGAAGATGGCGCTACGAAACCTAGAGATACAATGAGAAATAAATAAATTCATTCATACTTGTACGTTATTTAATTAAATTAAAATATTTCAATAAATTGTCTTGAACTATTATCAAACAACAAAAAGTTTGGGATTTCATAATATTTAATGTTCATAAATTTTATATTACTTTTGGAGCTTAACAATTATAAATAATTATCAAATTTAATTTGTACATAGCTAACGTTTATTTGAATAATTCTTGCAACAATCCTTCAATATTGCATATAAAAAAAAAGAAAATAAAAAACTTTATTGCATCGGCCGGGAATCGAACCCGGGCCGCCCGCGTGGCAGGCGAGCATTCTACCACTGAACCACCGATGCTTGTATAAGCCTTTACCAATAAAACATAGTGTTGGCTAAAAATTTGTGTTATTTATTATTTTTATTTGTAATTAATAATAAACAGCTAATATTATTTTCATTTATGCTATAAATTTGATTCTATCGCTACTCATAATTTTTCTTGGAACACAAGATTTTCTCTGTGCCGTCTGTACGCTACGTACGTAAGTTTTAGCATAGAGTAAATAGTTACTTACTGGTTAAGTAACTATTTACTCTATGGTTTCAGGAAACTTAGTCTTTCTTTGAAACTAAAGATGGCGTTATTATCTTTTTTTCTGTAGAATTGTCTTGAATTATTATCAAACAAAAATTTAAAAATAAAACGCACAGGTTTCGTTTCATTACGATCATTTAATAAATTGCGATTTCTACAAATATGCTGGTAAATGGTATATATATAACCCAGATTATAACTTATATACTGAGATTATAACTTTGTAGGCAATACTATATATATAACAAACAATAACAACAAATAATAAATACTATATATATAACTTATATAAGTTTAATGAAAGACGTGACCCGTAATGAGTCAGAAATTGTTATATAAAAAAGTTTAAAATTATTTTCTATAGAAAATTTCTGTGAGATATCGTATTTTCAAATATGGACCACAGGTGTCGCTCCTTGCACTGTAAAATAAAATTTATTTATTTCATATTTCGTATTGCAATTAATCAAAATTACTGAATTGTTGATTAGACATGAAAAACTATATTTTTTTGCAATTATAACATTATTCTATTTTTACAATCATCAGGTACCAATATAACGAAAGATAGACGTCCTCTATGTGTATTTTTTTCTTCAAGTCTTATTATATTTCTTGTTTTTCAATTTCGTTTTCTTTTTGAAGTTTAACATTTCTGTTCAATCGCCGGTAAGTACACCCAGCCGAAACAGCAAGTAGAATCTGTAAGGTAAAAACAGTTATTATTAAAACAACCAAATTGAGAATGCTTCCAACATACGCCAGCAATTCCAGTATTTTAGAAAAATTATATACTACACAATTTAAACGTACACCATTCATTTAAAATGACAAGTAATTACAAGATATCATCAAATTCAGTTTCTTTTTCCATCCATATTATATGTCAGAAATGTCATGTTTTTTATGTAATTTTTATGTTATAGGATTATCTGCTAAACTAATCTGAAGATTGTCTGAAAATTTCATCAAAATCGATTCAGCGGTTTTAGAGTCCATACGGAACATACATACATACATATACACATTGTCTTTTATATATATATATATATAATACTAGCTGATGCCCACGACTTCGTACGCGATGATAAATTAAACATTTAAAAGCAATTGCAACGCTTGACAACTTGTTGCTATTGGCCATTTGCCAGGCGTTAGTTACAGTTTTATATTTTTGATAATCCCTCGGGAACATTACTTTTTTCTTGGATGAAAGGTACCCTATGTCCTTTCTGGTGTCCCAGACAACGTGTATGGAAAATTTCATGGTGATCGGTTCATCGGTTTTGACGTGAAAGCGAGACAGAGAGACAGAGTTACTTTCGCATTTATAATATTAATATAGATAGACTACGACCAATGAGTAATGAGTAATCATGGAATTAAGTGATAATTACTGTAACAAAGTTGTGTATGTTGGACTTGTGTAGAAATCTCGATGGCGAATGTGAAATACATATAAATAAATACTTGTAAAATTACCTGTAAGGCCATAAGGCTTATTGTAACGCCGAGTACCATAATAGAAGTTTCATTAAATACTTCCAATACTAATTTATCACATCCTACGTCGTGATACATCTTTCTCGCTCTGCATATCTGTCGGTCCCTCTCTTGCACCAGCTCGGACCTGTCCGGGTCGTAGGAGCGGCAGCATGAGATGGGCACGTCTGGGGCGAAGTACGGATGCAGATTAGGTGTTCTGTAGTCGTCTGGGCCGTAAATACCGCAACACGAAAGCTGTTATAGGGTTGAGACATTTTAAATATGTCGCTTGAGTAATAGTCCAGTATTCCTCACATGGATTTTTTCTGATTACCAACAGGCCGAAACTCCGTGAGTAGCTTCGGTTTGCCGAGACGTCCACCTTGTTCCTCTGCGATAATTCTCGATATAATGTAGCTAAAGGAGTTAGCAGCCGTAAACAAATTCCAAGCGTAGGACTGGGAAAACGTACCACTCAATTTGTAGGACTATGCAGACACAAAAATCAGCTGATTAGTAATCATTTTTATGACCTCGTTATTTAATATATTGGGAGTGGTTTTTTTTGGAAGGGATGGGATTACTAACCAGCGATTTTTTGTCTGCATTTAGTAAACATTTGTATAGTTTGGAAGTTTATTAGCACTATTTTAGCTACCTCTATAGAGAATTTTCGCAGAGGAAAAAAGTGGGCGTCTCGGTAAACTGAAGCTACTCACAAAGATTCAGCCTGTTAGTAATCAGAAAAAAATTCAGTGATTCAAATTCATTTAATTTTTTTGTATCCCTGACAACGTGTATAAGCAAAATTTCGTGATGATCGGTTAAATAGATGAATGTTGTTAAAAATACAAAAGTGAGTATATTTCTCACCTAACAATTTTGGCACACTGCGTTTCGCAGTCATTTGGGCAGCCCGTCTGGCGGCAGTAACCACCACCTTACAGAATACCACCGTGAAGTAACAGCATTATGTGTTGTAGTGTTTCGGTGAGTGATTAAGGGATGCCAGAGCCCATTACCCCATCCCTTCCTTATCCCTTATCCTTAATCCTTCTATGGTCGGCAGCGCACTTGTAGCACTTATGGCGTTGCTTATGGTAGCCACCTACCATCAAGTGGACCGTCAGCTTGTCTGTCGACCTTGACATAAAAAAAAGCAATCTTTATACTAAGTAAAATAAAATAAAATTTAAAACTTACATCGTACTGAGTCATAGCCCATAACTTCAAATGTCTCGGATCGTGTTCGAGGGCCAATTTGAAAGATTTAGCAAGCGACTCTCCAAGATTAACTTCATCGGCTTGCGTAACTCGTAGTGATACCATTATTATTACGCCTTGAATCATCGTTAGTAACACTAGGATTATGGCAGCCTAGAAATGATACACACCAGAAGAAATTAATTTGACAAAACCATAATATTATCCCTTAATCTATCTATATACATAATAAACTAACTGGCTCCCGCGACTTCGTTCGCGTTGATAAAGAAAAGGCCTATCTTGTGTCTGGTCGTCTACATGTTTCATGTTATGGAGGAACATACATAAAATACCTACACTCACAGATGTATTGATTGATTGATTGATAAAAGGCGATGTGTGTGTGTGTGCATGTATGTTCTATGGATTCCAAAACCGCTGAACCGATTTAGATAGAACTTTTAGACAATCTTCAGATTAATCCAACGGGTAATCTTGTGAAGTTTGATAGCGATCGGAGCCGGGAGCGGGTCCCTAGTAGCTTATGTTTTCCTATCACAATTGGAAATTGTAACAAATCTCTTGTGACACTAAATCGTGTACATTTTAAATTTACAGACAGTGGAAACATATCGAACACTTCCTAAAAATAAAGACGACAACGCCTTTAAAGTTCGCGTGATATGCCAATAAGCACTTCTCGTTTCACCGAACTTGAATTATTTCTTTAAACCACCCCAAGGTTAAAACCCTTAGTGCGAACGACCTTCAGCTTACATTAACAAGTACAAAATTTTAATATTCAAATTGGTAATTATAGTTAAACAGCACTAATATAATATACTTTTATAAGCTTAATTACTAGTGGTAAATGTAGGTTCCATTCCAAATTCCATTTTAATAATAGAAAATGGCATCGAATACCGTCTATTATCCTCACTAGATAGATTTTGGTCGCGGGCCGTATTGAGTGAGGTGGATTGAGGGCCGTATGCGGCCCGCGGGCCGTATCTTTGACATGACTGAGTATAAAGTGTGGGTGGGCAGGACACACACAGTTCAAAGAACCGAACGGCCGCTATTTCCGTAAGTTTCTCGTCATGTAGGACATCCACCCACAAGATGGTCTTAAGGCCTAATAATGGCCGCGGTTTGACGATAGTTTCAGACTGCTTCTGAATGGTTCTATTTAAAAAAAAAGAAACGGAGACTGCCGACAGAAGTGAAAACTTAAAACTGAGTGTCCAACGCATACACATACAATCGGCTATATATATACGAGTATATGCAAAATGTGTTGGCGTGATCGTGTACGTAGACAGCTGCGCGCGCATAACTGTGAGCATTAGCATGTTGCTGACGCGAACCCATACATTTTTCCCTACCCAAAGTCGTATAACGCGGCTATAGAAGTTTTCACTTAAAAAATTATAGCGAAGACCTATGTTCAGCCAGCGGTGGACGTTCTACGGCTGAGATGATGATAATTATGATGAAGGCGATGACTGTCTCTTTAGATATAGGTTTTAAAGCACAAAACCAAAATTGCTTAATGGTTAAAATTTGATGAGATTTAATCGACTTCGAAGTGAAACATACCGTATGTAAAGGCTTCTTGTGCCTCTTAAAAGCAGCTACCGTCGTATAAATTGTCACAGCTAGTGTTATAGCAGCCGTAAAGGCCACCACTATCATGGCAACTAATCGTCCTGACTGCTCCGAGTTGTAAACTTTTGACGCAATCGCACCCGACACTGATACCGCGATAACTGCTATACACGAAAACTGTGGAAACTCAAGAACTTTTAGAGACATTCTTAAATGAGCGTTTAGTTACTTTTATAGCTTTAAACTTAAAATTTCAGATTGATTATTGACTACCATTACACTTTCCTGCAATCCTATAGAGAATGTGGATACATTCGCCTTAGAAATACAGGCAACACCAGAGGATATCACAAGTTAAGAATTTAAGGGCTCTCTGTGGCACTTACACACCAAAACATTAGACACATGTGATGACACTCGTGACATCATTTTGGTTTTTACACCAAGATGTTTACTGACCCTAATGTTTCTACTATTATAATAGTCCTTATTAAGACTATGAAATTTCAGGCTTATTTATGGTTGTCGAACTAAATCTTTTCAGGGTTTGACTTCGATTTTTTTTACTTCGAGATATTTCACTCAGAGATATTTACGTGTTGAGACTTTTTCATATCAAGTTCAATGTTGCTCATCTCTTCTCTTTTATTCTATTGAGGTCACAAGTAGTAATACTAGATCTATGGGCGTAGCTTATGTCAAGAAGCAAGCTTCCATCAAATGGACCGTCAGTTTGCTTACCGACTTTTAATAGAAGGGAAGTCTACATTCAAATATACTCTGTGGCTCTAGTTAACATCTTTATTGATAATTAACATATTTTGCTGTCTAATTTTTCACGTTTTTAAATATATTATGAAAAATCCTTACCACAGTAACAATAGACAGTACAACGTAATAGGTCTTCTGACAAACTGTGAGACATTTCTTCTTTGAATTTGATTTGTGACAAGATAAATTCAGTTTGTCTAGAATTCCAATTTTGCGTTTAGATTTCACCCCTTCAGTAGATGTCTGCAGTTCCAACTCATTGTCGTCTTGAGCTGAAGTTTAAACAAAAAAAATAAAAGAACAGGAAGAGGTTCTGATACCACGCCTTCTGCCACAATTTCTACTAGTACAATTATTAAATACTAGCTGGTGCCCGCGACTTCGTCCGCGTTCTCTATAGCCTATAGCCTTCCTCGATAAATGGACTATCCAACACAAAAATAATTTTTCAATTCGAACCAATAGTTCCTGAGATTAGCGCGTACAACCAAAAAAACAAACTCTTCTGCTTCAGCAGTGGACGTCCTGCGGCTGATATGATGATTATATTTTATAGACTTGATAGAGATTAAGTACATGTATGAAATTTTATTATTATTATATTTAATTTAATATTACTTTGTTTTGAATAATCATAATTGAAGAAAATTATGTACCTTTTTCAGAGTCTCCCTTGCTGTCGTTGCCTTTCGCCATTTTGGCCACTTTTGCAAACGAATCTAGGAACTTAGTCATTCCACGTCAGCGGTGTCAAGTTGGTAGTACTGAAAAAATAAATTAAAATATGTGAAAACACCTGAAAACACAAAAAACACCAAAATCTACCACTACTTAAGCCAAAGTTAGGTTGGCCAAAGCCAAAGCCAAACCAGGTACTTGTGACAGGTTCTGTCTAACAAAGTTGATGATATATTATTATGATATATTTGGGGGCCAAAATGAAATAAAATTCCTTCCAAATTTTTGGGAAAAGCGTATCCCGTTTTTGGTATAATTTAATTTAAATTGGATAGTTTAGAAGAAGTTAGCGAAAAAATACGAAAAAAATTGGACAGAAACTTCATTTTATAAAATACTACTTAGTGACACGCTCCCGGCTTCGCACAGAATGTAATTTTTATATCAAACTTTCATCGTTTATCCTATTTTCCATAAATAAAAACCGAATTTTAATAAAACATACTTAATAAAAGCACAGACAAGCAAGTGAGACATTTTTCCATTTTTCTATACTTCTACTAATATTATAAAGAGAGAAACTTTATATTTTTGTATTTTTTTAATGAATAAACTCAAAAACTAAATATTGGATAGATCTTTTACCTATAGAAAACTACATTAACAGCGATTAACCCGAACGAATTTGCTTGCAACAGGTGGTTTTGAACACTTTTACATTTTCAAAAGTTATTTGTTCAGTTAAGTAGGTAACAATTTTAATTAGAAATATAAAAAGAAATACTCACACGAAATGTTTTATATATCCTTCATGTCTTTGCGTCGGCCTCAGGTCAGGTCACCAATAAATGCGGAGTCAATTCACCTGAATATATACAACAAAAACACAATACATCCACGGCCGAACGCTCCACCGCGCGGTTAACTTCGGATAATGGACAATAAAGTTATTTAGTGGTACAGCATTTATCGCTACAATTGTTTTAACCACAAATAATATTTAATTTCAACATTAATTCGCCACATAATTTTATTATATTGTACTCGTGTGAATTATTATAAATATTGTTATTTATAAATATTTTATTCACACTTATTTTTATATTCAAATTGAATTTTTACATAAAATTTTAATAATTTATTTGTCTTTTGAATACATCTCTGTATAGTATTTTTATCGAAATAAACAATAAAAGAGTTAATTGTTAAAGTATATAAAAAAATGTGCCAATTTTAAAAGCTTTTTAAGAAGCAACATTACAATAAATATAACTGTACAATAATATAATATATATAAAACAAGCACTGTTTTGATACAAGATCAATTTAAGCCAAAAATATTAAGAAATAAGCCTTTGTTAGGCCTACCTAAAAAAGGCTTATTTTTTAATATTTCTTAATTTTTTATTGTCCTAACACTGTTATTATAACAAAGCTATTTGATATTAAATTTGGATTTAAGTCTAATGAAAAGATAGTTAAAGGAGAAAGGTTTTTATAAACAAACCAGAAAAAATTGCACTTGCGTGTCGCTAGTTATCAATCAATCAATATTCAATATACTAATAATAAATCTGTAAGTGTAGGTGTTGTATGTATGTATGTTCCTCCATAACTCTTAAACGAATTAACTGATTTTCATGAAACTTGCTAGATAAACATTTAGACGTACGGGACACAGGATAGCCTACTTTTCCTCTTTCAAGGCGGACGAAGTCGCGGGCGCCAGCTAGTAGCATTAACATAACAGCAGCTAGTGAAATTAACCGTTTCAGAATTTAAAATCATTTTTTTATCTCTATCTACAGATTTCTTCACAAATCAATTATACCTATGCTTGATAATAATATGATTGTATCATTATGCGTTTACTCACCACTTATGATAAGACTAATTTCTTGTCCTTATTTTATATTAAAGTACTCCTTTCTTTCGTCTTTCTACATTAAACTATATTAATTCACATTGTAAAATACTTTGAAGCGAAAAACGCCTTCACAGTATCCAATTCACATAAAATTGACTGAGGGAATGCGACGTGAATTCAATTTGTTCTGTTAACACTTGAAGGTGTGCCTGGAAGTGTTAATTGTATTATTGACAATAACACAGTAATCACAAGATTCTGTTTTGCAATAAAACAATAAAATTATAAATGTCGGTTACAAGTATGTAGCAAACTCGTGACTCGTGACTCCTTGCCCTCTATCGATATGGATGTACTCAAATACCTAGATGGGGGATTTTTGTGTTATAATACTTATATTATACACTAGCTGGTGCTCGCGACTTCGTCCGCCTTGGAATGGATCGCTAAAAATATTACCAAACAGTTGTCATGTTAGTCGCTTCACCGATTCTGGATAGATGGCACTGTCAAGTGTATCCCGGGCCAAGCCGCTAGTATTTACTTTTATTTTAGATTTCCCGTAGGAATGAAGCATTTTCCCGCGGTAAAAAGTAGCCTATGTTCATCACAGATAATGTCGGCTTCTAATGGTAAAAGAATTTTTCAAATCGGTCCAGTAGTTTCGGAGCATATTCTATTCAAACAAACAATCAAATCTTTCCTCTTTATAATATTAGTATAGATATAATTAGAACATATTTGCATGTCCTAGTCGGGTAGATAGAACATACTTTATATTCAGTATACCTATTACAGTAGAAACTCGATTATCCAGCCCTTATCCATACTAAACCGCGACCAATTATGTATGAAATACATAAATAAGTGCATCCATACATCGTATATTGGAAAATGTATTTCTTAATAGTTTGTTAATAATAACATTTTCGTTGATATCTATTTGTTGTTTTTAATAAACACATAACATTACTACATATGCACACAACCCGCTTTTCTTCATACATTTGATTAGCCAGATTTCAATCATACGAATGCCTAAGAACATCAATTAGTCCGGTTAATCGAGTTTCTACTGTACAAGAATTTCTCGATTAAAGTATATTTTAATTTGAAATTTGTAGTATAATAATTTGAAATTTGTAGTATAGTATAATATACTTACGACGGAAGTTCAAAATATACTATGTAAAAAACAGATAAAAAAGAAGAAATAAAATCAGTTGTAGCCAAACAAGAGATTGGGACAGTTAATTTTGCTTGTTTATTTGTGAGTTACTTGCAATAACTAATATAAGTAAATTCTTATTTCTAACTAATATAAATTCTTATAAATTAATATAGGTTATATCGTGGGCTGCTAAAGCATCTGATGACCAAATAAAAATGAAATAGGTATAAAGTATTGCTAATTCTTCTGAAAGTCAGAATAAAAACCTATCTATTTTCTTTACACCATTAACAAAAATTTATGATTCCGCCAGTAAAATACAATTCACCTCATTCCAAGAGTACAGGTGTGTACAAAATAAGTTACATTTATTGAATTAATCTATCTTATATTATCATTTAGATAATAAAGTAAATTAAGGTAAGAATTTTAGTTAAATATGTGACGAAAAACACCGGCTTACTAATTTTTCATCAGAAATTTAATGACATAATATATGTATAGACAATAATAATAAAATCTTATTATCACAAATTATTATTTTTATTTAAAGATAGGCTACAATCGCGCTTTAGACCTACCTACCCTGGTCACCCTATATTTTGGGTCGGTGGTGTTTGCCCACAGTGGTGTTAGCACCTGTGGTATTTGCCTACGATTTGAAAAAAATAAATTTCATACTTTTTTTGTGCTTTTCGACTTAGTACAGTAAACCCCAATTTAAATTATTAGTTTAAATTACACAAAACGTTAGTGAATTTTGTTAATAAAATAATAAATGAATTGAAATAGTAAATAAGTTGAAAGATAAAAGTATGTGGAAATCCGAGAAAAAAGTAATATTTTTTTAATTAATATTGCCGTTCGGGTCATGTATTACAAGTTAGACTATAAGGTCACTTTTAAGGGTGCACTCTTTACGTGATCGGCCCGCTGTCATTTTGATTTTGATTTCAGGGAAAGCTGTACAATGTCATAATATAAGTAATACTGGTAGTATTAAAATTAAAGAAAAAAATTGTAAAAATTATTCGAACACTTGTACACGTGACTGTACTTTCATAGGTCATAGTTATCAAGCATGGCACTGGTTGCCACTCATTGGTCATCGCTATGGTAACGAAGTCACAACACCACGCACAATAAAATGACTGACAGTGGGTGTTGACCACCATAAGTACTAGTCAAGGGCGACCTACAATTTCGCAATTGGATTTTGAACAATAACAGTCGAATTCAAATTGAATTGGCATATTATTTCCCTTGTTAACAAGGCTTTTTATTGTCTAGCTCCATACGAAGTTATTTCGTGTATTAGAATTCCATTTCTAGGGAGATTTTGTTGAATTTTAAACTATGTTTGGGTTGGGTCGCCTATAAGGTATATAATATCCTTTATGGGAAGTTTTTATCCTGGAAAAATGTTAGGTTCCTGACGCGGACGAAGTCGCGGGAAAAAGCTAGTAGACGGCATTGGGAAAGGTATGAAACGAAGGTACAAATGACATCCCCTATTTCCTTAAAACACGTGTTGATTAACAGTGCCCTTCACTTCAGTAAGATCGTAGTTTCTACCACATGAGCTCACTAGCTGTTGATCGTAACGGGTTTATTAATGACAATTAATAAAAAAATAAAGAAAGCTATTTTCTCCCTTAAAATTAAAAGAAACTAAATAATCCCTTTGGTTCTCAAACTGCATTCAGTGATCACTGATTACATTATTATACTTTTAGATATAGGAATTTTTTCTTTCATAAATTATTAAGTAAGTGCTTAAGCACAACTTTATTCTAAATAATATATTTAAAAAAAAAATCATATTTAATGGAATAACAATTAAATTAAATAACTTGAAATAGTCATTGAAAAATGAACTCAAAATGATCAAAACTTGTTTTGCAGTTTAATTCACGGAATATTGTAATTTGTTTATGTACATTGTACTCATTCTTGTATCGAAAGCGATGGTGATGTTGTGGTGATCGATCGATTTGTAACATTATATAAAATAATTAGTTTATCGGGTCGTTTGTTCGTTCGTAAAATATGATATTTTACAAAAAAATATTACTGTTGTAAAAAATGACATCATCATCATAGTTCAAAAAGCATATTGTCCAAAATTGTATCAATATCTGATGAAGACATGAGTGGATGAAGGTGATATGTCGCATTATTCCAATTTCGAATAAATCGAGGTTAAAATTTTACACCGATTTTTTGAGATAAGTCGCCACGGAACTGTTTTTTGTACTAAATTATGATGCAAAGTTATGGAAACAACCTAAAGTATTAATGGTATGATAGCAAGTAAACCCTTGTATTATTTAATTTAAAAAAAATGAACATAGCTCTCTCTTCCATCAACAAAAGTATACTTTTCTGCACTCTTTGCTTTTTAAAATTAACTGTACATAACACCTTTTTCAACTTTTTATATTCCAAAAATGTCTTAAATCGACGATCTTAAGGTCTGTAAACATTCATAAGGATATATTACCTTCATCAACGCAAAAAAAAACGAAAAAATAAAAAAACAAAAAATGCGACATAACGACTTCATCCACTCACGTCTTGGAATATAATATTTGATGAAGAATGGGAAATCATAAATAAATGGTTAGTACAACCAGTATCAACTGCATAGGATATCTTGCAGAAAAAGCGCACGTGTGCTTGTATTTAGGTGCTGAAGCGTAAGGGGTGCTAAGTAAAGAAAAATCCCTAAGTACCAAAGATCCCTAAGATGCTTTCCAATGATCTAATGGACAACCATAAAATTTTTAAAAGAGTTAAAATCATGACAATACCCTTTGAAATTTACTAGTTCTGTTAAGGAGTAAACAAACATGTAGGGCCACGTGATTAATGGTTTCTATTGTGGGCATCAACCGCTATCCACTAGCAACCAGTATTGAACGCAATTCAATACCTTAATGACTTTCGTTTGTGTTATTTTTTTTTTGGTTTAGTACACTTTACAATAAATTTACAAGGTAGTAGAAAGCTTATATAAAGTGTGTCCTTGAAAATTAGTTTTATACAATTTTTATAATGGCAATTATATGGCAGAAAAGCTCAAAGAGATACCTATTATTAATTACTTATCTAAATAAAAATATTGAAACCTTCAATATTAGTTCAATATTATAAATTTCAATATTAGTTTTCAGATCTTTTCAGGTAAAGGATTAAAAATATATAGTTCATTTTATAGTTTCAGTTCTAGTCTTGTTCTAGTACTATCTGATCAAAATAGAAGCTAAAAATACTTAACGTCAGTGTAAAACATTAAGTCCTTAACGTCCAAAAAATAACTGATCCATTCTATTATAAACCTTATTACGAAAGCGCAGAGTGTAATATGTATCATTATTATTATTATTGTATCTGGAACACGAAGTGTAGACATAGACACTGAGTAGTGTAGAGGTATTCTTAAAAGTGAAAATTATTTCATTATTGATTATTTGTCTACCTTTGTCTTAAGTAAATGTGCTTACAACATTCGATAAAATAAATATATATAGAAAAAAACATAGCAGTTTAAGCATTACCTGGAAAATTTATTTTACCAAGAAAAGTGTGAAGGTCATCGTGACCCACGTACTATTTAATTGAATCCATACTATATACTATACTCTAATATTATAAATGCGAACGTAACTCCGTCTGTCTGTCTGTTATCATTGATCATCATGAAATTTTGAATACACGTTGTCAGGGATACCAAAAGGGACCTTTCATCCAAAAAAAGGTACAGTTCCCAAGGGATCATCTAAAATTAAGAAAACTAACGATTGCCTTTTAAATAGCAATAAAGATGTCAGGCGTTGTATTGCTTATTTTTTTTAACGCAAGCAAAGCCGCGGGCACTAACAACTATTTCTCAGTTATTATCTTTAAGAAAGATTTTCAGCACGTGTGCTGTTGTGTTATGGTGAATGACTAAGGGATGCCAGAGCTCATTTCCTTATTTTTAATGATTACTTGAATGATTATGTTAATCGTAACTGCTAGGAATTTAGGGGTAAACTTTCTCGGATTGGAATAAGCGGTAATGACAAAATTTTAGTTATTTTATGTGAAACTGACAATTTGTATTCTGCAATATTTATTTTCAGCCATTTTTATTTATTTACTTGCTGGTGTTCGCGACTTCGTCCGCGTAGAAAAGTATAAAACGCCATCTACCGTATTTTGGATAAATGGCGCTATCTCCCGGGCCAAGCCGCTAGTATTTTCTTTTATTTTAGATTTCCCGTAGGAATGAAGCATTTTCCCGCGGTAAAAAGTAGCCAATGTTCATCACGGATAATGTCGGCTTCTAATGGTAAAAGAATTTTTCAAATCGGTCCAGTAGTTTCGGAGACTATACAAACAAACAAACAATAAAATCTTTCCTCTTTATAATATTAGTATAGACTAGCTGGCGCCCGCGACTTCGTCCACGTTAAAAAAAAGAAAAAAAAATAGCCTACCTTGTGTCATGTGCGTCTAAATGTTTATCTACCAAGTTGAATGAAAATCAGTTAATTCGTTTAAGAGTTATGGAGGAACATACATACATACATATAATACCTGCACTTACAGATTTATTATTAGTATTAATTAATTTATTAAAGAATTTTTCTTTCTAATTTTGATATAAAACAAAGATATACTTACTATTGGTCGGTTGTGAAACTCTGATAACATGAATAATGCAAAATATTTCTAAAATTTATTAGAAATATTATTACCACTCTGACCATACAAAGTATAATAATTAGTTAGTTACTCAAATTCAAAGATTTTCGTGCGATAAGCTGAAAAGGAATAGAAAATTACACTTACTTTTCGTGTCAGGTTCATATGCTATCAAGACCTAGGTAATATATTAAAAGTGTACCTAGATTTTAGCATAAACTTGACATTATTTAAGTAAAACCGAACAATACACGTGAGGAAATATTGGGAGTGGAGCGTTTTTGATTTATAATTAGGTATTCATTTAGGGTCCCATAATATAATCATGTTTGTGTAACTATTATTTATTTGGTTAATTAAAACGTCTAAATAATCATTTATTGCAATGTAATTATCAAAATAAAGACATTATTTTTTTATGAACGTAAGACAAAAAAGTATTCACAAAGGGATTTTTTTATCCAAATAATTAACTCCTATGGAACAATATTTCATACTCAGTGTTTGAATTATATATTATTATGTCGCTTTGCTTAAATAGATAAACCCTAATTTCCCATTATTGCATTAGATTTTACCCATACAAACTAACTATTTAAAATTGACACTATCTACTTGTATGTTTGTTTGTCCGTATTAACAAACTTCAATACAACTTTTACCATAAAGTACCTACTGACATTTTTTCTCTCCAAAAATTTATATGACTGCATGAAAATTGAAAAAGAATAATCGACGAAGTCACAGGCAATCGCTAGTGAAATAAAATGTTTCTGATGACAGATAAAAACACTTAATTAACAGTACCGAACCATACATAATATATAGAACTAGGTTTTCGAATGCGGCAAAAGTCCAAGTCACTGAACTGAGATTTTCTACAACTACGAAGTTTAGTTAAAGACATGGGGTGAGAAAGTTGTTGACCTGGGTTCAAAGTACCTATTGCAGAGTTTTCAAATCTGTATCCATGGTAACAACTCCATACCCATCAAACGCCATGCTCGACATGCAATTTTACCCTTTTAAACTCATTCGATTCTTATTTTTTTTTTTGTGGTTCACTCCACAGGGCGTCCCAAAACTATGCGACATGAAGGGAAAGGCAGAACCTTAAATATCGGAGATAGGATATTTTGCTGAAAGAAGACTTTATGTTATTTTTAAAAGTTATTAATACTGCATTCAAAGATTTTCTAAAAATTACGTTGTCAATGTCCTATCAACAATATCTAATGTACCTACTTTTCCTCCATGCGCTTAGTCTTGGGACACCCGCAGGCTTATTATCTAAATGCGTCTGCTGAGCCACGAATGCGAAAAAATTGTGCAATATCACACTAAATCGTTAATTTTTACGCAAACCATGAGCTACGTGATATGATTTAGTGTGTCTTGTCGCTCAGCAGATGCATTTAGATTAAGCGCCTCTTTCACCAACGTCATGTAAAGTGTTGATTAGTTACTTCTAGAAATCATTTTCTGTTTTATTGAATTATGCACTCGGTTTACTGCATCCATCGATTTTTAATTTTTAATTATTTTCTATTTAATGTTTGGGACGTTTACTGTACAAACAAAGTTATATCAGCTCCATTATCCCCGGTTACCGGTGACTTTAAATGACAGTTTGGGCTACTTGACGTTTGTAAAAAAGGCGATAAGCCTAAAATCAAAATTGTCACACGATAATTATTTTCAAATATTATAAAACAAAGTCCTCCGCCGCGTCTGTCTTCTGTCTGTTCGATTTTCATCTACTGCACCGATTTTCATGCAGTTTTCACCAATGGATAGAGTGGTTATCGAGGAAGGTTTTTGTATACAATTTACAAAGTTACGCGGGCGAAGTCGCGGGCAGCAGCTAGTTTAAAATAAAATTTGTTTTGCCTCATCTAAACAACAAACGGGTTGGCACAATATGAATAATTCATGAGGCTGGTTCTAACAAAGTTTGTAATAATATTATCATTGTAGTTTGATTTTAACTCAGCCATAACGTTAGATAAAGGCCACTAAATCGAGAGAAGCATAATAGAGGAATGTCAGTAAATTCCTAGCACTGATTTGGATACTAAAATTCAGGACTTTATGTCTCCAACGCAAGTCAAAGAAACATTTGACACATAAACTAAAACAAACCATGTTTTCTAAATGTAAATTTTCTTTATTTTTATGTAAATGTCATCAGACCTCTATAGCCTATAGCCTTCCTCGATAAATGGACTATCCAACACAAAAATATTTTTTCCCTGTAGTCCCTGAGATTAGCGCATACGACCAAACAAACAAACTCCTCAGCTTTATATATTAGTATAGATAAAGGTGGTCTTCTGTAAGGTGGTTCTGTACTACTATTAAATATAAAATATAATAATATAAGCATTAATTACTTTTAACAGCATTTGATAATAAATTAGTTTAGATCAAGATTAGATCTAAGATAGATCATAATTCTTTTTTAAGATATTTTTTTAAGATAAATACCTAATAGGCAAATTTATATAAACGCTCAATAAGCCCTCAAACGGAGACCAATAACCGATAACTTGCTACCAATTTACGCGATCTATATCTTCGTATAACGACTTGGTAATTGGGGGTCAAAATTATTTGGGGTTTTGTCTTGCGTGACTCTCCCAAGTCCCAACCCATGCATGCCGCTTAACATCACAGTGGTCGAAGAGTCGGCACTCAATAAAACTGTGAGTCAACTCCTCAAATGAGTCATTCCTCAAATATTTTTGTAACTCTTTACAAGACCTAATCACACAAATATTAGTATAATTACAAAATTATATTAATCCTTATTCTTACATATTATAGTCCTTTTCACCAATGGATAGAGTGGTTCTCGATGAAGGTTTTACTATATAATTTACAAAGACTTTGATTGGAGAAAGTATTACAAATAAAGAGGGGATTGCAAAACAGGGGGCCTAGTGCGAGTTTTACTCTGACAAACGCGTCGAACGCGTAAATATCAATTTGTATGGGAATGAATTTAACGCGTTCGAATTAACAGTAAATTTAACAGTAAAAGTCACACTAGGCCCTCAGACCCTGGCTTTACTCATTCACTGAAATACAGCAATTCTCGGGTTGTTATTACATAACTGATGTACGCAGTGTGCCTTACGAAAAATTCGAATGCATAACAAAATCTACTGCCACACGTTTATTGTAATAAAAGGATTCCTCATTTTATGTAAGTCCGCAAGGCGGTGAGCCAACACTAGCACAGAGTACTAATAGCAAGCGAAATAATTTATTTTCTGTATTTAAATAGGAACAGCACTGGCCGAAACGTTGCCGCCATAAACCATAAACTTACGCGCTCTGACGCCGCACGAACGTGTCTATAAAAAGTTCCAAATTCGATTTCGTTTCGCGGGCGGAAGCGATTGTAATTTTACGTTACGGCCTGTGCGTAAATTTTATTAGTTGCCGTATTTTATTAACTAACTTTTCCGTGGAACCTCATTGTTTGTGACTTTCGGTGACCATTTTTCAAAAATGGAAGGCTGTGGAATGAACTGTATAAAGTACCTTTTGGTAGTCTTCAATGGGTTGTTTATGGTGAGATTTATTAAAAGTTTATTTTTTTTTTAATTATAAATAATAGAAAAAAATCTATTTTTTTTAAATATTTTTAAAAAAAAATTTTTTCATTTTTTTTTTCGCCTTTAGGCGAAATTAAATGATATTTTAGTGCTTTAATTTTCTATGGCATTAATACTTATGGTGGTAAAAAACTCACGAAAAAGAAGTAGACCGCTAAAATCGTAATACTATGAAGATATTTTCGTAATCGTGTTTATTAGTGTTGTCGCGTGATATAAAAATATATTCTTCACGTTTTGAATCATTCATGACTTTTATCACTTTCTTCTGATCTTGTTACTACGTTACAATATACCTATGTAATAATAATGATTAAGAATTTAATTGGCATAAAATATGTTAATTAAATTCTTATTCTCCGCGGAAATATAATTGCGATCACATAGAAACTTCATAAAAATATTATTTCAATCCTTCTATCTATAAGTACTTAATCTAGACTTAAAATAATCATCAATCAATCATCATCATCATCAATACTAATAATAAATTTGCAAGTGTAGGTATTGTATGTATGTATGTTCCTCCATAACTCTTAGACGAATCAATTGTTTTTCATGAAACTTGGTAGATAAACATTTAGACGTACGGGACACAGGATATAGGCTACTTTTTTCGTTTTCAACGCGGACGAAGTCGCGGGCGCCAGCTAGTTATAAAATAAAGTTACTGCTAAGTATTTACTTTCTGTTGCTAAGCTAATTTCTTCACAAATTAAAGAGCAATAAACGAGAAAGGTTTGAGTATATGATTTGCAGAAAGAAATGGCATCCGTGCAAAACCGGGGGCGGGTTGCTAGTACCTACACGATAGAAGTGTGTATTTTTAATTTGTATATTTGAATCTTTTGCCTTTATAATGGAAACACATTGAAGTATAAATATTCTTTTTAACACATTAATTTAATTTTTAAATAATTTGAATTGTTTCCTTTCAAATGTAGGGATTATATTTCTTACTAAAGTAAGTTTTTTTATACATATTAATTTATGCTAATAATTGAATACAGCAATATAAAACTTATATTCGTTAAGTTCAAATGGCATTACGTAATGTGTGAGGGCTAGTGCAACTATGTATGGAATTCAAGGTTTACACCTTCATACTAGTTTAAAGAGTTATCTCATATGCTTAATATGGTATAAGCATCTATCCATATTAATATGTATACAAGCGAAAGTTTCTGTCTGTCTGATACGTTTACACATTACGGCTTGTTGTGTTGTGTTTTGTCTATTCTTTTGCCATGATAAATAGTTTTGGTTTGGAGGGGGGCAAAGGGGGGAATTGGGAAGGAGAGGGTGGTCCCGGGGGTTGGACCTCGAGGCGAACCTGCCACCCCCCGAAGACACCACCCCTCTATCCCGAGCGGTTTTGGAGATATTCCACTTGGAGGATGAGTCCAAAAAAGTTGTATGGAGTTTATAAAAAATGTATGAACGGGGTGGGGATGAGTGGTCCGGTGGCAACGGCCGTTGACCCTCTATGACATCCCGCAAACCCCACCTTTCTACCCCTCATAGTTTCCGAGGACCACTCACCAACTTTTTACCAGAACGGTATACCGAGTATATCGGATTTTTCTGGGGGTCACCGAGGAACCCCCTGCGCGATGCGCTACAATAGGGGAAACCCCTTATAGAATATTAATACGCATAATTTATATAAGACTCAAATATATATTTTAAAAATTAAGATTCCAAGCTTTTGAAATAACTGTCAATAGATAATTCAATCCTAGACTGTTGAATTAAATTGATTATATAAATATTATATAACACTATTTTATTAGGCTAATTCCTTTCAAAGTAGATGTAACTGTTGTTATATGTATTTACATTTCATATAATAAAATTAATTAAATAAACAAATTAATGAAATTTATTAGAAAAATTATATCCTTACATAATAATTATAAAATAAAGACCTCCGTCGCGTCTGTCTGTCTGTTCACGATAAACTCAAAAACTACTGCACCGATTTTCATGTTGTTTTCACCAATGGATATAGTGGTTCTTGAAGAAGGTTTTTAGTATATAATTTACAAAGTTATGAATAAAATCCCTTACTAATTGACAATTAACACAATTAGTAATTGTGTTAATACTAGTGGCATTATTGTTAAATAATTGAATATTATATGAATACTTACCAAAATTATATTTTCACTACCTATTTATATATTATGGACAACACTTCTAAAAATTATAGTTTTTACATTAATTTTCTGGACCTCCAATATCTTTATTTTATTTTAATTTTGTTCAATTTAATTTTTAGGAACACAAAATATTTTTCTCTCTTAAAAGTCTAACACTGAAACACTAATTTTAATGATAAATTAACTACACACAACTATTAAACAACATTTTCTGGTGAATTCATAACTTGAACTACGCTAAAATTTAAAGTGACCTGTAAGTTGTCCTATTAAAAAGGTATTCTTGTTTGCCAAATATTTTTCCGTGTCCAAAGGGAAAAACTGTTACAAGTTGTGAATCGTGATAACTCTTTGTGGATTTTTTCTTCTACGGGGATTTTTCATTGGACGATATTTAGATTTATTTT
Organism: Synanthedon vespiformis; assembly: GCA_918317495.1. NCBI lineage: Eukaryota > Metazoa > Arthropoda > Insecta > Lepidoptera > Sesiidae > Synanthedon > Synanthedon vespiformis. The sequence continues at coordinate 10,876,355 of OU906948.1, forward strand.
TATTTTTAAATTAACAATGTATAACATATGAATAATACACTTATGTAGTGATATGTGTCGGAGCTTTAAAACTATTAGCATTAAATATTATATGTTGTAAATAGAAATACCTGTTAAAGGAAGTTGACGTAATAATGAGTCAAACGCGAACATTATTCACGCTGATATAATAAATAAATGGTCGCCATAAGAAAGGATTTCACATTACGCACTTCAGTGTTACGCATTAGATATTATTTTGTCCTGTGGAAAATGAACTACATATTTTACTAAGTACAAGTTGTGAGTAATTAAAACTTATTTAATTAATTAACTTAATTATTTTAGTGCCTACAGTGGCAGGCAGATGTCGTGTCATAACGCGTTCTAGCGACCCCGCCCTATCTATGGCCGCGCTAGAAAGCCTTTCCACCCCCTTACAGAAGACCACTGTGAAATAATAGCTTGTTTGCTGTTGTGTTTCAATGTGTGTTCATTTCTAATCCCTTTTATCCTTATCCTTAATCCAGATAATCCAGATCATGGCGGCGTTGCTTGTGATATATTCAGTGGCGGATTTACTAGAAGGCTGAGTAGGCTCGAGCCTAGGGCGACAAATTTGGCCATAAAATAAAATTATTTTTGTCTTACAGAAATAAAATATTATTATACAAGTGACCTGGAAATTGCTCGCACTGTGACCAACAGTCACTGGAGCCGATACTGTGCCTAAATTGGAGTACTTATACATCAGTTTTTTCTTTTTTTTGATCAGTTACATGATTTCGAAACTAGGGTATCGAATTGCTGGGGTCTGTAGGGGCGGCATAATTTGAATAGCCTACGGGCGGCAAATGTGTAAATAAATAGGTGATATAGGTGATGTGGCCACCGACCACCAAGATTACCGTCAGCATGTCTAACAAGCTTACCGTATAAGAAAAAAATAGAACAGATAAAAATGTCGCAACTTCAAGATTTGCAATGTTACATAGATGCTTACAATAGTGGGTGTATTGTAAGTATGTGTATTAAAGAGGGCAAGTGCTACTCCAAATTAATTCTAAGGTCACGAACCGATCAACTCTTACAGTTAATGTAGTTGCTACTGTGCTAGGTATTATTAGGTGTATATATTCTGAGCTACTAACTTGATTGTTACGTCGCGTGACTCAGACAATACGCCATTTCGCTTTCTTTGAACTTGATTACTTGAGAAATAATTTATAGCATTTCTATATAAATTAAAAAAAATACTGAGTAGGTATAATACCTATACAGTTTTCGGCAGTCTTTTGGCAGTAAATGGGAGTGTTCATTATTAAAAAGTTTAATTTTAAAGTAGGTGTTTTAAAGCAAACGGAGCCGCGAATCTTTTATGTATTAAATTTTCCCAGTCTCATTCCAATCCCATATTTTAAATCCCACTGTAGTCGGCAACACACTTACAGCGCCTGTAGCATTGCTTGTGTTACAGGCGACGGTGGCCACCTACCATCAAGTGGACCGTCAGCCTCTGTCGAACTTACATAAAAAAAAATAACAAGAGGTCATCTTCAATCCGGCGACGACCATGTGTATTAATGATAAACAGTTGGTCTGTGTGGTGACCCTATATGTTTTTTATTACATAGCGTTAGATAGATTATAATAATACCCACATAAAGTAAATATAAATGTGATTCGTATTTAATGCGATCATTCTCGTTAACGATTAGGATGTGAAGGTCATCACATTTTTACACAGACGGACAAAAGAGACGCTTGCTATTGTAATAAAATAAGATAGGGTTGCCACATTTATAACATAATAGGCTACAGCTGCAATTTCAGGAAACAACACCGCCGGTGGTGTGCGCATACTTAGGCGCTACTTCTTTTTCATATCGCATACAATTTTTGGCAAAACTGGATATCGCAATAACATTATGTTCAAGTTAACACAATGCACGCAAAATGATACTTAATTTGCTATGTTATTTTATAGAATCTCCTTTATTTTATACATAGAATCATTTTATAGATAAATCTCCTTACTCCTTACTTAGTGTGATTTTATATAATTGTGACGTTATTTTACAATTGTCATTAATTGAAGTCGCAGAATCTCTGATAAACTTAATTCTGAACACTCCAAATAATTAATATTCCAGGCACGATGTGATTTATAAGAAACATTTTCTATTGTATCCGTCTGCGTATGACATTAGAATTTTAATTAATTACATTTTTTGGTAACCCTACGAATCAGATCACCAATCCGTAGCGAACTAAGTATATATAATTATGTATACATGATACTTATATTTTTTAATCCAGTCGCGCTACACTAAACAATTAAATGCGGTGGTTTAAATATTATTTAGTTCTTTATCTTTCAGTGCCCATGTCATATACTAATAATAAATCTGTAGGAGTCGGTCATGGAGTAATTTACTTTGATTTCAGAAATATCGTGTATATAAGCTCTATCCATGATACCGAAACTAAATTGACCATTTTTAGAATTTTTTTCTGTACGTATGTTCCTCCATAACTCTTAATTAACTCATTTTCATGAAACTTGGCAGATAAACATTTAGAAATACGGGACACGTGATAGGCTACTTTTTATCTTTTTTAAAGCGGACGAAGTCGCGGGCAACAGCTAGTTTACGAATAAATAAGTCCTCATTGCAGGTCTTAAAATCTGTGTTACTTTCGAATTTCTCATATTCTTATGTAAATTTACAAAATACATATATTACTATATTTTTAATATTCTTAACTATGCATATGTTTAACACCAACTACTTAATTGTTCTAAAGGAACTTATAAAGGCAGGTACTAGCTGGTGCCTGCGACTTCGTCCGCGTTGAAAAAGAAAAAAATAGCCTATATCCTGTGTCCCTTACGTCTAAATGTTTATCTACCAAGTTTCATGGAAATCAATTAATTCGTTTAAAGAGTTATGGAGAAACATACATAATACATACATACACTTACAGATAAAATGTATCCATTGTTATAATCATGAACATGGTATACCTATCTGTTTTATAATCAAGAACGTGATATATCTTTGTGCAATCAAAATCCGTTGAGCGGTTTCCACCTCACTGAGGAACAAATTAACAACCGACTTGCAAAAAAGGAGGACGTTCACAATTCGACTCTATTTTATTTATTTTTTTATGTTTTACTGGGTAAACCGATTTTGATGATTCTTTTTTTATTTGAAAGATGGTGCTTCCCGTGTGGTCCTATTTAAATTTGGTCCAGTTCTGATAATGGCATTCGTGAGAAAAGACCATGAGACTGTTTCAAGTCGGTTTATTTTTAACCGACGAAAACGATAAAAGGAGTAGGTTCTCAATTCGACCGTATATATTTTTAGTTGAAAAGAGTTATTTTAAATCGGCAGGTTAACTAATGATCCATTTGATGGTAAGTGGCTAGATATCGTTGCCTATTATTAGTAAAAGTAAAGAAAATTATAGCTTCAAAAGAAATACCTATACTAGAAAAATAACATCATTTTCATAAAAAAAAAAAAACTAAAGCCTTCCATAGATAAACTTTAAGTATACATAAGAAACTAAAAAATTCCAGGACCATTCAAATCGACATATTGTAACTGGATTTTAAACCTATAAACCTAAATTGTACTGGACTAATATATTGGCTTAGGATATATTATGCCAATATCATTTCAAAAAATATTGGAATATATAAATTCCCTAAGTTTAGGATCTAATTTGAGGTCTTTCTGAAGACCTGTATATATATGGCTTCCAGGACAATAGAATTCGCTGTCTACTGTTATTTCACGGTGGTTTTATATTCACAAATTTCGCATTTATAGTAATTTTAATGTAGGTACCTACTGTTGTTATGCAACAGCAACAATGTGATTGAATATTAATAATGCTATTAATCAATTATTAAAATTACTTGCCATACTTAGTCATAGTAACAGTGCCTCTTTATTATTTTTGAATTCATGACATTTTCTGAACTCGCAAACATATTATTTCCGCGTTCATTCAAGCGCAACCTTCAAAGAGGCGCCGGGCCTAATAGTATGTCTCATTATAATTCAAAAAAGATATAATGACACTCGTCTCATTCATATTGTGATGGTATAATGTTATCCACTTAAATCTGGTAACATTATATGCCACGTGGAAACATTCTTGATCCGAACATTTTAGGCGATGGTTACACGTATAAGTGAATTATTATATTAAGGTTTTGAGGCGGGACTCGAGATGCGCGAACGAAGTGCGGGAGGGGAAGAGCGACTGAGTCTACCAATAACGTGTCGGCACAACGACGCGTAACCCCCCCCCCCCCCTCACTTCCCTCTGCCCTTCTGCGCACATTTGCCGAGAAGTCTTTATTCGCTGCACGACCTATACAGTATTTATTGTGATCCAATATTTATTGTTGGATGTCAGTATTTCTAGAAATCCATAGAAAAAATATTGACATTCATCAATACGCACTATATAAATTATTTATTGACGGATCACAATAAATACTGTATGTACTTGTAACCGCCGCTTTAAATGATGTCAAATGCTTGATCTTGATTCGAAGATGGACGTTCAATCGTTGTTGATATTGGTATTAAAAAATATATTTATAAACTACGTTTTTCCCGCGACTTAGTCCGCGTCCGATCGCTACCAAGTTTCACAGGATTATAGACGCTGGACTAATCTGAAGATTGTCTGAAAATTTCATTAAAATTGGTTCAGCGGTTTTGGTGTCCATAGGGAACATACATACATACTTTTGTCTAAGGACGATAAATCAAAAGTCAGTTATTCCTCACTTATACAGTTTATTCCACTTATCATTTACTTATGCTGAAATTATAAAAAACTTAACACTATGTAATACTATGATCTGAACACTTATTTAGTCTTTATAATTTATATCCACCATTTACCACCACCGTCTCACTCGCTGTTCATGAATCGATAGCCTGTCGTATATATGATACTCGGGCGTGTTGCCAGCCCTTCCCCCCTTACCGCGCTACTTGCGACTTATAAGCTCTGCCAGCCCTTCCCCCCTTACCGCGCTACCCGCGACTTATAGGCTCATATCTCCACGCATGACATTAAGTTAACAATACATACACACATCGCCTTTTATATTATAGATATACATAGAAGATAACATTTTAAAATTTGTCTAATACCATTACCTCATCATATAAAGTTCGCTCTTTTTATTTATCAAATAGAGTAGTAATTCTTTCAATTAAAAATGCATAAAGAAAATTAGATGTTCTCGTGAACGCAGTGATATCATTCGGACCAATTTAGATTCTTCAATTGTAACAATTAAACCAATCTAGACTAATTGCTGCCAGCAATCATGTAATTTCAATTAAGCATAGAAGACATTTTTCAATAAAATCCCACCTGTAACGATGTCTTTAGACCTTCAGACCCATTTTATAACAAATCATAAAGTGACTTTCCGCCTGAGTTTGTTTCTTCGCTAACTTCCTCTAAACCACCATGATTTTGATACGGTTTTATTCAATGGAAAGAGCGATAAACGAGGAAAGTTTGTGTATATTTGTGTATATAGTATTACGTTTCATTACACGGTTGCAGATAATAAACTATATTCAAATTTTAAAAATCCAACGCACTTGCTGAACATGTGGTGTTAATAGACCGCGTTATTACAATAGATCGTCAGATACCTATTACATAGCACATAATAGCACATTCTACTTATAATATTATAATATTGAAAAAGCGAAATAAAAATACTTAGGATGAAGACGCTGGAAAAGGCTAGTTAATGGACTTATATACAAAATCTTCTTTTATGTTAAGGTTGGCAGACATGCTGACGGTCCACTTGATGGTAGGTGGCCACCGTCGCCTATAACACAAGCAACGACACAGGTCATTAGCAAGTGCGCTAATGACAGTAGGATCAAAGATAAGGAATTGGGAAGGGTTAAGGAAATGGGCTGTGGCATCCTTTACTCGACAGTAACACAACAGTACACGTGCTGTTATGTCACTGTGGTAGGTATTCTGAAAGGGATAGCAGCTGTTAGGTAAATACAAAACACAGGATAGCTGTTACGAATATGAGCACACATAATATCAGCTAAAAATTAAATATGACCATAATCATTGACCACAACAGGAAGTAACGCCTGCATGACCACAGTAAAGTTGCAATAAGTACGATTTAACGCAGGATGTCTGTCAAGGTTGTGCTAAAACTGAACAAGATTTCTTTGTTAATTATCAATACTCAATAAATCTTTGAAATAAAATAATAATAAAGTATGTACTTGGAAAAGCAATAAATTTACTTTGAAGTAGAAAAAAGTTGTAAGCTTGTAATTAATACAATAAAAATATTGCAAATCAAATATATATATTTTAATCTACTTTACACAAACTTTTTCAAATAAGTATACGTAACTTAAAGTTATACCATTTAACTTAAGATAAATAATACAAATTTTAATGTGTTTTCAAAATTTGCTCTAGTTTTGGTGAATGAGTAACGGATGTCAAAGCCCATTTCCATTTGGCTTACCAATAGGTACAGGTTTAAGTAATTGTTCTAACACCTGAGGCATAATCTTATTATAACATAAGGTTGTACTATAAAAGTGTTTATATGGTATTTTAATTTTAAATCCTACATTAAGTATACATACTGTTGACAAAAATCTTTTGCCATTGCCGACGACGCCCACGAGCGAATAATGGCAACTTTCGTAATGCATCACACTTATTTCACGCGTCATTTCATCGAGACTCGGTAGAACAATGACCTACATAATCATCCTTCAATTACACAAGAGTTGACCGTGAATTTACTCTACGGCCTGTAGCACTACCATGAGTTGCTATCGAAATCTTACGTTAGTTTACTTATGTCGATAACGAACCTTTCACCCTTCAATGTGCTATTAACTAAAAACGAATGATTTAACTATTAACGTGACGGTATTTCTCGAAAACATCAGTCAAATTTGTAACTCATGGTACCGATTTTGTCTAGCGACTACATTCGGTAGGTTTTTCACTTATGCAACTCATGTTACTGGTTTTAGTCCTTTGAGTGACCGCTAGAGGCGCTGTACAATTTTTCATACAAATATTTTACGTTCTCGCTCATCTCTCGCTAGCGATTTCGGTCGTCATAAACTCATGGTAGGGCTACTGTTCCGAGCACAAGTCCTTCTTTAAAGTGAGGAGTTCAATTGCTGATTCTTTAGACTTTCTATGAATAGGTGTTTCTATAAGAGATGTGTTGTATAGTTATAAGTTTTACTTTTATTTTAAAACTGATTTAAATTTTAATAAAATAATAATAAATATCATCATAAATTCCACACAGCACCATCTAGTTCTACACTAAGCAACTAATGCTTGTATTATGGATACCAGACAGTTGATATACTACATAGATTACTTTTTTTTTTGTAAATACATACATATTATAAATACAAAACATCTTACAAAGTTAAAATGTTAACATATAATAATAATTTGTCCCTAGCGGGATTCGAACCCGCGACCGTTTGGTTAACAGCTAGGGTTTGCTTGCCACTAAGGTAGACCAAACGTGCCGTCAAATTTGAATTATAATTTATGTTTGATACTCTAGATCTAGAATTACTACCGTTCACTCTAAGATCTTTGGATTGTACACTGACCAATTGAAACTCTGACATTTTGAATCTCAAAGTCTGACGATTTGAAACTTTGACGATATCAAAGTTAATGCAGTAAAAGGTGGTCCTCAACATCAACCATATTAACGTAGGCGTTAGTTTCACGAAGACGTATTGATAGTAATTGATACACGTCAACTTTAACTCAATGTGGGCGAACCGATTGCTTCTTTCAATAGTCATTTACTGGCTTTCGAAATCTGTGATTGAACAAACACCGTCAATATCTCGAAGAATTAACACCTGCCAAAGTCACATTATAAGTTTGTAGGAACTTTTTGAACATATCTCAAAAGATTTTACTTTTATTTTTCGACACACTTATTCATACTTAAAAGATAGGTTTATATTACTCTCAACTGAAGACTGAGTTAAGTTATGGTACATTGAAAAGAACACAATAATCACGATTGCTATCGAAATATGGCATTAGGAATTTAAAGTGACAAACCTCGATAACTTATATAATTTGAAATCCGTACGAAGCCGAGGGCTGCCTGCTAGTTAGTAGGATAAATTATTTAAACATTTTGCTCTGCTAGAATCATTGTGATTTGAATGTTCCAACATCTAAAATAGATGAATTATATTTTAAACTACCTGGTGCCCGCCACTTCGCCCGCGTAACTTTGTAAATTATATACTAAAACCTTCCTCGAGAACCACTCCATCCATTGGTGAAAACATCACGAAAATCGGTGCAGTAGTTTTTCAGTTTATCGCGAACAAACAGACAGACAGATGCGGCGGACGACTTTTGTTCATAATAATTATGTAGTGGTTTTTTTTAATGTTAATACAGTTTGTTTGTTTCCCCAGGTGTTTGGCATCGTGATAATAGCGACAGCATGTGTGGACATGGGCCTGATAAAAGGTTTCGCCGGCATGGAGCCATCCGGCCACGAAACCGACGCCGCCCTTATCGCAATTGGTGTTTTAATCATCATCATTGCTGCCTTCGGATGCTTCGGAGCTTGGAAAGAGAGTCCCAAACTCCTATATATTGTAAGTATTTTTAAAATACATATGCAAAAAGAAAGATGCACGGCATAGATAATCGGACGACATCATGACATTCATTATTTTGAATTAAAAAATTAAATAAATGAAAAAAATGTAATAACATTTATTTTGAAAAGGATTTTTGAAAAAATAATGTAAGTGTATATTTGAAAAAATATTTTTTAAATGTTATCACTGAAAATAATGCGAGCATAGTTTATGTAGGGACATTAGTTATCCATTGCACGGAAGACAGCTAAATAACATTTTCTATATCACGTTTCCGGATCGAAGTATTACAAAGAATTGGGTCACATAAAACCGTTGAATGAGGACAGTAACGCACACGGACGAAGAACTGGGTAAAAATAGAAATGCGTATGTGTGAGTATATATTTTCTTCGTACTAATGACATCATCGTACCGTCAACAGCTGAAAGAGACCAGAGACTCGATTTTAATCATCTTTAGACAAATATTATTATTAGCAGCCGGAGGAGTGTGAAATGTAGAAGAACTGGAGAGAGCAAATATTTTTTACATCGATGATTTTTTTAATATGCATTATACATTAAATTTACTTCTATGTGCTTAACAAGTAATAGAATTTTCAAAATTCATTACTACTGTACATAAAACGAAAAAAACACACCTGTTAAAACACACTGGTTCCTAGCTAGCTATAATTTATGAATATCTGCTATTCAGGCGTTTGAAGATCATCAGCACATTTACTAATGGATGAAGTGATCTTCTGGTCCATGAGCCAGCGACAGATTTTCATGACCAATTTCCTCCCAGTCGATGACTGAGAGAGTTGTATCATGAAGCGTTGTGAACGTCAGCTGCAGCTCCGATGGTGGGTTGAGCAGTAGAGTGGTAGCCGCCCACGCACATAATAAAAAAAAAAAATTAATAATTTATTTCCGATTAAAAATTCATCAAATTATAGTTAGCCTAATATTTTGAAGAAACAAAATTGTCAGCTATTTATAAAATGGTGGATTATGCGTCTGCAGGTCACACGAATATATACGTGTTCAGTGATTACGTCCCAATAGAAAATTTATCAGATGATAGTTTATGTATTACTGTTAATAAATAAAAAAGTCAGCTGGCTATATCTTGGTGGAATGCTTGTCAGCTGATGCTCTGAAAGTGTAACGGGCTACCACTGCTCGACCCACCATCGGAGCCGCAGCTGACGTTCACAACGCATCATGATACAACTCTCTCAGGCATTTTACAAATTATGGACTGAGAGGAAATCATTGACGAAATTAGTGCTTGGCTTTGACTTGAAGCTGCAGTATCAAATAGTCTGTGGGATACCAAACTCCTCAACAACTTACAGCAGATATAGCTTAATAGAAAGTCGGAGATTACTGATTCTGTTTTAATAATCTGAGACTTTATAGTTATAGTTTATAGTAGTATTCAATTTTAGCTTGTGTTTTTAAATTTAATTATAGGTGTTTAGAGTTGAAAAAATAGTCAAAACGACCCACTAATTAATTGACCTCCCATGTGTGTGAAAGCTTAGTCAAATAGTGACGTTTACTAATGTATACCCTTCGCTGACCTGAAAGTGTAACTAGGTCGTTGTCTTCGCGAGGCGTTAGGCGTTCTCTGCAAACACCATTAGAATGCTTGTTGACTATATTAAGCAGAATGATTTCAAGTATGTTTTGATAAATACAACTGAAAAATTATTTAATTTATCAAACATACAAAATTAGGATGTGATTAGGATATACCTAGTAGTTACTATTGATATTTATAAATAATAGTTGCTTAGAAATAAGTATAAGAAAAGAAAATTTTTATAGGATACTAGCTTTCGACTGCGACTTTTTCTCATTTGTTGAAAATTAAAAAATTCAACGCCTGACAAAAATTGATGAGCAATAATTTATTCAATATTTACTGTTCATATTATTAATTTGTAATGGCCGGCGTCCATTCGGTGTCGAATCAGCCGGCGATGAAATGGCGGCGGTAAATAGTTCTAGATAAGGTCTTCGAACCAAAAATGTTAGCCTAATTTCGAAAAAAAAAAACTCGTTCATATGGTTATTATTTGTGCCATATAAGGGCTGTCCAGTTCTTTAGATGCGGTTCGCAATGCGGCCTGTTTTATTGCCTAATATGTCACTTTACCTCTACGTTTGTGTTTGTTAAAGCCACAAGTTTTCCAATTACAAATCTATATTGTTGCATGTTTTTTCTAAAGCTTTTACTAATACTATATTATAAATTGTATGTATTACTATTACTCCAAATTATTCTTTTAACAGTTTGCAGGATGCCTCATCGTCATCATTATCCTGGAACTGTCTGTCGGTATAGCGGCAGCTGCACTTCGTCCTCAAATTGAAGGAACAATGAAGAATCAACTTCGGGCTTCATTCATCAAGAACAAATCTACCAAGGAAGAGGATTCATACTACAGGGACTTTTGGGATCGCATTCAGACCAATGTCAGTTAATTTATTTTTTTAATTTTGAAAAGTTAATACTAGTCGTTCTTAATATAGAAGGCAATCTTTTTAAAATATTTATAATAATGATAATCTAACAGCTATCAAAGTAATATAAAACGTAAAGAATTTACGAGTATGTATACTTGGGAAGTGTATTTTTTTTAATCCAAATTAATATTATTTTTAAGCGCCAGATTAAAATATAAATGGAGTACAATAAGGGATGAAAATAGATACAGGGGAAGGCTCGAAAAAATGGCCTACCTACTCGTAGTACTGATGCTGCGTATTAGTCAGAATTTACAAACTCTGTTATGTTTAGTGTATAGAAAATATCTTTTATTGAATACGGATATTTGATTTATATTGATAGAAAACCTTAATATTGATATATTTCAGTTGGAATGTTGTGGCGTGAGCGGTCCCGAAAACTACGTAGCCTCTGAGCCTCGTCTGAATCCTTCCTTCAGCTGCTGCCCTCCCGACAGCTCTGATCGTACCGTCGACATCAAGCGATCTGACTGCCTCTCCTTAGAGAAATATTATAAAGAGGGATGCGAGGAAAAGGTCTTGAACACAATTCACACCGCTGGCATGTCGGTTATCGTCTGTGGAATTCTTTTCTGCTTCTTGGAGGTTTGTTTATTTTCGCGTTTTCTATACTAATATTATAAAGAGGAAAATTTTGATTGTTTGTTTGAATTGAATAGGCTCCGAAACTACTGGACCGATTTCAAAAATTCTTTCACTTTTGGGATGCTATATTATCAGCTAGTAGCATAGGCTATATTTTATAAAGCTACGCGGACGAAGTCGCGTGCAACAGCTAGTGTTATATATAAAGGTCTACATTCAGGTTGACGATGATGTCCACTTGGTTATAATTGGTTAGAATAAATTATAATTATAATGCATTAAAGTAATTAATATTATTAAGCTGGTGCCCGCGACTTCGCCCGCGGTGAAAAAGAAAGAAGTAGCCTAATATCCTGTGTTCTCTACGTCTAAATGATTGTTTATCTACCAAGTTTCATGAAAATTAGTTAATTCGTTTAAGAGTTGTGAAGGAACATACATACATACATAATTAGGTAATACATACATACACACTTACATAAATACAGAAAAAATCTAAAAATCGTCAGTTTAGTTTTAGTATCATGTATAGAGCCTATAAACACGATATCTCTGAAAATAAAGTTACTTACTCTTTACAGATTTATTATTATAGTCGGATTTTTAATTAGATGAACTAAAATGACATTTGGTTGGTTACCATTTTATTGTAATGTAAAAATAGTGTTGTATCCTGAGTAATCGAGTATTAGGTAAGAATCGTGATTCAATCTTTTCTATTTTATAATAAGTTTGTTAGTTGAACTTATTATTTTAATAAGCTTTTTAGTTGTTGCTAGCTATCATTTTAATCCATGAATAAGGCGGCTGAGTTCCATTATTTTGTTCTCTTCTATAACGTGATCGATACTTACAACTTGACCATAATGATAGAACTCGGTTATAAATGAGTCGTACTACAACACTACGCTTCATGCTTGCAACATTAAAAAAATAAAAGGCCAATTTCAGCTGTCATTTTAGTCCATCTAATTAAAAATTCGATTATAGTATTGATTTACTTCTGTGTGCCTAACAATTAATAAAATTTCAAAAGTTCCATACTAGGTACTCTTAATTCCATTATGTTGAATGACGTAATCTTTACAACTGGGTCGTATCGTAGAGTAGAAATATACGTGAGTCCACTGTAGTAGTGACCTCGTCTCTAATATTTTGGACAAAAACGTCATAAATTACCTGTTTCATGTCACAACTCAATTTGGGCGGCATGGAAGTCGTACTACTTATTGATTTTTTAACAGAACCTGGCACATTTTTGTGTTGTTTTTACAAAATGTAAGTCGATACTAATATACTTACAACTAATAGTGTAGGCATCCACGAACTTTTTGGTTACTTTGATATTTATTTAGTCTTCTTCAGTTTTCTTTAGTCTTTGGGTCGTTATCGTTTTTAGATTTTTTACTTTGTACAGATTTAAGTAAGACTAGCCAAAATTTTTAAATTATTTCAAAAATATTATACATAATGTTATTATTTTTTTAGTCATGCGTCAATGTGTGCCAGGGTTTATATTGCTTTAAATATTTTGTCAGGCGTTATATTTTTTATTTTTCATTCGCGAGCACCAACTATAGTTTATTATATTTATATGTTGGTGTAAGTGTTGTTACAAATTATATTCTCATTATTTAAGTATTCAACTGGGCACACAATGGCATGTTACAAGGTTATTTCATGTTATAGTTTTATGCTAATCTGTAAGCCTAGGCTAGATTAAAATCGGCTAGAGGGTTATAGCTTTATAGATCTGTTCTATTTATATCAAAAAACGAAATACCTGTGTTTTCATATAGCTTTATTTTTGCTTTAGCTTTTTGTTTTTTCTGAAAAATGAAAACGAAAGATCTTACAAACAAATCTCTAAGAACTATAATATTAATTAACAGTTTGAAAACATTTTAAATGCAATCACTAATATAACTTATCTACTCGAACCGAACTCGGCTTCTGACTGGTGCAATTTTTTTCTGCAAAATGTACTCGTCTATCGCTCAATTCATTAGTGAAAACCGTATCAAAATTTGTTGGATAAAAGAGATCAGGAAGGAATTAAGCCTGTCAAAAAATAGAGAATGAATATAAATTTATTTATGAAATTATTCATACATATGAATGAACATTGCTTGGAACTAAGAAAATGTTAGCATTCCTTTTCGGTATTATTAAACTTACTCAATATACTCTTATTTTCTTTTTCAGGTCATCGGTATAGTTCTTGCTCTGTGGCTCGCGCACTCCATCAAAACTCAAGGGAAGAGCCGGGAGACAGCTTAGATTTAAATCAATTTAATTAGTTAAGTAAGTCACGCGAGTCTCGTGTTTTCACATTAAACTTAGAAGTAGTATTTATTTATTATAATTTCTAGTATCTACAATACATGTCCGTGTAATGTAAGCTATGAGAATCACAAATTCTAATACTTATAGGTATTTATTCGTCCCCATTTATTTTAGTTTTCGTAAGTAATTATTTAATTAAAGGTCTCTTTCACCAACTATAAATAAAGTGTTTAGAAATAATCTTATGTTTTGTTAAATTATGCACTCGGTTTACTGCATCTTTCGATAGGCGAATTTCTTTCATTATTTTCTTTTTAATGTTTGGGACTTTTACCGTAAAAACAAAAGTATATCAACTCCATTATCCTCGGTGACCGGTGACTTTAAATTACGGTTAGCCTACTTGAAAGATGGTGAAAGAGGTCCTTAGAGAATATTTGTTCAGTAAAATGCACTGAATTTAATACTGGTGCTTCTAATTTGTAAATACTACTGTTATGAAAATTAAGTTATTTTAAGTTTTTGTCAACAGAGGGAACTGATAAGCTATCGCAAAAGTTACACATATTTAAATTGAGATTATCGTTCTTCTTATATTTCCACAATTTGAAACTGCAGCTATCAGCTTACAAGAATCTTATTATAATGATAGTCTAATGCAGTGATGCTCAAACTTGAACTGCTTTTACACTCGGTAGATTCCTCAAGTATGTATGATGCACATACTTAAGTAATGTAGTCTGGTAGGTAGAGTGTATCATGGCGTAGGTAGGTAAGTAATAAGCCATACGTGTAGGTTACTGCCAGAAGTTTCCAAAGGAATTGGCAGAAATCAAAGACATTACGCGCCATGGTTTTCCTGTGAGAAATACATCACGTTCCTTTGGTACTAGAAAGCTGCCCATTAGAAAATGGTTATTTCAAAATAATAATAAGGGTATTATTCTAGTATAAATTTGGACAATGTCGTCATCAAAAAATTGTAAATCGATAAAATTGTACCCGAGATCGACTCAAAAACTTCTCACGATTTGAGATGTTTGAGCACCACTGCTCTAATCCACAGTTTAATAATTATATTTTTCACGTTTCTCATTGGGTACTTTTAATAATAGCTTATTTTAAAAGAAATAACATTAAAAAATCTAGATTATTCTAAAGTCTAAATCTCTCTATTGACGAATATAATTTGCACTTTTTATTATAGTTAATTTTAGAATGAAAATTATTTTTGTAAACAACTGTTTTCCTTATTCTACAAACAGGTATTTCAAACAGTTTAATTGTATGTGAGATAAATATCTCGCGCTAGTCGTAATTATGTGTAATCTAATAACTAATAAGTTTAATGTCAGATTATAAAAAAAAAAAAAACAGAATAATTATATTTCTTTTGATCCATATATATAAACATTATATGCCTTATTACAGAAAGAAAACTAAAATCTATCCATCGGTATTCTAAGATTATATCAGTGTCGTTAATAATTCTTTTTAGATATATGTTCCAAGAGTTAGTCAATCTTTTTGAATTTATTAATTTTAGTTTCTTTTTTCAAAGTTTTTTTTTTTTTTTTTAGTCTTTTGTAAACTATCTTTGCAAAAATGTATGAGATATATTTTTATGTGTGAACATATTTTTACACTATGTGATTATTAAAAATAACCACGTATACGGGTGTTAATAATAGAAGTGTCAGAGGTAACGTAACTTCGGTTAAGTTAACCGAAAAATGGCCGAAAAATGTAGCTAGTGTGCTTATTAAGATAACTCTGACTTCTATGTTTGTATGGATAATTAATTTAACATTAATTAATTTACGAGGACACTATGGTAGTATACTGTAGTAGTATAGCGTTTATAATGTTTCGTATTTTATGGTTAAAATAATATAAGTATATTAAATAGGTATTAACAATAAATATATTTCAAGAGATTCAATTGAGATAAAATATTATTTTATGATAGATACAACAATGCACTCTACATGTCCTTTTAGATATAGTTTCAAGATAGAATTTAAAAAAAAAATTACCATAACAAAAATAACAAAATGTACCTTTGAATTATATATTACTAGCTGCTGCCTGCGACTTCGTACGCGATGATAAATTAAAAATATAAAGGCAATTACAACCCAAGCAACACATAATGGCTGAATATTCTTTGCCGTTATCAGCCGTTATCCAAGCAATTTGGGCACAAAATAAATTGCTTTGAGCTGTATAGTAGCAACATAATAGCTGAATAGTAGCTGAATAAGCAACAAGAAGCCCATAGTATTATAATAGCCCAAAAATCATTCAATACAGCATTTGCCTATCTTGTCAGCTTTAATACCCTTATAACAAAGCTTTAAACTGAATAATTTGTGAATTTCATACTGTTACTGTTACAGTTTTTATATTTGAGATAATCCCTCGGGAACAGTACTTTTTTTCTGGATGAAAGGTCTATGTCCTTTCTGGTGTCCCAGACAACGTGTATGCAAAATTTCATGGTTATCGGTTCAGTAGTTTTGGCGTGAAAGCGAGACAGACAGACAGAGTTACTTTCGCATTTATAATATTAGTAAGGATATGTTTTTGATATGATAGCTTAGAAATATATCTCTAAATTCACCCTTTAATGTATACTTAGCTTAAAATACAATTAAATAAGATTTTTTTTATTCTCCCTTATCAAAGTACATTTAATGTATTTAAGCATTTGCTAGTCAAGATTTTAATGAAATGCGTGTGATATTTAATAAGACATAAAATGTATATCAATTGAAACTTTGCCCCACCACATATTATGTTTTTGTTGTTCGTTCTCCATTAGACATAAGTTAACAAACTTATTAACTAAGCCTCCCTTGAATTTTTAAATGTTTAAAATGGATGTTGTCATAGATTTTCCTAATAAAATGTATGTTGTTCGATTAATGCACTTTTCATTTCTATATTTAGGATATCCTAAATCCTACTGTAGTCGGTAGCGCACTTGTAGCACATCACCTACTATCAAATGGACCGTCAACCTGTCTGTCGATCTTAATCATAGAAAAAAACTATACCTACTTACTGACTTTGTTTTTGCTAGTATTTTGTTTCATAAATAAAAGTCAATTTGTGTTCGAATTGTTTATTAAACATTTGCATTACATACAATTACAAAAACATACAGATATTTTTAACATCGAACTTATTTTTAACATTTATTTGAGATTATAATAACGCACTACATAGCTACATCATGAAAATGTCAATATTACGAGAATAAATAGACTTTTTTATCCTTAATTAGTTGTGATTCGAAATTTGCAACTACAATTGCAAAAATACAAAAACCAAAAAATATTATTTCTTTCGCTCTTGTGTTATATATTAATAATTTTTAATTGCCAAAGTAACACACACAAGCGGTATTAGGAGCGCTATAAGAGCCGATTAACAGGTATTTTTGACGGCTTAGCCCTCATAAGTTAGGGCTACAGTAGCGATAAAGAACTCCTCAATCGCTCCTATACCACCGAAAAATACAGTTTTTATACATCCAGTAGCACACACGAAGGTGACACAAATATGTTAATTTATGTAATTATAAGTGAATTATTAATTAAGAAAATGCATAAACCAAAAATAATATTCATATTATGCTCTTACATCATGCAACCGCATGAAAAAAAGTCTTATAAAGGTTACAATGTAGTGTGATTTGAATGTATGTACGAAAAGAAAACGAAGTGTATGTAGAGGCCAAGCGAACTGCGTTTCACAGTCATAAGTCCGGCAGCTCGTCTATAGTGGCAGTAATAAGTTATTCTTCTATAAGAGGGTTATAGGGGGGGGGCTGTTGTATTTCAGTGAGAGTAAGTAAGGGATGTCAGAGCCTATTTCCCTACGCCTTCCTAATACCTTATCCTTAATACCACCAAGATCAGCAGCGTTCTTGCAGCATATGTGGCTTTACTATAATGTTTAGGCGACGCTACCTATCATCATGAAGTTTGTCTGACGACCTTTACATTAATAGAATCATATAAAATTGGTCCCAAACGGTTAAACTGACCACAGCTGTTTTATTCTACTAATTATCACAGAATACAGCTATTATTGAAAAGTATAAATCCATGAAAGTTTTGTTACCTACTTAAAAATATTGAGAAAATACACAGAAAATTCGTTATGATGCGTGCTGCACATCCAATGTACGATTAATTTAGTAAATGAAAATATTTATTACTAGGCAGTGAATTTTCGTTGATTTTGGAATGCATAGAAAATTTTAATGGTGGACACTAATAACTAATAGTCTATACTACTTGTTGTTAAACATTAACATTAATAATACATTGGATAAAAAAATCGTCGTTACTGCTGCGTTACTGTTATATAAGTTTTATAAATTGTGCATCGTGATATGTATTTAATGTATTTTTACTGAAGAATCGGTAGATGAATTTATTGCTAGTATAAATTGAGCTGTGCTTCATGAGATTAACTTTCGAAGTGTGCTTGTAGATTTTGCTGAAGTTTTCGACGCTCCGCTCTCAATGTTCTTGCCATCCAGAATGCCAAAATGATACATATGATCTGAAAGTTATATAAGAGTTCTATAAGGTGTACTTAGTTAGTTCTAATAGAGCTAAATTCTCATAGATTCGTAATCTTATAGATGTGACCGCAGCTCTGAAAACTTGTGCCTGTCCTGGGCTGGACGTATTTTACATATATCCCATCTAACCTGATGTTACGTAGGCAGGATTTCTTTCGTCTTCCAGGGCGACGCGCCGTCTCCCTTATATTTTGCTCGAACGTAATTTAATAGAATAACATAAGAATTACCTCAAGCAAAGTGAAAAGAACTCCAGTAGATATGAAAATGTTCCCTTTCAGGGCTTTCTTCTGCCGCATTGCTTCTTCACAGCCTCTGGTATAGTACGTTCTGTCTGCGAGGCAGGTAGCATGAAGGTGTCTACGGGCACCTCCTTCACGCAAAGGATGCGCTCGAGAACAACACGAGGCGGGGATGTCCCGGTTAATGATGGAGTAATCTTGAGGGCCGTCGACACCGCAGCATTGATTCTATAAAATGGTAGTATAATGATATGAACTTTTTATAGTTATAGTGTATTTTAATTAAAATAATACTATGTTAACACTGTTAACATTAAAAAACATAAAATTGTATTATATTAGGATTGTTAGGGGTAATACAATGAGTTTAAATGTATAGAGAAGACATGGCAACCAGATTGTTTGCAACACGAGTTTGAGCCAGCCAACTCAAACCATTTTAGTCTAGTTAGCGCTACAGGCGACGATACACTTGTGTTCTGTTGTCTGTATAAATTTAATTTAAATTAAATATGCCTACATGTGTGCCGAGGTGTTGTTTAAACAACTCAGTAAATACAAATAAAGCCCAAGGAATCACCTTTCACCTTCACACTAGATATCGATATAACATGAAATTGAATAATATTTTGTCAATTAAAGTAGCTAAAAATACGCAGCGGCAGCCATGTTTGAATAAGGCGTAAGGTTATTATTGGTCGCGAGAAAACAGCACTTTAGAAGCGATCTAGCGCTGCATGTTTGAATCGTATGGTTAGACGGTTAAGGATTGTTGAAGCGCTGCAGCGAAATTTAGTTTTGAATCTTAACCAAAAATAGAACACGACACGACTTTTGTTTGAAATGTCTTCTCTATACATTTTAACTCATTGGGATAATATAATATAACTATAATAATAATATAATAAAATATAATAATAAACACTAACCCTCCAAAATTCGTCATAAGATTTTTTTAAGAAACGCTCGTATATTTTGTAGATGTGAAAAAATCGATTCAAAAATTCTATAAAAATAATATTAAAGTGAACTGAAATCCCTTTGTGAAGAGAAACTAGGAGAATTACCTATATATTTCTGCTAGAGAATTGTCTTTATTGTATACGAACCTCGGCTTGCAAATTATCCCAGAATGTATGGTGTCTAGCCACATCGTCTTCGACAGTAGTGTTCCTATAGAACTGGACCCTCAATTCGCTTCCACTCCCAACCCATGCAGTGAGGACCGCTCCACCTACTCCAACTACCACTTCTATTGACACCAGGAAAATGAAGAAGCACGCATGCTGGAATTGTAAGTTACATTATTAACTTCACCAATTAAATCTCTACCAAAAGACGGCAACAGCACTCAATAATATAATCGGTATTATATACGGTCCCTCTTCTAGTAAACATAGTAAGATTATAATAGGAGTAATGTACCTATAGAAATCTGAACGTTTGTGTTAACCACGTCTATTTGACAATAATGATAGTGATGACACATGACAGCCTTATTATTAAGATTAATTAAGATTATTAAGCCTTATTATTATTAAGATTTTACTTTATTTAAATACATTTAATAAAGATTCTCCGTTTAGAAATTAATGAACATTAGAAAAAAATATACCTAATGAATACCCTATAAACAAAAGTTTAAAAAATGCTTAACAACCATATTATAAATTTTTCTTGGTTATAAAGATATTTCTAGTTTTTCCCTAAATTAGTTTGAAAACAGCGGGAAAAATTCGACGAGAGTCAATATATTTTAACGGACTGTAAATATTGACGCCTTAATTTTGATGATTAACACTCACCACATAAAGAATTTTAACGTTTTCTCGAAGAGCTCCAATACATCCAAGGATAGCAGTCACCACCAATCCCAAGCCCAGCGTTAAAAGAAAGGACAGAACTCCTCTGGACAAAGATGACTGTGGTTCAGGATGAGATTTCCGGTCCCTCATGTTCATTACGCATACTGCCATCAAGATTAATCCGAACAGCTGGAAAATTCGATTTTTTTTAATAACGAAACTTGCGATGTGGGCACAGTGACGTCTTAATTTTTGATAGCAACTTTCCTTATTTTGACTATATTCTTATTAGGATTTCTTAACAGTTAAATATTAAACACCTCAGAATATATATATTTGATTTTCATTATATTAATTATTATGAATATATTTTTGTTTTTCATTATATTAATGAAAAACTAATATATATTTCGTTATCCGTTATTTATTATTTTCCGAGGAAGGTTTACGTGAAGAGAAAATTTGGAAAAATATGAAAAATTAGCGCCCTACGAAACCGTTGGCGGTTAGCTAACTCAAACTAAGCTGTAGTGACGTCACTTTAAAAATAGAAACGCTATTCGAATATTAAATTAAAAAATATTTTAAACGCACACACACGCGCCGTAAGAAGTTATTATCATAATAATTTAATAATCATTAATATTATTTACGAAAATTACTTACAATGCAGACAATATTAAATAATGTAAGAAAAAACTTCATGCATCGTATACTGCGTGGCTTCATTTTGATTAATCTTTCAATAACAAAGGAAAACGTTGTCCGATGCTTGCTACGTGGACAGGGGAAATGAAAATAGGCTATGGTTTTGTATCGATCATTATTTGACGACCCTTTATTGTTGGTGTGGTTTTATAAAGTTAGTGATCACAGTGGAGTAGATACAGCGATAAAGTCAGGCCGATGTAGCGACACAAAATTACTTACAGTTAAACATTAACTTAAGAGCGCGTATAAAGGTACACTAGCGCCACTCATTTAAAAAAATATTATCTCGTGACTGAGAAGGAATTATTAATAACGGCTACTCAAAGCCCTCGGTAAGTATGTCTACATTTTTTTAATACCTTTTATAAAGTTTCACATTTAGACACGAAGCAATAAAATTCGATCTAAAGAAAAGCGGCCACATTCCTCTAAATCGTATTTTGTTGCTTCGTGTCTAAATATGAAACTTTATAAAAGGCATTAAAAAATTGTAGACATACTTACCGAGGGCTTTATGTAGCCGTTTTTAATAATTCCTTCTCAGTCATGAGATAATATTTTTTTAAAAGAGTGGCGCTAGTGTACCTTTATACCCGCTCTTAACAGACATTTTAATCAAAGTAATATTTTGCAATAAGATAACAATGAGACACTTTTAGTGTCCAAACTAGATATGACACTTTTTGCATCTATTTGTGACCTTCGTTATCTATTAAGGAAACAGATAGTGGTAGGGCACACTGCGTTTCGCAGTCATTTGGGCAGCCCGTCTGGCGGCAGTAACCACCCCCTTACAGAATACCACCGTGAAATAACAACATATGTGCTGTTGTGTTTCGGTGAGTGAGTAAGGGATGCCAGAGCCCATTACCCCCTTCCCTTCCTTATCCCTTATCCTTAATCCTTCTATGGTCAGCAGCGCACTTGTAGCACTTATGGCGTTGCTTGTGTTATAGGCGACGGTAGCCACCTTCCATCAAGTGGACCGTCAGCCTGTCTGTCGACCTTAACATAAAAAAAAAAAAAAAAAGATTCTTTTAAATTTATTTAAACCTATTTCCAACAAGCAAATCCTCAAGAATATCTAGTTAAAAATGCAATATTATCTTATTATATATTATTATCTATACGTTTTTACAAAGGAAAGATATTGTGGTCTTACTTTAGAGTCAGACAGTGGTTCCCAAACTTATTTTGTCTACTGCCCACTTTGAGAATAAATTATTTTTTAGCGCCCCCATTTTTTCACCTACTTAAAAACCACTATAACTTCAAATTAAATTAATCAATTATTATTAATTATATATTAGCTGAGATTAAACATTAATTTGTTGATATCAGGTTCCAATTTACTCAAGAACAGTCGCAAGTCGAATGAATGTCTAAATGAAATTACAAATCACCTCTACACAACGCCCCCATTTTTTTTCTGGGTCTCTTCCGCCCCCCTTTAGGCCTGCAGCGCCCACAAGGGAGCGTTATCGCCCACTTTGGGAACCACTTAGACTAATACGCTTCCGCTTGTTACTGTATCGCAGTATATAGAGCGTGGGAATGCAGATGTAAACTTCCACACGCCACGGTTCGTCTTCGACCACAATTTTCTTTGTTTTATTCATTGCTACCAATATCGCTCTTATTATTACCTAACACAAGATCTAAGTCGCCTTGTTCAAAACGCAAATTAAACTCGGTCAGTCACTGTCCACTTTGTACTAAGCACTATATAACTTTATATCAATGCACAGTTATCCTTTCAAAGATATACTACCTTATTTTGTGTACCATAAAGTATATTTCCCATAATTTTTTACTTTTCTGTATTGGCTTTTAGTCCTGCAATTATTTCGACTTGTATCGATCGTGGTTTGCAAATTAGTGCGATGTTTTAAATATTAAATAAAGCATTGTTCGTATTTGTATCTAGGTTAGCTTTGGAAATAGTTTTTATATATAAATTCTAGCTTTTTTCTATCTAGAACGTCCTTAAAATATAAAGTGAGAAATTTAATTATTTTGATAATTATTATTACAATTAATAACTCTTAATAACTTCTCTGTTGACAATTTATAACTTCGTATTATTTATTAGTTGTCATTTATGTCCATACATTTTTTCATCGCGACTATTTAAATAGTAAATCATCCAAGAATAAATCTAAAATATATAATCTTTTAATGTATATATTATAAAATGTATACTTACATATAAAACTTTACGTTGTTTAGGGAATTTTTTCCAAAATTCCTCTTCAGATAAACCTTCCTACGCTTAGTTAGCTATTTATTTTTATTTATATATATTAATATGTAACAGTGGAAATAATGCAAAATTTAAGGAGTTAGGTAAATTTTAATTTAGATAAAAAAATAAAAATACTTCTTTATTATTTGTAAACTTTTATTATATTCAGTTACACGAACACAATTTCTTATGGAATTACAAAAGCGTTTTATTTTATTTTCATTATAATGAATCACAATTTTATTTGTTTGCCAAATTCACTTGACTAATATTTTAAGTGTGTCCAAATATTTTTGTCTATCATACCTTATAGTGTTCGCAACATACATTGCCAGTAACATGGCTGAAGCCTGTAAAAAAAGCATAGTAATCTAATTAATAAGTCACTTATTGGTTCCCATTATAATACTTATAAGTAACGTTCTATTGTAAAGGTCCTTACTTGGATATTGAATTGTTAATACGAACGTCCAAGGCCGAATGGATAAATAATAAATCGAAAAATATTTGTCAAATGCCAGCACTTTTGATAGTTGAAATTACAATATTATCCACTAGCTGGCGCCCGCGACTTCGTCCGCGTTTAAAAAAATAAAAAGTAGCCTATCACGTGTCCCGTATTTTTAAATGTTTATCTACCAAGTTTCATGAAAATCGGTTAATTCGTTTAAGAGTTATGGAGGAACATACATACATCAATACAGAAAAAAATCTAAAAATGGTCAATTTAGTTTCAGTATCATGTATAGAGCCTATATATACGATATTTCTGAAAACAAAGTAAATTACTCCATGGCCGACCCCTACAGATTTATTATTAGTATTGATTATCATACATATCATAATCATATAATATGATTATATTCATGTGAATTATTATAGTAGCTTAAATACTAGTAGACCAATACATAAAAAATAAAAACCACTAATTTGAAAACTTTTTATAATTTTTTTCTCAAATTTAAATTAATTTATTTTAATTTAATTAGAAATAAAATCATACAGCAAAAAACTAAATTAACAGGTGCTCTCCAACAGGCATTAAAACTTAAGTGGCAATGGGCAGGTGACCTTTCTAGATACAAAGACAAAAGATGGACCATAACGACAACGAGATGGAAAGGACCAGAAGGGAGAAGGAGTGTTGGATGTCCAAAGGAAAGGTGGTCAGATGACATTATTAAAGTAGCAGGGAAGGATTGGTTGAACATTGGCAGTGACAGGAAACAATGGAAAAAAATGGGGGAGGCTTTTACCCAAACAAGGGATCCACAAGCCCACAACTAGCTTATTTAATTTATTAAATTGATGTAATTTTTATTTTTTATTTTTGTTAATTGTTTGTGGAAATAAATAAATAAAGCTTTATTATTATTATTATTATTTGAAAACTAATTCCTTTAGTAAAAAAGAAATAAAAAAGTGATAATGCTGGCTGCATTATCAGTGGATCTGTTACACCCTATTGTCTAACTAGATTAGTTTCCTATGTGTAATTCGTAAATGTTATTTTGTAACTAATTTAGGATATTAATTAAATATTTAAAAACTAGCTGTTGCACGCGACTTCGTCCGCGTAACTTTATATAATATAATACATTCGTGTCTGTGACACCATGGAAATACACATACAAAATTTCAACCCAATCGGTTCAGCCGTATAGAAGTTATATGTGAAAAAGATAAGTATGGAAGAATAATTCTTACTACCCGTTGTCCTATTATTCGTTTTCCCGTAAGAATGAAGCATTTTTCCGCGGTAAAAAGTAGCCTATGTTCATCAAGGATAATGTCGGCTTCTAATGGTAATTTTTTTTTAAATCGGTGCAGTAGTTTCGGAGCCTATTCTATACAAACAAACAATCAAATCTGTCCTCTTTATAATATTATTATAGTGTAGATTAATAGCCCAGAATTGAAACAAACCTCAAACCAAAAAGAGAGCACTGCAACGCTAAGTAAACACTCGGTTGACTCCCTGAGTGCATAGAGTATTTCGTCTTCACAACCATAGGTATTGTAACTTTTAGATCTGTATAAGACAAATAATAATCAGTACCATGCTAAATTATTAGACAGTGAAAATTAGTAAAATTACTAATAAAATGGTCTGGATTTCAAATGTAGTGGTAGGGCACACTGCGTTTCGCAGCCATTTGGGCAGCCCGTCTGGCGGCAGTAACCACCACCTTACAGAATACCACCGTGAAATAACAGCATTATGTGCTGTTGTGTTTCGGTGAGTGAGTAAGGGATGCCAGAGCCCTTTACCCCCCCATCCCTCCCTTATCCCTTATCCATAATCCTTCTATGGTCGGCAGCGCACTTGTAGCACTTATGGCGTTGCTTGTGTTATAAGCGACGGTTGCCACCTACCATCAAGTGGACCGTCAGCCTGTCTGTCAACCTTAACATTAAAAAAAAAGATCATCATGTTTTTATCATAATTAAAATCCCAATTAAGCCCACTGCTGGGCGCAGGCATTTCGCATAGACTTGGTGATATATCTGTGCATAGTATACGTACTCCAAATTGCAAGCCTTCGGGAACCTAACATATTTTTTTCAGGATAAAATGAAAACCTCAGGAATCTCTCTCTTGAAAGATGAAAACTGCAGAAAAATCCCTTTATTAGTTTTGAGATCATCGCGAACATACACGCAACACATCCAGGTAGATAGACATCTTAAACTCTAAGACCTATCACCAATATGAAAAGATAATTTTGAATATTTTAGTCTTGCGATGATACCAGCATTATTTATTTCATTCATAATCAAATGTTAATTAAATTGGATATTTCGGCCCTACATTTAAATAGCTTTTTCATTAAGTATTAAAAAATTGTTCAATTACACTGCCTTTTAGCTTTGTCAAAGAAAATATAAATAATGTACAAGTAGTTTTTATATCAAAGCTTAGCCGTAAACCAGGTTTACTGCTCGGCATAACTATTCTATAAGAATCCGATCAAATTCGACGAATTTTGTTATAAATTTGACCAATTTCATGTTCATGAACAGGCGATGTTTACTTACTCGATACAATTTTTGTATAACTGTTTCTGGGCGAAATCAGTTCGGGCACGAAATGCTCTTGGGCAACATGACATGCCGATTGGTTGTTGAACAGCTGGATAATCTTCTGGTCCGTTTAAACCGCAGCATTCGTACTTAAATTAATTCAAAAGAACAATTCAAGACGTGAGTGGATGAAGGTGTTATGTCGCATTTTTGGGTTTTTCGTTTTTTGCGTTGATTTCTTTTTTATTTTTTTATTTATTTATCTATTTGTTATACAGTAATGTTTACATTTAAATTAACAATGGTGTAAACATAAACTCATTAGAGTTTCACCTGTGAGTTTCACCATGTCTAGTTTATAAAATATTAAAATATGTATTAAAATATGTCCATAATGAACGATTACAGACCTTAAGATCGTCGAGTTAAGACATTTTTGGAAAATAAAAAGTTGAAAAAGGTGTTATGTACACTTAATTTTAAAAAGCAAAAGTTTACTTTGTTAATGGAAGAGGGAGCTATGTTCACTTTTTTTTTAATAATTAATAGAAGTGTTTAATTGCTAACATGCCAATAATATTTTAGATTGTTTACACAATTTTGCATCATAATTTAGTACAAAAATCAGATCCGTGGCGACTTATCTCAAAAATTAAAAGTAAAACTTTAACCTCGATTTATTTAAAAAAATATAATTATGTGACATACCTTCGTCCACTCACGTCTTCATTATTTATATATTTAAAAAATATATCCTAATTCCTAAAACTGTAATATAAAATCATTCATACATTTTCATTAGCACCCTAGAGTTGCTTTTTACATAATTATGTGAAAGTAATCAGTCTGCATCCCGACCCTTATTTTATATACTAGCTGGCGCCTACGACTTCGTCCGCTTTCTCTATAGCCTATAGTCTTCCTCGATAAATGGACTATCCACCACAAAAAGAATTTTTTAATTCGAACCAGCAGTTCCGACAACCAAACAAACAAGCAAATAATAGTTATAAACTACGTTACTGAAAAGTTTCATTAAAATGAGTTTAGTAGTAGTTTTTGTACAAAAGAGTATTAAATTTAGTCAAATTCCGATAGAAGTGAAAAGAGAGCAAAAAAAATCAAGACAGTAATTTCGTTTAAAATTGATATTGAAATGTTAAATATTAACAAGTAAAAGACAGGTGTTCGTGGGACTATAACACCAGTATCTTATCTGATATCCAATTTTCCTTATTTTACTTCCCAAATCATACGATCTACATACAATACATTTCTACTTTATGAAAATGCTCTAACTGCATTCGAACCACATAGAGTGAAAATAAAATTGATAATATAAATCTGAGTTTAGAGATATCCTTATTATTACATTTTTTTATTACTGAATTTTCTTTGAACAACCAAAATTAATACGTAAAAGATAATGTAAATAATTAATATTACTACCGATTTATATTCCTACAGATACTAACAGTGTTCTGAAGATTATCCCACAATTTATTGTGCTCCTCCAAAGCGTCTCCGGTGTAATTTCCAAAGAAATCTTCTCTTAGGCGATCCGTTACTCTGAACTCGAGACCATATCGTTGTATCGAGACATAGATCGCTATCATCAGTTCCAGTAACATTATAATCATCAGGAAACCGACATACTGTTGAAATATTCACACTTTACTTATACATAGTTGGTGAAAGTGATCAATTTACAAGAATATATTAGTTATGCCTAGCTAAGCTAGTGCCTGCGACTTCGCCCGAGAAAATAATATATTTATGACCTGTGTATGAAAAACGGAATATCAAAAATCGTTTTTACTAATGTCGTTACTGACACACTTTTAAAAGTTTATTGAATAGTATAAGAGTGGAACTTTATTATAATATACTTATAGCATTATAATATAATTACAGATTTGCATGAATTACATATTTTTTTAATACCACAAAGAGTAATTCTTAAGAACGTCAGTTCACTTCAATATTTTAAAATTATATTTTTATGAAAAAAAATTACAATAAGTGAGGAGAAAAAGACAGTTTATTAATTTCATCGAAACTTGGCAGATACCGATGTATTCCGGTGATTCACATTTGATGTTGTTTTGTAGCGTAGATATTCAATATTTTTAAAACAATTATTTATAAAAACGTGCGGTTTGGTTATATCGTGGTTTTT
Source organism: Synanthedon vespiformis (assembly GCA_918317495.1). Lineage (NCBI taxonomy): Eukaryota > Metazoa > Arthropoda > Insecta > Lepidoptera > Sesiidae > Synanthedon > Synanthedon vespiformis. Next base: position 10,905,262 of record OU906948.1, read on the forward strand.
AATGTTGATTAGTTTGCGGTATATTTTAATTAAATATTAGTTATTTATTGATAATGGAGCGTTTTATCTACATTTTGCACTCATTTTGCGGTACAACTATAATCAACAAAATGGTTGGTTAAAAGTTAGACGTGAGATTGTAAAAAAAAAGTAATACCTACGGTGCAATTTTTTTCTGCAAAATATATATAAGTAAAACCTTCCCCGTTTAACACTCTATCTGTTAGTGAAAACAGGATCAAAATCCATTTAGTAGTTTTCAAGATACTTATAGGTAATCGCGAACTGACAGACGCAGTGGTTGAGCCTATAAACACGATATCTCTGAAAAAAATAAACTTACTCCATGACGAAGCCTTACAGATTTATTATTAGTATTGATTGATACTTGCCAAGAAAAGATATTTGGCATTATTCTTAGCTACAGCGACGCTTCCAAACACGGCCACAGCGACCAACAACAAACTTGCCCCAATAATTATTATATCACCAGCGACAGTCCCAGACGCTTTTTCGCTGCCGTACTCGTGAAGAACTCTAATGTCTACCACCGCCAAACCGAAGCAGCTTATTGCCACGAACTAATAAAAAATTTAAGACAAAATAATTATTATAGCAAAAAAGGAAATAGTTTGGACCGGACAACATTTTCTCTGTGAGCTTTGTAGTTTAAAAGCTTTTCTGGGAACGTGTATTGGTTTAAAAATAAAAAAATATATTATTATACTATTTTGGATAGATGGCGCTATCTCCCAGGCCAAGCCGCTAGTATTTACTTTTATTTTAGATTTCCCGTAGGAATGAAGCATTTTCCCGCGGTAAAAAGTATCCTATGTTCATCACTGGTAATGTCGGCTTCTAATGATAAAAGAATTTTTCAAATCGGTCCAGTAGTTTCGGAGCCTATTCTATACAAACAAACGAACAATCAAATCTTACCTCTTTATAATATTATAGTATTAGTTTAGAGTACAGATACAGATTTAGTGTAATTTATCTAAAAAAAGATCAACTGAAAAGAGTGTTTCCATAGTCGAATCGAATTTAAATTTCTTTAGTTAGAAGACTTAAATCATAACCACACAATTAGTCAATCAATATAGTTAAATTTTCCAAATACTAATACAAATACTAAATTTTCAAAATACAAAAAAAGGTTACCTAAAAAGTGAGTAGGTTTAGATACTTACTATACATATCGAATTCAAGCCCATCAATAGTCCCTTGGCACATCCCTTACTACATTCTAACCAATTAAACGTCATACTTCCAAATTTTTTTGAAATATAAGTGCAGCAACTACAAAATTATCATAAAGACAATGTAAGGAAAAACAGCTTAATATATATTGTAATATTAATATACTAGCTGGTGCCCGCGACTTCGTCCGCGTTCTTTATAGCCTTCTTCGATAAATGGAGTGTTCAACACAAAAATAATTTTTCAATTCGAACCAGTATTTTGTGAGATTAGTGCGTACAATCAAACAAACAAACAAACCAAAAACTCTTTAGCTTTATATGTACTTATAAAAAAATTGTATAGATTAGAAAGTTATCCATATAGAAAACATGCATTTTGAAATATACATATTTCAAGTTTATCATAGTTTTATAAATGATATTATACTTACTCACAAATTTAATAACAGTTGGTAATTAATTTATTTCCAAGACCCAGACCAGTCTGTCCTGGGTTAAGTTAGTTAAAAAATTGTTCGTATCCTTTTTATATTTATATTAGAATATTTCTTAATTTGAACACACCATAACAAGACCACAAAGGTCAGCAAATTGACATTGACTAAGGTTCTGTTCAACAAATATTAAAATACAAGTTTCTGGGAAGAAACAGGTGTTGCTCTATATAATTAATTCCATCGGTTTACACTTTAAATTGTACTTTATTACTGAAGAATACAATGAAATTTTAAATAAATATTATAATATATTTACTGATTTTATTTTTTATTGATTTATTCCACAACGTTGCAGTAGAATGTTCTAATTATTATTATAGTTATATCATACATATTTAATTTTTTATGGAACTACCAGTCTGATAGGGATTCTGCTGTATTTTTAAGATCCCAATTCTGGTGGCGTGTGAAACCGTGGGGCACAGCTATTTTTTTTATAAAGTGAGGCAGGCAAATCTATGTTCCTCTTGATTGTAAGTACAACAGTAGGTATATAGGGGAAAATACCCTATTATTGGCACTTTAAGAAATACGATACAAAAAAACCCCATATAAACTTTATATTTCCTTTAGATAATGTTGATTATGCCTTCGAGTTAATTATTATATTGTCATCATTATATAGAATATAAAGTTTCCCAAATTTTTAGCAGTATTAGGAAATTACATTCGTTTTCTTTCAATAAACCCATAGACCATTTATTGGCACCTTTCGACCTATTGTTGGCATGCATTAAACCAATTATTGGCATACAGTGTCAATAATAAAAATCATTTAATCTTATTATTGGGGTAAAGGTAGTAGGTATTTTATTTTTAGTAGAGCCTACTAACAATCCTAAATGCTGTAAAAACTTAGATACGTAGATAATCTATACTATACTTATATTATAAAGAGGAAAGATTTGATTGTTTGTTTGTTTGTTTGTATAGAATAGGCTCCGAAACTACTGAACCGATGTGAAAAAAATTTTTACCATTAGAAGCCGACATTATCCGTGATTAACATAGGATACTTCTTACCGCGGGAAAATGCTTCATTCCTACGGGAAATGTAAAATAAATATAATAATATAAATAGTTGTGTTAACGCGCAACCTCGCCCCCCCGCTGGCCGCGCCTTCCTCGCCTCATCTCGACGCGAGCGCCGCTGCCGGCCGCGTCAGTCGTCACTCTTTTCCAATCAGTCAAGAAACCGACGCGCGTTTACGATTGGCATACATACAATATATTTTAATTTTCACCAGTTCTTTGTGAAGCAATTAAAGGGATACTAATTTGAACAACCGCGTCTCATTTCGACAAACCTCGATATCTTACAAGTTCGAGCCGGATGCAACTTTGGAAGCCCGAAGACGCATTTACAAGATCCGAGAAAACATCGATACGAGATTGCGGTTGCGTCCATCTTGCAACGCAAATCGCCATTTTGTTCAACGAGGAAGCGGCGTGAATCACAAAAATTCAAGAAAAATTACGAAATACAATGCGAAGTGCTTTGCTGTGGCCATATATAACGATATTTCAAGAAATTGCGAGAAACAAGCCAAGATAAGGGTTGCGGTACATGTGAGATGTGAGTCGTTCCAATTATTCCCAATAACTAGTTGCGCTTTAAATTCGCTATTTTTAATCCAATTCGACATTAAAGATTCAAACGGTTTAAGCAGTAGCTACATACTGTCATTTCTTGTTCGAAAATCATAATATTTCAATCCAATTTCAAGAATATTTCAATATTTCACGAAAATAAGTTGCATCATTTCCTACCTACATCAATTTAATATTTTTTCATCAATTTCAAACAAAGACTATCGTCTATATTTCCCTTACAGGGATCGTATATACGCCCTATTGTATCGATTCTGAACAATACAGTGCAATTCCATTGTACATTTCTACCGATTTCTTTAAAATATATTTCAGCGAACCCAGGGGTCAAAGTCAAGGTCGCGTGCATTACGTGACTTGCGGCAGTCGGGCTGCGACACGTTTGCCTCGGCGCCTGCCAACTGAATCTACCCTCTACTTCGCACTTTTGCAAATTGCTAACTACAAATTACAAATTAAGTATAGCTTCATATAATTTCAATTTAATATTTTATTTATTTTTTCTTTAATCGGGTACTAATAATAATTCATATTGCCTTTCAGCTGGACAGTTTGATATTGGTCTCATTATCATTTATTTGTTTATACAATGGATCTTAAATCATTAAAGAAAACAAGAGCTAGCCATAAGGCAAAGCTTACTATATTTAAAACACATATAGACACATTTCTTCTAAGTAATAAAATTCCTAATAAAATTCAATTTTTTGAAATAAAGGCTCGATTAAATAAAATACTAGATTTATACAGCGATTTTGATTCAGTTCAGACTGACATAGAAGGTCTTGTGGAAATTCCAGGTGATGAGCACCAGGAACGAGAGATTTTCGAAACCAGCTACTTCAGTTGCGTGGCTGCTGCGGAGGAGTTACTCAGCGTTGCCTCTGCGGAGCAGGATGCAGGGTCGGTGACGAGTTCTATCAATAATATTGGATTGTCAGGTGGACCAAACATTAAATTACCTACTATCAGCTTACCAACCTTTTCTGGGCGCTATCAAGAGTGGCTAGAATATCACGACACTTACAAATCTCTCATACACGACAACACTACAATACCTAAAATTCACAAGTTTCACTATTTGAGAAATTCATTAACGGAAAGTGCAGCATTAATTATTAAATCATTGCAATTTTCAGCAGATAATTATGATGTAGCATGGGAGTTGCTATGCAATCGATATCACAATGATCGCATCTTAGTCAACAATCACATACAAGCATTATTCAATGTACAACCAGTCGTTCATGAATCATCAATGGCCTTAAGAAACACAATAGATTCTATCAATCGAAACTTAAGGGCTTTGAAAACATTGAATTTACCTACAGAGCACTGGGACATTCTCATTATACACATGGTCACTAGTAGATTGGATCTATCTATTCAACGTGAGTGGGAAAGGGAACGCAACAATATTACAAAATTACCTACTTTACAAGAATTCAATACATTTTTAAAAAATCGTGCTGACGTATTAGAAACCTTAGAAGAGTCCTCAACACACACAAAACAGCAGCAACCGTACCGCAGACACAGCGATATTACTCACAATCGTCCCAAATCATTCGTAGTCAATCAAACACAAAAACAAGCACTATTTAAATGTCCTGTCTGCAAGAATAACCATCCTATTTACCAGTGCATGAAATTCAAATCAATGCCAATCGAGACGCGTATCGAAAGAGTCAAACAATTAAATCTATGCACTAATTGCTTGCGCGCAGGACATGATGAACAGCGATGTAGGCTCAGTTCCTGCAGGCTGTGCACACAGAGACACAACACACTATTACACAATAATAAGACTGTTCCCAAGGCAACAACTTCTTCCGAGGGTTGTAGGGTTTCACCTGCCAGACAGGAACAGCAACAAACAGAATCAAGGAGTATCATTCTCTCATCCATACATCACAGTCAAGTACTCCTATCCACAGCCATAATCAATATTCAAGATAATTATGGTTATCCACACAAGGTTCGTGCACTCCTCGACAATGGAAGCACATCTAGTTTCATCACAGAAACTTTGCGAGCTAAATTAGGAATACCCAGTTATTCTACTTCACTATTAGTACAAGGATTGAACCATCAGTCCTCAAAAATCACAAAAAGATGTGACGTCACAATTTCGTCACTCACAAACAGTGGTTATACAACTGACGTTAATTGTTTTGTTGTGCCACATATCACTCAGTTGATACCTACTTCACAAATTAATTGCAATTCATTTTCCATTCCCTCTCGCATCCACCTCGCGGATCCAACTTTCTCTATGCCGTCAGAGGTGCAGATGTTGCTGGGGGCAGACATTTTTTGGAATGTCCTTCTAAACAATCACATTTCCCTGGGCAAGAACAAACCAACCCTGATTGAAACAACATTAGGGTGGCTTGTCACAGGTTCTATACAATCATCAAACACAAATCAATCACATACAGTCCATTGCCATTTTTCAAACAATGAGCTCGAAGAGAAACTAAACAAGTTTTTCGAACTAGAATCAGTTGCCTCTACTCAACAAATCCATACTAAAGGTGAGAGTGAGTGTGAACAAATCTTTACACAAACAACAAAACGCCACCCCGATGGCAAATTCATAGTCACAATACCATTAAAGGAATCACCTGAATCCTTAGGCGACTCCAAACATCAAGCTCTAATAAGATTTCAATCATTGGAATCTAAATTTAAACGCATGCCAGAATTCAAGGAAAAATACACTGCATTTCTTGACGAATACTTGACTTTAGGTCACATGTCAGAAAACACAAATACACAAAACGATAGCATATCATACTTCATGCCTCATCACGGTGTCTTGCGTGAGGACAGCCTCACCACAAAGTTACGCACTGTCTTTGATTGCTCAGCGGTGACAAGCACGGGCAAATCATTCAATGACATTCAACATATGGGGCCGACTGTACAAGATGATTTGCTTAGCATATTAATTCGATTTCGACAACATAAGTTTGTAGTAACGTCAGACATAGAAAAGATGTATAGACAAATATATGTAAACAAGAGTCAACGATGTTTGCAACAAATCCTTTGGCGGTCAGATCCATGTCAGCCAATTAAGCAATATCAATTAAACACAGTCACATACGGGACGGCATCAGCGCCGTATTTAGCAACTAGATGTCTGGTACAGCTGGGCCAAGAATGCACAAACAAAGATGTAAGTGAAACAATCTTACACGATTTTTATGTAGACGACTATATCTCAGGGCATGATGATAAAACCACTTTAATACAAATATGCAGAGGTGTTATCCAGGCGTTAGAGGGCGCTCATTTCCATCTACGTAAATGGCGCTCCAATCAGCAATCGATTCTCAAAGAGATCATTCATAAAAATAGTACAGATGAGTTACTTAGCTTAAACAATGATTATGCAAAGACGTTAGGTTTATTCTGGGCTTGTAAGAAAGACACACTACTATTCTCAATAAACAAAGATTCAAACAAAAAACCCACAAACAAACGCACAATTCTATCCACTATTGCACAAGTATTTGATCCACTTGGTTTAATTAATCCATGCATGTTACAGGCAAAACTCATACTACAAACACTATGGGCCAAAAACATTACTTGGGATGGCCAGTTACCTGCCGATGTTGGGTCACAATGGCATGACTTCATTAATTACTTGCCTGACATTTCCAAAATTGAAATACCTCGTAGGGTCCTGTGTGACTCATATGTCAAGGTCGAATTACACGCATTTTCAGATGCCTCTATTAAGGCTTTTTCAGCTTGCATATATGCACGCTCAGTATCCAACACTGGGAATGTACAAGTACACTTGCTACTTGCAAGGAGCAGAGTGGCGCCACTCAAGCAAAGGCTAACTATGCCTAAGTTGGAGCTTTGCGGCGCTCTTTTAGCCACAAGGTTAATGAAAGTGGTATTAAACTCATTACGTTTAAAAATTGATTCAACGTTCTTTTGGTGTGACTCAACTATCGTGCTGGGCTGGATCAGGACATGCAAATTAAAATTGAAACAATTTGTTTTCAATAGGGTTAACGAGATCACTAACAATTCTGATGCTAATTCCTGGAATTACATTCCCACAGACATGAACCCAGCCGACATAGGTTCACGCGGTTTCAATGCATCACAACTTCAATCTTCTCTTTTGTGGTGGGGAGGTCCTTTCTTCTTACATCAAACAGACATACAGTTGCCCACACAACCACACAATATAAATATTGATAGTTTACCAGAAGTTAAACATCAATGTCATTTATCAACAGAGGAATCACATTGTCACAGCATTGACTATCTCAACCATTTTTCTAATTTTAGTAAACTACAACGTACCATAGCTTACGTAAAAAGATTTATTTCTAACTGTCAGCTTACGAACAACAAAATAGTAGGTCCACTGACTGTCACAGAGCTCAATTCTGCATTACAAGTATTATGTAGACAAGTGCAACGTGATTCATATTGCAAGCAATACACACAGTTGCTTCACAAACGCCCACTGTCCCCAAAGGACAAACTCCTCAAATTAAATCCCTTTATTGACCATATAGGTGTTATACGAGTGGGAGGTCGATTATCAAATTCACATTATGACTACAACACAAAACACCCCATATTACTCGACGCATCACATCACATCACAAAGATATTAGTAGCACACTATCACAAAATTCTTTTACATGCTGGACCACAGCTGTTGTTATCAACACTACGTCACAAATATTGGATAGTCAACGGTCGTAATCTTTGTAGAAAAATAACTAGAGATTGCATATCCTGCCTTAGATTTGCAGGCAAGACTTACCAGCCCATCATGGGCAATTTACCTCTGCAAAGATTGCAAGCAGACTATCCCTTTGGTAATACAGCTGTGGACTATGCTGGCCCCATCATGGTGGCGACCAGAAAGGGTCGTGGTTGTCAGCTGAAGAAGGCATACATTGCAGTTTTTGTTTGCCTAGCAGTGAGGGCAGTGCACATAGAACTCGTAACCGATTTGAGGTCAGAAGGCTTCATTGCCGCCTTAAATCGATTTATTGCCCGCAGAGGTAAGCCAGCTACAATCTATTCCGATAACGGAACTAATTTCGTAGGCGCTTGCAACGAAATAGCTAAGTTTCTAAAAAATCAATCTAATGACATTATTTCATATGCTGCTGAAAATGAAATCAATTTCAAATTTAGTCCAGCCTACAGCCCACACTTTAACGGCCTCGCAGAGGGGTCAGTTAAATCAATTAAAAAACACTTAAATCATATATTGTCAATGGCTCATCTAGATTACGAAGAGATGAACACGGTGTTGATTCAGATAGAAGCAATACTAAATTCTAGACCCCTCACTCCAATTTCATCTGATCCATCAGATTTAGTTCCTCTAACGCCAGCGCATTTCTTAATTGGACGTACACTCACTATGCTGCCTGCTCCCCAGGTCGAACAGGCTCCACTTCATACGCTCTCAAGATACAAACGGATAGAAGCATTAAAGACACATTTTTGGCATCGGTACTATAAGGAGTACGTTTCAGAATTGCAGATTAGAAACAAATGGCGCACAGACAGAGGACAACCACAGCCAGGAGAGATGGTTCTCATCAAGGACGATCGGCTGCCCCCCAACAGATGGCTGCTGGGGCGCGTCACCACCGTCTATCCAGGCAACGACGGCGTCAGCCGGGTCGCCGACGTGGCTACAGTCTCGGGGACCTTGCGCAGGGCCTGGAACCGGCTCTGCCCACTACCAACGATGTTGGACCAGGAAGCTGCTCCTGTTCCAAGGGGGCCAGTCTGTTAACGCGCAACCTCGCCCCCCCGCTGGCCGCGCCTTCCTCGCCTCATCTCGACGCGAGCGCCGCTGCCGGCCGCGTCAGTCGTCACTCTTTTCCAATCAGTCAAGAAACCGACGCGCGTTTACGATTGGCATACATACAATATATTTTAATTTTCACCAGTTCTTTGTGAAGCAATTAAAGGGATACTAATTTGAACAACCGCGTCTCATTTCGACAAACCTCGATATCTTACAAGTTGTAACAAATATTATAATGTGTTTGAAAATGGGATGCAAAATGCAAAAAACGAAAGAATAATAACAGAATCCAATTATGATTAAATTGTCAGACCAATTATTGGCATAGCAATAAATTAAAAACTTAGAGTCAAAAATTTCATCAAAAATACGTAGCTTCAACTATACAAAACTATAAACATATAAACAATTATGGAAAATCACAATAATTTATCACATAAACAATTGAAACAGGGAGCACTTTCCTTAACAAAATCATAAGAAACTGTCCGCGTAACAGAAAATTCGTTGCTACTCAAATAAAATTTTAAAGTTTGACAGTGTTTAAATCATTTGTCTGTTTAGTGTTCACAATTCATAAAGATCATAAACCTAACAGATTATGGAATAGTTTTCTTATTTTTTAAAGAGAAGTTTAGGGTGCCAAAATTAGGTAATTTTACCCAAATATTAGAAATTCGTTTAGATACAAAACACTGATGGTTACTAAAATTCGACAATAGACAATAGATCCGTAATAGTTCTCAAAGCCATTACTAGATGTCGCGGTTTAACGAGCTTATATCGCACTATCGACTTTTACTCTTCGTTTATGAGGGCCGATTTGTCACAAAACGAAATCATACTTACCTGGCACAGGGGACACCGTGATCAAGAAGGCGGTTCCCCCAGGGCGAGGCCCTTCCATTGCACTGCGGTTGGGTTGACCCTTGCGATTACCCCTAATGTGGGTAACTCGGGTGCGTAATTTTTGGTAGTGGGGACTGCGTACGCGCTGTCCCCTCAAAAATTCAAACAAAAAGAAACGATGTACTGATCCTGACTGACTGACTGAGACTATTGAATTGACTAATATGAGAAGAATGGAAATTGACTTGGTGAGGACTGTGAGGCTGAGGAGGGAGGAATGTCTAAATCTAAACTATTACTGATGCCTGATGGATATTCTTGATGTAGAACAACTAGCTCGAGTTGAAATTTACGTAATTCGAGTTAACTTCGACTTACGACTTCGACCGCGTTGAATGAAAAATGGAAATCATTATTTTATTTATATAAATAACGTAACGCCTGGCTGAGATAATAAAGTAAGACGAGTATTTAATTAAGTTAAGTAATTGATATATAATTAGTGAATGAAAACTGAAAGTTCTCCGCCTGAAAATTAAAGATTACGATATAGTCAAATAAAATGAGTTATAAAAAATAAAACAGTTTATCAATTTTTTAATTGTTTATTTATATTTTTGACAAACATTAATACAAGAAGTGTACTAAAAATCTTTGGATCTACTCTTGCGAAGGATATTATCAAAATATTTTTTTTGTATGATCAAAAAGAAAGGATATAATTACTTAGATACAAAAAGCAAGATTAAAAATATATTTTACTTTTTGTTACAAATAACTTTTTTTATGTATATTTCAGATATACGTAAATAGAATCCTATTTTCATGATATCAAGTGATCGGGAAATATCTTGTTTAAAATGGAAGCTAGAACATTCAAAATAGTCAATAAATTTAAATGATGTGCTTAAATTATTTTGTGTTCACAATATTTAATTTTAATAAAAATACAACTTCCAAATAATTGCATAACTATTTTTTGAATACAGGTTTTTTTACGACATGCTTATAAAATACGTACATTGAAATCTTCAACTTAAAACATTTACAAATAAATTAAAAACTAATATACTTAACAATCGTTACAAAACATGTTGTATACTTACGATATGAAAGTGAAGAAGAAATATTTTATTTCATTTGTTGCACTCGTTATACAAATATTTTTGTTTAGGTACTTTGGCAATTATTATTTGTAATTATGTAATATTTTGTTAAAAAGGGCTAATATTTATTACTCATGTAAAACATTATAATTATAATAGGCTTCATATTGTTGGCTGATTTAACGTTTAGGTATATATATTGTATTATTTGAAGTATTTCCTTGCAGAATTCTTCGTCATGGAGTTTCAAAATATCATAAAAAATTCACTTGATAACTGAGTGCCATCCAAATATTGTGTCTAAAAATATTCAAGTTTCATACATAAGCAATATAAGCATTTTATTAACAACACTAATTGTTACTAAATAAATAATTACTTAATGTATTGACACAGTTTCAGAAAACTAGGTATACTGTAATTTATAATAATAAAAAATGTCCAAAATTCAATATTTCAATCTGCAATGGAGTTATTAAAAATTTATAAATTACTTACAAATAACTACAAATACTTTAAGAAAGAAATTCTTAACTAAGAGATACTACTATGTAAGTACTACGTACAAGTGTTAGAAGGAGACTGGTAAAGAAAAATATACAATACAAGATAAACACGTTTAATCGAGTAATAATTCAATCGACGCCATTTCAAATTTAGACATTATTCGTTTTAAGCCCGTCACACACGTAGCTATAAATATAATATATTAATATAAGCCGTACTATAATAAGTATAATATTATACCAAACTACCACGCACTGAGACGATGCTATAATGTTATTATATGCCTTCATTTCATTGAATTATGTCTTGCTATCTATACCAATATTAAAAATTACGGTATATAATATGTTGGTGCCGTCATAGAAATATAAATTAGAGTTGCGTGTGCGGTCACTCCAATATTTGTATAGAAAATATATCGTAATATGATGCCTTGCTATAATTTATATTAATATAAATTATAGCTACGTATGTGACACGCCTTATAATTAAATTCTCAGCATTGTATTGTATGCAGGCATTAATAATCATCAAACTGTATCCCTCGATTTATGATCACCTATCTGAGTCTGAACCAACTGTGGAAGCTTTTAAAGACGTAGTCACTTTAAAAGTTTTTCGATTCATGTTAAAGTGGCCATACACGTACCTGCAATCAGTGGCAATATTGAGAGGGTGGTAGTGGGGGTAAAATCGGCCACTACTCACGTCCCTTCCATTTTGCCACTTAGACCCCAATATTGCCACTGATTGCAGGTACGTGTATGGCCACTTTTAATAGATTAAACGTATTTATTAGAAATATAATAATACTTTAAAATGCATGTAAATTCAGCCTCAAATCAGTAAAGGATGGCGCTAATGGATGAGGAAGAAGACTGTAACGATTGGGAAGAGAATTGCACTTGCGATAGAAGATTTAGGAGCGCTGTTAATGCTCCAACCGTTCACTGGATTTCTGAAAATAGAGAAAGGACAATTTGTATAGTTTGTATAGGCAGAAACATAAAGAGTCTTAATGTCTCAATAATCATTAAAGGGTTGGAGTTACTATAAGTTACAATACGTTATAATATAAGTTACTAGCGGCCCGCCTGCGGCTTTGCACGAATCAATTTTTTTCTGCAAATTGTATGCACAAACCTTTCCATATTTATAGCCTTTCACATTATTATAAACCGTATGAAATTCTGTTGGGTGGTTTAGAAGAAGTTAACAGAGAAACAGACAATTTTTTATTTATTTATTAGAGATGGGTTTGCTCTTGGCGAACATCCAGCTGTGTATGAAGCGAACTCACTCAGAAAATGCTCATTCACTCGAACTTCACTTCAATTTAATAAAAGAAATGGTTATGTACTGTGAGTCAACCGTAACAGATAAAGATCTACCATGTGGGTGTTTCTTTAGGATTTTAGAAGGACTACAATTCTCTAATACATAATTTTTATGTATCTCTTAAGGTGTAACCTACGTAAACCATGTAAATTATTGTTTATTTCTACTTACATAAAAACTTAATTGGGTCTAACCCTAATAAAGTATAATAATATATAAAAGTTCAATGAAAAATTATCTAACTGGTGGTGAAAACCGCATCAAAATACGTTGCATGGTTTAGTTAGGAGTTAGCGGATATGCAGACCGACAGACTTCAATTTATGTTATGTTAGGGATAAGGATATACTGGGCAACCAGTATCACTTACAGAACCTTAGCTGTGCTTATAAGAGCATCTAATAACAGAGCTCATGGGAGAAATCCTCAATTTGTACCTCATCGTCGCCCTAATTCGTTAACCTTTTTATTTAACTTTGGGAAATTCTCTTGGATATCTGGCAGTAAAGGGGGAACTGCGGGGTTATGCCGAATTCCTACCGGCTAAAACCCAACGACTTTCTTTCTGTCGCGGGTCGTGGGGACGTTATTAAGAGCGGGTATAAAGGCACACTAGCGCCACTCATTTAAAAAATATTATCTCGTGACTGAGAAGGAATTATTAATAACGGCTACTCAAAACTCTCGGTAAGTATGTCTACAATTTTTTGATACCTTTTATAAAGTTTCATATTATAAAAGGTATTAAAAGCAATAAAACTCGTTCTAAAGAAAAGCGGCCACATTCCTCTAAATCGTATTTTGTTGCTTCGTGTCTAAATATGAAACTTTATAAAAGGTATTAAAAAATTGTAGACATACTTACCGAGGGCTTTGAGTAGCCGTTATTAATAATTCCTTCTCATAATACTTTTTTAAGTGAGTGGCGCTAGTGTGCCTTTAAACCCGCTCTTAATCTACCATTTGACGAAGGAATAACGACGATTATCAAACTAAAAAACCTGCGAAATCCTAAGTTTTGTATATTTCGATTGTGGTTAAGTTGACTCACCTAAGTTTTGCAAAGGCTTAGGGCTTCTTTCACCAACTACAAGTAAAGTGTTGATTAGTTACTTTTAGAAATAATTTTATGGTTTATTAAATAATGCACTCGGTTTAGTGCGTCCTTTGATAGGCCGAATTTCTTTTATTATTTTCTTTTTAATGTTTGGGACTTTTACCGTACAAATAAAGGTATGTCAGCTCCATTATCCCCGGTTACCGGTGACTTTAAGTGACAGTTAGCCTACTTGACAGATGGTGAAAGAGGCCCTTATAATAATTATATACTTATAATACTTATAAACTTGTAACGAGTTACCTGTCTGTCACATAATTACTATAATACCTCTTCCGTGCGAAGCCGGAGCGAATCGCTAGTATTAATAATAAAAGTTTTGAGAAATATTTTATCCTTGTACCTGTTAAGATAAATATTTATTTTTCCTTAACATTTGTTACGGAAATCTTCCATCAGTAAATTACCTCGAAGAATATTTGTATTGAAATTTTATATTATTATATGTTTACCCATATTGCTTAGCTACGTTTTATAATTAAAGAAGACATGAATGTTTTTACATTTTTAGTAAAGTACATTTCATACATTAATATTATAATGGAGGTCAAAAACTAAATGCCTACTCTTTAAAGACCCTCTAAGTATTACGTAACCTTAAACCGGCCATGAAAAGAGATTAATGAGACAAGAGATTAATAGGTAAGTCTACTTGCGCAAGGAAGTTTGAAATTATGAATATGTTATTCAAGAAAAACTTCTTTAAGATGTTTTAGAAAGTACATTCTCAACTCGAGAACTTAATATCCCTAATCTACGAAAATTAGGGAATAATAGAAAATAATTAGAAAAGATGAAACAGATGTCTACAAGATTTAATTCAATCAAAAAGAAAAAAATACAAAAAAAAATTATAATATATACTCATTGTTTATTACATACATATTCTGAAAAAAAAATAGGTTTCATCTTGCTTTTTTTTAATCCTTAGTTTAGTATAATAAAAATGGAACATTTCTATAAATAATATTAAATATCAATTACGAAATGTTTCTTATAAATCTTTATTTTATCTGTATCTAAATTTTAAGAAAAAAACTAAGAACAACAATCTTGCATCAAAAATAAAATACAGATTTTTTAAATCTAAATTAGGAAGGTATATAGATTTAGAATTAACAAGTGTTTTCTACAAAAATTTAATTGAGACATTTAAGAAAAAAAAATCACAGACTTGTCATGTTTAGTTTTTGATATATTATTATAGTTTGTATCAAGAAAACTATATGTTAATGAAATCATCAAAGTGCCTACTGGATCCCGATGACTCCGCAAGCCACGCGTCCACCGGCGTTGCCAGTTTTCCTCGAGTCGGGATGTTCAGAGCGTCCGAAGTCATCGGCCTTTTCGTGAAGGACTACAGCCCTCCCAATGATGCTGTGTGGTCCGGTAAGAGACAGTTTGGAGTCAACGTAGTCGATTCTTCCTATACGATTCTCGTCGAACTCAATGTTGCCCATATCACCGACGTGACGATTTTCGTCATTGGGGTGGCCATGTTGCTTCTATAAACATAACATACTTGCATGTTATTGAATGTTATGCATGTAATATTAGTGAAATTGACGAGTAAGAAAACTGACCAGTGGTAACTGGTACGCTCACTCAAACTAGTGTTTGCCCCACTATATTTTTAAAGCCAAGGAAACAAGGAACAAATGCATCTTTTTGTTTCCTTCAAACGTAGCAACTGGCGCTGTTCTGTTTCTTTCATGGTTAAAGCAATTTTTGATAACCTTTGAAAGTTTGTTTACATTTTTGAGTCGCTTATTTATAAAAAAAATAATATAAAAATACAAAAAAAATTTACCAAATAACGCAAATGGAGTTATTATTTTGAACAAAGTGGATTGTACAAGTATCATTGTAGGTGATCAACTATCTCCTGCATTTTACATTACACAAAAACAAGGAAGGAATAATCGTAAACAGTTTCCAGTTATGGATTTATTCGAATTTATATTATTAAGTTTGTTTTTTATTTATAAATGTTCAACATAACAATCCCACAACAACTTTTCATTCTTCCATCCAATTTAATGATGGAGAAATTAATTTCTAAGTACATAGCTATGCTAGATGCCATATTACTTCAAAAACGCCTTATTTAATCCTGAAGTTACACTTCGCCGCACTTGCATCACATGTGGCTTTACTTGTATTGTAGGCGACGGTAGTAACCTACCATCAAGTGGACTGTCATCGTGTCTGTAAAGTCAATAAAATAAAACCTTACCGCCTGTGAACAAAACCAACTAATTTGTTCTTACATTTTCCGGATTAAAATGACTTCCAGTTGAGCCGCATCCACCGGTGATGTCTCCTTTCTCGTGAACGTGGAATCCGTATTTTCCATGAATCATTCCAAGAATAGTACCCTCGACGTGAACTTTGCCATCGGCTAATTGCGTGAACGTCACATTTCCCTGAACATTTTCGCCTCTGGGTTCGGCAATTTTGGCAACAGCACGTAGCCCCGTCTGAAATATAATTAAAAACACTTTTCGATTGATTTATCTATTTTTCAATAAAATATAATAATATTATTTTTAATATTATATTAATATTTGATTTTAAATACAATTAAAATTTAAAGAAACTATTTTTAATGACAATTTTATAAATGAAAGAGTAATCCGCAAATCCATCCTCACTAATTTTCGCATTTCTAATATCGGTTACATAATAATTCGGTTTTGCTATATCATCATCCTTGCACATAACCGTTCGCAATGTGAAAAACACAATGTTTTTGCGGTTAGCCAAAAAAAAGAGACAATAAAAATCCAGTATCATTGTCAACAAAAAACGCATTATTTTCAATGGCAAACCTAGTGATGTATTAACTAGGGTATTAGATAAGCGTATAGATAGTATTATAGGGATTGTATATCAATAACTACCTGTTTTGAGTTACATAAAATAAAATATAATATATGTACAAGTACATACTTATAAAATTAGAACACATGTCGAGGAAACGATAAAGAAAACTTATTAACAAAACTTAAGCAATCAATTTAATTTAGTTAGTTAAATTTCCAGAATAATCCTACTAATAAGCAAAACTTAGGTTTTTGTATAAATGAGTTTTTGTTGCATTTAAAGCGTTTATTGCACATAACGCTACCGCTTGTGACGTCGTCACAGGGGACTGCCCTAATAGTGAGTTCACAGTGACACAAGCGCGTAGCGTAGCGATTTAGTAAGCGTTAAATTAATTCAACCAACTGTATGAACATTGAACAATGCTTACCGAACGTGGACTGACCGGTAGATAGTACAGAGATATACTTACTTCCTCGGCGGTCACTAGGACGACCGTAGTAGCCAACAGAATCAAAGATTTATACATGGTTGAAGACAGATCTGAAAAGAAGTAAGAAATGTTGTCACGAATAGAAACTCCACATTGAAGATGAAACGTGATGGTCTACAATCAAGTGGGCTGTTAGCTGCTATCGATTTTCACTAAAAAAAATAAATGTGTAACGAAACTACTACTTTATTTTGAGGTTTAGAAATCAATATTTCAAAAACGTTACTTTAGGTAGATATATAATTTTACCACGCTTGTAAATTTTGAATAATTTGTGAAAAGAAATAACATAAATATCGCTTTTCTTTTAATGGAAAATACGTTTTTTTTTTATTTTACAAACTAATATATATTTTATTATTTTCACTGAAAATGAAGTAATTTTTATTCAATAACATTTAAGTATTAATTTAATAAACACAAGTTTTGATATCCACTTTGACCAATCCCACCTTTGCCATAACTGTGATTACATTGTGATTATTTCATTATTTAAAATTCATCAACACAATTCACAGTTAAAATAGACTGTGAAATTAAGATAAGCCTTGTTTGTTTTTATCATACAGATATAG
The DNA here is from genome assembly GCA_918317495.1 of Synanthedon vespiformis. Lineage (NCBI taxonomy): Eukaryota > Metazoa > Arthropoda > Insecta > Lepidoptera > Sesiidae > Synanthedon > Synanthedon vespiformis. Next base: position 10,923,198 of record OU906948.1, read on the forward strand.
AAAGAAAAACAAGACGATATAAATAAACGCACGTCTTACCTTAACGACCTCGGATAGCGAATGGTCATAGTAAGGCAACAACTTACGTTACATATTGCCAAATGACAATTTATTGTGGTCTCTGAAGTGCCCATCTATGTCCCCTACGTCTTCATAATATGTGTACAACAGGCAGGGGTGGGAAGACCATGTTATGCTGGTTTAAAAGACCGGTTCTGTTGTTGAGCATAAATTGCCAATGACTGGTACATAATAAATATTACTTACGAAGCAGACGAATAATTTTTTGTTTATATTACGTTTGGATACTTTATTTAAGCTATGAGTTAAAAATATGTTTTTTTTAAGTATTCAAAAGCAAAAATCAAAATTTGAATAATGAAACTTTACATAAATAATAAGGGATTCACTACGATGGACTAACGGTCTAATTTCTGGTCGATTTCTATTGAAAATTTGGTGTCATCTCGCACGATTTAATTTCGTACGAAATGTGCGAATAGCAAACATTATTTTTTTATGGGGAAGGTCCAGCAGTGGACGTCTTCCATTGCTTCTTTTATAAATTTCTCACTTTTTTACTTTAGAAATGACATTTGAACATTTTGACTGCTTTCGAAATGATGTTCGAAATAAATTGACATTCATGGGAAAATCAGAAGAAAACAGAGTTCAAACTTTATTATATATAATTTTCTTCATTTTTAAGTCTGATTGGCGAACTTATACCGAGGTTTTCTCTAATGGAAAGAGCGTTAAAAGAAAAGGTTTTTATACCTATGCAATTTTCACGAAAAAAATGCACACGTGCGAAGCCAGGAGCGGGTTGCTTGTAAAATCATATAATATACGTGACACATATACGCAAGTGCATGGTTGCATTCCATAATTTAAATAATAGAAGGAAGACAATGCACTGAATTTTAATGGATACCAAATTTGAGTTACAGCTAATTAGTATTCCCGAGTGAATACTTATCATTTTGCATATTATTTTAGTTCTAAACAGAATGTCATAATTGAGATAATTATGCCTTGATATTATAATAATAAAGAATTTATTTATTTATTTCTTTATGGTTACGATTTCAAGTGACCAATTTCGAATGTCTACTCACTACTCCAAAACTGGTCTAACGCAATGCAAATAATATCCTCCCTATTCCCATTGCAGCTGATCCTATGTCTTTGGGCCATGTCTATATTTTGTATCAATCTGAGGGGGGCCTCAGAGAAAATATCAAGTATTACCTACTTGTTGGAATTATATCTCTATCCCCATCATAGATCTCTGAGTTTATGAGAAATTTGCTTTGATAGAGAATACACTAGATTCCAGGTTGCTTCACTAAAAGTGGCATAGTACAATATCATCGCACTCACAATTTGAGGTGATATTTCAAATTAGTTGCACAAAGTTGTCCTTAAGCTGAACACGAGTTACTACTTGAACCATTATTACTAAATTTTAAGTTCAAATCAGTCATGCAACATTTACATTATTCATGTTTTTACCAGAAATTAACGACAGAAAATGATAGCATGTATAAAAAAATCCTGTGGACATTTTTTCGCAGTGATTTTGTTTGAGACCCTGAATCTAGTGCATTCTTTATCAAAGGAAATTAGTCACTGTTTATGTCTTACGTTCTAACACCGCAGTTCAAAATCAGTCGAGACTGAACAGTGACCATCTGATTCTTATGAACACTATTGAATGAAAAAAAAATATAGGTAATTAATTTTGATATTATATTTATTTTTATGTTATTCACATGTCAAACTAACACCCTGTTTTTTGGTTGTGCTTCAAGGGGTTTATAAAAAGTACTAAAACTCTTTGAGGCTTGAAATTTGACAGATGTTCTTAAATTACCAGACAGTCGAAGGGGAGTCAGGCACAGAAGCCCTGTCGATTATACCTATATTATTTATACAGAAATGCGACCCCTTTCATAATACTCAAGTAAGTATTAAATGTTCATTGTATACACGCAAACTCGTCATGCTAAATAAATATTACATTACATTACATTACATATACTTATGCATACATATTTGTCAGATCTCATGGTAATTAGACCATTATTTGTCTCATGGTTGGCAGTTAATCAAAAAATTAAAACATTTTCAAGAAAAAAAATAACCATTTGTCCCGAAGAAAGGTAAAGAAAGATTAGAGTTTATTATCTTTATGCAGCGAACTTGATTGAATAAAAGATTTTATAACTATACTAGCTGGTACCCGCGACTTCGTCCGCGTTGAACGATGGTACCCTTCATCGTTAATTAAGTTTTTAGTACTTTTTAATAATCGAAATGCTGGTAAGCGGAAAAATATGCATTTGTCCCTACCAGAGGGCATAACGGGCGGTAATAAATATGAATCACGTCATGAAACAGCAAAGTAATCACGCGACAATTACCCCATATGTGTGTTTCTAGGTGTGTTGCGAATTAAATTAGTGATACCAAATGAACACGCGAACTTTAATCAAATGTAAATTGCGGTCGGACCGTAATACATTGCTATGTCACTACTATCAGGCATTACTTTTTATTTGTCCAAGTAATATATTGCTATATCGTTACTATCAGGCATTACTTTTTATTTGTCCAAGTAATACATTGCTATATCGTTACTATCAGGCATTTAGTTTTTATTTGCCCAAGTAATACATTGCTATATCGTTACAATCAGGCATTACTTTTTATTTGTCCAAGTAATACATTGCTATATCGTTACTATCAGGCATTTAGTTTTTATTTGCCCAAGTAATACATTGCTATATCGTTACAATCAGGCATTACTTTTTATTTGCCCAAGTAATACATTGTGCTATATCGTTACTATCAGGCATTACTATTTATTTGTCCAAGTAATACATTGCTATATCGTTACAATCAGGCATTAGTTTTTATTTGTCCAAATAATACATTGTACAGATTGTGGTATATCATTACTATCAGACATTACCTTTTTTTTATTTGTTTTTCTCTTATAAGGGATTTACTTGCACAAATGACATTGACGATTAGTCCATAGTGATATTATAAAATGTGAATATCTCTCTGCCTGTCCGTTTTTACCTTTTCACGACTTAACTGCTCAACCGATCATCATGAAATTTTGCATACACATTTTCAGGTATACAACAAAGGACATGGGGTAGTTTTCATCCAGAAAAAAAGTATACTTTTCAAGGGATCTTCTCAAATAAAATAAAAAACTAATGCCGGTCCCAAATGTTGTAGCAAGAAGAGGTCAAGAGTTATATCGCTTCTTTATTTTTTTTATTTTGAACGCAGACAAACTAGCGGGCACAAGAAAATAAAATTATACATATATGCGAAGTTCGATTTCCAAGGTCGCGACTGTATTCTGGATCTTTAAAGTTCTGGCTGGCTGGGCACACTGCATTTCGAAGCCCGTCTTGCGGCAGTAGCCACCACCTTACAGAAGACCACTGCTGTTGTGTTTCGGTGAATTAGTAAGGGATGCGAAATCCATCTCTTCTTAACCCCTTATCAGCGCATTTGCAACACTTGTGACTTTGCTTTGTTTATTGGCGAAAGTAGCCACCTAGCATCAAATATAGTTAGGGTATGATGACCTAACTAAAATTTAAAAAGGTAGTAAGTGCGATCGATCGAGCTACGGAGTCGAACCACGTGGCCACAGCGATTATTTTTATTACAATTGAAATAAATGGTATAATTAATGATATGATTTTTTTTAGTATTAGATATAAAAAAAATTAACATCTCAGTATGTTGTTAATTGTTATTGAAAATTTAAATAAATTTAGTAAAATATTATTATTCTGGTACTGTACTGGTTTTATTATACCTAGTACTGGTTTTATTCCCAGTGGGCAAAAGATTAATCCCATTACGCTTTAAGCTTTAGAACAATAGTTTTTTGCTCCCCAGTATCCAAACTCAAGGGCCTCTATCTATAATGGCCTCTATGTACTCAGGAATTCGAACCACGCCACGAAAAAAAATCTTGTAATTGGGGCCCGCAAAGGTTTTCTGTTTTTCATTCAACGTTGTTATTAGAGGTACGCTAATATTTTGTTATCACTGGTACATCATAATAATGATGTTAACAGAACTGTGTCAATAAACTTTACCTACTCTGAGAGACTCAATGGAAAATTCTAATCAACCACAGTGCGCATACGCAGTATACGCACTTATGTCGAAATCGTAGTCGGCAAGGCGTATAAAGGTTTTTGGGGCTACATAATATATTACATAATTAAGACATTTATAAGTAATAACAAATTTTTGTTAAGTTTTTGAATACTAAATCGAGTATTTGCTCACTCAAAGTCAAAATCTCAATAAATTATGACAAAATATTAAAAATTTTAGGAGTTTTTGAAAAAAAAATATACATTTTTTATTTTATTTTTAACCGTAAATCCAGTTTGCTAATTAATAATAATAATAAATCTGTAAGTGTAGGTATTGTATGTATGTATGTATGAACTGATTTTCATGAAACTTGGTAGATAAACATTTAGACATAGGCCACTTCTTCTTTTTCAACGCGGACGAAGTCGCGGGCGCCAGCTAGTGAGCAAATAAGAAAATGCAAAGCCTCCATTTCGATTGGAACAGTAGTTTTCTTACCATTACTTTTCTTGTGTAATGAATGTCAACAGTCATACTAATTCTCATTAATTTTATTCAAATTAACCGGATGAATAAATTCTATGACTCCGTTAGTGATCTGATTACAAACGGAAACATATATCGAATGTAATCATGGTTACGAACTTGGCATTAGTATAATGTGTAGATCAAGGGGAACCACGTGTGACTGACCTTATGTTAGGTTTGAATTCTTTCCTTAGTCTAGTTAGTCAAGAATTTAAACTAATGTATAAGTACTGACATTGTGGTAATGTTGCTGAACTTGACATAGTTTTTTTCAATTATGAAAAACCATCGAAATAAGAGATATCTTAGTTCGCTGGAAAAAAACTCTGTTCGGTAGCATTAGACCGATCAAAATTAGAGCACAATAATTTAAAAAAAAATCTTGAGATTGTCACTTTCTAAATAAATACTAAGCAAACTAAAAACCTACTAACACAATTGGTTCACAAACAAATGAGAAAAAGCTTTTAGTATTCAATGTAGACGCCTTTTCTGCACATATTATACCGTTATACTGATACCCCGATATTATCTCAAGGTTTTCTCTATTGTTAACTTAATGTCATGCGTGGAGATATGAGCCTATAAGTCGCGGGTAGCGCGAGGGGGGAAGGGCTGGCAGAGCTTATAAGTCGCAAGTAGCGCGGTAAGGGGGGAAGGGCTGGCAACACGCCCGAGTATCATATATACGACAGGCTATCGATTCATGAACAGCGAGTGAGACGGTGGTGGTAAATGGTGGATATAAATTATAAAGACTAAATAAGTGTTCAGATCATAGTATTACATAGTGTTAAGTTTTTTATAATTTCAGCATAAGTAAATGATAAGTGGAATAAACTGTATAAGTGAGGAATAACTGACTTTTGATTTATCGTCCTTAGACAAAAGTTCAGAAGTGCGATCGAAGAGAATATACAAAATTTTCTCGACACGCTCACAACGAGAAGACACTTTCAGGAAAACAACAAAGCCCATAAAAGAAAGACCCTTGGTGGAGGGGCAGTTGACGATCACCCAGATTTAAGGGAATTGAAGAAAGTGAAGCATGCGCGCGTGTCGCTCAATGTCAGAACCGGCGCCGCATGACAATCAAAGGAGATCCAGGTTTGAGGATCACGGGACATCCGGTTCGAGGTTAGAACCGATGTCGCAGACGGGACAAAGGAGATCCAGGTTTGAGGATCATGGGACATCCGGTTCAAGGTTAGAACCGATGTCGCAAACGGAGAAAAGGAGATCCAGGTTTGAGGATCATGGGACATCCGGTTCGAGGTTAGAACCGATGTCACACACGGAATATGGAAGATCCAGGTTTGAGGATCATGGGACGTCCGGTTCGAGGTTAGAACCGATGTCACACACGGAATATGGAAGATCCAGGTTTGAGGATCATGGTGCGTCGTGTTCGAGGTCAGAACCGATGTTTGAAAGATTTACAAAACATGAAGGAACTGTTTACCAAAACGAGCGCAATAATCGGTATCAAGACCAATCAGACGATTCGGATGAAGAGCTTAGGGGGACGCAGAGGAAGAGACGGACGCTAAGGAATCACAGCATCTCGTCAGAGGTTGACGCCAAGGAGAAATTAACGCAGGAAGCGTCAAATACAAACAAAATATTAGATAAGTTTCTTAGTATCCTAAATGATGTCAGAAGTTCGGATAAACCTAAGTTAACTTTTAATAGTAATGTGTTACCCGAATTTAACCCAATGTCAAAGGAACAAACAATCCTGACATGGTTAACGAAAGTAGAGGAATGTGCCGAAATATATGGCTGGGATGAAAGGGCCACTATACACTATTCTTTACCAAAACTCAGCGGGGTTGCAAAAACATGGTATCAGGGACTACCGTCTCTGTTACTTAGTTGGACTGAATGGAAAACAAAGTTGGTACAATCCTTTCCCTGTCGCGAGGATTATGCCGAACTTCTGACTGACATGTTAGCGTATAAGGTTAAATATGGAGAGTCATTGGAGCACTATTATTACGCGAAGGTCAACCTGTTACACCGTTGTAGGATTAGTGGTCGGCAGGCAGTTGATTGTATTTTACACGGGGTAGAGGATCGAGCCGTAAAAGTAGGTGCTCAGGCAGCACAATTTAGTGAACCCGAAGATGTCTTGAAGTATTTCAAAACTGTTAAGGTTGGACAGTATAGGAACTTATCCAGGGACTTATCAACTAAGGCCAAAAATGAATCGATAAACAAGCAAATAACTAAACCTGGAACTTTTAACACGAGAATACGTTGCTTTAACTGCAATGAAATGGGTCACCCTAGTTTTAAGTGTGATAAACCTGGCATAAAATGCACGACGTGTAATAGAATAGGCCACCAAACTCAGGATTGTTTTAGAAACAGAAACATAAACATGGACACTGATAGCCGAAACCGCGACAGAAACAAGGACGTAAAGCATGTGGCGAAACTAAACGTCAGGGATGGACAAGAAAACAAATATTTTATTGAAATAAAGGTAAATGGCATACCAATCCAATGCCATGTAGATTTAGGGAGCGAGTGTACATTGATCAGAGCCACCAACGCAAAGGAAATTAATCTGCAAGTCTGCCATAAAGAGAATCTGCCGATACTCAGGGGTTTGGGAGCAAACACGATATTTCCGCTAGGGGTCGCTGTATGTGAAGTCGAAGTGCGAGGAATAAAGGAAACTATTGATATATACCTGGTAGACGATTATGTACTGGGTAAACCAGTACTACTAGGCCATTCCTTTACGGAGAAACCTGATATCATAATCACTAAGACTCCCAATGAATTAATATTCCAGAGAATTGTGAAAGACAAAATATGTTTGATTTCTAACAATGATGTGGATATACTACCAAATACAATGCGTGCAGTTAAGGTTGACGCCGAGAAAAAGATAACGGAAAACGTTTATGTAAATGGATCGCTCAGAGGACCTGAAGGTGAGGAATATTACCTCTTACCGGGAAGTTACGAAATTAAGAATGGATGTGGTGCTTTATTAATACATAACGCTTCACCAAACAAACTTTGTATAAAAAAGGGCACCTTGTTGACGCGCGTATCTTCAACAAACACGACAATGCCAGTGAGAATGATGAACACTTTTAGTTTAAAAATTGATCTCACGAATGAGTCCAGTGAAATCATCTGTAATCCACATCTCAGCACATATGAACGTAGTACATTACAACAACTATTAACCAAGTACAATGACTGTTTTTCTAGCGGACTTAAGGACCTAGGCTTCACAAACGCTGGCGAAATGACAATAGAATTAAACGATGCAGAACCAGTGGTATACCGACCTTATCGCATGTCCCATGCCGAAAGAAATTTAGTAAGAGATATGGTAGAAGACATGATGGACAATGGAATTATTAGAGAATCTTCATCACCTTATGCCAGTCCGATCGTATTAGTTCAAAAGAAGACAGGTGATAAACGCTTATGCGTAGACTATCGTGCTCTCAATCGGAAAACTAAAAAACAACATTACCCCCTACCACGTGTTGAAGACCAGCTAGATCTACTGGCAGGAAATACTCTGTTCACTTCACTGGATCTAGCATCCGGATACTACCAAATACCAATAACGGAAGAATCTCGACATAAAACGGCATTCGTCACGCCGGATGGGCAGTACGAATATAACCGTATGCCGTTTGGATTAGTTAACGCCCCGTCAGTATTTCAAAGGACCATGAATACAATACTCAAAGAGGCAAAAATCAAGTATGCCATTGTTTATATGGACGATGTACTCATTCCTGCTAAGGACTTTACAGAAGGAATTCACAGGTTAGAGGAAGTATTAAAATTACTAGAGAATGGAGGTTTAACCCTGAAACTCAGCAAGTGCAGTTTCTTTCAAAGTAACATAGACTTTTTGGGCTTCGAAGTGAGCGCAGAAGGAATACGACCAGGGAATAGAAAAACTGAGGCAGTTGAAAAATTTGTAAGACCTAGTAATCAACATGAATTACGCCAATTTCTTGGCCTGTCGGGATTCTTCAGGCGATTCATAAAAGGATATGCGGTTATCGCCGCACCGTTAACAGACTTACTCAAAGGAAACGCGATATGGGAATGGGGTGCAAAACAAGAGGAGTCGTTCATCAAAATCAAAGACATACTTGTGAGACGACCCTTGTTAGCATTGTATGATCCAAAGGCCGAAACAGAGCTGCACACGGACGCAAGCAAAGAAGGACTAGCTGGGATCTTACTTCAATACAGCACGAAAAGGGCATTACAACCGGTTTCATATTTCAGTCGAAAAACTACTGTTGATGAAAGGAAATTTCACTCTTACGAACTCGAAACACTGGCAGTTATTGCATCATTACAACGATTTAGAATATATTTGGTTGGCGTGCCATTCAAAATAATTACGGATTGTAATGCCCTAAGAGCTACCCTTACAAAACGGGATCTCGTCCCTCGAATAGCTCGTTGGTGGATTCAGCTGCAAGAGTACGACTTCAATATCGAGTATAGACCCGGTTCACGTATGTCACACGTAGATGCGCTTAGTCGGAATCCGATCGATACATGTACGGACATACCACATGTGTTAGATGTATTAACAGTCCAACAAGATACTGAACAGAATTGGATCACCGCGGTCCAAACAGCCGACGATGACGTCAGAAAAATCAAGGAGATCCTCAGTAATCCTGAATCCACCCAAACATCTGACATACAAAAAAACTACAAGCTTAAAAATGGACGTGTTTACCGCATCGTTGGTAAAGAAATTAAATGGTTAGTACCCAAAGGGGTACGGTGGCAGATATTGAAAAAGAATCATGATGACATTGGACATATGGGGTTCGAAAAAACATTGCACCGTATACAACAACATTACTGGTTCGCGAAAATGCGTCGCTTTGTTAAGAAGTATGTTACATCTTGTCTCGAATGTGCTTACCACAAGAATTACGGAGGAAAACGCGAAGGCAAACTCCACCCAATCGAAAAAGTTAACATACCCTTTCACACGGTACACGCCGACCATTTGGGACCATTTGTGAAGAGCAAGAGAGGGAATTGCTATTTGCTTATACTGATTGATGGCTTTACCAAATATATAAATATTACCGCAGTCAGAAATACGAAATCAACAACCACAATCAAAGTGTTAAAGGAACACATTAGCTACTTTGGAGTACCAACGCGGCTTATAACTGATAAGGGATCAAGTTTTACAAGCAAAATGTTTAAAGATTTTATATCCTCTTGTGGTACCAAACATGTTGAAAACGCAGTTGCAACACCCAGAGCAAACGGACAAGTCGAACGCTTCAACAGGACCATTCTTGATGCCCTCTCTTCCTTATCCCATGGTGAGAACGAAAAAAACTGGGATGATCATGTCCACGATATTCAAATTGGTATTAATACTACAAAACATAGAACTACACAAAAGACTCCTTCGGAATTGCTATTTGGGTTTAATATAATAAGTAGAGCAGAGGGAATATTAAGCTCAATAATTAGCGAAACATCGAAAATAAATCTCGAAGTAAATTTGGATAGTTTAAGACACGAGGCTAGTAAAAAAATAAAAAAACAACAAATAAAAGACGCAGAGAGATTTAATAAGCATAGGAAGCCAGCAAGGAAGTACGTAGAAGGTGATCTTGTTCGAGTAGAGAGACAAATACCACACAGCGGTAAATCCCAAAAACTGGCTTGTAAATATCAAGGGCCTTATCGTGTAATAAAAGTGCTCCCTAATGACAGGTTCGTTATTGAGGATACCCCTTTAACGCGTAAAAATGGCCGAAAGTATGAATCCGTAGTAGCGATAGATAAAATACAACCATGGATGAACTTCAAAAGAAACTTTGAAAGTAGCTCCGATGAATCGGACAATGACACGGATAATTAAATTGTCAATTTAAACAATTATAAATTAATATTCCCAATGGTTACTTTACGTTGATATATGATTATTTTACTTTATTCTGTCATAATTACTGTATAGTTACAAACACAAAAAAAAAAGGAAATAGAAGAAATTCATTACACATACTGATAAAAAGAATTACACCTGTATTTAGAATAATAATTTTAATAAGTTTTTCTATATGTTTAATATTAATCTAAGTAAGTAGGTACTTAAGAAACTGTGGTAGTGCTACCTACTATTTGAATCAATAAGTTACTATTAATTTTTTTTTTCCTCTCTCTTTCTAATTTGGATTACGCTGTATTTAGGATAATAATTTTAACAAGTTTTTCAATATGTTTAATATTAAAATAAGTAAGTAGGTACTTAAGAAACTGTGGTAGTGCTACTATTTGAATCAATAAGTTACTATTAGTTTTTTTTTCCTCTCTCTTTCTAATTTGGATTACGCTGTATTTAGGATAATAATTTTAACAAGTTTTTCAATATGTTTAATATTAATATAAGTAAGTAGGTGCTTAAGAACTTAAGGTATTGGAATCAATAAGTTACTATTAGTTTGTTTTTTTCTCTCTCTTTCTATCTATTATTTTTTTTTTCCTCATGTATACATACATTACAAAAAAATAAAAGGAGGCGAAGGGACTCGCTCCGAACAGGATGGCCGAGCTGTTAACTTAATGTCATGCGTGGAGATATGAGCCTATAAGTCGCGGGTAGCGCGAGGGGGGAAGGGCTGGCAGAGCTTATAAGTCGCAAGTAGCGCGGTAAGGGGGGAAGGGCTGGCAACACGCCCGAGTATCATATATACGACAGGCTATCGATTCATGAACAGCGAGTGAGACGGTGGTGGTAAATGGTGGATATAAATTATAAAGACTAAATAAGTGTTCAGATCATAGTATTACATAGTGTTAAGTTTTTTATAATTTCAGCATAAGTAAATGATAAGTGGAATAAACTGTATAAGTGAGGAATAACTGACTTTTGATTTATCGTCCTTAGACAAAACTATTGAAATGTGCAGAAAAGGAGTCTATATTGAATTGATAGTTGCAACAAAACCGGTCATGAACGACAGTTGCAATTATTGCAGGTTCGATGACACCCCTAAACGGTCGGCCACTCGTGCGCATATCCTGCGTATGCGCAGACAGTCTTTTGTTATGTAAATGTAATGTTCAGACCAGTCATTTTGGCAAACCGTTTTTCGTTCCAAGTTATTGTCTCATTCAAGTCTTTTTGGTAAACAAACCAAAATAAATATTAATATTTTATCAATTAAAATAGTACTCCATTTGTAAGTCTGACGAATTGAAAATCTGACTATTTGAAAGTAAAGAATTTAAACATATAAATTTTTAAGATATAAACTTGTTAAAGTTTATAGAAATAAATAAATAAATATTAAATATAAAAATAAACCCAAACTTATTATAACAAAAACCCTATAATTTACTTAATCTGACCATTTGAAAGTAAAGGATTTATATTCATATATTTTTTATGATATAAACTTGTTAAAGTTTATAGAGTTAAATAAATAAATATTAAATATAAAAAAAAAATTAAAGAAAAACATATACGCGTCGAATTGAGTACCTCCTCCTTTTGGTTTTTTTCGTTTTCGTCGGTCGAAAATAAACCCAAACTTATTCTAACACAAACCCTATAATTTACTAAATCCGACCATTTGAAAGTAAATATATTTTTTATGATATAAACTTGTTAAAGTTTATAGAGTTAAATAAATAAATATTAAAATATACTTACCTAAACCTAACTTATTACTGTTAACTGTAAAAAATTCCTCACAGAGCCGATAGTGCACGCACCAAGAGATTGAAGTATGCATTTTTATTGCGTTCGCTACAGCTATGCATAACTCATGCATCTAATTTTAAAATGAAGTCACTCTTGCATGACGGAATCGAATTATGTAATAATTTAACAAAGAACAAAAACAATATGCACCGATATAGGTATTGTATTGTTTTCAATATCAGTGGTCCCATTGTTTTAAAAATAACTTTGCAAGTTAATAATTTTCTGCGTCAGTTGACCATTTAATTTAATTATCATAGGCTTAACAACATAAACCAAAAATATAAGCTATATTTAATCAATAACAAAATATAAATTTACAGCATAACATGTAACTATACATAATATCAATCTATATGTAGATATAACACAATATTCAACTATATTCAACTTCAAGGACGTTCATCTTTGTATAAATAATCTAATATCCTATAATAACCCTTTTTGCATAGGGTTTTTCTTAATATAAACTTTAAATTTATTCATAGATAATTGTTGTATATTAGCAGTAAGCCTATTGTAGAAGCGTACACATTATTCCATAAAAGAGTTGCTAACCCTGTGGAGACGAGTTTTATTTAGTTGAAACCTATGCTTTTTTCTAGTATTCATACTATATTCAATATTCAAACTAGTGTTTCTTGTTTTGTGTCCTAAAGCGATGGAGCCACCTCTAATCGTAGAACTAATAGTAGAATTGTATGGATTAACAGTGGGTTATATTGCCATGTCCAACTTTAGTTACATACAAATAAAAATACCATACCATATGCTCCAAAAAAGTATTCCTAACTAATTCCGTATTATAGTCGATCGACGCTAATTCCGTTCGCTGTTACTGTGAGTAAAAAATTGAAACAAAACAATACAAAATTTTTAATTTTATCCAAAAGTGTGTATATAAATTTAATGTGTACCTGTACAATGTGCCTTTAAATTTAAACTATACAATATAGTTTAGGTACATAATTTTATTAAGACCGAAGCATGTGTCGGCGACAAACTTGGCAATTATGTCATCTTTACTAACGGCAGCGTTCCTTAGTTGCTTGTGTGTGATATAATCAATTATAATCATTGGGTATAGTATACATGTAAAATACAGTTTAAAATCTCAATTATTTTCTGTCTACTAACTTAATTAAGATTCTGCCGTACATTTAAGTACCTATATGAAAACGATTCTAATAATAGATAAATATATTGAAAGATAGTAACAAAAAATCTTACCGTTAAAATATTTTTCGCACACAACACTGACACTTGATACTGGCACAAAACGAACTTTTAAAAAATTGGCGCGTAAAATGTGCTTCAAAGTAAGCAACCGCGTTCGAATTTCAAATGAGACTGAACGTTATTTTACGCAATATGAGTTAACGCACAGCACAACAAACCTGATTCTCGAGCGTAAGTATGTGTATTGTATTGTGTCTTGGCGTCTTTATTCATTAACGTAAGTGTAATAAACGTTTCAATTTCAAACGGTCGAAATGGTTACACTTTTATTAATTAAAACTTATTTTTCTAGTGACTACACTTTTACCTCCTTCTACTGTATTATGGGAAACAAATGAGACTTATAAATGTTAAAAAATTAAAGAAAAATCGATTCTTCTTCATTACATATATAAATAAATTACTCTGAAAAAGATACGCAATGACTTTTCATTCAACCAAATAATTAAATTTAATTTATACATTTAATATAATTTATACATTTATACAGTTTTTTTATTATTTTTATTTTTTATATTAAATATTACCTACTTCCTATTATAAATATTTAATTTCATTCAGAATAATCCCGCAGATTTACCATTTATTACTCAGTACATCAGCCAGCACCGAAGCAAGGCCATGTTTTGATTATAAAGCCAAGGCAAAAGAGCGCGCTATATATTTCTTTCTCTTTCTCGCACTTACTATTGTTGTTCTTTCTTTGGACCGAGGGCCTAGTGCGAGTTTTACTCTATCAAACTCGTCGAACGCGTAAATGTCAATTTGTATGGGAATGAGGCAGCGCCACCTACTGGCTAAAATGTACACTTAAATTTGTGAGTGGGAGTTTACAAAGGTAACTTTTACCCGATCGAGCAATGACGGCTATCGACAAGTGAACACGATTATGGACGTAAACGTCATTGAACGCCATTTTGCGAGTGCGAGACGTAAGTTTGACAGTTCTACGGCAAACATTAGGTAAAACTTTACCCGCGTTGAAAGTAAATTTGTCACTTAGAATTTATTGGTGAGAGAAGCTTCCGTTAAGAAAAATTTAGAGTTTCAGTGTTAATTCTCTTCAAAAAGTACCTAAATCGAAGATGTCGGCATATAATTATTTTGCATGGAAGATGTTCGAGACAGCTAGAGCACGAGATGACTCTAATTATATATCGTGCCTTCGTAGTAAAGCTAGAAGTGTTAGCTAGAACAGACTTTTTTTTATTAGAGATAGGTTTGCTCTTGTTATATTGTAATTGTAAATTTAAATGAATTTTAATTAAACAGCACACCAAATAAAACAGAAATGAGCTAATATTATAAAAGTGTATTCATTGTTGGCCTATGATATTAATTAAAAACAAAACATATTTAACCCTCTTTAATTACCTCTACGATAATTATTAGCAATAGTTTCTAGTACATCTAAACCCCTTGTAGTTACCATTTGCCACTCCCTTTGAGTCAGCAGCTCCATCTCTCTAATTCTAAGTTGCTTTCTCTTCAATTCTATATAATCCCGATGTTGCTCTCACATCGAGCAACATCGGGTAGCACGCATTTAGTTGTAAAAATAAAATTATCTATGTCTTCATATTATTAATTTAATTTCTTCATTTCTTTTACATATTTATATTAAACAAAACATTTCAATACAAAATACAATATCTTCTCAAAATCTTAAAACAACTGACTTCTATAAATTTTTCCTGTGAGCTCTTTAAAACATTACACTCTCATTTTTCTTTTTATTCTTTATAAAAACTGCCAGTATTAAATTCCATTAAAAAAACTTCCAACAGTAAAAACACTAAAAACTGGAAGCACACGCAATATTTATAAACAGACCAAAGAAACAGACTATTAACAATTCAAATTATAAGCACGTCTGACGTTATATTATAATCCGCTTAAATGTGATACACAACTCTAGTCAGTGAAAAAGCAACTGTTAACTACGTCCTCAGTTTGGCCGGTTTATTGTTGGACTTCACAGAGCTACCAAATTACAGATAAAAATTATCGACAATTGCCCACTATTGTCTGTGAGGAAACGTCAATCGCAAGTCATACTCGATTGGAACTGACACTCGCATTTACTCGATGCTCTCTGTGCATAGAGTTTCTTCGATTGACTCGATGGTAACGTATTTTGATGTCATTTGTAAAACTCGCACTAGACACTCAGGTATCCTCTTTTTAAAGACTGCATCGAGTGTATTGTTTAGACTTCCGATTTGATGTAGGATTATTTGTTTTAGGCGTTAAGACCACCTTTGGCACGGGCACTCCATTTGGCAGCGCTCCACTCCATCACTCCAAATTCATGCATTATCTATCGTGAATGTAAAAAACCACGTGCATTGTGTGTGGTAAGAATTTCGATATCGTCCACCGACATATAGCGCTGCCAAATAGAGTGCCCGTGAATGGCGTCCCTTATAAGGGTGAAAACGTATACGTTGTGGACATACCACCTATCTCTCCCATCTTCAGTGTTCCCCAAAATATAATACAACCTGGAACTCTTTTAGAACAGAGTTAATAGGCTGTCAACGGGCTAAAGAACTCCATCTTCGACCTCATCTTCACTTACCAACTTCAGCTCAATCGCTTTTCCGTATACAAAAAAAAAAGCACTGACGTTGATCCAAAACCAAAATAGGTTCAAAAAGTTGTAGCACTCAAAGAAATTCAGGTAAAAGTATTATTTATTAAAATAAAATTATACAATAAAACTAAAAATATATACATTTTCACTTCATTGATTATAGCTGAAAAAATATAATATTATAATTTATCGAATAATAAAGTTAATAGGTAAGTAATTAAAACATTTGATAAAAGTTACGCCTCTAGGATCTATTTACAATGGGATAATCAAATAGTAGGTATATAAGTTTATAAAGAAAAAATGCTACGGAATATTCCCACAACGAGATATTTCTCGTTCAAAAGCTCTTAAATGTCAAATAACCCCAAAAAGTGTTACCAAAACGTCAAGGTCAGCAGGTTCAGACATGGTGATCAAGAGAGACCGCTTCCTTCAAGACCACCGTGAAATGGCAGCACGTGTGCTTTTATATTTCGGTGAGTGAGTAAGTAATGCTAGTAAACGATGCCTCATTATACTTGTAACATCTATAGCATTTCTCATGCTAATAGGAGACAGCAGCCACCTACCTACTTAAAAAAGAGTTATGAAACCCTATTGCAACGAATTATATATTTCTGTCCGCTTCGGCCGTTTTGGAAACCAAAGGTTCGAAACCAGTTTAGAAAACGGAATTATTCTTCTTTTTTGGAAACCAGATGGAGAATATAAAATCTTCTATTGAAACTCATTCACAAATTTTAATATGTAAGTATACAAACTTACATATTAAATTATTTGATTAGTATTTGAGTATTTGAGAATAATAACCTTGTGTTATTAAGCTATTAGTACCTATTTAAGTAGGCACACAGTCAGCTTCAGAAATGTGTATACATTTCAGAGCTAATGTCTCGAAGTTTTTTAATCAATCAAGCAATTAACTAATCAAGTAATTTAATATGTAAGTTTGTATACTTCCATATTAAAATTTGTGAATGAGTTTCAAAAGAAGATTCTAAACTGGTTTCGAACCTTTGGTTTCCAAAACGGCCGAAGCGTTTCTGTCAATATAATTTTTCCCACTCTTATTTAGATTTAAGATAATGACAAAAACTGGAACTATAATTGTTCAAATCTAAATCCGAACACTGCTACACTTGTATAAATACACTTGTTTTCTTGAAGAGGACTGTGTATTATGCATCGACCTTTCACCCAAATTATGCATCCGTCTTTGGGTGGAATGTCGATGGTATTATGTTACGGCCGTCATCCTGGTTCTTGGATTTGCCTTATGACTTGTACTTCTACGGGCAGCGTGGGCGCAGGCTCGCCTTGCAGCTGTGAAAGCGCGCACCGGACGGCTGATAGAACTTCTGGTGTGGGCTTCCTTCCACGTGGTGCGTTGGGACGGTGCGGGCGATCAACGCGTTCTGATGTGCCGGTCGATTCTGAGCACCAATAGTTAAATGTTAAAAATATAATAAATGGAAAACAACAATGTATGTATTAGATACTAGAGGTCACAAAAGACGTCTGCTGCCCAAGCCCGGTAACTCGGCAGATACTTGGGCCCACTGAAAATCGTTCGCACTGTTTTAGAAGAAGTTCAGTCATAATACCTATGTAAGCGGTCAAAAGAAATTTATATATAAATATAAACTATCTATGACACGCGACTTCGTCCGCGCAAATTTATAAAATATAGCCTATGGTATACTAATAATAGCTAATACTCATAATAGCTTTCTATAGGTGAAAGAATTTTGAAATCAATAAATATATATATAAAAATACAAGT
This sequence comes from Synanthedon vespiformis, assembly GCA_918317495.1. NCBI lineage: Eukaryota > Metazoa > Arthropoda > Insecta > Lepidoptera > Sesiidae > Synanthedon > Synanthedon vespiformis. The sequence goes on from OU906948.1 coordinate 10,941,234, forward strand.
CAAATTACTAGGTATTAGTTTAGTACCTTTTTTTTTTTTTTTTTTTTTTTTTTATTTTTTTTTATTGCCGCCAGCTGTGCCTTTCGGGAACCGTGGTGCCTCCCTCCGTATTGCCCGCGGTCCCTGTGGCACCATTCTTCTCGAATACGTCCTGGGTATAGCTATGGGTAGGCCAATCACCGGAAACCCCTTTTAGTCGCCTCATACGACAGGCAGAGGATACCGTGTCTGTATTCTTATTGACCCCAGATCTAAGGGTACTAATGGCGGTTTCCACCGCCCCCTCGGTGACGTCTGCGCCTTGCAGGGTCAGCCTTCTCGCGAATTCGCTCAGCAGCTTCCTTCTGGAGAAGTACCGTTTCACAGAATGTTGCTACTGCTCTCCATGACGATTCGTTTTTTATCATGGCCGTCACAATTGCTGGAAGTGATAAATTCGCTCCAATTTCGACGATCATGACTTGCCGCTCAGAGTCCCACGCGGAGCACATTTCTAGTGTGTGTTGTGCCGAGTCCTGATCATCTCCGCAGTGATGACATTGGGCTCTTGCCTCGCGTCCAATTCTGTGCAGGAAGTCACCAAAGCATCCATGTCCGGTCAACATCTGTGTTATTCGGTAAGTAACGGTACCGTGCTGTCTATTTAGCCACCCCTCGAAAACAGGGAGAATGGCCTGGACTACCCGCTTATTCACGCACCGCTCCTCCTCCAGACGCCCGCGCCATGCCTGTAATGCGCGTCGTTTCTCTTCTCGCCGGATCTCAACCACTGTTCCACTTGGGATACCTTCGCTTCCCAAGCTAGTAGGGTGGATTCTGGTAAAGATTTTGGCATCCATGTCCGCCAGAATATCCAAGGGCGGAAAACGCGCCAGTAAAGTGGCTGCTTCGAAGGACACCGTACGGTATCCTCGGGCGACTCGAATGGCCATTTTGCGCTGCAAGGCTAGAAGTTTGGCTTTGCAGCGCCGCAGCCCTTGTAGTCTATCCGCCCATACTGGCGCACCATAAAGAGCTATTGATCTCACGATGCCTGTATAGAGACGGCGCACGTGCTCTTGCGGACCTCCGAGATTGGGTAGAAGTCGATGCATTGCTCCCGCCACCCTCTCGATTCGAGGAATGAGACGCCCAAAGTGCTCTTCAAAGCTCCATCTTCCGTCCAGAGTGAGTCCGAGGTATTTAATGTAACGACTTACACGAACGTGGGCGTTACCGACCCGAATTAAGGAGTCTGGCGGTTGCCTGCCTCGCGGTAGCTTATAAAACCATAACGCCTCAGTCTTATGTGGCGCTACCTTGAGGCCCAGTTCCTCAATCTTTGCGACTACTATTTCTGTGCCAAACTCAGCCAGCTCGATCGTGGCCTGAAATGTGGACCCGCTTGCGAGAACTAAGGTGTCATCAGCATAACAAACGACACTCAACTCCTTTGGAAGCCTTACGCGAAGGACTGCGTCGTACGCCAAGTTCCACAGTAGTGGGCCCAAGACTGACCCCTGTGGGACACCACAGCTGACCCTGCGTCGGTGTGGACCATCTTGTGCCGTGTATAGGATATATCTTTCGCTCAGATATGCTCCGATAATCCCCTGTAGATATAAAGGCACTCGATGATAAACTAGAGCTTCCCTAACAGTGTTCCATGGAAGCGAGTTAAACGCGTTGACAATGTCCAAACTAACCGCCAATGCATCCTTTCCCTGGTTTACCGCCTGTTCCGACAGAGAACGCACCATTGTTATTGCATCCAGTGTTGACCGCCCTGAACGGAATCCGTACTGATTTGGAGACAGGTCGGGACCAGAGAGCGAGAGATGCTGCTTCAGACGACACGCTAGAATCCTCTCGAAGAGCTTACTCACCTCATTTAATAGACATATAGGTCTATAGGCTGAGGGAGACTCCGCTGGCCGACCCTCTTTCCTCAGAAGAACCATGGACGCCTCCTTCCAGATTGTGGGAAAAGTGCTTGTCCGCAGGCAATCGTTTAGTACCTATCTATAGATTACAAATATTTTGAAAATTTGACATCAGTATTTTAGCGTGTAACATGATCGGTTCTCTGTCGGTTAGATAAATTAATATCACAATTGCGTCGGATAATTTATGTAAAAATTGTATACCTAGGTATAATAACTAAAAGGTCATGTCCGCAGTATGCTAAAGTTACAGCGCCTGAACAAATTATAAGGCAATATTTAACTTATAAATTGATATTAAATTGTTGGTTCTACGCGTAAAAAGACATGTAGAAGTTGTATAATGAAAACCAAATGAAAACATTTTCCTAAATAAGGTTCTTTGCTTTAAAATTCGTTCAGGGGCTTCAATTTAATTGCGCAACTGAAGTTACTTGGATATTATGGATAGGTACTATAATATATATGTATCTTTTCAGTTATTTTACTATTCACTAAATGATTTAAAGATATTCTAAAACTTTTATACTAAAGTGCCTTTTTTTTTTTTTATCGAGGAGAAATCCTTTTATTGATCCCCTACTGCTAGCTAGGCGACAGGGGTATGTGGGGGTCGACCAGCAGAACTGGCCCCTACCCACTAAAACTCCCCGGTGTCTCCTTGCCCTTAGAGTGAGGGGTGGACGGGCTCTGCCGAGGCCACTGCTCCGACCCACCCTCCTCGGGCGGCCTAGCCATTGCTGGCTAGGCTGACGCCAACGGGGGGATTGCCCGAAGACACCCGAGCAATCCCCAGACGGAGGAGACCTGTGCAGGCACACACAGCCACTCAGGCCTTATACTAAAGTGCCTAGTTTTTTTTTATTTATTTTTATTCCAATTTACACGCAGGCTAAATACTGAGAAATAATGTTTACTTACATTTATGCAGCGTACAATTGGAAGGAACATGCAGTTCCTACTGTAGGAGACTACTTAGTAGATAAATATAAAATGCATACATTATCATATCAATTATTAATACTAATAATAAATCTGTTAGGTTCGGTCATGGAGTAAGTTACTTTGTTTTCAGAGATATCGTGTTTATAGGCTCTATGCATGATACTGAAACTAAATTGACGATTTTTACAATTTTTTTTGTGTGTATGTATGTATGTATGTTCCTCCATAACTCTTAAACGAATTGACTGATTTTCATGAAACTTGGTAGATAAACATTTAGACGTACAGGACACGTGATAGGATACTTTTTTCTTTTGCAACGCGGACGAAGTCGCGGGCACCAGCTAGTATAAAATAAATAGTCTCTACCCGCCTCTGAATTTGAACTAGGTCTAAGTATTAAGGTACTTTAACTAAATAGAATATTACTTACAGCAATTTTTATTGTTTCAATTTAAAAAAAAAACAGATACTTACGATTTACTCTTTGTCTCTCACAATCGCCATTGTCAAACTTCTGACAACACGTGCAGAAGTAGCAGGGGACTCCTGGAAGACCGCAGCAGAAGGCGCCCCAGATCCACCTGTTCAATGTACTCCCAGCCCTGGACCAAACGCTGGGCCTGTCATCTTGAAAATTGTACACAAATTCGCGATTCATTTTAATGTCCACTTATTGTCTTTCTTGTTAAATTTATAAATAAAAAAAATATAAAACTAAATATAGACAATTCAAAGAAACAGTTTCTTTTTTTAATTAGCTGTTTTCCGAATAGATTATTTATTTATATGTTTTTTTGGAAACATAATTATATAGGTATTTTCTCTACTATTTAATTGACAACATTTTAGTGACTTTAAAGACGTTGTCAGCTGACAAATTGTTTTTTGACAGTTTTTACAGATAAATTTAATATTTACTGTGTTCAGGTTCTAGATATAAATATATCTAGGTTCAATACCCTTTTCAAACAACAACAACAACGTACAATATATATATTTGTTTGTTTTTTGTTATTTATTTGTGAACCTAATTCCTCTTCTTTTTTTAATAGCTATTGACTAGTTTTAGTATTATTATTATTATTTTATTTTATTGCATTATATTATGTATATAATAACTGAAGGTGAGATATATCTCTCACCTTCAAATGTCGATACATTTGTTACAAGCCGACTTCAACTACTAATTGATTTTAAATATATCTACATAATATGAAACAAAAAATTATTCACAAAAACAAAGCTTCTTATACTTTAGTTAGGATCAACCATGTTTCATTGGTGGAAGACTTCTGTGGTAATAGATCGGCTACACATGATCAATTAATAATAACTAATATGTAAATGAATGTTTTTATTATGACGATAAAGTGACGATAAAAAATTATAATTTATTCTTGGAATACTTTTTAGATTAAGATGTTTATGTCAGTAGATGTACGCTGACACATGTCATTTAAAAAAAAACACTAGGTGTGTAGCAAATGTCGCCATTAAAATTATATAGAATTGGACCAATCCTATATTGAACTTATTTCAACACGCTTCGAGCCGTTTTGGAGATGAGCCGGGGTTGGCTTTTGAATCTTGTAACCGTTTTTTACAGTGTCTTTAAATTAAATAAGTTAAGAATGCTTGTTAATTTTATTAAAATATAGTTTTTATGCCTAGGAAATACATTCACAATTATTTTTATAAACATTTTAAAACATAATAACATAACAATTGTGCGCTTATTACAAAATGTGTTACAATACTTACTTCACTGGAAACAAATAGGTTAGGTTAGGTTCCGGAATGTTATGAAAATTAATGCGAGCGGAGCGCACCGGAGCGAGCCCACCCGTAATACTGGTTGTAGCAGTACGATTGGTAACAAAATAGGTTAGATTTTGTAATGTTTATGACTCTGGTTCATTTCAAAATGTGTTATAAAACATAATGTAATATTTATTAAATTAATTTTGAATGGATTTCCTAGACATAAAAACTATATTTTTATAAAGCTATTAACCATTCCTAACTAATTTAGCTTTAAAACAACATAAAAAACACTTACAGGATTAAAAAAAAATCCCCCCTTGATGACCATCTAAAAATAAAAATAAAAGATTCAACGCCTGACAAAAATATATAAGCAGAAGCTGTTAACACCTTAACAACAGGGATGCAAACATAGTCGCTAGCAAAAATTAGTATCTATATAATTTAAATCAAACCTCCACCAAATGGTGAGATACTTTAAGAAGAAGATAATTTAAGTGTGTATACCTAAATATACACATTAAGTGTATAAAATTATCTGTATATACTTTAAAATTGCCTTGTATTACCTATACCTATTATAAGTTTTTTGTTTGTGCTGTTGGTGTACCTTTTGAAAAATAAATAAAATAAATAAATAGAAATTAAATCATATTTTATCCCTAACGGTTTTGCTGAGTAGCTCGACTGTCAGTACTTGCACCACTGTTCTATGCTTTGTACTGATGTCAGTAATAAAGGTGTATAACATAACTAATATATAACATTAATACTATTATAACATAATATATAGATTTAGTTTTTACTTACATAATGTGATCCTTATTTTTGAAATAAATAAATTATTATTATAAAACTTACATGTTTTTACACTTTGCGTCCAATTAAATACTTAGTTCGTGAGAATATAAAAAATAATTACATGTATGAATTATTACCTCCTCAACGTAATCTTACAAAATATTATATAAACAATCGTCATTCATTTGTTATTGACCAAATTTAGCCTGAGGCTTTTACTGATATCTATCAAACTGGAAATATTTTTTTTATTTTTTTTTTATATTATCAAAAGAGTGCCAGGAAAGCTGACCGTCCACTTACAATCCTGTAGGTGGTTACAATCGCCTAAGCACACAAGAAATACCAGGTCAGGTGTTGGTGGGCTGCCAACCTTGCAGACATTCCTTTACGTCTCACTTAATAGAACCCGTATTGTATCTAGGTAAAAACACATTAGAAGGAAAATTTTACTAAGTTGTCAACTCCGCATCTATATTGTACAGTAGATATGTACGATCGTAAAAATTTGGAGTAGCACTGACCATTGTACAGCGGCTAGAACGCGCTAAGAGAAGCAAGTTATTAACAGAATCAAAGAAAAGCACACTTATTTAGGATTACACAAAAAAAATAAGTGCACGATTGGAAAATTAGTGATCACAGTACCCAAAAATGTCGTCCAGAGTACCGATTGTGCCCACATTCAAACTCTATTATTTCTTAACCAAATGACCTGGATTTTTTTTGTCCACGAGTGAAAAATATCAAAGCCCATTTCCTCACCATATATTCAATCATATCATATCATTATTCATATGACGACTCTGATGTTTTATGATTATCCAATTGTTATGATGATTTCATATTCATGTGATGAAGACATATTTTTCGGTATCCAATTGTCATTAAATTTTTGTAATATAAATATTTTTTAATTAATAAACGCTTCGTGCTCGATAGATGTTTCGCATATTTCCTATACATTAAAGAGCCAACGAAGTCAACTTCCACTTAATATACAAAACAATGCCGTGTCTAAGTTATCATTACGTCATGCCTCTCAATTATGGAGCCTTGGCGTTGTTGAGTCTCACGAAGAAGTAATGACAAGACACCGTGCATACTTGTAGTAGGCTTACCTCTTAACGTATTCATTACACCAACAAAAAGTTGTACAACCCAACAGTTTCAATTCAAGTCCTCGACGAAATCATTGATAGCAAAACACTTGGGAAGTCAGGACGCATCTGTCTTTTTGTTTGTCACCGTAGTTGTATTTTTTTTTTATTTTACAAAAATGAATCTAAGGCTTCACATATTTTTCGGACAATTCATTTGGCTCGTGGCCTCACTAAACGGTAAAACTATTCAAGGTATACCGGGATACGGGAGGAATTTGATCATCAAAACTTTGCCAGCAATAGAGGATTATCAGAGCAATGTGTACGAAGTGTTCATGGAACCTTATTTGTATGTAAGTTGTGATGTTTTCATATTTAATGTTTATTTATTTAATTTATTAATTAAGATATGAAAATCCTTACTTAATCTAAGACATTTATATAGGTATTATGTTATGAAAATCCCTAAGACACTTTATTACTTAACTAGGAGAAAACAAATAGAAGAAAAGCGCGTTGGTGAAAGCCGTATCAAAATACAGACAGAGAAAATTGCCGTACACTAAGAGGAGGACAGCAACTTTATTTTATACTAGCTGCTGCACGCGACTTCGTCCGCGTAACTTTGTAAAATATAGCCTAAGTTACTTGCTGATAATATAGCTTCCCAATCAATCGATGCAGTAGTTTCGGAGTCTATTCAATTCAAACGAACAAACAAACAAATCTTTCCTCTTTAGTATAGAATACGTATGGAATGGATATAGATTTTTGTATGGAATACATACTTGTTATAATATATATTTTAATATATATTATTTGTTGAAGTGTCATAATTTCTGATGTATTTTGGTGTAAATACAGTAGACGATGGGATAATGGTAAATCTTCGTTTACAAGCAGGACATCTAGTTCTAGGTGTTATAACAAAAACTAGCGACCCGCTCCTGGCTTCGCCCATTAAAAAACTTAATAAAGTTTTATTATTATTATGTATTACATATAAAATTCCATGAAAAATTATCTAATTGATAGTGACATCCTCATCAAAATCCATTGCGTAGTGTAGACGGAGTTAGCGGCTATACTAACAAACAGACGCGGGAAGCGACTTCTTATTTATAATGTTGACTATAATTTGGGTTTCTAAAGAATCCGTTATTCATATTATTTATTAAAACAAAGAGACAATCTGGAGCTGTTTGCTTTAAGTAGATGGTTAGGTACAGTTTTTGCTACGTTTTCTTGTTGCATTCAGTTTGTTGAACTATCGTGTTTCCAACCGTGTCCAACGGAGCCCACGCATTCGCAATGTTCAGACATAATTATCAATTTCATATCGTCATAAATGAACTAAAATACGAAAATCACTTGAGGTTTTTACATCCGATTTTGAACATCCGAATATTTCGTATTATATTTTATACAAGGCCGGTGATGCAATGTAACATAGTTATCAATTTGAATATTATCATTTTGCTAATTTTGGCATTTTTTTTGTTTCAGGATTTCAACAGACCACTGTTCAGTGTCTCTGGAGACAGAACACAAAAACAAATAGACTTGGCGTCGGTAAGTTAATTTTTAATTAACATTTATACATGAAAAATAACAATACTTAGTTACTTACTTAGATTAATATTCGAACTTTGCCCTTATACAATATACATGAAAGAAAGATTGTTATTGAAGAAAAATTACTCTTACTCTGATATCTATGAATGTGTTTTCCATGTGTTTTCCCCTTCCTAAAGACCACCGTGAAATAACAGCACGTGTGCTGTTGTGTTTCGGTGATTGAGTAAGTAATGCCAAACCCCATTTCCCTATCCTTAAACCTACTGTAGTCTGTACACATAGGTGACAGTAGCCGTTTTGTTATCTTGTTATGTTAATTGTTATGATAGGCAGGCATTTCTTGGTGAGCTCGCGCCATCTTAGGCCTCATCCTTGCTACACAGCTGGTTGTTGGCCAAGAGCAAGCCCATCTCTAATAAAAATAAAGCCACCTACCATCAGCCTGTCTACCAGCTTTAAAATAAAAATATCTGTAAACGTAGACTTGGCTATGATGGTCACAATTTGCCACTCAAACAGCAAAACATTGATTCCTTGACACTTGCATATTGACTCATACTCATACACTAATTATTATTTACACGCAACACCTCGCGACATCCTGTCATCGGGACTATTTTTTATTTTGCCTTTACTTAATTGCCTATTATGAACACTAACTCTAGGATACATAGGTAGGTATAGGTACATAAAGATACGCCCTGAACGTGCCTACTTATTCTCAAATGTACATAACTTATTGAAACAACTTTTCTGGTACTTTTAACTTGAACAAGTTTATTGTTTATTTATATATACTTTGTACTACATGCAATCACTATCATTCCATGATGTCATAAGGAAAGGAATGGTTACTTAGATCGTGATCTTCAATGACAATGCGATATGGGAAGTTGGTGTAGGATACATTAAGTTTGTATAATAGTCACGGTACATACCTAATCACGTTTTATGTTATATACTTACTTAACTTCATAACTAAGTATTATATCTTATATACTTACTATATTATGCGCATTGCATACGTTAGTAATATGCAAAATTTCATGATGATGGGTTTTTATTTATATAATACGTTTTCATATATAAAAAAACAAATAAAAAAAACTCACTTTCCCATTCATAACAATGTATTTCGTTTGTCAATAAGAACTTGGTTTACATTATTGCAGTAACTTAAGTGTAAAATCACAACTGATTAAGTTACTATTAAGTATTATGACGAAAAAACATTATTATATCTTATGGGCTCATTTATAAAATCTTATAAAAAGTCAGTATTTATTACAGGAAGTATTTAACGTTACATAAATATAGACTACACGCTACTTATTTATAAATATGTTAAAACTACTTTATAAACAGAATGAAGACAGAATGAGTAAAAAATACAAAAAAATCTAACCATAGTTCCTCCTTGTAAATATTTTAGGTAATTACATGACGTGTTATCCAAATTATATGTTACAAGATACTTCATATATAATTTTATTTATTGTGTGTAATAAATACCGTTTAGCTAGATTGAAGAGTTATTGGGGAGGCCTAGCCTATGTCTAGCAGTATCTAGACGTCCTGCAGCTAAAATCATGACTGTTTAGATTGTTTCATTTCTACTCCCTTTAAAGTTTAGTATTTTTGCACACATATAATTTAAAACGCTAAGGGCCTCTTGCACCAACTACAAGTAAAGTGTTGATTAGTTACTTTTAGAAATAATTTTATGTTTTATTAAATAATGCACTCGGTTTAGTGCATCCTTCGATAGGCGATTTTTTTATTATTATTTTGGGACTTTTACCGTACAAAAAAAGTATATTCAGCTCCATTATCCCCGGTTACTGGTGACTTTAAATGACAGTTAGCCTACTTTTCAGATGGTGAATTAGAGGCCCTAATTAGATAAAAATAAATTTCATATATATTATCATATGAATCAATTCAGTTTTTCGACAATTAAAATGCGAATTCGAAAGTAAATAATATTCTTTTTCTACACAGATGAAGTCCCGTACACTAGCTAGTACATAATAATAAGCAAAAGGATAAGCATATATAAAGTGGACCAAGATCCCAGTCGCCCCAGACTTAGGTCATTTTAGGAAAGCTGAAATTTTCAGGATCGGTAGTATAACATAAACTTAGAAAGGAATGGATACTCGCTAAACTGAAAGCGAGGCCGTTTTATGGGTTGCCAGGTATCAAGGTAGAAAAAAAAAACGTAAGCTAACTTACGTCATTTTAGGAAGGCTGAATTTTATATATATTATTAAGTACAATATTTTAAAATATTTTCCAAAGATCCAGACAAATCTGACGAGCCAAACATCTTCCCAGGCTCGTTAAAAGTTTCGCTGTGCAAGGAAAGCAACCCATAAAACGGCCCCGCTTTCAGCTTAGCGAGTATCCATTCCTTTTTAAGCTTATGTTATACTACCGATCCTCAAAATTTCAGCTTTCCTAAAATGACGTAAGTCTGGGGCGACTGGGATCTCAATCTAAAGTGATCATGTTTTGATATTGTTTTGACGACAAGTTTGGTCTAGTGGCTAGTAACCCTTGCTGTTAACCAAACGGTCGCGGGTTCGAATCCGCTGGGGTTAAATGTTTATGTTTTGTATTTATAATATGTAAGTATTTACAAAAAAAGGAATCTTTGTAGTATATCAACTGTCTGGTATCCATAATACAAGCATTAGTTGCTTACTGTGGAATTTAGGTGCTGTGTGAAATGTGTAATGATATTTATTTATTATAGGCTCCAAGATCGCTGCCAGGACTCCAAGCTGTGGTCAATTTGATTCCCGACGAAGATTCAGGGGTGACTGGTGAACTGGTGTTTACACAGATAGTCCCCAATGGCCCAGTCACCATAGTGGGCAACATCACGGGACTTCCAGGTGGATTGCACGGTGTCCATGTTCACCAGACGGGCGCCATTAAGGACAACTGTCAAGACATTGGTCCACACTTCATTGCGTATTATGTGAGTACATTTATATAACGGAGCATACTCCTTTTATGGTCTAAAAATTTATACTGGGCCGTCTCATACAGAAACTACTGCAAAATCATAGAAATATTGTTTCGGTGAGTAAAGCACTCATCCTTCTAGAATTATGAATTCTTTGTTCTTTTTTAGGACATGCTCAGGAGACCGAGATTCCATAAAGTAAGTCTTGTATTCCGTCAGCTTGCATACTGACGTTTATCATAAAATATGTCCTTCTCTGGGGGGCTAGCTTAATTAAAGGTGTGTCGTATTGCTGTGGCGGAAGGAAAACCCCTTAAAATTCGTAAAAATCTCATGAAAAGATCTGAGAATGATTAGATATCACATACAAGTGGTGATATTTTCTTTTGTTTTTATGTCCTTTGTACTATAACTACCTATACTCGTATATATAGTATAGGAATATATTCCATCGTAGTATTTATTCTCCTTAACTCACAAATAAGGCAGTCTTTCGACTCAAGTTGGTATGCATGTAGGTAATTTTGATTGAACGCTTTATTCTTTACTAGCTGACGCCCGCGACTTTGTCCGCGTTGAAAAAGAAAAAAAGTGGCCTATCCTGTGTCATGTACATCTAAATGTTTATCTACCAAGTTTCATGAAAATCGTTATGGGGGAACATACATATACATCCAATACCTACAATTATAGCGCATTGACAATAACGCATTGTTGATAACATGTTGGGACTTATTAATAAATTTAAGTTGTTTCGGATGTATCGCATTAAATGACATTGCAGGGTCGTCACGGCGGACCACGCGACCACGCCCGACATGTCGGCGACCTTGGCAATGTGAAGGCGGAAGACGGCGAAACTGTTGCCGTCAAAATTGTCGATCATCTAATCTCGTTGGCTGGGCCGCGCTCCATTGTGGGCAGATCTCTAGCTATTACGAAAGGCGAAGACGATTACGGGCGAGCCGGAACCGAAGACAGCGCCTTGACCGGCACCTCCGGACCGGCTGTTGCGTGCGGTCTTATTGGCTACTTAAATTAGTTTCATTTTGTGTATATTTTCTATGTAATAAACATCTATTTACTTACTAAGCTTTTTTATTTTTAAATAGCTGGTGCCCGCGAACTCTTTCGCGTTGAAAAATAACGGAGATGCCCGCAACCCGATTTTTTATGTTTTCAGATGGTTCCATAGGTATCCGGTTCAGTAGCGTTAGGTCCACAGTATAGAAATATCCACTGTTTCAAAATGTCTAGTTATCTATCCATTCTTAACTTACATATCTGTCGGAACTTCTCATTCTTGATTCGATCTATGATCTATCAGAGTTCTCCATAGATTCTTGTGCGATTTTGAGCGCTATCGTTGACAACATACAAAAACATTTTTAGACACAGAAGTTAATACTAAGTAGATGTCCCAAATACTAGAAGTAAGGAGCGTTGTCTCACTATATATATATTACTAGCTGTTGCACGCGATTTCGTCTGCGTAACTCTATAAAATATAGCCTATGTAACTCGCTGATAATGTAGCTTCCCAACAGTGAAAGAATTTTTCAAGTCGGTCCAGTAGTTTCAGAGCCTATTCAATACAAACAAACAATCATATTTTTCCTCTATATAATATTACTATAGATTGCTGAACGTGTCTGTGGTTTATGATGGCTTCGGGAAATATGTGAGAAGTGCGAGTACCTACCATAGTACTCGCACTTCTCACACTCATACTCACACTTCGAAAGGGTTGAAACATAATGCCACTAGTGACTAGGCCAATTTATGGTCTTTTAGATGCAATAGCTAAAAGTCTTTACAAGTGCGTCTAAATGGCATTTCCTTTGACAAGGTGGATCAGTTTAGGTATTTAGGGCATGGAGTCACGGGCGACTAAGACAATGTCAATATTGAGGCGGAACGAAAAGCATTTTACAAAAATGTAGATGACATTGTTAATGTATGGAGTTTTCAAAATGTACAAAATGTGAGTCGTACAAAATGTCCAGTTGCCTGAAATTAAATTAATACACCTTAAAAATTGTATTGTACAATTAAATACGAAATTAAATATAGGTATGTTTTAATAATCTGAGGGTATAGGTTTACCAGCATCTCATGGGATACAAAAATTCGTAGAGTGCAAATACGGAAATTTGCCTAAACTATTTTGATACTGTTAATAATCTGAGACTGTAACTTAATTTTTATTTATCTTTAATACCATCAGATCTTGGTATACCCCTAACGGAATATGGCGTTGCTTAGTATTTTTCTGAGGTATCAACTAAAGACAGAAAGTTAAGAATAAAATATTATCTTGTCTTAATCTGTTTTAATAATCTGAGGTCTTAATCTTTAACAAGGACAAAAAGACGTCTAGTTCTTTTGATGTGCTAAAAATATTTTTATCTTAAAACTTTTTAAAAGTGCTGTGTTACTGTAGTATTTACTACCTGAACGTGGCCCACGCCACCCATCTTTTGTTCATACTAGACAAGGATAGGTTGATTTAGTAAAGTGTGCGCGAGCGAGAGAAGAGGGTAATGTTAATATTTAAAAAAAAAATACCTTCTCTCGCTATGTAGGGATACATAGCAAACAAAGGAAAGACAAGTATTTTTTTTAGTTAAGTTAGTCTGTCTCTCGACTTTTTCGATGTCGCATGTGTGTATTGTGCATTACTTTTGCAAATCTCTGTGATTTTGAATCAGTATGGAATCAGTGTTATAACGACAACTCCTAGTGCTTAATGATTTGAATTTTGTTTGGTGATTTCATGGTGATTTGGTGATGTTGTATCTGGATTGGTTTTGTGAATCAAAATGCAGCGTATTCAACATGCATTTCATTTATGCTTAGTCCTCTGTTGAGACAATTTTGAAAAATATACAGTGTCTAACCCCGGTCCCTACACTAGGCTTTTTGTTGTTGAAATTGTAATCTGTTTTGGTAAAATAAAATTATTTTAAATTTGAAATTTATGGTGAATGCAGTGTTGCTGCAGCCAAAGTAATAGGAAAAAATACACTACCGCCCTTCATACCAATTGCCGCTTACTCATCAGAGTCGGAATCATCAGTCATTCGGAAGCTAGAACACCTGGCAACGGCTTAAGTGGTACGAGCACTGGAACATTAATACATTGTGCTTGAAGAAATTGAGCAAGACCCGTCTACTTCTAATAGAATAAGCACCGACGTTCCAGCCGAAAACCGTGCACCATGTACTGAAAAAGAAACACCTGACACGTCCAAACTTGAATCAGTGCAAAGATTCGAATCAGTGAGTCGCTTCATTTCGATCAATGAATTGGTGGATCTCTACAGTTCTACACAGCTGGCAGCTCTTGAATTACGCAGCCAGAATTCAGTAGGCCGCTTCAAAAATAACTGAATAGTGCTACACACGATTTCTTAAAAGAGCATTCTAATGAGTCTTCTATGAAGACGCCGAGCGTGGCAGAGTTAAAAAAGGATAGATTTTTATAGAATTTACTCTTTCTGCATCTTATTAGCAATAACTTCGAATTTACATGAGATAAAAAGACGTATTATAATATATTAATAAACTATAAAGCGGAAAACCCATATTAAATATACCACTGAAATAGTTAGCCGAAAGACTCAAAACTTTGTCAAAGTTATTTTTGTCATTTTTCAAACTTTGTTCATTTTTATACCTTCAACTTATTTGTGTATTTTTTTGAGCACTATTAGAAGCTCCAGGATTGTCCATTCTTGCTAGGACTCTGTATAATGTCTAAATGTTGCATAATGCACATGGTGGCCTTGGATACGGGCTTATAATAGTATCCCCCCCCCCCCTCCCCCATCTCAACCCGTGGTTTGGTGGCTTTTCCCTATGCCAAGCGCCCTTTGCGGACAATATAAATTCACGTCGTAAGTGTTCATTACATGTTTCATTATGTAAAAAGAAATATACTAGCAATACCTTTTTGCATCGCTCTTGTAAATTTTATAATGAGCACTTGCTAGATCTGGATATCTTTAGTAGTCCTATTGGAGCCTATAAACGAAGCCTTAAACAGGCCCTCGAAAATATAGTTGTGTAATCGTCTCTTTGTAGCGGACAGTTTATCTATTTATTTGATATGTTATATGCTATTTGTTATCTGGTGTATTTGTTTCTTTTTCTCTTTCTTTTTTTTTGTCTGCCTTTGTGTATGTTTACTCTCAACTTTCAATATTATGTACTCCTATCTTGTAACTTATTATATGTTTTAGTTATTTAGTGGAAACTTTGTTGATTTATGTTTTACTTTGATGTATGTGTATAATGTGTATCGAGATATTGTATGTTTCCCAAATATAAATAAATAAATAAAATAAAACTGCGCTCGCCAACCTGCCTGCCTAGTCCTCGGCGGTTTCGCTATTTCTGGCTTCAGTAGTGGTCAACAATAGGCCATGGGGTGCTTCTTTTTTATTATTATTATTGGAAAATTATGAGCGAGGCCTATTGGACGTCCTGCGACTGAGATGATGATTATGATTCTTTATATGTAGAATGGTCAAGAATTAATCCCAATAATAATAATAATTTATAATAAACTGCTGCTGTACAATATTTGTGATAGATATTTTTCTTTGTTTCAGGTAGCGTAGAAAAGTGGCGAGATAAATTTACTAAAGAGTACTTCAAAAGAAGAAATAAAGAGGCCAGAAAGTATAGTTGTCAAAAACGTAATAAAAAAATATGAGTGTGAGATCACAGCTCAGACTGTAGCGATTAATACGTTAAAACGTCAGAATAACCAAAGCAAAACTCCGCCTCCCATCAAAGAAAAACCTAAAGTACCTGAAAAGAAGTCTTCATTAGTGGCAACTAAGAATCTCGTGGTAAGAGACTGTGTTCCAAAAATTAAAACTAATGGTGTTCTCAGTCATAGAACGTCAACAGCAAGCTTTTGTGATTTAGCAGCATATCCAGAACCTTTTTGCTCTTGAAAATATTATTAGAGAGCTTCTCGCAGGAAATCCACCAAAGCAAATAAACTATGATCAATGCATACTAACTGCAATGCTCAGGGATTCATTTGGAGGCAGAGCTTTTACTTGGGTGATAGGTTGCATAACTACAGATCCAGAGGACTATCAGAATACATTGAAAATATTGAATTTATGCTTATGCTGTAGGGGTATCAAGAATTTTGTTACAGTCAATCTGTTTGCTGATAATAATACACTTGTTTATTCTGATAGAGCTATGATGCCACAGAATGACAATAATTTTAACTTGCAATTTGCCACCACTCAATGGATTAAGTTAGTATCAAATGCAGAACGTCTGTTCAATAAGATATTGCAGTCCAAATCTTTATGTGAAGCTGATATTAAATCAAGTGAGTGAATGGTTGTTTTTAAAAGCCGAATGTGATGAATGTTTAAATAGCGATGCAGGTGTTGACAACAAGGAAATTGGTCACAAACAGGGTTTTCCAAGAATAGCCAAGAGCCAAGCGAACCAAGTGAATCAGATGATGAATCTGATTCTGATGACAGTGATTCTGAAACGGTATATCAAGACAAACTAGATAAATTTATGGAGTGTTTCAGAGAGAAAAATGATCAATTGTTTACTAATAGATGTGAAGAATATTTAAATCACAATGATTCTGATGACATTACTATATCAGAAACTAGTGGCTCTCAATCATTGCCTGTAATGACGTCTCAATCCAATTCAGGGCGCAGAAGAACTATTCAGCAGGGGGAAAGTCTATCAGGAGCTGAAATAGAGTTGTTAAGAAAGGTAGCAGAGAAAGCAATTTCACCAGAAACTCAGAAAATACTCATTGAGTCTCATAAGAATGATCTTGATCTTGAACTTAAAATAATTGAAAGGGAATTATTGAAAATGATTGATTCACCAAAAACTGCAGAAATATTCAAAAAATATAAAATTACAAAAGAAAAGTATACACAAAAACAAGTCTTAGCAAGAAAACTCTCAAAAGAAATTAATAACAGTCAAACGCAGTCAAAGAATTAATAAACCAGTGCATAGCTAAAGAGAGATTGATTGATGAACTCTCAAGAAATGTATTCAATAATTCTCAAAATAAATCTTGTATAAAACCAGCACCCAAAAGCCAAAAGCTGGCTGATTTTGCACTTACACTGTCAAAGTTGAATTTAGACAAAAATAATACACAGTTAATACAACAATTGCAACAATCTAAACTGATGATAGAGCATTACGAAAAATAAATGGAAGATATTGAAGATTCTAATGTCACAGAACAAGATAATTGTAAAGAAATAAAGAAACATGAAAAAAGTCTCAGTCTGTAAAAAACAAATCGATCAAATGAAAAGACAAATAAAAAAGGACGAAAAGCGTAAAAATACTCTTGATACAGAGTTGATGTTAAAGATAAAAAAGTGAATACATTAAAGCATTTCACAAATAGAATTACTCAGTTGGATAGTATTTTAAAAGAAAAAACTAGTGTTTTAGAAAATTTAGATTTATCTAGAGAGAAAGAGCTGATGTTAAGGAAGAAGATTAAAAATTTACGCAAAACGAGAGAATGTTTACATGATCAGCGTTGCAGTTTGGGTCATAAAAGGAAAATGTACAAATCTCTTTCAGATTCAGAGGAGCGGAAATTGCTGAAATGCGAGGAGGCAATTGAAGCTATCGACACGGCAATAGAGTACAAAAATAACTTGATTTGTTGTAAATCTCCGTCGGCAACTCTATCTGACTCCCAGGAAAACAGGGAGTCCTAGCACTAGAGGGGAACAAATGTTAATGGCAAGGTTGGACAAACTATCACACGATGAAATGAAAACACTCCTTTATAGGTACTTTCAAAAGGTGGTGGACTTGCGCAGCGCGTGCGCAGCCCTGGAAGCAGGCGTAGCGGCGGCCGGCGAAGAGACGGCCGCTTGGCGAGCACGCGCCATCGCCACCTGCAAGGCACATAAGCAAAAGATGCGTTTTCCAAGTTATCTTTTTGTATTATTGCGTCTTAGGCTCCAAGATCGCTGCCAGGACTCCAAGCTGTGGTCAATCTCATTCCCGACGAAGATTCACCATAGTGGGCAACATCACGGGACTTCCAGGTGGATTGCACGGTGTCCATGTTCACCAGACGGGCGCCATTAAGGACAACTGTCAAGACATTGGTCCACACTTCATTGCATATTATGTGAGTACATTTATATAATGGGGCATAAGTACCTACTCCTTTTATGGTCTAAATGAAATGTCCGTCTCATACAGAAATGAAATGAGTAAAGTAAGTATGCTTGTTTATTCCCCTATCCTCACCCATTCCTTAATGTTTCTGGAGTTTTAGGATATGCTCAGGAGACCGAGATTCCATAAAGTATTCCGTCAGCTTTGGGTTGGAAGGTCGATGGTCAGTTTGCATACCGACGTTTGTCATAAAAAAAATATCATAAAATGTGCTTCTCTCTAGTTTAATAAGTTTTGTCGTATTGTTGTGGCGGAAGGAAAACCCCTGAAATATTCACTTTAAAATAGTAGCGCCATCTGTTAGATAAGTAGATAGGTGCCACGAGAATAGGCTTCAAAAGTAAACGTTCAACAGTTTCATAATAGAGGGCACTTTTGAAACTATGTAAAGTTGGGGGCGGGATCATTTGGTCTAGTGGTTAATAACCCTAGCTGTTAACCAAACGGTCACGGGTTCGAATCCCGCTAGAGGCACACATTTACCTTTATACCTGAGTCATGGACATTTGTATTTATAACAAAAAAAAGGAATCTATGCAGTATTTCAATTGTACAGGGTATCCATAATACAAGCATTAGTTGCTTAGTGTGGAACTAGATGGTGCTATATGGAATGTGTAAAGTTATTTATTTATTTATTTATTTACAAACAATAAAACGATAAATCAGTTCCACACTGGTTTTTATTGTATAAATAAATAATCAACAACAAAATGCATTTTAACTTAATAAATAGACACCATTGATTTGTGGTGAAAACAGACTTAAATTATATTGTGATGTCAAACACCTTGCAAAAACTTAATATTATACCAGTACCAAATATTAATGTAAATATCATTCTATTGAGACGGTTTATCATAGTATGGAAGTAAAAATACAAATACATAAAACTATTTCTGCAGAAGTCTTTTTTACATCGTTTTCTTTTACAGATTTATATTTAACCGAATATGATAACGTCTTAATTTTTACAACTTTGTTGGTCTTGAGTATAACTTAGATTCACTTATGCAGGAGTATAGGATTTATTGTAAGCCGATGGATGCGATGAGACTTTCGACCTTAGCGATGTATGCCTTTTGGGCGTCTTCCTTTGACATGCCCTTCCTGCCCGACCAGGCCTCGAATTTCGCTTTTCCCTTTAAATCGAACATGCCAGGTTTATCTGTAAAGAGAAAGCATTATTTTATATTTAACTAGCTGTTGCACGCGACTTCGTCCGCGTTATAAAATATAATACATAATACATTCGTGTCTGTGAAACCATGGAAATACACATATAAATCCCGGCACGTACTGTAAGTTGGCAAGAATGGCGAGATGCGCAGAAGTCGTTTTTTGGATGTGATCGGGTATCAAGCGGGGCAAAGGGGCAAGATAACATAGATCCGATCGCGCCATTGGTTCGCCAAATCTTGCCAAGTTATGTGCCCGGTTATTATACAAAATTTCAACCCATTCGGTCAAGCCGTTTAGTAGTTAACATACCGACAGCAGCGCCACCTACCGAGTCCAATTGTATTTTTAAATTATCCAGGAAACCATCGAAATAGCCATATAAAATTTCAACCCAATCGGTTCAGCCGTTTAGAAGTTATGTGAAAAAGAAAAGTATGGAAGGATAATTCTTACTACCCGTTGTCCTATTACACACTAACACATACAGTTACAGATTTATAAAAAAAAGCCATAGAATAGCCACAATAGATATAGTCATAAAGTAGGTATAAGAGATTAAGGGGGAATAGGCACACATGCTGTTTTTACATGGTGTCTTTCGAAAAGGTTATTTAATTTTAAATTGACATGAATGACCTTTATTACACCAATCAATTTTGTATGATATCATATTATATTTGCCACCTGTTATCAGTTTTTTTTTTAATGATAGGACTTGTTAATTAATGAAGATAACACAAGAATTACGTTTGATTGCTGAGTTTTCAAGGAATTCGCTAGATTTTATCGTTGAAGTGTTTGATATATCAACTAATTTAACACTAGGTACTTATGGATAAAAATGTAATTATGTCACACTGTCTTGATTAGGCAAAAAAAGATACAAAAAAGTAATCAATTTAATTAATCTAATTAAATAACATTATCTTCTTTTGTTACACCACTTTTTTTTATTTTTATTTTAATAAATATTTAATGAATTCTGAATAACTAGCTGATGCTCGCGACTTCGTCCGCGTTGAAAAGTATTGAAAAGTATAAAATTATAACACTTGATAACGCCATCTATCGTGGAGCGGATCGCTAAAAATATCACCAGTGTATCCCGGGCCATGCCACTAGTATTTACTTTTATTTTAGATTTCCCGTAGGAATGAAGCATTTTCTCGCGATAAAAAGTAGCATAATGTCGGCTTCTAATGGTAAAAGAATTTTTCAAATTGGTCCAGTAGTTTCGGAGCCTATTCAATACAAACAAACAAACAATCAAATCTTTCCTCTTTATAATATTAGTATAGATTATGACACAATCAGATTCAGATTGGGTTTTCCATGACCAAATTCATAGCACACAAAAGTAATAGGTACCTATTCTAAAAGATAGAGTAGGCATGTATGATGTATGTGTACATTATATTAGTCATTTGAAGGTACATAATGTTATTTCTTATGAAATATATTGTCACTACACACACACCTCTTAAGTGAGTCAATATTTTCTTATGTTAGATATTTCAGAATTTTTTTTTTATAAAAAAATCATGAAAATTTATAAATATTTATTTTTATTTTTGTAAATTTATATTATTTTTTAAATTTATAGGAATATGGAAAATTAATTTAAAAAAATTTATTCTATAGTCAAAACAAATTTTATCTGTTTTTCATAGTTTTTAATTTAGAAAAAGCAACAGTAGAGTGGAGTCTGGCTAAACTTTTTGATATACAAAATTAAGAAGATGTGTGTATGTATGTATATAGACGCTCCTATAGACTCCGAAACCGCTGAACCGATTTTGATGAAACTTTCAGACAATCTTCAGATTAGTCCAGCAGGTGTTCCTGTGAAGTTTGGTAGCAATCGGACTCAGATGAAGTCCCAGGCAAATACACTAGTAAACAATAATACCCAATTGATATTAATAGGCTTAACAAATTGCTTACTTGCTGGATCAGCATCGCCAACTGTTGCTTGTTTGAAGAGACCATAGAGCTCCAGAAGGTCATTGTCGCTGGGCAAAGACTTCAGCTTCTTCACATCAGCGGCAGCTTTATCGAAATTCTAAAATAAGTAAGATAACATCTGTGAAATTATTTTTTAATTGTCCCACGGTTGAGATGATGATGATTAGACTTCACATTTATTTTATGTTGAGGTCGATAGATAGGTTCCAATTGATGGTAGGCAGAGCACTTGCAACCCAACAGGTGTTGCAAGTGCTCTGCCGACTCTAATAGGATTGAGGATGAGAGATTTTCAAGGGTCAGAGAAATGGGCTCTGTCATCCCTTTACTCACTCACTTCCATATAAGTTCATATCCAAAGTTGACCCAAATAAAATCAGTAAAAAATGTATTTTTTAAATTATTATTATTGGTGTAACAAGTTCAGAGAATATGAGCAATAAAAATGAGTTAATTACCCTACATATTCTCACAATAATTACAGCCTCTGAATGAGTAACGAACGAAGCATGTATGCTATTAGCTGAACTTTCTCTTAACACTGTTTATTGACAATAATTGGTTATTGCCATAATTAAGATTCCTATTCACGTATTTATTACTGTTATTTAAAAAAAGAACACTTTAGTTTGACTTTGAAAATGGGTTGTCAAGGACTCAAATTGACTCAATTCTAATAGGGATTAAAAAAAACTTACCTCCTGCAGAGACATGATGATTCAGCAAAGTACCTAAAAATAATTAAATATAAATTAATATTTAATAAGCAAGTGAAACCGGTGAAACCACAAACTCAAAGTGACCAATGACGTGCGTGGAGGTTAAATGAAATGAAATAAATGATTTGAGAACTTTTTTTTAAATTTCTACGCAAAGATAACTGGTTACCAATACCAATCACGGGATGAAATTATCAACTTAAAACGTATGTGAATTTAATAAAAAAAATTGTCACTAACTTTTACTACTAAAAGGCAACTACCACACAACACGACTTCTCGTTAGGAACTGAACTACAATCAAATGAAACTTGCTTTACAACACTTGATTTTCTTGAACGTTGAATGAGCCGCCGGTCGCTATGTATTGTTCAGTGGGTTATCGCTTCGCCACAACGCGTAACAGTCAGTCCCGTTTGATAATGAAATTAATTAACATTTAACAATTAAGATTAAGACTATATTTTAAAAATATACAAAAACGAATAAGTAATGACAATTTAACTGTCAAATTTTGACATATGTCAAAAATATGTTATGTCAAATTTGCAAACGTCAAACAATTCGTTTGGGTTCGTCTATTGCTCGTCTTACTCGTCTATAAATATATTTCATACTAATGACAAGCGCGACCGACGTACGCACCGACGGTCGGTCGAGCTCTGAAACCAGCCTAAAATCCGCACTTTCATCCGCTATCGCTGATGGTGTAAATTAAACCTTTTAGTAAAATATAAATAATTTTGTGGACATTGTTTTTTCTCAATGCCCATAATAGTGAATCATTACAATAGTAACTTCAGAACAAAAGATTAAACTTGGAAAGACGTGATGATAAACTACGAAGGTTCTAGATCACTTGCAAACGATCTAGGATTTTTATAGATTAAAAGCTTCTTAAGGTAAAATCGAGGCAATGTCAAGTAAGTGAAGCCTCACACTATCAGGCTGAACTTAGTAGATAAGTGTGTAAGTACGTTAGTAAGTGGTAAGTGGTAAGAAGATGGTAAGTATATTTCGTCGCTGAAAATTTAATGGCTCTCACTTTTAATTTTTACGTTACATTATGTATAAGTATATTTATTGTAAATTTTACAGCCATTTTCACCACAGCTACTTGTCATCAGCTCCAGAGGAATAAAATTTTTGGAGACGCAACCTTTAAAAATGTCTCTAAGTAATTACCTTCATTATCTTATCTATTACTAGCTGGTGCCCGCGACTTCGTCCGCGTTCTCTACTTATATTATAGCCTGCCTTCCTCGATAAATGGACTATTCAACAAAACAAAATGGCTTACAAAATGTACCTATATTCAAATTCAAAATTAATTATGCCAATGGATAGTGTGTTTTTAAAAGATTAAAAAGAACCATTTTATTTTCTCGAAGCCTATGCTTGTTTTGGGTAAAGGGCACTTGTAAGTAAAGCACGACAAATACGTCTTTAAATTTGATTCCATAGCGGAGAGCAACTGATAATAACAAAATCGGAGGATACAGTTTGATGCTGTAGCTACACATCAGATCTATCCTTATCTAAAATTTAATTACAACACTCGATAATAATATGGTATATTCGAATTCGTTGGATAACTATAATATTATATACGTACCTACAAATTATAATACGCTCAGAGAAAATATTACTACTCGTACTCACGTAAAACACATCTACTACACAGACATACTTACCCCATTTTTAAAAGTATATAGGTAATATAAAAATGATAAATAAAAAACTTTTTTAGTTATTATTTATTGATACATAATTATGAAAATGGACGTAATTAATAAATAACTTAAATACTAAATGATTAATCTTAAGCATATTTTGATTGAAGTTGTTTAGCGAGATCGACGTACTGTTTCTTGGCATCGTCCTGGGAAATGCCCTTGCGACCAGACCACGCCTTCCACTTTGCATTCTCGACTAGACCACTGGGTTCGGCTAAAACAGAAATACATTATAAGTAATTCATTCTAATACCTACTAGTTGGTGCACGCGACTTCGTCCGACTTGAAAAATTATCGCACCTTAGAAACAGACAGTGATCGGTGCTAGCGACAGTGGCGCCCAATTTTTTTATATTTTTACACGATCCCTCAGGAACCTAACAAACTTTCAGGAAAAAAAGATGTTAATTCAGACCGGTCAAGTCGCTGGCACCGGCTAGTCCGTACTAATATATAAATGTGAATGTGAGTTTGTTTGTTTGTTACGTTTTAACGCAAAAACTACTGAACCGATCACCATGAAATTTTGCATACACGTTGTCTGGGAGGGTTGTTCCAATCTGTTCTACGACAGAATTCACCAGAAAGGACATAGTTTAGGGTACCTTTCATACAGGAAAAAAGTACTGTAAAAGCACTGGCCAATGTGTTATAGCAACAAGGCGTCAATCGCGTACGAAGTCGCGGCCAACAGCTAGTTATTACATATATACTAATCCCGGCAATTGCTCCCGAGCGAAGCCGGGGCGAATCAGTAAAGTAACACCGTGTGGCCTTGATTCTTGACGTATACCCAGACAAAGAGTTCAAAGGTTTCCTCGTGTTAGCTCACAACGTGTGTTAATTATTTAAATTTACATACACAGACTTTTCTGTGTGTATACTAGTCTTTTATAAAACGGGTATTCAAAATGTTATTTTCCAATATTCTATTACATACCTTGAAACTAAAATATTTCTACACCTAATATTATATTTTATTTGAATAATTTAATTATTGATTCATTTAATATCTACTATTTATTTATTTTATTTCATTTGTGTTTTTTAGAATGGTATATTATGTATGTAATAAAATTTTAGGACAAGTATCTAGTCTTTTAATTTGCATGACATTTTCAAAAACTTCTAATCAAGTTTTTAATTTATATTATTGTCTAAAATATGTAATAATTTATGAAGACAAGAGGACGAAGTCGCAGACTAAAGCTAGTACAATTATAATATTTAGGCAAATTACATACAAATCCTTTGATACGACAAACATAAGCCATTTATTTGGGTCAGCTTAACCCGAGTCATGCAAATGTGTCGAGTTATTTTGTTCGATAATAAAATTGTTTGAATAAAACATACACAATAATTATTCTTTATGTGTCATTGTATGACCTTTTCGGTTTTATCGACGCCACTTTATTTCTGTTTACTTTGGCTTGGTTTGAAGCTATTTATGTCAGCCCCTCTAAAAGGTTTCTTTACTTTAACATTGCTGTCAACTTCTAAGTGAAGTTTGACTTGAGAAAATCCCGAGGAAGTGCTTGAATTCAAAAACAACAGAGCAAGGATGCATCCTCAATGCATTGAGGATCGGTTATATAAACCAGAAGTTGAAAGAACATTCATCATAGTAGAGTAAAATGACCTAATGTTGGCACACCTCCAATTTATTGGCACCCTAAACTTTTCACTAAAAAATAAGAAAACTATTCCATAAACTGTGTTCCCACAAGAAATAAATAAATCTTAGGTTTATTCTAGAAGTCCTAACACTAAACAGTCAAATGATTTAAAGATTGTCAAACTTTCAAACGTTATGGTCCGTAAGCCAGGCACTAATTTCGTCAATGATTTCCTCTCAGTCCATAATTTGTAAAATGCCTGAGAGAGTTGTATCATGATGCGTTGTGAACGTCAGCTGCGGCTCCGATGGTGGTTTCAGCAGTGGTAGCCCGTTACACTTTCAGAGCATCAGCTGACAAGCATTCCACCAAGATATAGCCAGCTGGCTTTTTTATTTATTAACAGTAATACATAAACTATCATCTGATAAATTTTCTATTGGGAGGTAATCACTGAACACGTATATATTCGTGTGACCTGTAGACGCATAATCCACCATTTTATAAATAGCTGACAATTTTGTTTCTTCAAAATATTAAGCTAACTATAATTTGATAAATTTTTAATCGGTAATAAATGATTAAAAAATTTTTTTATTATGTGTGTGGGCGGCTACCACTCTACTGCTCAACCCACCATCGGAGCCGCAGCTGACGTTCACAACGCTTCATGATACAACTCTCTCAGTCATTTTACGAGTTATCGACTGGGAGGAAATTGATCATGAAAATCTGTCGCTGGCTCATGGACCATTATTGTCGAAAGGTGCCAATAAATGGTCGTATTTCTTAAAGTGTCAATAATTGGGTAATTTCCCTATATGAAGTAATGGCAAAGGCCCAAATAAAGTTGACGCGTGTGTGTGTGTGTGTAATTAGTGCAAAAAATATATAGTAATGTAAGAACTCACGAATGTTGACATCGCCAGCAATGGCCTGCTTGTACAAGGAGTACAAAGCAAGGTTTTCAGAATCAGCTGGCTTGGTCTTCCAATTCCTCACGGAGTCGGAGACTTGTTTGAATTCCTGAAACACAATCATTAGGTAACCAATTGATTGCTGCGTATTGATTCATCTTACATTCATATCTTGCTTGATTAGTTGCCTATATAATATTATTATGACAAATAAATGAGAAAAAGAATAGTATCGTGACTTTCTTTGTTTTTCGATTTTGATTTTATATAATAGGTATTGTCTACTTAATAATTTCTTAATTTATTATGTAATAAAAATTTAACACTTTTTATGATTTTATCCAAATTTTATCAATAATAAATTAAGTACGACTGCGATAATGTTATATGATTAAGTAAGTACTAGTTGATATTTTAATTCTCATTTATTTATCGTTAATTGCATTTATGAAGTTCGTTATCTTTATTTAGATACGCAAATGCCGGAATAGATTATACCGTGTGTTGAGTCAGTTATTTGTATAACTGCCAGTTCTTAAATCCTGGTCATAGATCTACTTTGTAGTTTAACTTTGTAGTGTGCCAAAAGAAGAAAATTATTGTAGAAAATCTATTATCTTAATATAACTCTTTTTAACAAAAAAAAAACCGACTTTAAACCGTTTTCTCATGGATGTCATTGTTAGAACTGGATCAAATTGAAATGGGACTACACGGGAGGCCAATCGTTTCACCCAGTCGAAAGTTAAGAGGTAAAAAACATAAAAAAAAATACAGTCGAATTGAGAACCTCCTCTTTTTTTTAAGTCGGTTGAAAAAGAAAAAAAATCGACATTCCTATTAACAAAAAATTAAAAGTATATCAATTGTTTGTAAACTAGATATATGGACTTGTCGTAACCTTATTTTTTAGTACCGAATAACGCTATATAAAAAAAGATTTTTTTCCAATTTCATATTCTATCTTTTAAGTTGGACCAAATTACACATAGTTACGAAGTTTTATCAAAATCGATTCAGTAATTTAGGAGTTCATTGGCCTCAAACATTTGACACGTAATATAGAGATATAAGAATATTGTCTGTTTATAATAAACCTTTTTAAATGAAACTTCTTTATATACACAATCCAAATAAAATCTTGTAATATTTTCCCCGAGGTCGCATAGGTCTATTACAAATTTTAAATAAATTTAAAATACTCACAGCTTCCAAAGACATTTTTTTTTAAGTTGAGTGAAGATCTGAAACAAGAAAATAAAATTCAGAAATAAATATTTAACAACTATTTAAATAATAATATGGGTATTAATTTTAATAGTATCATTACATTTAGGTAGTTCTTAATCTAATTAATATTATAACAAAACAGTATGTGTACCTATTATCAAAATTATATAATATGAGTGCTTTAGTGCTATAAAATCACGAATTAAATGAAATATGTAGAGCATGATCCGTTTTAGGACAGAAAGATGCGATGCCGGCGTTGCCACATTCCTTGGGTTCGCTGACCGCAGGCAATGGCCGCAACGGAAACTGGTGCTAATACTTTCCAACCGTTCGCCGTTGTCAGCTAACATTATTTTACTAACGTGTGTTTACTTTCGTTTAAAAAACTTTCCAAAGTTAGCACTGATCTGGATTTGGAAAGTACCCTTACAGAAGATCAAAGGCAACCGTGGATTTGGAAGTATGTTGTTGTGTTTCGGTGTGTGAGTAAGGGATGCGAGAGCCCAATCAATACCCCATCCCAATCCCGCCATGGTCGGCTACAGCCCAATATCCTATCCCAATACCACTATGGTCGGCAGCGCACTTACTCTATATACTAATATTATAAAGAGGAAAGATTTGTTTGTTTGTATTGAATAGGCTCCGAAACTACTGGACCGATTTGAAAAATTCTTTCATTGTTGGAAAGCTACATTATCAGCGAGTAACATAGGCTATCTATACTAATATTATAAAGAGGAAAGATTTGTTTGTTTGTATTGAATAGGCTCCGAAAATATAGAATAGAATAGAATATATATATGAATAGGACCGATTTGAAAAATTCTTTTACCATTAGAAGCCGACATTATCCGTGATGAACATGGGCCACTTTTTAGTGTTATAATTTTATACTTTTCAACGCGGACAAGTCGCGAGCACCAGCTAGTGTGTTAATATACGATGGTAGCCACCCACGATCAAGTAAACTGTCAGCCTGTCTTCCAGCGTAACATGAAAAACATTTCACAGAGACATTTTATAAAATAAATATCTTTACACATTTCCACATTGCACCATCTGTAGTTCCACACTACCTAAGCAGCTAATGCTTGTATTATGGACACCAGACGGTTGTTATACTACATACAATACTTTACTTTTTTTTGTTAATACATACATTATTATAAATGTAAATTATACAAAGGTAAAATGGTAAAAATACAAAGGTAAAACATATAAACATTTACCCCTAGCGGGATTCGAACCCGCTACCGTTTGGTTGACAGCTAGGATTAACGATTACTAGCTTTATAGACCAAACGCGTCGTCACATGTCTGTCATGTTCAGAGAGTTGAAGACCGACCCTCAAGG
This sequence comes from Synanthedon vespiformis, assembly GCA_918317495.1. Lineage (NCBI taxonomy): Eukaryota > Metazoa > Arthropoda > Insecta > Lepidoptera > Sesiidae > Synanthedon > Synanthedon vespiformis. Next base: position 10,970,280 of record OU906948.1, read on the forward strand.
CTGAAGAGATTTAAACTAGCACTTATTTTTTAACGTTATGTTTCGTTTTTATTTTATTATTGTCTTTTATACAGGAAGACCATTCTGTTTGAGCTCTTAAATTTGCCTCCAACATATACTTTATTTTATGGTAGGTAGTCCTGGTAGTCATCCAAGGTAGAATGAACAGTTACTAACAATTACATTACTGTATGCAAAATTATGCAAAATCAATTTCCTTTACGTAGCTTCGTGTCAATTTATCCGTCACAATATAATCGATGACCTATATTCATAGTGTCGCAAGAAAATATTATTTTATTAATGAAACAATTAATTTATTCTAATACTAGCTGGTGTCTGCGAATTCGTCCGCGCTGAAAAAGAAACAAGTACGGGGTACGGGCCTATCCTATGTGTTAAATGTAATTTAATGTAATTTAAGAATACTAGATGGCGCTAGGTGTATTTTGAAGTGTTTATCAGTACGGATGTCGAAATGCATCTAGATGTCGCAAATACTATCGCGGACACGCTAATGAAGTGTTTCGCCGGTAATAATAAGTTAGAATGAAAATATTAAATAATGTCTCCTACCAGGGCTTGGTGTTTTATTTAAAGGAGTAAACCCGAGTTATTCAATCATATTACAAAATATGAGTAGGAGTCCTTTACACTATGTTTAGACGATCCCTCGGGAACTTAACATTTTGCAAGATAAATAATAAATAGTATATACTATACTTATGTTAATCTGTGTGTCAAATTTCATCGATACATCCATCCCCAAACAATTTCGCATTTATTATATTACCTAGTAGGATTATATCCATCTAAATTAACGACCATATAATAATACCATATAATATTTGATTTAGGTAAGTAATAAAAACAATAGATAAACTTAGTTGCAACTATTAATATCGGTCTTAGTCATTGACCCAAAGCGCGAGGTTAGCCTTTGTGAAACTTGTATCTAGTCTCAAAAACGTTTCTGTCACGTCAAGTGTAATCGCAATAATTTATAGTCTTCGCACACGGAGACTTCGCACTTTGACATTTAATCTTACTATTAAAGACAAGAGAAAATCTCCTTACTAATCTTAATAACCTGCTTCGCTCGGGATGCAATTTTTGATACACAAACCTTCTTCCTTTATCCTATTTTTGATAAGTGAAAACCGAATTAAAATCCGTTGGATACTCAGCGGATAAACTAACATTAAAGATTTATAATACCTATGTAGAAATTAAACGTGTAATGAAAGAAATGGTTATTGTGAGTCAACCGTAACACATAGAGATATTGTATGCAATCGCGAAGTTTTTTTTAGGAGTTTGAAAACCTGATCGTGATAACCGCATCAAAATCCGTTGCGTGGAGTTAGCAGTTACACAGACAGACAACGCAACCTCAAATCTACACTAATATTATAAAGAAGAAAGATTTGATTGTTTGTTTGTATAGAATAGGCTCCGAAACTGCTGGACCGATTTAAAAAATTCTTTTACCATTAGAAGCCGAAATTATCTGTGATAAACATAGACTATTTTTTACCGCGGGAAAATGCTTCATTCCTACGGGAAAGCGGATAATAGGACAACGGGTAGTAAGAATTTATCCTTCCGTACTTAACTTTTTCACATTACTTTTAAACGGCTGAACCGGCTGAACATCGTCCGCGTTGAAAAAGGAAAATGTATCCTATCATGTGTCCTGTACATCTAAATGTTTATCTACCAAGTTTCTTGAAAATCAGTTGAGTCGTTTAAGAATTATGGAGGAACATACATACATACAATACCTATACACTTACAGATTTATTATTAGTATTGATGATGTATATTGATAACATAAATTATGTTTAATATACTATAGCCAGTATCCGTCGTACTTGACGGGCGTCCGTGTCAATAGCACTGGCTGAACTACGAGTACATAATATGAGTTAACTATCGGATTTTTCACTGAAAATGCTTTATTTTTAGATATCAAAATATTCCTATAACTTTATCTAGTACCAAGTTGAATGAAAATCAGTTAAGAGGGAAGTATAGCTTTGCGATAGATATTTAGGAAAACACATGCTATCGCTTGTGCGCTCTAGCCCCGGGGCAGTCGTGCGATAGAGAGCGTTGCAGCTTCCGACTGACAATAGTCCTTTTTTTGATGAAATTTCATTTCGGGAGAAAACAGTTTCCACTAACTAAATCTTAACAAATCACTTTGATTTTCATGTCGATCGTTTCAGCATGATATATTCTAGGTTTATAGGTTTCGCTTTTTATAAAAAAATAGATGTTTTTTTATAAAACAAACGGTTTAATTCGACAAAGTTTTAATCACAAAAATTAAGTTATTTGAGGTTAAATAAGTTTGAATCTATTGAAAATTTTGAAAACAGGAAAACCTATAAACATAGTATTTCACTGTGTCAATAACATGCAAAAAAATCATGGAGATTGGAAAATATTTAGAAGTGGAAAAACGTTTTCTCTTTTTGTATGGACGAGTGCGTGCTATTCTTCCCTCTTAATTCGTTTAAGAGTTATGGAGGAACATACATACATACAATACCTACACTTACAGATTTATTATTAGTATTGATTGATAAATCAATTAAGTATATATTATCATAGAAGATAGGTTTATTAAAAGTACGCATATTGTATTACAGGTCCCTCAACATCTATATCTGTACCTACATCATCAATCATCATAATTATATCAATCAATCAATACTAACAATAAATCTGTAAGTGTAGGTATTGTATTTATGTATGTTCATGAAACTAGGTAGATAAACATTTAGACGTACAGGACACATGATTCTTTTTCAACGCAGCCGAAGTCGCAGGCACCAGCTAGTAATATAATAAAATCGTAAAGAAGCCGTATCTGTACATTAAATATTTTTTCAAAAAACTATTTGTATGTGTTGTACTTATGTTACAAAGGTCAACAAAATATTGGAGACAAATTAATGACGAGAAAAATACTAAGTATTTTAGTCGTCAGATATTGAAATACTAATAATAAATTAACATATTTTTTACACTAAATAGATTTCATAAAAACAAACAATGGATGGAAGTGGCTGGCAAAACAATAGATTTTTTGCCATAGCACCCAGTTAGGAGCAAAATTATGATTAGAATATTTAAATTTCAATTCGTATGAAGATTAGTTAATAGGTACATAAATAGGAACACATTAAGGACATATAGAATAGTTCAAAATACTATAGTTTACTTTAATAAATACTATATTGTACTATATTTAATCAAAAAATTATAGCGACTTTTGTTGCAGCAACATTGTTATGAGCCAATATCATTTGCAATGTTTTATATAAAAAAATGACACCGGAAAAAACAATTTGAACTCTAAATATTATAAAATTATTATTTTGTTAGAATATCTTGTTGCTTCAGACTACTCAAGTATTTTAAACAAAAATTGGTTTAAAACTTCCATAAAATAAAAGTGGATATTGTCTGAAAATAATTACTTACAATATTGCTAAGGTAAAAAAAAAGTTTAGTTATAATAAATATATTATTTAGGACTTACCAGGAAGAGTCCTAAATGAGCTAGTTCGATGTCGAATCGAATACTGAATAATCTTCAACACGCTCCAACTTTAAATTTGCCGCGTCGTTGCCCCTTTTCACCTGAAACTCGTAGGGTTGTCACAAATCACAATGTCTAGCCATATTGATAAATAAAATTGAAATGTATGTATGTAATGTCAAAATAACTGCTTTATACTGAATGTATATCAAAATACATACTGTAATTAAAACAAAACCTTTTTTTTGTCTGTTCGTATGTCTGTCTCTTCCGGCTAATCTCCGAAATGACTAATCTGATGTTATAAGAAGTAACTTAAGCTAGCTTATAATATTTAAAAATACACTTATATAGGCCGGATCCAGATAGTTTACCGTGTTAAAATCCGTTGGGATGTTTTAAAGAAATTAGAAACAGACAGAAGCGAACAGCTAGGTAGTTTATTTTATATGACGTATAGATTTTATGTTTTTGCAATAATGCACAGTAAGTTACACATTTGCACACGTGTACAATAACTTCAACTATACAAAAAAAATTTGTAGGTACTAAATTAAAGGCTATTAAATAGGTATAGATAGATGTAGGTGTAAATTTTTCTCTCTATAGAATTTTTTTTTATCATAATATAGTGTTTCGAACACAGGATATGTTAGAAGTGTTTATAGTAATATTTAGCGTCAGAGACTCAGAACAGCTCCCTGATTATCTACTGTCTTCCTGTGTAGACAACGGACCACCTCTCTATAGAAATATTGATAATGTTAGTTACCTACCTACCTATATAGTTTAGTGCCAACCCTAAATTTGTTTGTCATAAAAACTAAAAACGATATCAGTCAATAAACATTGCAAATATTTATCACGGACATAATCCACATTTTTTTATACCTCTACTGATAAACCGCTCTTGGTAAGGTATAAGTAAAGTATATTATCTCAAAATGCCTTTTTATTGACCCATTTATCTTTTGTGAAAATAGGCAACTCTAGACCTTATTGTCCAAAATAAGTAAATGCTTTATGTGTAAAATATAGGCAAGAAACGTCTAAGTCCGTTACCGGATATAAATTAAATAATAATAGATTCGTAGTAATATATCTTATTATTTAAATTTAACTTGTCGTTTTTATCTATTTATCTATGAATAGTATTTTTGAAGATAAGCCAGTCGTCAACGTAAAATGAAATCTGCTAGATATTTTATAGACTATAGACAAGACATACATATTAATATTGTTAGACGGGGTATTATTTTTATAATTTTTTTGTATTAAAAGTTTAATTTAAATTCAAATTGTTTATCAAGATTCCATATAAGTCCGTTGGCCCTACGGATTCACCTTGACTTAATCTATTTCCGCTAACTTTATGTTCTCGGGGTCGAGAAATCCGAAAACCGTGATCGCCCCCTCGAAATTCGCATAAAAGTGGCCCAAAATTGGGAAAAATTGCACCCAAAATTAGTTTTTCGCGAATATCTCGAAAACTATTGCAAATTTCAAAATGCGGTTTTCGAAAATTCGAGAGAAAAACGTAATATTGACCACCCATCTATCTGTGGTAGTTTTCGCGCAAAAGTTTTCGTCGTTTTTTACGTTAATATTTGTACTTAATTGTTGTACTTATCATGCCAAAAATGGGTTTTATTCAGAAAATCCGCACCTACCCAAAGGACTGCTGCAAAATTAGTCACCTCCACTCTAACCCCTCTCCCTCCCACCCCGTCGTGGTCCACCTTCGGCCAAGCGCTGTCTTTATAAAAAAAAATGCACTACTTAAAGTTAAGAGCATTAAAAGAAGAAGGATATTGTGTTTATAATTTGCGTTATAATTGGCGTTTATAGAATAGTGTCCTGATGCATTTTAAATTTAATACTAATAATACTAATAATAAATCTGTATGTATGTATGTATGTATGTATGTTCCTCCATAACTCTTAAACGAATTAACAGATTTTCATGAAACTTGGTAGATAAACATTTATCCTTACAGAACACAGGATAAGGCTACTTTATTATTTTTCAACGCGGACGAAGTCGCGAGCGTCAGCTAGTATTGAATAAATATAGACTGTACAATACATAATATGATTCATTCCTTAGAATCGCAGGCTATATAGTGTCAGGTCAGAATGATTGTGACTGTGCGGATGTCTACGAGTTTCAGTGTCCATTCCATACTTAATCAGTCCATAACAGAACCAAGGATCTGTTATGCTTCTCCACTTTTGATTGTTGGTAGTATCACGAGCAAACTGTACCACAGCCACAGTAGTTTCGAGTTATCAAGTCTATGGTCGCAGGGTAAATGGTCTAAGTACCTCTTGGGCGTCTTCCTTCCATCTGACCGACATTCACAAGCAGTTCCATTAAATGCTCGTTCCTGGAGATGTGGCTAAAGACACAACGTCAAGCATTTATACTTTTTAGGACTCATAACTAACACAAACTTACAAAAACAAAGGCTCGTGTACGATGATACAAGTTTGAACTTCTTCTGCAACTTTGAATTGTCGAGAGTTTGATTTGACGTCGTTGAGTTCGAATTAACACGTCGTTTTTACGTAGCGGTGATTTTTTTCAGTTCGAATTACCAAGTGCATAAAAATGTATTGATTTAGTTCGAAATATAAAGAGATTTTCTAGGGAACTCGTGATAACTCTGAATTATAGAGAGGTTCGAATTATCGCAGGTTTGAATTAACGAGAGTCGACTGTATATATAATATACCTCTTGGGCGTCTGCCTTCCATCCATCTGACCTACAATCGCAAGCAATTCCATTAAATACTTCCTAGACATGTGGCTAAAGACCCTTTAGTATTCGCAATAGTATGAAAACGACGCAATGCGGTTATGTTATAGGTAATTAATAATAATAATAACAATAATTTCTTTAATCGGGTTACTAATTAGGATGAGCTTTTAGCCTAATTTAGATTCTTTAGGTGCACATTTACCTGCCTAATAGTACTTACACTGAGATTGTATGTATTAGTATGTAATACCTAAAATTACATACTATCATTACATATTGTTTATCTAATCATATCCGGCATAATTTTAATGATAATAAAGCCACTGATTAATTAAATCTTCTTATGTTACTTACTTAATTTGTAATAGCGTCATTTTCTGTTTGGATAAACCTAACAAGTTGCCTATGTTTATGTATACCTACATGTTTTTCTAAAGTCTTATCCAAAAAACTAGGTTAGGTTGTCAAGTGGTTACCACACTTGTGATTATCTGGATTCGTACGGGAAATTTTTACACGCCTTTGCCACACCTGCCCCCAAGTAGTGTTTGATAAGCTATAATAACAATAATAACGGTTTTATATGGCGTAAAACAGTTAGGTATATTATAGCTACATACGAGTAAGTATGTTAGTTCGCAGAATAACTTGAGAATTTGATAAACTCGTCTATTCCCATTAGGCACTCCTATATGCTAGAAAAAATAGCTATAATAAAATATAAATAAAAAATAACAATATACGTATTGACGATGGCAGCTATTGTAGTTTCCAGGAGAAATAATTATGTAAATGAGTACTTGGTGATATTTTGGCAGCTCCCCTCTTATACTTATTTATATTATATACTAAAATATAATATAATTTGTATTTTTGTATGCTTGTAATGAATAAACTCAAAAACGACCGGGCTGATCTTAAAAATTCTTTCACTTATTATGGTCATTATGAGCTATATACTCTAAAAGATCTATGGGTGTCGGTTACATTACTTTACATCACAGGTCGTGAGTTCAATGGTTTTTTCCTATCTCAAAAATGCCCAATGCGCCTAAAGAAGTTTTCACAAAAACCGAAAGATCGAGACTGTGAGAAAGTTCAACCTCACTTCATACTGTGATGGGAGGTCGCGACCCATTAAAATCTAAATGATAATGTCGTTACATGGTTTAAATTTATTTAAATTTAATGCATCGACGTTTCTCTGGTTAGACAGTATTGTGTGATTCTGTCACGTAATTTGCACGTAATAGCTGTTGGACAAGTTGGTTGTGGGAGGACATCATAAAGACATCCACATTCCAGGTTAAAATAAATATGTTAGAGTTACTTAAAGAAATCGTAAATACGAAACCAAACGACAATCGAAACATTGTGAGTTTTTCTTTTAACAAAAATCACGAATTGACAAGTTATTTTTAAACGCAGAGACTTCATATAGACAATGTCAATGATGTAAATTAGTAAATTAAATATTGGTTTAAGTGATTTTATTTCGTACGAAATGTGCGAAAAACCAACTTTTTTAATATATTTTTAGTGCCGGATTCTGCGGAGATTTTACATGTTATTTTCTAAAAAAAAATTTAGGATAGTATAGAAATAAAAAGTAGGTAAGTACAGCACCGTACTTACAAAAGTGATAGGTAGCTATGGGGGAATATTACCTAATAGTTTTTTTAATGAAGTAAAGCACAGAAATCAATTGAAAATAGGTTTTGTAGTGCGTCAGTTGAAGCGAGTAGTTTCATTAACAAAGTTTAATCGGATTTTTGCATGGTTGTTGGTTAAGTTGGACATGGACAATGTTAAGCCTGAAAAAATGAATCTTAAAGTGCCAGCGACAGATGTCAAACCGTTAGCCTAAAGCGTAGAGGGTCGGATCTAAAAATGGTCAAGTCGCAGAGGAGAGAAATAATCTAGAAAGAAAGAAAGAAAGAATTTTATTCACTCAACACAAAGACACAAACGTAATTCACAATGAACAGAAGTTGATAATAAATTAAAAAGATGCGTGTGTCCTTGTGGCAGTGAAACGGGTACTGGCTCAGCATTGTGCTGAGATGCTATTAGCACCTGCAGCGCTGATGATCTTTACTCCTTTTATTACAAATAAATTTTGTTTCATTTATATAATCGATCGTGATGCGCTTGTCATCGCTATAATGGACGAAATACACGATCAATCATTTGACGTGACTCCAAACTACTTAAATCAAATGGAGCGACGCCAAACATTGTGCACACACACGGTCAGTCAGTCCAATTTTCTGTGATTTATGCGTTTGATCGGGTCGAGTCATCGAGTGACGTTGACATGAGCTCTGTTTCGGAAGCGCGGCATGATGCCACGGCGTATAGTGTTTCTACCAAAGAGGATAGAAATTCTATCCTCCTTGTTTTCTACACTCGCGATCAGTTGACGCCTTGATTAACTGCGTGACGCAACAGCGCTATTTGAAATCCAATGTTTGACACCAAGCCATCAGTTTTTACCACTCACGATCAAATTTTAGACGATGGACTGATCGTGTGTTTTTCCATTACGATGGTGAAGCTGCTCCAACGTTTTATAGCCCCAACGAGCCAGGAGCGTTTGCGTTCACTCACTATATAGTATAGGAGACTTGTATACATATACTTACTTACTTAAATCTAGAGATCAACAGTGACAAACACAAGTGACTTGTATGTACAAAGACACCTGTCATACTTTTAACAGTAATTTTCAAGTTTATACAAGGTAATCCACAAACGACATGGCCATCTTGTTTTTGGTGACATTTGTTCAAAGATAATATCATTTGTCTTTAAATTCTGGACCATTTTACCAACATTTTACGAAAAACGTATTTTTTGTATTCTAAATGTAGATAGGAGACACACTTTAATAAAATTCTAAATACAATAATTGATGTACAGTCGGCCGCATAAGTCGATTAACACATTCAAAAGTGCAAAACAACTGAACGCTCAACTTACTTACTTACTGAAGCTTTTTACGAGCGTTTGTACGTGAAGTTTATTTTGTTCTCTAGTCGTGACAACGACTTAGTTAATAAGTGTTTTGTTGTTTTGCAGTTATGAATGTGTTAAGAGACTTATGCTGCCGACTGTACCTAAATTTGATTTATAGCCTAAATTAATTGGTAGTGAATGAATTTGAAAATCGAACAAGGCTTCTAATAAGCTTATTTATAACATCGAAATAATATATATTTGCGATTTATAAGTGATAGAATAGAATTAGAAAAACCTACTTTATATAATTTAACAGGTCTACGTTATATTGTAAGATCGTCCCCCGACGCATTTTAAATAGGTTCTATGGAAAGAGGGCTAAACGTGGATGTAAAAAAATTAAACCGTGTATTTAAAAAATGCGGCGAATTGCTAGTTAATATTCATAATCCGGGTAAGTACATTATGTATTACGATTAGCTGACGTGTCCGGATTGACAATGATGATTGGTCGGTATATACGCATACATACACCTTTCATATCGTTTTGATAAAACATGTAACACTATCTTATCGAACACTTTTACTAACAATTTGATATATGGCTAAAAAATAAAATGATTCATGTGGGTAATTTTAAATCCAAATTAAAGTCAAATTTCTAAATTTTAGTTTTCCCTTAAGTGATCGATCGCTAATCTTTATAAATAAAAATGAATCTCTAAATGTGTTGCTAAGCGCAAAACTCAAAAACGGCTGGACCGATTTTAATTCTGTTTTCACTCATGGATAGATGGATAATCAGGGAAGGTTACACCCCGGGCGAAGCCGGGAGCGGGTCGCAAGTTGACAATAAAAATAAAAAGCATCTTCAATTCAATAAATTTATTTAAAAAATTAATTTCCACTAGTGAGAAATCCCGATGTCGCTTGCATTTTGTCATATGGCAACATCATTGGGTCGGTCGGAGGCATTTGCACGACAGCCGCCAGCACCGGACTTTGTCTGCCTTCCTTCAACAGCAATATCTTCACTAGAGAGCGCTCCCCTCCTAGTCCAGTCACAGAACGAAAAAATATATCTGGACTTGTCTCTTCATTGAACACCTCTTCGATTTTCGTTGGAAATTTTAATTTGCCTCCCGGTGCCAACAGGGGAATCTTAAAAATAAAATCAGGGCACATTACATTGCATTTTTCTACCCTAAAAAGGTTATTAAAATAAATTTTTTTTTTAGAACACAGCGCAATCTGTTGCCTTGATATGTGGGCATATCAAAATGATCACTCGCAAACTAATTTTCGTTAAATTTTGCACTTTGCACGGTTCTGCCAGAATACCCTCGAATATATAAATAACAATGAAAAATAAATGTTTGCTAAAACCAGTCTACGCGTGGACGGCAGTGACGGCTGCATTGTATTATGAACCTTGTAGACACTGCGTTAAGATCTAACTCACCTTGATGTGAGGATTGGAAACCTTGTAGTTGGCGGTGTGCGCGTGAAACAATATGGACAGACCAATGACCGCCTTCTCGTTGGACGTGTTCTCCACTAAAAGGCTCACACGGAACACAGGTCCGAGGCCTTCCACCTGAAAAAAAAAGACATCATAAATACTATTTTCAGCAAAAAAAAGGTCGAACTCATCGGTCTCATGGCTAAAATGCGTCCTGTCTCACACAGCACAAAGCGCCGAAAGAGCACTCGACTGAGATGCACAATGATTTATACCAAAAATAAAATCACAAACAGACCCTTGGGCATATACTCTTTTTGACAAAACTACTGCACATATCTATTTCGTGTAAAGTTATTTCAACTCTTGAATAACTAATCAATGTTTGTAGGCAAAGTATTTTGGAGTTTTTGTACACTTGGAGTGACCTATTCACCCTCAAAGTTGCATTAAAACTTGTGTTAAAATATGGATTTTTTAAGGATCATATCATATCTTTTAAATTAATACATTTTGGCGCTGTACACTATAGAACGAGTGTCCATGGAACTAAAATGAGAGATTTATAGAATAAAAATACGCAAACGTCAAAATTAATATTCTCGGGACAAACGAGGGCGATATGGCACAAAAAATTAGCCGCCATTTGTATGAGACATCCTGTCCAGTGTTATATGTATATTAGAGGTCAGTGAGTGACACTTAATGGCTAATATAATCTTAACCCAACGATAGAAAGGGAAAGGGGGGAGAGGGAGAGGAAGAGGGAGGGAGAGGGAGAGAGAGAGAGAGCGACATACCTCAGCTGTGAGCGCGATTGGTCGCAAGACCCCGGCGGCCACGTTGTGGTCGGCGCTGTGGTGCGCTTCTAGCAAAGCGCGTGCGCATAATAATCGTAGGCGCGACAACTCCACTTGAAACGCAGAGTGCATTTCTGAAAAGCAACATTCACTATGTTACTTTATGACGCTTGGCGAGCGACTCAATCCTTCTGCGAAATTGTCATCTCGCAGAAGGAAGCGGCGGAGAGAGATCAAGAGGACGACGTCCAGTCTCATCCCCTCCGTCGCCGAAGAACTGGACGCAGGCGGCTGGCGTACGCCCGCCACCTGGATCCATGAAAGGACTAGGGCGGTAGATGGTGACTCTACCGCCCGGTTCATCCTGAGAGGCACGGCGCACTGCGCCGTCCCGATAAACCAGTATCCGAATAGCCGGATCCACACCAAACGATCCACCGCGCTCCGATCGCGCGCGGCTGGAGCGCGATCCAAACTCCGCGAGCGATCCGTTTGTTGTCGGTTTTTTGATCAAGCACAAAGGTGCCTTAGTCTTTAGGTGCGAGTGGAGTAGACGGTTGTATGTGGAGCGCGCGATTCAACTCCATCATCAACTAATTATTTGTAAGGCTGAGTGCCATATTCTAACCGGTTTTTACATAAAGTTTTCACACAGTAACGTCTTTTCCGTTTTTGTGATTCTTTCGTAAATATTTAAGAATAATGTAAGTTGTTGCTGATACGGAAATTAAGCGATTAATTAATTAAGCGAGCGAGAGACACCGTGGATCGGCTGGAGCGGCGGCGCGGCAGGATCACAAGAGATTCAAGCCGTCGATACGAGCACGATCCATGATACATGCTCCACGCGCCTGGATCGCGGATCGCAGGATTGGTTTGGTGTGAATCCGGCTATTACGAACCCCGCGGCGGAGTTGCGAAAGTGTGTTCGTCCGACCTCGCAACTTCGCCTTATAGCGGACGTGGAGGACGCCAAGAGGTTTAGTCGGTAAGTCTTCCTTCCCCACAATACGTCTCGGGGCAGATGGATTCCTCTTGTAAAAAAAAGGGTATGATCAATTTGTGTGCATGCTCGCGTGCGTGTGTGTGGGTGTGTGTTGTTGTTTAGCTTCTTAGTTAGTTAATATAAAGAGGCCTCTCTTTCTAGTTTCAAATTTTCAGTCCACTACAAATCTAATTCACATCCTACATTTATATTATAGAGTTACAAATAATTCACTTGAAAAACATGACTCGGGGACAAATAATATTAATGTAAAATTCAAAACACTCTCCCTTTCTATTTATTATTTTCAATAGCAATCATAGTAAAATTATTACTTACGCACAGCATTCTCTCGTTCCCTGATCGATTGCTCTATAAACAATTTAGACTTTTTGGGAATGAGCCAGGGCCGAGCCGAGTTGTGTGCAGCGGTTGTCGAGTACGCGGGTTCCAATCCTGCCGCCGACTCGCCGAATTCGGCTGTGCGTTTCAATATCTTCAGCATCAGGTTACCACCTGAGAAAATTATACAAATTCATTCGACTTTAACGTATTCAAAAATCACAATGGCTTCTTGGCGACACTCTTGACATAATTATGAGGAGTAGAGCATGAACTCTGTCATCTGTCATCACCTACAGATTCCCTACCGCTGGCTAGACGGTAGGGGTATGTGGGGGTCAGCCGGCGCTCTGTGCTATGCTAGTCCCCGGTGCTAAAACTCCCCGGTGCCTCCTTGCCCTTTGTGCGGGGGTGGACCGGGCTCTGCCGAGGCAACAACTCCGATCCACCCCCAAGGCGTATTTATGCCCCCCTAACTAAGCAGACAAGAATCTCGAAACTACTCACCGCCAGTTATAATAACGAGAACATGCTCCTCTTGACCGAGTTGACCGAATTTCATTATTGATGCCACATCTGAAATACAAGTACATAGGTCATGTGAAAGAAATTATTATATGTACTATTTTAATTCGCCATTAAATCACTTTGTAATCGCCAAAATACCTGCATTTTTAAATCAAATAAGTCTGGCATAAAATTATATAATATATATTTATTTTGTCCTATGGGCTCTGTTATTAAGCAAAAAAATTATTAATAATATTAATAATTAATAGCTGTTGCACGCGTATTCGTCTGCGTAACTTTATAAAATATAGCTGATAATATATATAGCTTCTCAAAAGTGAAAGATATTTTCAAATTGGTCAAATAGTTTCCGATTCAATTCCTCTTTATAATATTAGTATGTTTAGATATAGATGAAAAGACAATATGTATGTACCTCTAATAAACATTGTGTCTCGTTTCACCTTCCCATCATACATGTGGACGTGTCCCGAAGCCAAGCCAACTGCGGTCAAAGTGACTCCGAGGTGGATGATGGGCACCAGGGTCATGGACACTGGCCTGTGCTCGAGACTCAAACACCACTGTTTCTTGCCCTTCAAAATAACAATACAATATTCAACCGGGGCAGGCTTATTATCTAAATGCGTCTGCTGAGCGACAGGCGAAAAATGCGAAAAAATTGTGCAATATCACACTAAATCGTTAATTTTCACGCAAACGACACTAGCTTTATGAGCTATGTGATACGATTTAGTGTGATATTGCACAAATTTTTCGCATTTTTCGTCTGTCGCTCAACAAATTGTTCTTTTTTTAAAAAAATAATATCTGATATATACAGACGTTTCGGTTACATTACATTGCATTACATGACAGTGTCGCGAGTTCAATGATTTTATCGCATCTCAAAAATACCCAACGCGCCTAAAGAAGTTTTCACTTCAAAAAAGTATCTATGTATAAAATTAATGTTTTTAATGTTTTTCAATGATAGACAAAAAAAACAAATACCTTTTTATTGTAACACATCATTGTATTATCGGCACAAATTACAATAACACTGTTATCTGACGTCATCACTTCGATGGCAACTATGTGATCATCAGTGTTGAACATCAAGCGTCCTTCCTTCCATTCACGTTTCAACAGAAAAACTGATTTCTCTCTGAAAAACAAAATAGTATTGTGTGTATAGTATAGTTTATTTTATACATTTCCTTTGATATCTCTTAGATCTGTCATTTATAAGCAGATATTATGCGTGAATAGTGTCGAGAAACATTTGGAACTTGAGCCTCTTGTGGGGCAAGATGTTACCACCTTATATCAGTTATATTGGGCCTTAGACTACAGGCTATTATTTTCACACAATTTTTAGCATTTAGCGTTTAAGAGTTTTGAGTCTAAATGGAGCACAAAAAAGCTTTTTGTATTTTTATATGCCACGTGGGCTACGCCAGTCAGTTAGAAGTTAGAAGCGCCCCTGTACACTATTTCATAATATAAGGCCCAATATGTAAGAGTCATATTTATCTTAGATTAAACATCTCTTCTTTTAAATAGACAGGTCCATTAAGAATTTCCGCCTAAGAGACTAACATGGTCTCAAACATCTCTCTGTACAAAATTAAATAAGAACAGTGCAAGTGATTGATAAAAAAAAAAAGAATAAACACACAAAAGTGTACTGTAAGTGCTGAAAATGGTTTAGCACCTCGTAGCAATGGTAAGCCTGTAGTCAACATTGAATAACCCTGTGGTTACAATTTGACATGGAGTCCTTTTAGTTCCGCATATTTTTGCCTGTTCAAAACACAAACTATACATAAATTTACAAGTAACAGAAATAGAATCCCAACAATGATATTATAAATGTGAAAGCCTGTAATGTACTCATCACAAGAAATTTGGCTGAACGTATTTGGATAAAATTTGGTACACAAATAGTTTATTATCTGAATTAACATAAATACAATACATTTCATCTGTAAAATTTTCTGTAAAATGTTAGGCTCTCGTTCAAAAACTAATTACAGCATGTAAGAATCAATCAATCTATAATCTATATTACTAATATATAAGGCTGAAGAGTTTGTTTGTTTGTTTAATTGTACATGCTAATCTCTGGAACTAAACTAAATCAATTCTAATAATAAATCTGTAAGTGTATGTATGTATGTTCCTCCATAACTCTTAAACGAATTAACTAATTTTCATGAAACTCGGTAAATAAACATTTAGACATACACAGGACACATGATAGGCTAATTTTACTTTTTCAATGTGGACGAAGTCGCGTACACCAGCTAGTAATAAATATATGAACATATTATATATTATATATACTCTCTCAGGCCTAAAATGTATTTTTTTTACCTGTGACAGTTGTGTGAACGTCTGCGGGTCCAACACAATGACATCCCCATCCTCGGTTCCTACAATAAGACAGCTCACCGAACATCTGTCCACCGAGTTCAACTTCAAAGTCGCTATACAAGTCACTTCGGGCACTTTACGTGTGGGAAGTTCTGTGATAGTCTCCAAATACTCCAATTGTTGATCGGACGGCATTGACACAAAATGTTTTGACTGAAGACTGAGAATCTTTTCGGGTATGATTCTCAGACTCTCTGTGAGTGCAGTGATTGTCTCCAAGTTCTGGTTTTGTGAATCAATCAACTGTAATATTAAATATATTATAAAAATTATATTTCCTATGATTACTATTATAGTTATGATTCCTAGAAGCCTAATATAGATAACAATTTTTTTTATTTTTTTATTTTATTTTTTTTATCCTCCTAGTATATCCTCCTATCTACAGATCTAATGAGTAATCTTTTCCTAGTTTAAGACATATTTATCCTTTAAGTCTGATCAGCTTGGTGAGTGATGAAAACAAAAGTTAAAATATATCATACCTGTTTCCAAACATCCATTTCAGAGGCACTGAGCTCAATAGTTGGGAGATAATATTTATAGAACAGTTTCATATTTCTATAAATGTATATGCTCGAGCTGAAAGCAATAGCTACGACCGGAACAGATCGAGGCATTGTTTCGCTTGTATAGAAACCAACAACACCAAGTGGCAAATCCGGTAATAATATGTCTGATATTTGCATTGCCCCTCTAAACACCTGTAATTTTTATTAATTATAATATTATGAATAAAAATTAGTATTATTACAACATGTTCAAAAATAGACTATTATTATTTCTATAATAGATGTATTATTTCAATAGGTATTTGAAAACAACACATGTTGTGTTTTAATAATAATGAAAATATGTTGTGAAATTTTAAATTTAAAAGCATTATACACTTAATGTGACCTCTTTTGGATCTTTGTTTTGGAAAAGTTCTCAAAAAATAGATGAAAATCGAAACCATCCAATCTTCCTATGGAGTTAAGAGGTAAAAAGATTAAATAATTCTTTTTACATAAAAAAAGTGTAACCAGAGTTTAACTAAGTAGACAAGCACTAATTCCCAACAATAAGTAAATGCAAAACATACCTTCAACTTGGATTCATCGTCTCGACCCAGATCGCCAATAAGAAGTTTTATTTCGTTATCGTTGAGCAAGTCAACTAAAGCTAGGTTTGACGGTAGTGTGTTGAGTTCTATATCGTCAGTGCCTACCTCCACATCTAACCAACGAGTTGCATTCCCCATTTTCTATTTAATCTTAAAACACTTCAAACAAATAATAAAACTATGACCAGTTTGACCCTACCTATCTATCGCTATGAAGTAAATAGTAAATTGAACCCAAAAATCTTTAGAATTTTTTAGTATTTTGGCCCTATTGGACTCTCCGATGATTAATTAAAGTACTTTCTTACATAACTAATTCATTTCAACCAACTTAAATTCAAGATATCTGATATTTTATTTTAAAATATTTTCAATGTTATTGTTGTGTGAAAAACTTAAAATTTACAGTGACAGTGACATTTCCCCATTGATTGTAGACAGTTGACAGGCCACAGATGTTAACATTGACCTAAACCAATTAAATGACAACTATAAAACATAGACAGCTTTAATTTACGGATTTGTATGTTAAGCTCTAGGTTAAGCTCATATGGAAACAAACTGTCGGACGGACGCTAGTATATTGTACTTTCCATAATGGTCCAGATCCAGAACCAGATACCAGCCAGCTGCATCCGTCAACCGCGGCTGTCGGACACGTCCGATAGTTTGTTTCCAATGTACAACAACAAATGAAACACGAGTCCATTGGTAGCTACTTTTTTATTATTCCGAATCACCTACTAGGCTTGGAGAGAGAAATAAAAGTTTAAAATCACGAATGCTGGTGCCTTCCGTACACCAAGCGTGCGTATAAGAACGCACGTGTTATAGTACCGCCATCTATCCGAGTTAGACCGTAACATTGTTGACTAGATGGCGCTTTGATTTGACTTTTACAAGAACAAAAAATCATTATTATTAGTTCATTACTCAAACACCACCTATAAGATAAGGTGGGAAATGCAATCAAACAATCTGAACTTTGTATGATAGGTTTCAAGGAAATTAAACTCGAGAAAATTATGAATTTTATAAATAAAGCAATTTTATAAATAAATAATAAAATTCATAATTTTCTCGAGCTGTATTTTTTATAGAAGACAAAATATTTTTATAGGAAAAGATTATGAACACACACACACGTGTATTCAACATATACTTATAGCATGGATTAGCATAATATATACTTACACCTAAGTATAGCAGGTTTAAAAGCGAAATGTTTAAATGCGCTCATTGACCATTCATTACTTAAAGATGTTGTCCACTCACCTAGGTATATCATTCGTATTAACTGACTCAGTAGATATTGGATATGCATCATAGTAGTCATTGATCATGAAAAATAACCTGCATCTAATAATCGTCACATAATAGGTCACGCGGAGGCTAATCAAGGCGAGACAATGAGAAAGCGACCTCAATTTGACTCTCCTCATGTTGTGTAAGAGCTGACTCGACCTTGCCCGGATTTGTTATTGGTAAGTAAGTACCTACTAATTATTTTAAGATATTTGAATTGCGATTAATAATTTTATTTATGCAAATATGCTTGACTCAATGTCATATTAATTCACGTAAGTTTTCTATACCTACATATATATACTAATATTATAAAGAAGTAAAGTTTGTATGCACCTAGGTATACCCATTTGTTTGTATATTGGAATTAATCTTCGAAACGACTCATCCGATTTAAAATTAAAAAAATAAATTATGTCCATTCTGAAATTCTATTTTCAGAAATTTCATTTTGTTTAAATTTTATTTTCATAGACTTTTGGTTTTAATATATTTGTAAAACATAAAATGTATTCCTTGTAAAACATAACATAGTTAGATTCGTTGGTTAAAAAGGCAATAATTAAAGAAACAAGAAAGCCATTAAAAACAGAATGAGTCCCGCTATCAATCGGCGAAGACTTAATTCGTTACAACTAGAACAAATTGAATCTAAATACTTAATCGATTACACGAAATAACTGTTTACATTGATCATGGCTCGTAGCTTTATTTTCCAGACGAGTTGAAACAGTTATAATGTAGGTATTGGACTATAATTTTTTTTACAGACTTTTCTTTTTAAAAGTATCAAAACGTGGTTGAATTTGACACATGACAAAAGTAATAAAAAATTCCATTTAGATAAAGTTGGATATATTTCACATAAACTTTGACAGTACACCTAATATTACTTTTTTATACATATTTAAGAATGTTAACTATAATAAATACACTATTTTCATGTTAAATACATATTTAAAAAAAAAATATTTTGTAAAAAAATAAAATAATATTTTTGGTCCAATAAATATATTATTTTTTTTTATTATATTTCATAATAATTATTTACTTTCGAATGATATATTTTTTTTAATTTTACAATATTTACTTACACACTCTAAAGTGTAAAAAAAAAATTCTAGGCACAGTATAAATATATTTTTTTTATTTCATCTTAAAAGAAAATTACGTGTTTGTATGCAACAAATATGTAATGTTATAATATGTAATTAATAAGTATAATCATCAACGCGTACTACCAACGCATCGGGATGTGAAACATCCGCTATGCATTGTTATTATCGGGTTAATGTCTTGTTTGATTGTGAACCTAAAACAATGGTATCATTCATCCAGTGAAAATGGGTATCACGAAATTGTACCTAAAGTGATTTAGGTTACAATTGGCGGTAGCACTAAAAACCCTTAGGTGACGAATATGGAACAATGACGTCTGCTTAGCAAATTTTGCTACTTCTAATATAAAAATACTAGGTAGTGTTAACAATTAATACTTTTAAAAACGGGCCTATACGATTCAGTACATTTCATTGAGAACATTGCTCTAACACATTTTTTTGCGCCACGAATGCTGTTTGTACGTCAGAAGCTATCAGAAGCATTTCCCTAGACTATTATCCCATAACGTAACGTAACATATAGGATACTTTTTATATGATAATCCAGGAATAATCCTGGAAAAATGTGTTTTATTTTTGGTTTTCCAACGCGGACAAAGATGCGGACATCAGCTAGTTATATTATTAATTTAGAATACTCTGTCTTCAGAGGTAATTTCTTTCATTCAAAGTAGTTTATACTATGTCAAGACTACGATGATCAATTTGCTACATCTAAATCATTTTTATTTTTTTATTTTACCCATTAAATTAACAGGACATCCGAAGTTAAAATTGCGACTTTGTTTTCGCACGAATGGCGACAGTGGCAATGAACTTGTTGTAAACTTCTTTTTGCCAAATGGGTGTGACGTATTTGCTATAGAGCTTTTTGTTTTAAGATCTTTATCACCAAAGAACTGACGCCATTGAACTACTTTGAACCCTGTACAGCACGTGAGGATTTTTCCTAATTTAGTTGCCCATATTTTTCTTATAGATAGATTTTTTACTGGAACGGCCAGGAGGACAAACATCTCTGCCTCAAATAACTCGGGATTCCGAAGAGACTATCCGTCACCTTGTAATCAGGGAGTTTCTCAAATACTTTGGGCACATATCCCACTGAAAATAGGATAATTTGGAAAAGCTGATTGTGGTTGGAAAGAGCTCTCGTAGCCGGTCTTACAGGCCTCACAGTTATGATGGTTATAAAGAAAGCTGAAGACAGGCTAGAGTGAAATAAGTTGGTGGGCGATGTCACCAAGACATTTCAAGCGGGCACGACATGAGTTAGTAGTTAAGGAAACTATTGATTGATCTTTTTTATGACCATATAAGGTATTAGGATCAGGTAATTAGGAGGGATAGAGATATGGGCTTTGGTATCCCTTACTCATTCAACAGCACACAAAGTGTTATTTCAGGGTGACCTAAATAGTACCTAAGTTGATGTTTAAACGAATTAACTGATTTTCATGAACCTTGGTAAATTTAGACGTACAGGACACAAGATAGGCTATTTTTTCTTTTTCAACGCGGACGAAGTCGCGGGCGCCAGCTAGTAATAAAATAAGTTAATAACCATATTAATAAATTGATATATCATTTATTTACGACATCTCACGAATTTATATTGTTTGAAATTTTATATGCATTTGTTTGATAGATATTGTAACATAGATTTGATGGATATGAAAAAAAAACAGGCTTGGCTACTTTTGATAGAGAGCAGAGTAACCAAATACCGGAGCTACGTTTAGTTTGCAATAATCTGTCATTTTGATAAAGGAATTCCAACTAATATTAAAAAAATTGAAGAGTGCACCTCACTCTCTCCTCATTAGCATATTACTAACGATTGATTGCATAACATGTATATTGGTTTGGTTCGCAGACACTTGGACACTCGTATCATCCCAAACTTGTTCCTTAACATTTGGCAAAGATATAAGTAATTGAGACTATATCTATAATAGAAACTCTTATCTATACATTTTCTCAGCCAAACAGCGCAGAAGTATATACTTCTAAAGAAGTATTTCTTTTTAAAGAAGTGTTTAAACATCGATACTTCTTTATTTAACTTTATCGATGGTATAATTTATATAGAGAAATTGTACTGTAATGACACAAATATATGAGACTGTTTTATTTGTTGTAATACAAAGTCGCTACTCGCATCTGTCTCTGCAATGTATTGTGTTAATATTTTCACTGGGCTTCTTTCACTATTAGGAACCATCGTGTCGAGAGAATTTTGAGTAGGTAAACACAATAATACCAACCAAGGTACCACAAGGTAAACACAATATTAAAATAAGTAGGTACATGATGCATGCTTACCTATATGTATAATCAATGTATGATATATCTCTTGTAAAAAGGTCTATGAGTCTAGTGAGTGAATTGAAAGTAATTCGGCATAAAAGGTATATAAATAAAGAAGTCTGCATAGAGACTCCTATGTTGCTCCTATATGTTTAACATCAAAGCAGTTCATGCAGCAGAGAGTTATCTACAAAACCATTACGGATTTCAATGAAGCGTCAAATTGGTTGCGCTTGCGCCGACCGGATGTCTGCGAAGCATTGTACTTACAAAAGATTAATACACCACTGTTGCGCCTTGTATAATAATTGACGAGATCGTTTATTTTATTCTATTTTTAAAATGTGTATTTATAAAATTGTCATCGCGAAATGACCAAAAAGACGAAAAGAATAACTGCCACATAGAGTTGTGAAAGCTCAACACCGTTAAGTTTACCATAAACTTATAAATATAGCTAAGTTATAAACATAGCTACAATTTTATTTGCTTGATTATTTTTAATAATTTTATTAACCAATTTATTAATAAAAAACTTTCAACTAATTTCAATTCAAAATTAGTATGAGTACCACCAAGTTATAATACGAATCTGTTATCCTTAGAAAGTATTGAATTTTGACAAGTCAACAAAAAAAAATTGGCCGTAATTTTAAGTCTTTTAAGTCCTACACAATGAACTTTTAATTATTTTCGATGTAAGTAACTCTTAATTATTTTCACCTATTTAATTGCAAGAGTTGTCATTGTGCTTTAAAAAATTGGAAAAAAAATTACTTATTATTTCAACATAATTATGGATTAGTTGAGAATCAATTAAAAATCAATTAACATAAGATAAGCATATATTTCATAATAAATTAGAAGACAACATATAAGTCAATTCTATCAGATTACTTGCTCTATGGGTGACATACAGTAAGCACCGCATTCATTGCGAACGCCTTGGGTTATTGACCACAGTTGTGTTTGTATGCAACTTAACTCAAATATGTATGAGCAGGGGTTAATTTTTGAAACATTGCCAATATTGTAGGCGATTGTGAAGTTTTTCTTTTATGTAAATGTCGTCAGACAGGATGACAATCCACTTGATGGCTGCAACGAAACAGGGTGCTGCAAGTGCCCTGCCGATCTTATTTTGAGTGAATGAGATTTATGGATTAAATAGGAAATGAGGAAATTATCCCCTATTTCCTATTTAATCATTTTTTTTTAAAGTTCGAAAAAAGTTAAAGTTCCAGCCAAATTATGTCGTATTTCCTTTTATTGCGTAACATAAATACTACCAAAACAAGGTTGTGTTACGGATCACAACTAACTACAGTTAGCTCACGGAATTCACATTTGAAAATAACAACTGACTCGACCTCAAATGTTTTTGCCAAATTTTTTTGCTCGTCAACATTATTACCTAAAACACGGTTATTTGTTTGCAGGACACATAAAATATTTGAGCCTTTAAAAAAACTAACATTACTGGTTTTCCTAATTGAACTAAGCTAAGTTTTAGTGACTTCTACTTTGACTACATACTTGATTGGTTTTATTTTCGTATTTTCATTTGTCACCAATAATATCACTACCAGTGTTGGCAGATGCAAAGCACCCAATTATTTGCTATATTACATAACATGACCTATCTTAATGTCCATAAAATAAACTGTAATTGCGTTTAAGTGTTCCAAAAAGGCTGTCATAATTTCTCATGGGAACCTTTCTATGGGGCTTCAGCTCTAAATGGTAAACATTCTTGTTATTGCGAACGTGCTCGCGAAATACATTACGAGGTCGTACACCCGTACGTTTGTTGACATCAGTTATAATATGAACCACGTTCTTTTTCCAAAAATAGAATGCTTAACAATACACCCACACATTATATCAACAGTTCACGCTAGTATGTCAATAAAACTATTATACTCAAAAGGTCATCTTTATGCAATGGTCTTAAGAGCTCTCCATCTTGTCAAGATTTAGTTAAGAACTTTTGGACCTAATTGGGTTCTACAGACGTAAACTAGGCATCCCGTCTGGCAGCAACTAGCATAAATAATGCTAGTATTCCAAAGGAAAATTTTGTGTCATAAAAAGTTGAGAAGCTCTATGGAACTTCAAAATTTTAAGTTGGACAGCCGCGCAACATATCGTGACTCGTTCATGGTGTTTCTTTCGTCTATTTGTAACAGCGGTGATTACAACGTCAAGTCTAAATAAAGTCAATATAATATGCAGTGGACTTGGTCTTTTAAAAGCCTTGCAAAATAAACTTCGTCATTAACTTTCGAAGTGTGCGCCGCCGCAAGGACACTCGTGTTTCGAACGCCATTAATATTCGATGAGCATAACCGAGTGAGACCATCAAAGTGCATGCGTAACTATATAGTCGACCGATGTCCTGTGACTACAGCCATATTTGACTACAGCCAAATCTTGCTCATGAAATCTTTAAGGAAGGAACTTTCTTGAACCAGGAACAATACTCTATGACGGGATCTCTGGTATTACCTGTCACTGCCAAGAAGACTTACGGACATAGATCACATACTAAGGCCTTCCTAAAAACAATGACATCCTAAAAAGAGCCAAATTACACGACTACGGTTTTCTTGCGACTTTTATTTCATTATCTAGTTGGCGACCACTATATGTTCAAGCTATGTAGTTAAACCCAATACTACTTTAGCTAATTCCAAATCGTTGATTTTACTTCTCTTACCGTTTGCCTCATTATGAGTCTTCTCACATAGGGAAACCTCGAGAATTGGTCTTTCCATTGCAAGCAGAACATTGGAAAGGCCTTGAGATTTCTCTTAAGGTCAACAGATTGAGACAACGTATAGTTTTAAGATTAACCCGAAATAGATGGGAGTGTCAATTTGGCAAAGATATAAAATTTACTGATAGAGTATGTGAATCTTCTATATCTATGTCTATATAGAGAAAAAGCGGTAAACGAGGAAGGTTTGTATATAAAATATGCAATAAAAAATGCTTCTGGTCGAAGCCAGAGCGGGTTGTTAGTCTATAAGTACAATATATGTTTCTTCGTTAACTTCTTCTAAAGCACTCAACGGATTTTGATACGGTTTTCACCAAGGCAAAGAGCGATAAACTTAGGAAGACTTGTCTAAATGAATTGCAGAAAAAATTGCATCCATGCGAAACGGTCACACCTTCTTAAACCCAAAAAGACTTTGGACAAAAAGTATGAGAGAGTTCAAAGTACTCTCGTAACATTAGCTAATAATAAGTAATAACATTTATTACACACTTACCTTTCTATAGAGAGATGTTTTTGTTGTTTAAACACTGGACACTTAACAGGTGGCATAACCACGTAACACGTACGCTAGTATTAGTTCGCTTCCAAGGTGGCACTAGAACTTTCTTTTTTGCTGACAACTTTGACAGACGGGTGAGAGGCAAAGGAGGTTTACACGAGGGTTGTAGAGAGAGTGGATAATACAGTTATTGCATAATAGCCGGTCATGCTCCTTGGAAATAAAACTCCAATCGACAGGTTAAATATGACCAAAATAAATTGCAATGAAAAGAATTGTGTTTGTCAGCTCCGACACACGACTGGAGTTAATAAAATTTAAATTTCCAATGAGAGTGGCTGGCAATGGATGGAAGCGGATTAAGTTTCTACTAGCTGTGCCCTACAGGTTCGCCTGACAATTTTCATGGTTTTTTGGTCAACCATCCAAATCGATGTTGGAGTTTAGCGATTAGGTGTAAACACGTAACAAATGCGGATTATTCAACTTATAAGTTTAAGTTTTGAAATTATAATTGTATATTAAATTTGAAGGATTTCAAAGGATGTTATTTGAACAATGGTGAAGCTTACTCAAGTACATAAATAACTGAATCTGATCTAATTAATTTAAAAGATATTCAAGCTACAACCTTGCAGTTATCCGTCGGTAAAATATCTAGGAATATTAAGAGCAACACAAGTCACTAACAAGTCATTTCACAAAAACCTACTAAGGAAACAATTTATTTAAAATATTTCTCTCTAATTTCACACTACTGATGACATACCATAATTAACTCATTACCAAAAAAAGTTTAATTAAAAAAATCTTTGTTGAATATGCTTATGAAGTAGATATTAGATTCTGAAAAACTAGCTATCTGTTCAAGGAAATCTGTATTTACATTCAGCTTGCGTATGAACCGAGCACACAATGAAGTCATACACAGCATTTGTTTGAAAAACGAGTAGGTACAAACATGGGCAACTAATAAATAGAAGCAAGCGAATTTAAAAAAATCTAATAATAACCAAAAATTTAGTTCCATTTACAATCTAATCAAAATGGTACAACATTATAGATACAGAACATTTTTTTAAATACATAACATACAGATTTTTTTTATATATTTTTATATCGTACATACACATTTTACTTTCACTCGAAAACAATTTTAATATTATAGAAATAATAAAAAAATTACTTCATCGTCTACACAATAAAAAAACATCGTTTGAACGCCATTATTAGGGCTTTTTAACACATTAAAATTTTAAATTAGTGACAGTATAATAGATAGTAAAGTAAGTAGTAGCGACATTACGCTGCGGTTTAAAATAACAAAACATAATGAAAGTGAAAAAGAATGTTCCCATCGTCGTGACAAATTAAATGTTATCTCATTTGAGGTGATACACGATAGAACAATGAAAGTGTGCTAGTGTTGTAACACTCGCGTAACACTGTGGGAACTCATCAAAATAAAAATTCACTTGTGGCAGCTTGTGGTGTTAGTGGTCGGATTCCGCCACTCATTCATCATAATATCAAACGTAGGAGCTCCACTGACGAACAGAAATAATCCTCTTGGATACCCTACAGTGTAGGGGTGCGACAGTGTAGGACACTGCGAGGTTCGCACCCGACGACTTTCTAGCGTAGCCGTTGAGGCACGTCAACGACTACGGTGCCCCTCCATGGTTATCCCCTAGGATAAGGAAAGGAAAGTGGAGGTACCATAAAATGTACGGGACTGTAGCCCCGTAGCATTTGGTTAGGCCTGGCCGTTATGGGCTTACTGAGTGAGTGGGCTCACGATGGTACAATGGTTTGCCGGCCTTCTCGGGGGACTTTACGACGAGCAAAAGTCTGCCCCATTTTGCAATAAAACCGGTCAGAAGCAGCCTGGATCCAGCGTCGATCCGAGACCTTTATTAGAACGTCGTCGGTCCACCTTGTCCTACTCTGCAGTATGTATTCCACTCGAGAACCTTCGCATCTCAGCGACGGTCAGCTCTCGATTTCAACTCCGATCTCTTCTGTCCTGATTAGATCTCGCAGTGTAACCCCGAGCTCGATATGCTCGGGATCGGATCGTTTCTGAAGTGAATCTGAAGATTGCCTGAATATTTCATCAAATCGGTTGATTGTTTTTGGGAGTCCAGCATAGCAGCATACACACACATCGATTTTTATATAATTATAGAGAATACTTACTAATATTATAGATGTGAATGTGCGTTTGTTTTTTATGCTTTCACGCAAAAACTACTGAATCGATCGCCATGAAATTTTGCTTACACTTTGTCTGGGACATCAGATAGGACATAGAGTACCTTTCATCCAGAACGTTCGTCCGCGTTCGCCACCATCGTCACAGCGATAACGATGTCAAATATTTTATCAAGTTTTATATTTTTCATTATTCAACGTGGGAAAAGTCGCCGGCATCAGTTAGTTAAATGAAAAGTTACGGTTAATATTATCAATAAACATCTATGTATGTAGGTATTCTTAACAAATCAAACATTGAAAGATAAAAATCATTACAAAAAAATAATTACTGTCTTGTTTCTTGTTATCGGTCATATTATCTAATAGATACGTCAATAAGATGCGGTGATAAATACAGCGGCAGTCTCTGTCTATTGGAAAGTGAACGAAAGCGAACTTGCACTGAAAGTGCTCAGACCAAATAAAAACGATAGACAGAATCCCCAATTTTGCAATCAACATAATATTGAAGCAGGTTTTAAAAACCTCAACTTAATTTATAATTTTCAATTTGTTTATTTTTATTGTAAACTAATGGCTGCTCTCGACGTCGTCCGCGTCCCGAACGCTACCAAACTTCACAGGAACACCCGTTGGACTAATCTGAAAATTGTCTGACAGTCTCATCAAAATCGGTTCAGCGGTTTTGGAGTCTATACATACATACATACATACATCGCCTTTTAAGAAGATAATGGCTTCAAACAATGGTTTTACTTAAGGCGTAACAAGTCGGCGTGTAGCTAAAATTCAGTTCAAAATTCTAACTAGCAGTTAGAACATAGCGTGTGAAATGTGATTCCATTCCGCTTTTTATTTCTTATTACGGAATTCTCATCGATGTATTATTATTATTTTAAAGTAAAGGTTGGCAAGCAGACTGTCGGACCACTTGACGGTAGGCATCGCCCGTGGTCGAACGCTTTATTTCAGAGAGAGGAACGAAAGGAATGGATGACCAAGCTAAGAGACATGCCCAAGGTTAACTATGTATGCAATGCGGTTCGACCACTTGCTTAAATACTACGTATCGATCCGGATTGAACTTGCAGATTGAGGAAATCATGAGCAAGTATGCAAACCACCGCAAACTTAAGCATGTAATCGCTTGTAATACATATTTCAGCGTAAAATTTTTTCAATAGAAAAAATTTCCTAATTGAAAAAAAAATATATATTAAAATTATTCTAATCTATACATAATAATAAAATAGTTTTTCTTTGAAAGTTTAATTTTTATTTGTGTAATTGCAAAAAAAAACGAATTTTATAATTAGGTATAGAAATAAATGACACCAATAGAGTTAGTTTCCTTTCCAATTTTCCAATGATTTAGAAACAAGTTTTTCTTACGTTGGTCAGTGTTGAGTCACCGTGTGTAACGGGAATGCCGGCCGTCCAGGAAAGTTCATTTTATTTTTATTAACACCTGTCCGCTTGGTACCAGCCACCGACGATGCCAGATCAATATTGATCTATATCTATGTGTAAGTGTGTAAGTATCTTAAAGTATATTTGAGTTTTGCACTCATGTGGTCTTCTGTAAGGCAGTTACCACCCCCCTTACATCAAGACCACAGTGAAAAACAGCATTGTATTTTTCTATTCCTAATGCTCTCTCATCGAAACACAATAGCACACGTGCCGTTACTTCACTGTGGTCTTTTATAAGAGTGTACCTCCATTACTAGAATTATAGGTTAATCCTGAGGGTTGATCACTAAATAAAATAACCAAAATATCGTAATAATTAATATATTATATTACCTTTCTGAGTGTATTATGCTTTCACGTTTTAAAACGCAATCCACACTTGTTTATTTCAACATTAGCTTACAACGTTCTCACTAACAACTGCAAATCATTAAGAAGTATTGATATTCAGTCAACATGTCCGATTGAGGTTGTGTAAATGAATAATTGCCTTCAATGTTAGTATTTACAACGCGTCTACACTTTCGATTCTGTCGATACTGTGTACTCACTATACCCAAAGGTATATTCAGTACCTTTACTTGGTTTTGTAGTCCTTTTCTTTTCTAGTCCTTTTCTTTCGTGATCCTTTCGACCATGTTTCGACTTCAGCGGCCATCATACTATGTGTCCTGTCCGCTGCCACTTCAAGTAGTGATGTTCCCGAGGGGTCCTCTAAAAATGTAAATAAAAATTCAACGCCTGACAAAAATACATGAGATATAAATTTTGAAACAATGTTTTGCTTGCATTTACATTAGGAAGTGCTGTTAATTATAAATTGAATAATTAGGACAATATAGTGTCTGTTATTTCGATGTTAATATATATAAATAAACAGTCAACCTGGTAAAAAAATATGTATACTTTAAATTATTCAAATGTTTCATTAGTTACTACAAATACTTAGTTACTGTAAGCGGGGATAAAAATCCTCGGGGATGATTAGTGATTAGGACGAAATAAAAGATTAGGCTAATAATTATCACGCCTTATAAAAGATTAGGCGTGAGAGACAGTTATTTTTGCGTACTTTGCATCGTGGTATTACCAGTTAAAGAGTTTAACGCGTTCAACCAAGCAAACAAACTTTTAGCTTTATTTTTAAGTATATAGATTATCTTCGTTTCATGGCCCAAAACCACTTTCATTTCATTGTAAAGTAAGCCTCTTTATCGATACTTACTCCATTATTGTTATTACCATTATTACATCAGTGATTAGTGATGTATTCCGGACAAATATTTCTGACGGTCACAGCTTGTCGATTGTAGACTGATTGTGTGCAAAGCCTGAGGCGTTGATTACACAAAAATGTCTCGTCGCCATCTCTACGAATGCCTACGATCGCCGTCGAAGCCTTCGTTTCGTTGATGGCCAGTTTGAAATCGTAAGTGCGCGGGCGCAGTCGCGACACGCCATTTTCAATTCTCAATTCGAATTTGGATCGGAGTGTTTTTGTGCCCTTAAATGTGATACCCTATATCTACTCTTTATTTCGAACGATAGAGGGATAGATTCTTGTGGAGGTGTATGGAGGTGTCATGGATTATATTTCCCTTCTTGTAACGGTAAGTTGGAATCACATATTGACGGTTGAAAGTCCTTCACATTTTTTTTTTCTTAACACGTTTGTGCGTTAATAATTAAGCAATAGGATATATTTAAAGGACTTTAGAACGATTTTCATTTTACTTCTTGTCTAAATTATAACATTTTATAAATCGTATAATTAATCGTAGTATTTATCAACTACTTTGCACTTGTAAATAATTAAATTAAATGAAATGAATTCAATATTTCTTCATAGATAAATATCAATTTTCCAACACTTTCAAAGGTTTATCAAAATTGGTTTAAGTATTGTTTTTTTGGTAGTTTAAACATAACGAGTTCCTCGATCCAGTCCATTATTATTCAGCTCTTTGACAAAGATGATATAATATCGATACTCATCACTAATAATATTTTTATAATAAAATTAATTTTACGGTAACTTTTGAGGAAAGTAATAGTTTTGTGATAGATAAAATTAGTGAAGTTGAGTTTAATACCAAAAATTTAAGGAGTAAATTGGACATCCAGGGTTCTAAAGTGGTCCCTTTATTTAGAAGAAAGATGGCAGAAGATTATGACTATACACATTGCATTCCACAGTTATATATAAACTGGGCGACAGCAACCTTGAAATAAAGCACGTGTGCTGAGAGAAAACAATAACGAATATAGAGGAGATATTTCTGCATCTCCCTTTGAATCACGTATCGTGATTTTGTACATAAAAGCATCTAAGAAAAAACAAAATTTAAATATGTAGTTTGTGAACTGAAGAATCCGTAACAGGTTTTATGATGTAGGTACTAATAGGTAACATAGAGATTAGTAGTTCAATCTATGTCACCTAGTGTCCCGTGCGAATGGATAACAAAGGAACATTATTGAAAAAGAATGGAGTAGCTAAGTATATGTATGTACTCATATATTAGTGAAGTACTCATCCATTGTTCAATAATAATTTTCCAAAGGAATAGAAACTCACGTGGCTGTGTGTCAAGTATTCAAATAACTTAATTATTATATTACTGGAAAGCAAAGGTGTGAAGTCTTCGGTATTTTCTAAACTAAATATATACAAGACAATTTCAGGTAGGTATTTTGTTTGAACAGGTGTTTTAATTTTCAGCTGGTAGCGTTAGTACAACGCTAGTGTAGAGTTTCATGGTGACATCATTTACATCTAGTTAATGCCCACATAATAATTCATGCACTAAAATTTGGTTCAAATTTGGTATTAATTGGCGTTGTACCTACTTATAACAATACATGGGAATGAAATAGTGAACCAAACACCATATTGTTCTCCTGACAAAATTGAGATACCAAAACGACATGCTGTCGAAACAAAAATCTGTCAAAATGGTAATAACTCGTCGAAAAGTCTAAAAACATGTAAGTTTTTCTGTTACATCTGTAAAAAAAATTGGGCTCCATAGTCAAAGCAGGTAGAAAGAGCCTTCACAAAATTTGATACAGAGCATGCATAGAATAGAATGTAAACCTCTAATGTAAACCCGATACTTTGTCGATACAATAATTATTGTTTGTATCGGGTTTGTAAGTAAGAACATTCAATTTTTTTTTTATAATATGTCCTCTACCTACGTTTTTATTAGAGACTAGCTGGTGCTCGCGACTTCGTCCGCGTAGAAAAGTATAAAACGCCATCTACCGTATTTTGGATAGATGGCGCTATCTCCTGGGCCAAGCCGCTAATATTTACTTTTATTTTAGATTTCCCGTAGGAATGAAGCATTTTCCCGCGGTAAAAAGTAACCTATGTTCATCACGGATAATGTCGGCTTCTAATGGTAAAAGAATTTTTCAAATCGGTCCAGTAGTTTCGGAGCCTATTCTATACAAACCATCTCTTTATAATATTAGTATAGATGGGTTTGCTCTTGGCCAACAACCAGCTGTGGAGCAAGGTTGAAGCCTCTGATGGAGATTAAGAAGATGCCTATTCACTCGAACTTTGAAAAGATTTGGGTTATATCATACTTAGTGCACATTATAAAGAATGTTTTAAAGCGCTTGATACGTAATTATTCTTCATCAAAGCACGTAGGTACTTAAAACTCTGAAACGAAATGTCAATGTACAAGTGAATGCATTATATTCTTATTCTTATGTGCTTATATCAATACATACATTCACATAGCGTTGGTCTAACAAAAGCACAAAAAAGGGAACGCTTACCTGCTTCGTGCAGAAAGAAATACAGGCAAAAACACATTAAAATCTCGCAAAAAATACACATTTGACCATTACTTAAAGTCATAGGAATATGTGCTTTATACAGTTGTCCAAATTGCTTACTGCACAGTTAAATAGGAGTACATCTGTACAAAGTACAATAAGTACACGAAGACAAATCGAATGGTGCAAAAAACTTCCCTATGTAGTTCGTTACATAACATAGGGATGATTTTAGAAGATGCAAAAAACCACATATTCTTAAGGCGATATTTGAATGTGTTTTTGGTTTTTGTCTGTATTTCTTTCTGCACGAAGCCAGGTAGACGTGCCCTTTGGTTAGTAGTTTGTAAGATAATTAAAATTATCAGTGAAAAGATAAGATAAAATGTCTCTTCTTATCTGTGGCCTATTTGACTGGGTATTGTTTAATTATTCGTCATCTTATTATATTATTATTAAGACAGTGATTAATCACATTTCATCTTAGTTTGCGCAATGTAAGATTAATCGTCTCTTAGAACTTGCTATGTTGTAAAACAAATGTAACATTCAAATTATTTTTTTTTAATAATTTTTGATAATTTTATTAGTCATTTTATACAATTAACTATGTAATTTAATTTCGAATGCATTTTAAAATATTTTGTTCAGTCCTACATAAATGTACACAATGCACGTGCATGAATTTTATTGTATAAGTAATATATATAAACAATATTTAAAAAATAATTTAATCAAGTATACCTACTTTATTTCAAATAAACAGAAGTTTCATAATATAAAGAAAACACGTTTAATTTCACACTTTTGTGTCCCCTTGAACGCAGTTTGCGATAAATGCGTGACCAATCAGTGATCGTGCCAAAACTATACAACATTTCTTTTTGTTACCGTGAAAGTATAAAAAGGCGTAAGTATACGTTATTTTTGAAATTGACTACAATTAACCGGTCTTTAAAATTTCCAATGTTCGAAAGCCCAAACATCATAATTCTCTTACAACATTAGCTTCGAACTTCGAAAGAGAAAATATGACTCAAATTGCTGTCTACTATTTGCAAAGAGCAAACAATATTCTTTGTCATACTAGAACTTATTTGCTTTCTTAATTTACGTGTTTTCAAATCCGGTTACCAAACTTTTTTAATTTTTTTTTTTACTTCATTCTTTAAAAAAATAATATACGAGTTAAAAACAAGCTACAATTAAAATTAAAATATATAACAACACCTGAGAAAAAATATGAGGAGTCAACAGTGACAGTAGCGCTTCCACAATTTTTTTGTATTTTTAGATGATCCTACGGGAAAGATATTTATTTTCTGGATGAAAGGTACCCCATGTCCTTTCCTGTATCCCTGACAACGTGTATGAAAAATTTCATGATAATCAGTCGGTTAAATTAAGGCGTGAAAAGGTTACAGACAAACAGACACGTAGTTACTTTCACACTTATAATATGATTAGTATAATATTATATGTTGTTCCAAGTACATACTTTGTACTAGACTGTTTTATTATTTTATTTTATTGCATAAAAACTTTTCCCCAAAATATAATTCTCATGACAATCGCTGAAGCAATAACCTCAGCAAGAAACCGACTGCTGAATTTCAACTAAATAAAAATCAATTTAATTGTTGAAGCCTGTGGTATTTGATGGATGTATCCAGGCTTTTGATAAAGGATACATCCACTAAATTCTGGGTTGCTTCACTAAAAGTTGCATTAGTAAAATATCACCGCACTCACAGCTTGGGGTGATATTTCAAATTAGTTTTACAAAGTTGTCCTTAAGGTGAACACGTGTTACGATTTGAACCATTATTACTCAATGTTAAGAGATTCAAATCAGTCAATATTTACATTACGTCTTTTTATCTGAAATTAACTTTTTCGCAGTGATTTTGTTCGAGACCCTGAATCTAAAGTATCAAAGATCCAGGCGCTTTAGTAGCATGTATTTTACAAAGTCGGTGTTAAAATAATTGTCCTCGTCATTCCAGTCACGGTCGTGAGCGCAAGCTTCGCTTGAACTTGCACATTCTCTGCATTTGAGAACACACCGCGCCTTTTTCATACGGTATCAACGACCCAACAGATCCTAGTGTTGAGATAGAGGTGTTTCATTTATACAAACACTAGCCCAGCGCCCACGACTTCGTCCGCGTTGAAAAAGAAAAAAAGTAGCATATCCTGTGTCCTGTACGTATAAATTTTTATCTAAAAGTTTCATGGAAATCAGTTAATTCGTTTATGAGTTATGGAGGAACATACATACATACAATACCTACACATAGGCGACGATTACACTAGGGTATTTACTGTGATCCGATCCATCAGTTCAGTATTTATTGTTGGATGTTAAAAAATCCAGAAATCCATTATTGTCTTATTGCGGCAACAACAACCCCCTTCTGTGAAATAACAAAATATGTGCTGTTTTTGTCCTGTATTTATTTTGTCTGTTTATAATTAGCTAGCGTTCATATTAAGGTGGCGCTGGACAAGCGTGGGAACTCAGTAATAGGTATTTGGAAAATATTGTTGTCTCAACTTACTGTAATGCTTAATAACCTAAGACAGAATGCGAAGCAACACATTTGCGCAATTATTCAACTAGCGAAACATACGCCAGCAATTCCAATATTTTAGAAAAACCTTTATAGATGGTAACTATTGACATCCCAATTTTTAATGTACACTATAGCTAGGATGCTTTCATTGGAAAACATTAATCAATCAATAATTACGAGATCTCAACCAGCGAAAATGTGACAATTTCTGCACATTTTAAAAATTAATTATACTAGATATAAAATAAAATAATCAGTTTTTTGTTTCGAATCAAACCTTCAGAAAAGTCATGTTTTTCTATGTGTTATTACGACCAATAACTAATGAGTAATCATGGAATTAAGCGGTTCGAATTGGAAAGTGGCCTCTTAAGTACAAAAGGTTTGTTACAGTGGGAAGTCAGCAGCAGGATGTTCTTCAATGATATGTGCGCACATCGTTACGAGCAGTTCTAAAAGATAGTGTATCTACATGAATTCAAAGAAAGGCACGGTGACTTCAAGTTACCAACTTTGTTTAGTAAAGGCAACTAAAAAGCAGAAAGGGAAAAACCTGAATATGAAAGTAAAATCTCGTAACCGACTATTACTACGAACGTTTTTGTTAGAGTTTTGTACAGTACTAGGTTTTACTCGCGTCTCCACACGCATGTAAATTAAAGAAGCAGAGCTACATCATGAAAGTCCATTCACATTTTAGGGACAGCAGAAGCTCTCGGCAATATTAGCGTCTTTAGTCGGAGTAAATTTGCGAATATTTCACACTTACTTATAAATAAATGCTACTTAAATAAATAATCTCAATTTGAATTAAAATTTCAAACTGAAAAAAAAAACCTAATCTATTTTTACTTACATAAACTTCAGCCCATAAAATTTCGATTACTTACTGAATTTTATGTTATTCCTACTTCTACGCTTCAGCCGACTATTTATAAAGTATTTTTAGAAAAGGTAATATCGCCTCCACCTTATGCTAAACAAACAAACAAATTTTACCTAGGCGTATAATATTTCTGTAGACATACTTGGTACTTAATAGTAGATAGGTGTGTCAATTAATATCGTGCCGTGATAATGGTCGCTGACGTAGAAAGTAGTGTATCTCGAACACTAGGTGCTTTATAGATATTTTCCCATAACATCTAGTGAAAGTGAAAAAGGCTATGAAAAAAAACATTGGTCCATAGGAACTAAAATCTATCGCTTGCGTATTGAAGACTCATAGGCGACAGTACTCTTTTAAAATCTAGGATGCAGAGCATGGACGCAAAATTGCCAGTCTATGTGTCTTTTATAAGATGTGCACAGGAGCTGCATGAGCTCATACCGCCTTCTCCTTTCTTCCATCGGACATACAGACGTACGGCTGGTTACCATCCGCATCTTGTCGAAATCCCTCCTTTTCGGACTAAGCGCTTTGAAACATCGTTTATAATGCGCACTGCCAAGGTTTGGATCTCCCTGCCAAGGTCTGTGTTTCCGAGCTCATATAACCCTAATCATTTCAAAGTTCGAGTGAATAGGCATATTCTGGGTGAGCTCGCTCCATCATAGGCTTCATCCTTGCCACTCAGCTGGTTGTTGGCCAAGAGCAAACCCATCTCTAATAAAAAAAAAAAATTGAAGAGACTGTTGTTGGACTTTCTTGGAATGCCTATGATTGATATGCAGTTTATACAGTCTTGTCATTTGAATGAGTTCTATGAAAATGAATCGTAACAACTCAGAAATTCAGCAAGGTCGATTTGTGTGTGGTTATCTGAAATGCATTAAATGTTAAATCGACACATTTAACAACGAGCGACGCTCAATGGATAACGTACGCGCGAACGTTGCGTTTATAGATTATAGTCAGTTTATTTATTTATTTTTGCTAAACCTTATCATATATATTTTCTTTTTCAACGCCGACGAAGTCGCGGGCACCCAGCTCGTCCTCTATAAACAATCCCAAGTCACAGAATCTTGTAGCTATAACACATATGTATATAATAATAGTATCCTTACTATCCTTACTAATATAATAAAATGTGAATGTGAGTTTGTTTGTTACGCTTTAACGCAAAAAATACTGAAGCGATCACCATGAAATTTTGCATACACATTATCTGGGACACCAGAAAGGACATGGGGTACCTTTCAATCAGAACGCCGACGAAGTCGCGGGCACCAGCTAGTAGGATTATAAATACTTTTATTAATCATAAATTTATTAACATAAACATAAAATCATAACTTTTATTAATTATAAATTAATCCTAAATGACACTTACCTGCGCGATCCAGAGGTTTAATAATATTCTATGAACATTTCGAAGCGAAACTTTTTGCCGAACTTTTTACAAGCACGTTCACTTTCTTGTTACGAAATAGTTTGTTATGATTGATAAACTGGCGTGAGCAGATAACGCTGTTTGATTTATCGTACGTTTATATCTACTAACAATTGATTTTTGATAGCTTTATTTGCATTATAGTAGAGAAAGTGGCATTTGAGCTTCACATTAATTTATAGCTACCAAAACAAGTGTGCGATTTTTAGATTAACATGACGGCTAAGGTCGCGCGAGCTTTGTTAATTTTCTTTTATAATTCGCAAATTGCATAATTGATTTTCATCGTCTGCTAACTTCACGTCAGTTAAAGTCAGTTGTTAGGTATAGTTTATAACATCAATCAATACTAATAATATATCTGTAAGTGTAGTATTGTATGTATGTATGTTCTTCCATAACTTTTAAACGTATAGGACACAGCATAGGGTTACTTTTTTTTCAACGCGGACGAAGTCGCGGGCACCAGCTACTTTAAATAATAAGAAAGACATTTTACACTCTACTTTCTATCATAGGCATTTTCCTGAATAGAAATGGCCTATTCATCATCTGTAATAAAAAATAAATAAATAAGAACAATTATCTACTTTAGGCACTACAGTCTTAATACTTTTCAATATTTTTCTACATTTCACGCATTTTAATCAAAAAACCTATTCACTTTCCTGATTCCAATCACCATGTAGAGAAAATTAATTTGATTTTGACTTAAATAAAAAACAAAACCGAATTTACCTAGGGATTCTCGAGACTTAGGTCGCCTTAAGTGATTCATACTATAAGCCTACAGTCCAATTACATCACAAATACTAAGTGTCATAACGTCACGTATCACGGATTTTGTTGATAAGTCATTAATGGTGACCTACAGAACTCCAGATTTCGTTGCAACAACCAAATATGAGTCATGTCCACGTTTCGTATGCTCATTTGCGAACGCAGCAACTCGGCAGAACTATCGGTGAAAGCTGCGGTAAACTCGTGTTGGTAGGAGAGCTCAAGAGGGGATTTTTTTATTTACTCGAGCGCGTCAGATATTGTCAATGTATATTCCCCACTTGTCTCCGATAACGGATATGTATTAATCAGATAATCGGTTTGGTTGGTGGGATTGGTGGGGGTTGGGATAAAATTTTAAATACAACTCGAGCGCATCAGATTTTCAGATGGGATGTTAAGTGAATTAAAATTTTGACGATTGCCATTTTCCAATATTCGAGCGAGTCTGATTTTTTACAGATGGTTCAGCCTGAATTCCTAATCGTGCTGATTCTTAATCTGACGATTATAAGTATATGGACGATTTTTAAAATACAGCGCCTACAAAATTTTGAACGCCTGTAGACGCTCACCCCACCGCTGAAATGAAAAACTTTATATAACCTTTTCTTCTTCTTACCATCCAATCTTTAAAGTCCAATAGGTCCCCACGACGCTCGAATGATTCCACTTTTGCATCGTGGGCTCTCCTACCATGTGATTAGATTCCAAAGTTCATTCATGCGAAACCGAGGGAGATGAATGAATCATACATTCAAGTTTAGAGACATGTTTATTTTTTCCTAATCTTCCTTTTTATACCTTACTAAGCTGTTGCACGCGACTTCGTCTGCGTAACTTTATAAAATATAATATAGCCTATGTTACTCGCTAAAAATATAGCTTCCCAAGAGGGAAAGAATTTTCAAATGGCTCCAGTAGCTTTGGGGCCTAATTCATTGCAAACAAACAATCAAATTCTTACTCTTTACAATAAGTAGCCTATTCTCTATACCGTACGTTTATGTTTAGCTATCAAGTTTCATAATCAGTTAATTCGTTTTAAAGAGTTATGGAGAAACATACATACATACATGCAATACCTACACCTACAGATTTATTGTTAGTATTGATTGAAATAAATAAAATACAATTGTAACTACCATCAAATGGTCAATCTTCCTACCGACTTTTACTTTAAAAAATAAAAAAATATACAACATCCGCGTCAATAAGTCATCAAAATAGCTAAACGACTGATACGAAGTTATCATTGAAAAAATGTTTAAAATTAAAAAATAATAACATTACAAAATCGCTTATAAATTACAAGAGTATTTTAATAATTATCACCTATACTGTACCTATTGTGAAAAATAATTGTTAAAGTAAATATAGTCGCGTTTGCGCCACATACAGTTTCGTCACGCACATTCATACATTCCTATTCAAAATGCAATAAAATTCGGCTTACAAGAATTTATGCCGTACAGCAAGTGTATAAGGTGTAATTTTGTTTAACATTATTTACGATGACACGATACGCTATTTTTTTTTCCTTTTCTCGGTCAGGTGTTATTGCACTATCTATTTTCTACTGTAATGTAAAGTGGAGTAGATTTATTTTCCTCACGTTACAGGTATCAGCTAAAGCAATTTCATACTTGTAATTCTTGCGATTTCAAATTAATATTCTATACTTTTATATTAGTAATACAAACACAATTTATATGAATTATAATATATTTAATTTCAAAGATGACGCAAAGTTTTCTATATTTTATTTTTGAGGTTGAAATTGCGCCTTTTAATTTATCCCATAGCCCGGCGGATCATTTTCATTTATATGTTATAAATAAATTATATGCTCATTTTCATTCAAAAAAAATTAAAAAAATATCAATTTAAGAAGTCAGCGCCATCTATCCGCGCTGCAGTTTGTACGGAGCGCAAGGAACCACCT
The DNA here is from genome assembly GCA_918317495.1 of Synanthedon vespiformis. Lineage (NCBI taxonomy): Eukaryota > Metazoa > Arthropoda > Insecta > Lepidoptera > Sesiidae > Synanthedon > Synanthedon vespiformis. The sequence goes on from OU906948.1 coordinate 11,010,341, forward strand.
TAAGAGTTCTTAGTGCGGAGGTTCTCGAATGAAGGCCACGTGACCAATAAGTAAAAATTACGAATATACCAAAATAAATCTTGTCCCACTCTATTGAAGTAGATTGAGAGTCTTTCTCCTTCACACATATAAAATAGCTCTTTGTTTCTTACAAGAACATTTGGCTTTGAGCTTTAGAGTTAGTTGCAAGTCAGTAGTTGTAGTAGTTCTGTTCTAACTGCGCCCCTTACTAGTGAATACGAACACGCCTTCCTGCTATATTAAAAGAGACTTATTAAATAATATTATTTACAACGAATTCCATCTTTCATTGATTCCCATAACCCAATACGAAGGAGGTCTATTCCAGCAATGGACGTCTTACAGATGAGATCAAGAAACTACAAAAATTTGGCTTCAAAATGTAATCAGTTTTGTTGATTCGTTATTCTATAACACATTCACAATAAGTATTCTCTGAAGTACACATATTAAATAATACATATAATAGACTAGCTGTTGCACGCGACTTCGTCCCGTTTTCCCGTAGGAATGAAGCATTTTTCCGCGGTAAAAAGTAGCCTATGTTCATCACGGATAATGTCGGCTTCTAATGGTAAAAGAATTTTTCAAATCGGTCCAGAAGTTTCGGAGCCTATTCAATACAAACAAACAAACAATCAAATCTTTCCCCTTTATAATATTAGTATAGATATAGACTGCGAGTGAATTGAATAGGTATGTTTGGAACAATGCATTGATACAACTGCACAGTTCACTTCCTTCGCGTAGCAAAACATACATGTCTCACATTATGCGCTCTAATGCTCTGTGAAGATATAATAATTCATGTTTTGCTCATCATCGAACGTTCTTCCTGATCGTACAACTTCCTTTGTTGAATGAGAGAATTTTCTTCAATTAGATAGACAAGTACGTACATCAATACATCCAGAATGTCTCTTTTCTATCCTTCAATACTATTAATAAATCTGTAAGTGTAGGTATTGTATCCGTAACTCTTAAATAAACGAATTAACTAAGTAATTTTTTATGAAACTTGGTAGATAAATATTTAGACGTACAGGACACAGGATAGGCCACTTTTCTCATCTTCAACGCGGACGAAGTCGCAGGCACCAGCTAGTCTATACTAATATCATAAAGAGGAAAGATTTATTGTTTGTTTGTATTGAATAGGCTCCGAAACTACTAAATCGATTTGTAAAATTCTTTTACCATTAGAAGCCGACATTATCTGTGATGAACATAGGCTACTTTTACCGCGGGAAAATGCTTCATTCCTACGGGAAATCTAAAATAAAAGTAAATACTAGCGGCTTGGCCCTGAATACGCTTTATAGCGCCATCTATCGGATTCGGGTAGAACTGCTTGGTGATATTTTTAGTGATCCACTACACGGTATCTACCGGTATCTTGATAACGCCATCTACTTTTCAACGCGGACGAAGTGGCAGGCACCAGCTAGTATTTAAATAAACTGCCCGATAAGAACCAAACATCACAGGAACCGAAATGTGCAAGTGCATGCCTATGTCAAATCTAGTAATAATAAAATATTTTATAATTGTTTCAGATACAATCGCTTTATCGACTGTTTCTACAACAAGTAAGTAACTTAATTTATGCGTATGTATGTAATAACTTAGTTAATCAATTCACAGAGTCGCTGGGGATGCTGTCACGCGATTCTTATCCAAACTACTTAGGTAGGTATTTGATCAATGGAAAACTAAGAATCTATGTGTACTTTCTTAACTATTACTTTCATATATATTATGTGAATATTCTTGAGATATCGTTTGTAACAGTAGACACATGAACATAACATAAATATAATATAATAACACTAGCTGTTGCACGCGACTTCGTCCGCGTTGAACGATGAAAGGTGCCTTATGTCCTTTCTGGTGTCCCAGACAACGTTTATGAAAAATTTCATGGTGATCGGTTCACTAGTTTTTGCGTGAAACCGTAACAAACAAACAAACTCACATTTACATTTAAAATGTTAGTAAGGATTTACTCGCTGATAATATAACTTCCAAACAGTGAAAGAATTTTTCAAATCGGTCGGAGCCTATTCAATGCAAACAAACAAATCTTTTCTCTTTATTAAGTAGATATATTGGTATAGATATTATATATAACATCTATACTAATATTATAAATGCGAAAGTAACTCTGTCTGTCTCGCTTTCACGGAAAAACTACTGAACCGATCACCATGAAATTTTGCATACACGTTGTCTGGGACACCAGAAAGGACATAGGGTACCTTTCATCCAGAAAAAAGGACTATTCCCGAGGGATCATATAAAAACATAAATAATTGGGCGCCACTGTCGCATGGCGGCGCCATTGTCGTCACAGCGATATGAGATGACATGAGATGACATTACATTGACATGGGATTTTGGTTTTACAATATTCGTGAAAGTCCAGGGAAGGTTTAATCGGTGACAAACATAATTAATAAGTAATGGAAAATACTAAAAACGACAACTTAATTTCCCAATATAAAATGTTCCTAGCTGTGAAACATTATTGATGTCTTGTCTGAAATTGTCACTTGGTTGTCAAATATTTATAGGTGCGTTCAGAATTTTGTTGTAGCATGAGGTTCGATCTCTAAAACAACGTTTGCCCGGGTCAAGCGAGCATATATTTTCTTTTTCAACGCGAACGAAGTCGCGGGCACCCACTAGTATAAAATAAAATATTGATCCCACTTACATTATAAGAGATGCCCGGATGAAATCACCAAAATTCGATAAATTGCTCACACATTAAATTTATTTCATATAAGGATAGGTGATTATGTAAAATCTAAAAACAAATACATCTTTGGAACTCGTCTTGTCTAAATTTGCGAAACCGGATCCACCAGTTCTTGTCTCGAGTCTTGTGATTAGACTCTTTTAGAAGAAAAACCGTTTATTATTTTTTAATCTTTATTAAAATTTGTAAACATTAGTTTTAAATCCTCTCTATTGTAGAAGAGTTCACATAAATTCGCAAGAATGCAAATCAAAACACTTTTCTATATAGTAGTAGCATATAGTAGCTATAGAGTATTATATATAAATCTTTGAAACTTGATTACTTGATTTCTTTACTTGTACAATTATCTTTAGTGCTTTAGACTACCATTTTTGTACGCTATTATGTCACATTTCCTGTTAAATACAGAAAACTTCTCCGACAACTCTTTCCTCGAGAAGTCGGCTTTTCAGTTAACAGGTGATTGCGTAAAATGTCAACTATAATAACCAGACATCTCCGTAAAACCAAAATTAACTCAAAATTGTTGGTTATTACGCACCACATCACGATATCTATACTTCTATACTAATATTATAAAGAGGAAAGATTTGATTGTTTGTTTGTATTGAATAGGCTCCGAAACTACTGGACCGATTTGAAAAATTCTTTTACCATTACAAGCCGACATTATCCCTGATGAACATAGTCTACTTTTTGCCGCGGGAAAATGCTTCATTCCTACGGGAAATCTAAAATAAAAGTAAATACTAGCGGCTTGGCCCGGTATTTAAAAGTATTTTAAAATTCAAAGATTCCAAAAAAAATTCTTCTTTTTTCACTATAGAATGAATAAAATAAACATATGTCAATGGAATGTTAACTATGGAAACAATACAACCTCTTAATTTAAAATATTGCACGAATTAATATGTACCTATATTTTAATTTTTTTATCTTGTTACAATGATTTCATTTTGTATTTATTTAAAATACCTACTTTATTGTTCATTATTTTACGGAATGTAGAACACTAGCATTGATAAGCTCATAATTGTGTAGGCACCAGATTAACAAGAATTATTATATGTCCTATATATTTGTCTCAATGTCGTGAATAATTGTTATTTTTTTAACAAAATGCGGAGGCAGGATGACGGTCCACCTAGATGGTATGTGGCTACCATCGCCTAGAAACAGAAACGATGTTATGCAGGGTTGCAATCGCGCTAGTGATCCTGTGGATGGAATAATGGACTTAGGCAAACTAAGGTTACTGTTGCCACGCGAATTGGAGATTTAAGCTTTTATTGGAATTAAAGAAATGAGGGACCTACCTCCAATCAAAATACCTCAAAAGTTTACAGACCTTAAAAATAAAGTAACCCAATGTTAATACAAATAACCCAATGTTTACTTATGTTATGTTATGTACCTTATAAATAAACAGTAGATACCTACGCGTGACTAACTTAGGTACATATTGTATCACTAGTATAGCCGATGGCCGCGACTTGAAAAAAAAGAAAAAAGTAGACTATCGTGTGTCCTGTACGTCTAAATGTTTTTCTACCAAGTTTCATGAAAATCAGTTAATTCGTTTATGAGTTGAGTTATGGAGGAACATACATACATACATACAATACCTACACTTATAGATTTATTATATTAGTATTAAGTATTGATGACATTATACTATGCGTGCATCAGATGCAAGATTAGGAATTTAAAATGAAATTCAAGATGGTAAAACTGTTTTTATGTGAACCCGAAAAACGTCCAAAATGGGGTAACCATTTCGGAATGTTTTATGATCGGATGAAATTGTAAATATCGTGTTTTGAACAACAAAATCATCAAGGAGTTATTAACACTCATGGTTGACTTCGAAAATTGAGCTTTAAAACGACTTAAAAACTGTATTTACATGCAAATATTCTGATTTCAGACGTGCAAAATGTAGTGTAATAATAATGTTCCACTTTCACTACACTGTTTAATACATAACAGGTGTGAATTTACGGACGTAACTCGGTTCACTAATTAATTGCTGTTACATTTCGCTCACAATTTTATTTTTATTTAATAAAAATTAAAAAAAAACCATTACTTTAGTCAAAGTCGAAACCTTTCTCCTTAAATCGATTCGAAGCGAGATAAGGTAATTTAATTGTAATGAATTTTGATAAGTATGTGCACATTTCAAGCATTGAAGTAGAAAGTCTCCTTCCACTTGGATCCACATAAATATTATTCAAGTTATTTATGTATTGTAGAATAAAGTTGTATGTTAAGATGAAACAAGTCGGCGGCCCTAACTCATCGGTCTCATGTCTAAAATGCGTCCTGTCTCACACAGCACAAAGCGCGGGAAGAGTTCTCGACCGATACGCACAATCATTCTTGTAAAGAACGTTGACGAAGATAAATGTTTTGTAAAAACTTACGTCGAATAAATGATTTATTATTATTATTATTATTATCTTTCAATTTAACTCGTCTCCCCCTCGAAAAGCCAAAATGAGGGGGAGACGGTGTTACCCCCGACAGAAGCACAGTCGGTCGGGGTTCAGGGCGACAACGACAGAAACCGACGCACGATCCTGGCTGTATCGAGCAGCACCGCTCTCTGCATTTGGGCCGGGAGAGAACCGCCACGGAATCCCAGCCGCTTCAGGTTATCACTGAGAGCGGCCGGGATCAAACCATTGACGGATATAACGACTGGGATGATTTCAGCGGACGCAACAGCCCACATGTCAACGATCTCGTGGGCCAAGTCGAGGTATTTCCTCTTCTTTTTGGTTTCGGCCTTCACGAGACCGTCATCATGAGGGATAGTAACGTCCACTAAAAACACCCTCGACTGCGCCCGGTCCATCAACACGATATCAGGTCTATTCGCTAAAATAGTCCTATCCGTGATGATGGGCCGGTCCCAATAGAGCTTGGCACGGCTGTTCTCAAAAACTGGTTCCGGTGTATACTTGTAATAAGGCATCCTCTGCTCAACGAAGCCGTATTTCAGAGCAAGTTCCTGATGCAGGATTCTGGCTGCTTGGTTGTGTCTATGCAGATACTCAGTGTTGGCAAGCGCGGAACAACCGGAAGTAACATGTCGGAGAGTCTCTCCGGGATGGCGACAGGCTCGACATATGTCTTCTGTGCCATCCTTTATTATGTACCTTCGGTAATTCCGCGTCTTGACCACCTGATCCTGTATCGCACAGACAAAACCCTCAGTTTCTCCGAAGAGATCACCGAAGCGCAGCCAGTGCACGGAGGCTTTACGATCAATATGAGGCTCGTGGAGAGCCTTGTAAAACCGTCCGTGCAACTCCTTCTCCTTCCATACGGCCTCCCTGGCAGAGGTGCTTGGTATCACCGGATCACGCCATCGCCCATCGGATAAAGATAACGGGGTGAGTCCATTGTCACATTCTACAACCGCCCTACGCAATACGCCACCCGAATCAGCTAGGAAGAAATTCGTAAGGTTGTACATCTCGCGGTTGTGCATGGTCTTGGCGCATAATAAGCCACGACCACCACACTTCCGCGGGATATACATCCTCTCGACCGATGGTTTCGGGTGGCGCATTCTGTGGGAGATCAAAGTTGTGCGGACTCTTCTATCCAGGGCGTCTAATTCGGTCTGAGACCATCTAAGCACGCCAAACGTGTAGAGGAGAACAGGCATGACCCAGCCGTTAAATGCCCGAACCTTGTTAGCGCCAGACAAATAGCTCCTAAGAACTTTTGTAAGGCGCTCCCAAAATTCTTCGCAAACCGACTGTTTCACAGCCCCCTCCACTACACCTAAAGATTCCGACATGCCCAGATATCGGTACGTTTCAGCCTCGGAGAGTGACCTCATCTGCCCCGGGCCAACCTCGACATCAGTCGAATGTATAACCCGTCCCCTCTCCACATGAAGGATCCCGCACTTGTCGAATCCAAACTCCATCCCTATGGAGTCGCTGAAATCTGTTGTTAATTTCAGCAGCTCTTCCAGTTGATGAGCGTTTGGCGCGAACAATTTGAGATCATCCATGTAGAGAAGATGCGACATCCGATGGCCTCCTCTCCGAAACTGAAAGCCCAGCCCTGAATCCTCTAAGATAGTACTGAGAGGGTTCAAAGCCAGGCAGAACCAAAGTGGGCTCAGACAATCGCCCTGGAAAATGCCCCTACTTATTCGTATCCGATCAGACGTGTCGGTCATCCGCTGACCTGAAAGACTAAGCATGGTACTCCATTGCCCCATACATGCCCCAAGGAATTGTCGAGTCGCACCATCAACTTTGTACAACTCGAGAACCCTCAAAAGCCATGTATGGGGAACCGAGTCAAATGCCTTTTTGTAGTCAATCCAGGCAGCGGAGAAATTACGACGATTGCGTTTTACCAGTCTGGAAACAGCCGTGTCGATGAGTAGCAGCTCCTTGCTACCGCGACTACCGCCCCTACATCCATTCTGAGCCCCTGACATAATATTATTTTCGGCAATGTGCCGATATATCTTAGAGCTCAGAACCGATGTAAGTGTCTTATAAATTGTGCAAAGACACGTAATAGGGCGGTATTTAGATGGATCCGCGGTAGCACCATCCTTTGGAGCTAAATGAGTGACCCCCGTAGTCAAGAATTCCGGGAGTGCTCCGATGCTAAGAGCCTCCTGGAATTGACGAGCAAGGGTAGCATGGCTTCGCCAAAACCCCTTCAACCAGTAGTTGTGCAGTCCGTCCGGTCCCGGACTTTTCCAGTTCGGGGCCTTACGGACCGCAGCAACTACGTCATCCTCAGTGATGGTGATGGGGTTCATCGGTCTAATTGTAGCACATGCACCCTCCACTGTCTCTATCCAAGAGCCCTCTGCATGGGTAACTGGTTGCGACCACAGGTTTCGCCAAAATGCGACAGTTTCTGCCTGATTTGGTCTTGGACCAGTCACTCTGCCATCGGAACACTCCAAACTTTTGTAGAATTTCTTTTGGTCACTCATGAAGAGGCGATTCTGTCGGTACCTCTTTACCCTTTCTGAGTACCGCCGTATACGCTTACCCCAAGCTGCGATCTTCTGCTTCAGGTCGTCGATGCGCTCTGTCAGTTTTCGAGGCATATCCGGATGAGAAAGATTAACTGTTTCCCCCGAAAACGCCTCCCTCACAAAGCGCACCACTCTCGGTCTGGTATTACCCGACCTGAAGCTGGTCAGTTTGCCGATGAGGACTCTGGCCCAAGCGATACGGCTTTCGATCCGACGATGCCAGGCCGGGATCTCATTACAACGAGTCACTCGACCCGGCGTATGTACTTTAGCGCCGACTATCCGACAAACTGCTATAGCCGCGCCAAATAGGATCGAATCCGTATCACCAAGGTCCATACTGCTCTCTAAATACGAGGGCAGCATGTTATTTAAAGCCCCAACGACATCCCGAACCTTTACGCAAAGAGGTACTCGGGGCAAGCGCGGCCTCATTTCAAGAGGTGTTCGGCGGTACTCCAAAATCGCCTCTTCTAACGTGCCACTCATCCGCTCTAAATCTTGGATAACTGTTCCTTCCTCGTCATTCCGAACAACATTTACCTCCTCATTAAGAGAAGGTTGGGGGGAGACCTCCCTTGTTTGCTCGGAATCCAATTCAGGAACAGCCTCGCGTCGCAGTCGCTCGAGTTCGGTTACACTAAAAAGCCCAGAGCGCTGTATAAACCGAACCCTATCCGACAGGTTTTGTTCCGTCACGGTAACCCCCGGCTCCAATTGCAGAAATTCTTGGTGCATTTGGGCTCGATACCCCGTGCCGCCGGTAATTGCTGATGTCGCCCTGTAAAAAGCGCGCATGGCGTTTAAATTCATGTTAGTACTCCACGCCATGCGTCTTCTTATTCCACCAGTAGCGGATGCCGAATTTTGGGTCGTAGAAGACCCTGTCGGCACCAAGCCATCTGGTGGTGATGACGAATTGGAGGGCAGGGTAGGTGGACCACCCACACCTCTTATCACACTGGCTCGCCCTCTGCCACGTCCAGTGCCAGTGTTTGTCCTGGACGTGCCCCGGCGACCCCCGGGTAGCGACCCTATACGTGTTACTCTTTGATTCGTCATCATATTTATTGGGCTGTGTACATCGGGGGGCGCCCATTTCCCCGATGGGACCGTTTGAAACTGTCTAGTTGGAATCCCACAGACACGGTTCCAACATCTGTGAGCGGAGAAGTCCCTAACCCTAGGATGAGTAAGGATGACTAATTGCAACTATGAGGCAGCTATGTCACATTAGTTGCCTCACCGTTGGGCGATGGGGTCGTCACATCCCTACGCCTTATTATTATTATTATTATTATTATTATTATTCATACCAAAAATAAAATCACAAACAGACCCTTGGGCCAACGCTTTTTTTGACAAAACTACTGCATATATATATTTCGTGTAAAGTTATTTCAACTCTTGAATAACTAATCAATGTTTATATGTAAAGTATTTTAGAGTTTTTGTAAACTAGAGTGACCTATTCAACCTCAAAGTTGCATTAAAACTTGTGTTAAAATATGGATTTTTCAAGGATCATATCTTTTAAATTAATACTTTTTTTTAAGTATGTATACATTCGAACCTAGTTAACGATAAGATAAATCGGTATCATGCTTACTTTTGTAAATAAAACATAAAACAGCGGAGTAATTAGGGTTCTACGTTTGTATGAAGGAAAACTGACTTGTATTACCTTAAGTTATTATTAAAATATGAATACATATCCACTCTGAGTTTAGCAGTAAAATCATTCAGCAGTTCGGTATGTAACAAGAGACATATTTATGTCGCGAGCGTAAATGCAAATAAACAGGACTGGTTAACAATAATATGTAGATATAAATCTATGCCCTATCAAGTTGACTGAGCGCATTCGAGTTCGCTGAACTTCAGTTCACTTTCCCCGACTAAATAAATGTTCCTGGGTGCAACCTGACTACATAACATAACCTTTTACACTTAATTAACGACACCGGTCCACGCCTTCTTGCCTTTGCCTTTGACTTGAATGGTGAAAATGTAAATAAATCGCCATGACTAAACACAGCATTTGTATGGCTCCCAGAAGAAATAATTCTTTTAAGCTTGTATTATGGGATAACCATGTAAAGAACAGATCATAGTCAACTTTGAAAGAACTGCCATGAAAATGAACTTCTTAAAGTTGGCTCTGGTTTAGATCGGACAAGCAGTAGCAGGGCAAACAGCTTTTCGGTGTCTTACCCTTTGGACCCACTAGTTTTGACCCGCTTGACCCACTTTTAAATGCCTGTCTGACCCACTGTGGGTCAAAACATTTTTTTTTAATAAGAGGAAATGTTCTATTATGTTTCGCTAAGTGAATAAAGGATACCAAAGCCCATTTCCTATCCCTCCTAATCTCTTATCCTAATCTTGCTAAGGTCGGTAGAGCACTCGCAGCGCATAAGGGTTGTTTTTTGTAAATTGGCGACGGTAGCCAGTAGCTACCTACAATCAAGAGAACCGTCAGCTTGACTGTAAAGCTTAAAAAAATATAATAAAAAAAAATATAAAAACAATTAAATGACGTCAACAAGCAATAATTTATTAACTAAAGTTAAAACGAATATATATGTGGTCATGATTAGTGGCGTGTCGTTTACTCCATTTTTTTCAAATATTTCTCAATCGCCATTGCACAATCACACCCGTTGATTCTATTGTTGCTGCATTTGTAATTACTACATGTGTAAAATCTGTGTACCTGTGTAAAATCCATAAAGTGTGTTACGAAGTCTTAAAGTAGTTTGATGTACATAATACGATAAATCGAGGGCCGCCACGCTTTGAATGGGTTTATTGATGACTTACTTTACAAATTTTTTTTTTTTTTCAATTTTTCTAGACTGCTTAAAAATACAATACTCTTGTAATTTTACCTTTCCGACCTCAATCTTAGAATGAAAGTTAAAAATAGTGCACCGCATGCATTCAATGCATGACTCAGACTTAAATCTAGGTTGATTCATATTGTTTCAATAGTATTGCTGCTTCAATATATTAATAATTATATTTTTTTCTTATTTACACACAAAAAAATACAATTATTATTATAATATTACATAATATATTTATTTTAAAAATACTAGCTGCTGCACACGACTTCGTCCACGTAACTTTATAAAATATAGCCTATGAATATGTTACTCGCTGATAATATTACCAACAGTGAAAGAATTTTTCAAATCTGTCCAGTAGAGCCTACTCAATGCAAGCAAACAAACAAAAAATCAAATCTTTTCTTTTTATAATATTAGTACTTTATAGATCAGGTCGTCGGTCCCCAAATAAAAGAAACTTTTAAAATATCTAACTAAAATCTCTAAATAAATTGTGCTTTTACTCTGATGTAAGTATTTCAATTTGTAAATTACACTTTCAATTTGTTTTAAGGAAGGAAACCTTATATCCGGTGAATCCGCGTCACTAGCCAGGTTTCCTGACTATCATAACGCGTGTAATATTACACCTAACACTTCTTATATTACATGATGAAGTTAAAGCGTAACGCTTGCTAAGAAGCGCCCACGGCTATGTCTACCTTTTGCTGCACAATGTCGACATCTATGGAGCAACGTTGAGCGTTTGTCGCATCAACGAGGGTCCATTATTAGGACCTCATTAGAATCCCATTGAGTGTGAAGCAAATAAATTACAAAATGTCAAAGGTGTCGGAAGAATCTTCTATGTTTTTACGCATATACTTAGGTATTTGTTATTTTGTTATTTGTAAATGTAACCTAGATAATATGCTGAGCTTAATAAACCTCATCGGAAGACTAAATAAACATTTGTCGGGTATTAACAAACCAAAAAGACACAAGCTATATAAGTTTGTGTATAATTTTTATCTAAACATAAATTTAGATAGGGCCCCATCAAAAGAATTTGCCAGTCTCATATGAATGGCCAGCGGTATAATATTTCGTGTGGTGAGTCGTCGGCCGTACGAATGAAGAGAACGACGCGGCTTTTGAATTGCATATCTCCACATTTCAAGATGGTTTTTGAATGAATAAGTTGTGTTTTACATTAGTTCCTCTACTACTTTTGTAGAAAAACCGATATGCGATTTAGCATAGAAAATAGGAATATAATACCAGTAACAGTAACAGTTCGTAGCTCTATGGATTGTTAACTCGCCAGACGATTCCTTTGGCAATGAATGAGTTAATATTTAGCTAACGGACTTCTATCTTATCATCGTCATCATACGCCTCTGTCTCTTCACTGTTGGATATAGGCCTATCTCAAGGTTCGCCACGACGCACTGTCACTATTCAAGCAATGCCTTTCAAATCGTCTGTCCACCTGGCCCCAGGGCGTCCCACCCAATTCGTACCCTTCATTCGAGTTTTCGTCCACCCCGTCGATTATTCGCTCTGCGACAGATGTAAACGACCAATTGCTACTTCAGCTTGCAAATTCCTCAGCTTTGTCGACAACTTTGATTTTTGACTCCAACAAAGAAACTCCTTGTTACTCGCTGAATGACTTTGAACTTATGGGCCAGTTCTGCTGTGAGAGACCTGTACTGGTTAAATATGAAATCGGACTAAAACCTACGTATAAGTAGGGGAGAGTGTGTATGAAAGAGCCAGGTTTTGAAAGCCTTATTCATACATTCTTCATACGTCTTGGGAGAAATAGCATTGGCACTTTCAAAGCCTGACTCTTTTATACATATCCCCTTATGTGTCGTATTGACACAAGCAATTTCATAAGTTTACAAATGCTGTCCTATCGACCTTAAGGTGCGTTCTCGCATTCCTTACTCATCACAATACACATACTGTAATTTCACGGTAGTCCTTTTTAAGGATGGTTACTATAGGTCTTCTAAGTATAAGGCTGCTCAGTTTATAACTGCGGATAACAGTGTCCACTGCCACCAGCTACTATTGTCTCAAAATATGCAATACGTGCAAACTGCTTTGTCGAGTATACTACCTTTGTTCAATTGTTTTTGTTCAAAGTATTGTTAACACGGTCAATGCTGTGCTGTTTGAAAATGGAAGTAGCGACATTAAAACGACAGCTGCACAACTTGTGGGTGTATTTGTAGCAAAAACTTCCATTATATTAGGGGTGGATGGATGTCGAAATATAATAATTATTATTTCGCCATTCTGTGTAGATCATATTCCATTTCAATTGACGAGATGTTTTACAGAATTTGAAAAATCTTACTAAAGTGTATTGCATTTTATTTCAAAATCTGTCCATTACTGTTCGAGTTTCTTCATTACAAACATTCAATCATAGACTAGCGAAGCCTCAGTATCATCCCATATTATAAAACAAAGTCCTCCACCGCGTCTGTTTGTCTGTCTGTCTGTTCGCGACAAACTCTCTACTGCACCGATTTTTATGCTGTTTTCACCAATGGATAGAGTGGTTCTTGAGGAACGTTTTACTATATAATTAACAAAGTCACTCGGGCGAAGTCGCGGGCAGCAGCTAGTATTATATAAATATATTTTTTCTGCAACTCGTAACGTAAGTATTCGTTTATCGCTCTTTCCATTATTGAAGACGGTATCAAAATTCCTTGGTTGATTAAAGAACAAGCTAGCGGTGAAACAGACTGAGGCGGACAACTACTTTAGAATACTTTAGATAGATATTGATGACTCCGTAACCATAAAATAATTGATAAGTTAATACGTTTGTACCTTTCTCTAGCTAGTCTAATACAAAGCAATGAATGAAGCAAAGTGATTCTACATACGATGGCGGCGAAGTGTGTGAGGTAAGCCAGAATGATTGGCCTACATACCAATAGCCCTGGTATGTACATCGCGACAATCGCCGGCCGACACCGGTTACTTAAACTATTGTTCATTATCATTATACCACAATACCCTTTGGAATCATCGAAGGTCATGTATAAAAATATAATATTGATTTGTTTACCAAACCATCGATTCAATTGAAAGTTTTTCGTTATGAGTACTTAACTAGACAGACGCTACTACCCAATTTATAACTTCTTTGGGCGCGTTGGAAAAAACCATTGAACTCGCGACCCTGTTACCGTAACCGACACCTCTGTTGACAATTATAAAAGAATTGTTCAAGTTTTAGGTACTTTCCGAAACGCAGTGTGCCCTACTACTATTAAGATACTCCAGACTAGAGACAAAATCTAAAATAGATGATTTCCAAAGTTTGCCATTTTGGGAATCGAACCCGGAATACCTGAGTCTGAGCGTGCTTGTGGCTTGAATGGCTTTTAACCACTCAACCAATTGGCTCGTCAAATTGTGGACATTTATCGATAACTCGGTAACATATTATGTTCAATAACCACCACAAATTGAATCATTAAGTATTATTTTGTAAAAAAGAAATATTGACGCTTAAGGCCATTTGCACTAAATATATCGTATTTTTTTTAAATGTCAAATAACTGTCAGCATTATAAAGCATAACGGAAACAAGGAATTACAAGCGTGTGTGTAATAATTGAGATAAACGGTGGTACTAACGTGCATTGTCAATATACAGTAGCCTTAAACTGTCACATCAGGTTCGAGAATTAGTCATAAAAACGCTATAATAAAGTCGAATCAACTCATGAGAAATATATCTAGTTATAACTATGATGCCTGCGACTTCGTCCGCGTTGAAAAACAAAAAAGGAGTGTCGTCTAAATGTTCCCATACGTCTAAATGTTTATCTACCAAGTTTCATCGTTTAAGAGTTATGGAGGAACATACATACAATACCTACACTTACAGATTTATTATTAGTATTGATGATGACTGATATTGATTGATATTGATTGAATATTGAATAAATGAATATGAATGAATATAATGAGATTATGATGATAAAACTAACCGAGCTTCCCACAGGTGTTTGAAAAAATGTTTCCAGATGTTTGAAATAAGAATAACTTATTTCAAGTGCCTGGGAACCAAATAGATTTTGTAGGAATATGTAAAAATCTGTTTTTACTTGCAATAATTGACTGGGGTTATCTTCTTTGTCTCAGCTGACCTCCTCTTTCTGTTTCTTCGCTAATTTCAATACTTAAAAAACCCATTTTGATACAGTTTTCACTATAGAAAGAGCTATAAACGAGGAAGCTTTGTGCATATTATTTGCAAAAAAAATTGCATCCATGCGAAGTAGTATCTAGGTAATAAAAAATTGAATACAAAGTTGTGCAAATGCTCTTCTTGAAAATTTTGAAAAAAGAAATCTGTAATTGATATTAAATTGCACAGCAAATTAATGTTACTTCGTTGTGTGCCACTTACGAGTGTGAAAAATACAAATATTTATGAAAAAAGAAAGTTCTACTTACTTGAATGCACTTAGCGTTTAAATTTTTCTATAAAAAGGGGAAAATTAAAAATGTTACAAACAGTGTATTACGGACTGACCGAATGACCTACTGGGTACATAATTGCTTTGCCCGAGGTCAAAACTTTTAGAATACCTATATATATATATATAGCCTTAGTTACTGTAAATAGCCGAGGTAAAACATTATACAAATATATAAGACCTTATGTGAAAATTTTAATATATTTTTTTATTATAAAGAGTTACGATGCTCAATGGAGTACCGTGTCTAACAAAGTTTCCCTAATTTTTGTGCCCACATATTGTGTGCCTAACGATCCCAGTATGGAACTAGCGATCATCTGTCGTAGTTGTTGACGAGTACATATACTTTGGTATAAACAGTCCAATTAAATAGATCCAATTATATCACAAAATTAATCTAGAATGTGTTAAAAATTCCCAATCTCCTTACGGGAATAATCGTCTGCCTTATAATAATAACACATACTTAAGAATTAAATAACTGACTGTTTCATTAGTCGGGATGAAGCAATTTCTGTTTGATTTTGCAAACAGATGCAATTCTCCAATTGTACCGAGAATTTAGTTATATAATATGAACTAAGGTCCAAAGTAAGTAATTATATGGTTATAAGTATATCAATACTAATAATAAATCTGTAGGGGTCGGTCATGGAGTAATTTACTTTGTTTTCAGAAATATCGTGTATATAGGCTCTAATCTCTATACATGATACTGAAACTAAATTGACGATTTTAAGATTTTTTTTCTGTAGGTAGGTTCCTCCATCACTCAAACAAGTTAACTGATTTCATGAAACTTGGTAGATTAACATTTAGAAGTACGGGACATGTGATAGGCGACTTTTTGTCTTTTTTAATGCGGACGAAGTCGCGGGCAACAGCTAGTATACTTAATATATATTTTTTATTAAATATAAATTTTATTGCTATTATAATCGCACCTAGTAATCTAATGGATATTATTATTATATAAGTGTCAGGACAGCAGTCATAATGCGAGTGGAGCATAACCCATAAATTTGCGGCTGTGACGTAACCACCCCCTTATAGAAGACCACCTTGAAATAACAGCATACGTGATGTTTGGTTTTGGTGAGTGAATGTTAAATTTCGGACCCCATTCGGGCTTAAAAATAATATAACATTTTTGGAGTTTACTCCTAAAAATCGATATAATACTAGCTGCTGCCCGCGACTTCGCGCGCATAACTTTGTAAATTATGTACTATGTATAACCTTCATAAAATAGCATAAAACTCTCCTAAAACAGCATGAAAATCGGTGCCGTAGTTTTTGAGTTTATCGCGAACAGAAAAACAAACAGATAGACAGACGCGTGAGGATATAATGAAAATTTATGGGAGTAAAAACCGAATTGTCACACGAATGCGTTATGTTATAATATGCGTTACTATTTTTTACAATATCTTAGAATATTTCTGAAATTTCAGTGATATTGCGCCATTTACACAATATTATTTTTTTTTTTTTAAAAAAAAAACAGTTTCTTTCGGCGTGTTTGAATTGGGAAAAATTAAATTTTATAATCGTACAAATTTTTATGCGCGAAATTCGACGCTCTATCTCGACTGAAGTTCGCTAATTATTATTTATCATAATATATTATCATTTTAATTGATTCACATACAATATTATTGTATGTTTAAATTTCCATTGAAGACTTCATTATTAACTACTTAGTGTAACTTTTAATATAGCGAGCAGTGTATTGCTATTACATATAAAATAAAGGCCTATAGTAAACTCTACAGTTGATCAGAACAACAGCCTATTCTAAACAGAGACTGGCGAATGAATGAGACAGACCGGTCTCGACAAGGCGCGCGAACACACGCCACTTAATTTCACGTTCTCTATTTTAAAATATTTCACCAAACTGTTTTGTTACCACATGCAGTGAATTTTATTATAACTCATACTAATATCTAATAATAAAACAGTTTAATCATCAAACAGTGACTGTGTTGTGTCTGTGTTTCCTGTGGTTTTTTTTAACGAGTTTCAAAGATGTTAACATCAATGATTACTTATTAAAACCGTTGGATTTATGTTTTGGATGTTTCGAGGTATGGAAACTTTCCTTTTAAGTTGTTTATGGGAATTTTCTTTTTAAATGCAAATAGGTACATATTATGAATAAAGTATAAATTTTATGCTCGTATAGTATATCCGATCTCCAATAGATTATATATGTCCAATGTTTGGTCAAACATTTGTACAAACACGTCCATGTGTTTGTACATAATTTCAATAAACAATGCAACCTTATTGCAACCTAATTTATGTTCGCTCAGTCAGCCGAGTCTCTATCTACTTCTATTTGCATTATGCAATTAACTACTAAAATTACTTTGGAATTTTAATATTAGTTGTCGATGCATCGATATCTATTATACCTAATTATATTCTATACTATACAATAAAGTTATTGTATAGCTTTTGCCCGTGACTTCTTCTACGCACTTCGTCTTTTTCTAAGGTGTTGAAACATTTATTCAGTCTATTGTTGATAGTATATTTTTGTAAGGCATTGAATATTTCATTTTGGTTTTATTTTTATATAAAAAATAATAATATAATTTTGTATTAATTTGTAAGTAAGATGATCACACAAAATGGCTAAAAAATCTGAACTGCCTAAAAAAATGTCAATAAATATCCAGGATTTATTTTCTTTGATAAATTCGTATTTGATTAATATTTTTAAAATTACCCAAACATTTATTTTTGTTATATTACGCTTTAGAGTGCCATAAAGTATCAAAAATCGTTTTCAATTACATTCTCAATAGAGAGTTTTTAGACTGAAAAAAAATATTTAAATAATAAATTTGTATATAGAAATCCGTTTCATAGAGAAAAATATTTTCTCCAAATACCTATTTTATGGTGAAATGGTTTTCCAAAACAGACCACACAATGTTTTCATAGTATCGTATAAGTATTCAGTAATTTACGATTGAGGATGATGATGAAGGATAAATAAGGCACTAAAAATTTTGTTTTAGATACTAATTGGTAATTTAGCATTTTATTCACACTTAACTAATACCACATTATAATCGCTTGTATAGAGCTAGATAAGAAACATCGTTTGTTTGTTTATACACGCGTAGGTGACCTTGAGTGCAGATTTCTTATCAGTTTTAGCAAAGAAATTATATTACTTACATCATACCTACTTGCTATAAGTTATTATTCCACTGTATTAAAAAATACATGAAAATGGCAAAGCAAAGCACAAAAATTAGTAAAATAATTAGTAATGTAATGACCATGTTTTCTATAACCAAAACTTAAATAAAAACAGTATACAATTTATCCCGGTAGGTGGCGCTGCGGTCGGGTTACAATTATTTTTCAGGTTTAAAAACAACCTCTTCTTGATTGGCTATTATATTATTAACAAAAGTATTCCAAATTCAAGTTATTATAAGAACTTATAATAATGGGAGAACATTTCTTTATTTTTTTACTAGCCGCTGTCGAACGGTTGCATTTTATCTGCAAATTAAATACATACACAAAGCTTCCTCGTTCATCACTCTTTGCATTAGTGAAAACCGTATCAAAATCCGTTGAGCGGAGAATGAGAAATTAGCGGAGAAACAGAAAGAAGATTTACATAAGTAGTACTAGATTTCGATTAGATTAGATATTATTAGTATTAGATGGTAAAAACAAAATCCTATATCCCTAAATACTTAAATCAATTTATAGATAATACGTGCGTTCTTAATCTGTCTCAATAATCTTGTAAACGATGAATTTTGAAGTTCAAACTTCAAAATTCAAAATATTTCAAAGGCACCTAGAGATTTATTCTTCAAGAAAATATCCTAAATCTTTTCAAACTCCTTACTCCTTGCTACACAGTTGGTTGTTGGCCAAGAGCAAATATCTAATAAAAAAGGGTTGTTGTGTAAAAAGTTACGCGAGTGAAGTCGCGGCTCACCTCTAGTATAAACAGTAATAAGATTACAAAAAAATGTACGAAAGAAACTTTATTAATAACGTTTAGAAAAACGTTTAAATGTAATATCTTACGAGTATATTGTGGGCTGCAATCTGCAATAATTAAAAACCAAAGTGGTAGTACTCGGTGAGGGCCAAACGTTCATACATCCGGCCATTTTATTGATCTATACAACCGCAACAACCTTGGTTTCCTTATTGTGCGTTTCCTTGTATTGCAAACACTTGGCACGGAGTAAGTTGGTGCTCCTAGCGTTTAAATAAAGATTAAGTAATTATATAGTCTTTGAAAATTGAAGCGTGGACCAGAAGCTTGCCTAGCGCTTTCAGAGCTTTTTTTACCATTAGAACAGTATACCAAAAAATTAGCATAAACAATACATGTTTTCAAAATGACATTAATTTATTAATCGGTGCAGAATTCATATGACAATTATTTAGAAACAATTTTTCAATAGTAGTCAAATTCTACTTACTTGTGTTTTATTTTTTTTGTGGAGTTTTAATTAGGAAAACGAAAATTCTAAACAATACAATTAGTTTTTCATATGTTTAAGTATAATTTCTATATATTTTTAAACCAATTGAGTCGTCTATTTCATGTAAATTCTTCATTAAACAATGCAATATGCATTGTTTAGCGTTTGTTTCCACCTTAACGTCTACTTTTAGTTTAAATATTACCTATGTTATATTAATATCTATTAATTTATTATGTTATGTTATTAGTTACTATATTATTAATATCATAACATTCATATTTTTTAACTCAGGTTTAAATAAATCAAATGAATCGCGACCATAAGTCTGGAACTAACTCGAGTGGAGTAAGAGTAAGGCAGATATGGTCGACTGTATAAATAAATAAATAAAAAAAGATAATGTTTATATTTTTAATTTTTTTTTAATTCTTCATAAATTTCGAGCGTTTTCGGCCATTTCATAGACTAAACTTGTTGGGTACCTAAGTTAACTTATTGAAAGTTTTTATCGAATCGTAGAGTGAAAGTTTAAACGTAAAATTACATAAAATGTTGTAAATTTGTTCATTTACATATTAACATAAATGTTTGTTTATCATAAGTTATTGACTTTTTATCATTAACTATTACGATACTTTCGACATATTATTATAAAGATAAAATTCTAAAAATCGTCAATTTAGTTTCTGTATCTTGTATACTCCACGACGACCCTTACAGATTTATTATTAGTATTCATGATTATGTGAGTTTATTATTAGTATTCATGATCCAACAAACCTTTATGTATGCCCTTTAATAGTATACCTTAGCTCGTAAATAATAAGATAATAAGATGATCGCCTGCCGATGTTGAGAGCTCAAGCTCATGTACCGTTATTAGCAACAGTTATTTAAACTGGGCAATGAGGTGGCTCAGTTTAGTCAATAAAAGAAAACTCTATGGTCAATATGCGACCTTCGTAGTTCTTTGTTCGAATTTTGAATTCTTTGATTCGTTTAGTCTAATAGGTTTGTTTATATTATGTTGTTACTTGCATTGTCACTTTTAAATAAAAGAGACAATGCACTAATATGTTAATCTTTTGTTTTTGTAAATTAATATGTGACAGATAAACGGACAGACTTATTATTAAATTGGATGTCCCCAACCGGAAATAGGTTAGTTATAAATTGAAGAGCCAGTCTCAAAAAAAAAATCGACTCAAAATAACATAGGTTTCGTTGAAACAAATGTTTTTATGCAAAGAAAATTCTCTGTTTATAATTTTTCTTTTTCCTTTTACACCAAAGTTGTATGGGTATCTCTCTCGCAGTACATTATTTTAATGTTCGAGAAAGGTTCGAGATGGTTAAAATATTACATAACTCTCTTCTCTCAAAATTCTATTAATTTTCGCATCAAAATTTATCTCAACTTAATAGTATTTTAACTATTTAGTTAATAAGTCAAAAGGCCTTCTTTTGAGAATAGAAAACCGCAATTGAAAACGAAAATTGTGATTAACAAATCATCGCAATTTTCTTTATTCCTTTCTATTGAACCTGAGAAATTGAAAATCCTTGTCGACAAAGAAGGTGATGCACATTTTCCGAATATGATTGTTGGTCGAATAATTAAACTGTTCTTAAGAAACGTCGTTTATAAGACTTACTGATGACAAAATAGAAGGTATTTCTCCTTATTTGGAGAGATAGCTTCTAATTGGAATTGGAGTCCTTCGGAATCCTGTAACGTATTGGAATTTTCGTGAAATACAAACTGTCTATTTAGTTCTCGTCACGTATTCAGACGACTTTCTAAGAGGTTTGTACGCTGCACGCGTCTAACCATCCATTTCTTACAATACAAACTAAATCGGTAAATTAATCTAAATGTTCACCACACACACCTTATGTAATGTAACGAACAATAAAAAATCCACTATTTATAACCTTCGACACACTTCCTTCTTTGTGTTTTTATAGAGTTACCTCACCGAAGACGATTTTATTCTATAATGAGTTTACAACATACTTTTTCATTAAAAATGTTTTTTGTTTGCCTTTTATTAAATATTCGTCCGCGTGGAAAAGTATAAAACGCCATAGCCGCTAGTATTTACTTTTATTTTAGATTTTTCATAGGAATGAAGCGTTTTCCCGTGGTAAAAACTATGTTCATCACGGATAATGTGGGGCTTCTAATGGTAAAATAATTTTTCAAATCGGTCCAGTAATTTCGGAGCCTATTCTATACAAACAAACAAATCTTTCCTCTTTATAATATTAGTATAGAAGTATAGATTTCGGTATGGTGTTGCTGAACGTGTCTGTGGTTTAAGATGGCTTCGGGAAATATGTGAGACTATAGGAAAGGGTTGAAATATAATGTGACTAAATGCCAATTTATGATATTTTAGATGGCAATAGCTAAAAGTCCTTATTATATAAGTTGCTAGTACCTGTGCTGTGCGTCTAAATGGCATTTCCAAATGACAGGACTAAATGTCTAAATTACAGGACCAGTTTAGGTATTTAGGGCATGGAGTCACGGCCGACTAAGACAGTGCAATATTGAGGCGGAACACAAGAGCATTTTATAAAAATGTAGATGATATTGTTAATGTATGGAATTTTCAACTATAATAATGTAAAACATGTGAGAAATTAAATTATTTTTTATTTGATGCAATTTTTTTTTACTTTATACGAAATTTATTTACTTATTTAAAAAACAGGAAACTAAAACATCGACAATTTTTCCTTATTTCTTTAATATGTTCGCGGATTACTTTCCTTAGGAAAATATGAGTGGCTTTCACAAATAAATACTTACGTAGCTATTACTTATCTTTCGTGAATGGAAAACGCGTAAGGTATAATTGCATATATTTATGCCTTTGTCAAGTAAGATCAAGTAGGGTCAAAGCATCCAGAGAACTTTCACTCGAATAACATTCACTACATACACCTTAAAAATAATTATATTTTACAATTAAATTCGAAATTAACTAAGTATAGGTCTACCACGTCTACCAACATCTCATGGGATACAAAATTTAATTTTTAATTTAATTCTGTTTAATTTTTATTTGTCTTTAATAGGAATAGAGGAATAGACATATTAAGTATTTAACTATACGAGGTTTAGACCTAAATAATTATGATTTCATTAATTTTTTTAATACCATCAGATCTGGTATACTTACCACTAACTGGCATTGTTCTATTTTCTGAGCAATCGACTAAAGACAAGAAGTTAAGAATAAAATATTATCTAGTCTTAAACTTTAACAATGACAAGGGAGTTCTAAAAAACCGTCCTTATTGATGTGCTAAAAATATTTTTATCTTAAAACTTTTTAAAAGTGCTGTGTTACTGTAGTATTTACTACCTGAACGTGGCCCACGCCACCCATCTTTTGTTCATACTAGACAAGGATAGGTTGATTTAGTAAAGTGTGAGCGAGCGAGAGAAGAGGGTAAATTTTACTATTAAAAAAAATTATACCTTTTCTCGCATAGCATACAAAAGAAAGGCAAGTATTTTTATTTTAGAATTTTAGTATGTCTCTCGACTTTTTCGGTATCGCATGTGTGCAATGTGCATTACTTTGCATTTCTCCGTGATTTTGAATCAGTGATTCCCAAGTGTTTACTTAATGATTTTGATTTTATTTGATAATTTCATGGTGATTTGGTGATGTTGGTGATTTTACGATGACTTGGCTTGTATCTAGACTGGTAGGTATTGAATACGCTGCATTTGTTAGTCAAAATGCAGCGTATTCAATACACGCATCATGCATTTCATTTATGCTTAGATCATTAGTCCTTTGTTGAAAAAATTTTGATTAAGTAATTGTAATATACAATACGGGACCTCCCCACGTTACAGGCTTGCCTACATCGTGGCAAGCGTGTATATGTATTGTAGGAAAGCCTGTATCGTGGCAAGCGTGTATATATAAAATAATTTTATTATTTTAAATTTTAAATTTATGGTGAATGTACTCATCAGAGTTGGAAGCATCAGTAAAGTATTCGAAGGGCAACGCAGCGGCTTCGGCGGTACAAGCAGCAAGCACTGGAACACTAGCCATGAACCATGAATACAAAAGACATTGTGCTTGAAGAAATTGAGCAAGACCCGTCGTCACACAAAAATTATGATAATTTTAATTTTCAAAAAATATACACAATTTAGCAAGTAACATAATATGTTTTTTACGCTATTTTCTGATAGGATAATCACAATTTGTAGTATATGTTTTATTTATATTGTCTACATTTCTACCGCATTTCTAAATTAGTCTGTAAGGAATAAAATAACATGAAATTCCAACAAATTTCACTAAGTAATTTGCGACCGTGGTGTAAAAGGTTTTTTTAAGAACTTTATATTTATCAATGGCCAACTACCTTAAACTTTTTGTGTATTTTATTGATATTTGCACTATTAGGAGCTCCAGGGTTATCCTTTCTTTCTAGGACTGTATGTGTCTAAATGTTACATCAATAATTAATTACACAATTAGCCGTGGGGTACCGGTTTAGAATAGTATCTCTCTCAACCATCTCAACCCGTGGGTGCCGTAGAAATCGGCTAAGGGAAAAGCCACCAAAGACAATATCACGATGTTTTACAAAAACGCGACCAAATCCCCAGTTCCCGGCGGCTTCGCTATTTCTGGATTACAGGCTACGGTAGTGGCCAATGTAATGGTTGGCCATAGGGTGCTTCTTTTCATTATTCTAATTGGAAAATCATGGGGGAGGCATATGTCACGCAGTGAACGTCCTGCGGCTGAGATGAATTATGAATATGAATTACACAATGGAAAATTAATTTATACAACCTACCGAAACTGTCTAATGAGTAAACTGGTGAATTAGTGAAATTTACGAATAAGGAAACTGACCAGTGGTACGCTAACTCATATGTAGAATGGTCACGAATTAATCCAAATAAGAATTTAGAATAAACTGCTGCTGTACAATATTTGTAATACATACTTTTGTTTGTTTCAGGTAGCGTAGAAAAATGGCGAGATAAATTTACAACAAACAACAATGAACCGTTTAATAGAAATAAAAACAACGAACGAACTGATTGGGAACCTTAGCAGTGACGGTAAAGAACACGGAACTATTAAGGAACTTTTGAAAAATTTCATCTTACCGCAACCCAATATGGCTATTAATCTAAACGATAAATGCGTTTACACGATACCCGTTAATATTAAAAGTCAAACAAAAATAAACGAAGCTAAACAGGCATTTCTAAAATCTACAGTGAACACACATTCAATTTCCGATAAAAAAGAACCCAAATATGAGCCAACTCTGCATTACGCTCAAATCGCGGTTACAACTGAAAGTGAAGATACTAGAAGCACCGGTGGAGGAAACAAATTAAAACCAACAGGCAGTACCAAAAATAGTGGTTATGGCATGCAAACAGAGGCACCACAACTCAGAAAAAACATAGAACAGCACCCAAGAAAAGTAAGCTTCAAAATAAGGAACACAATGGCTGCATATAAACGGCCACCTGTAACAACAAAGACGATGACCATCGCCAGCACTAAGGTATCCGAATTAACAAAGAAATTTAACAATTTAGTTATTGATTCTCATAATGGATCAACTAATCGATCAAAGTTAGCAAAAACCATTGAAGATCTACAGTCAGCATCAAAATGTTCTGTTAGCAACAGTTCAACTCCCTCTTCAACTCTCAGCTCTAGTCCAAATATTAAAATAGTATTCCGTCACCGACGAGGATCTAAAAAACGAAACAGTAGAAAAAGATGTTCAAGTATGGATTCAGCGGATAAATTACTGTCTTCGGACTCTATTGCAAAGAGTCACGTTATACGCTCCAAATCAGATGGAAACAAAATTCCAAAATCACCTAAAAAGCGTTTAAAAAATCAAAGTTCTAGCGAACATCATAGTGGATCTGATTCCGTTGATGGTAACCCAGCAATACATAAAGTGAGTACTTCAAAAGAAGAAATAAAGAGGCCAGAAAGTATTGTTGTCAAAAACGTAATAAAAAAATTTGAATGTGAGATCACAGCTCAGACTGTAGCGAATAATACGTTGAAACGTCAAAATAACCAAAACAAAACTCCGCCTCCCATCAAAGAAAAACCTAAAGTACCTGAAAAGAAGTCTTCATTAGTGGTAACTAAGAATCTCGTGGTAAGAGACGGTGTTCCAAAAATTAAAACAATTAAGCCTAGTGTATTATGTGATATACCACCAAAGCGAGATTTCGATATAAATATAGAGAATCATAAGAAGAAAGAACCACTATATGATAAAAAGAAATACAAAACTAACTACATCCATTCAGAAAAACTACCATTGAAAGCTGTTGAAATTATACAAGAAGACGTAAACGAAACTACGCAATCAACAAAATTAAATCTATCTACAGATGAAAAATTACAGGCAATAAATACAAAGGAAGAAGAAACAAATAAAACTGTTTCCTCTCAAGCAACGCCCAATGAATCTTTTCTTTGGAGAAGAAAAAGCAGTACACAAATTTATTCAGACAGTGAAAAGTTTACACCAGATAGTCCTTACAGTTTTATAAATGCTGTCGTTGAAGGATTTGAGTCTACTGCAAACAAATCTAGAACATATCAAGGGATTGTTTCATTGTCGAGTGAAGAAACAAAAATATTAATTAAAGTTGAATCTCAGGACAAAGATCAAACTTGTGAAAAGAATCGTGACACTACTTTAGATTTCGAAAGTGACTTAGTTGAAGCCTATAACAAAGATGTTTTAGTTGGTTTTACATCAAAGCCCAAAAAAGAAGAAGTAGCTGAAGACGATTACGAACCTCTAGAACTAAAAGACAACATTTCAGTTGTGCCTGTAATGCCTTCAGACAGAAACTCGAAACTGAACTGTCCTCTGCCAGAAATTCCAAAAGAGGAAACGGTGGAACCTCCAAAAAGAAGCCTCAAAGAAAATATTTACCAAAGCCTTTTAGAAATGAGGTCCCATCCAGAAGGCGATGAAAGCAGTATACACAGTTATGAGCTTTATGATAGTCAATTGGAAGAAAGGACACGAGGTGACGGTGACAGTGACGACGGTTACGAATACTGCAAGTCGCCAATTAAACCCTATTGTCTCACTTCAAGTTCAGGTATTCAGATTGCTGAAGATTATAAGCCTGATTCGAAAAATAATAACAAAAACTATATAATATCAAAATCCGTCAGTGGCACGTCTACGGTGAGTTACGAGAAAATCGGTTCCGACAGAGTATATGAAAGAATTCCACCGCGTCCGCCTAAATCTAAAAACAACAGTCCAAGCAGTAATCGTAACTCCATCGTATCCTCTGATTACACAGGATACAATGATTCTGAGAACATCTATGATACAATCAGACATAATGATGGGGTGTCTTTATCGCATTGCTATGAAAGTATACCAAATAGTCCAAACGTAGTCAAGTTAAGAAATGATCTGAAGAAACAATTGGCGTCAGCTGTACAAAAGAGGTTGTCCTTTGACGCCATATCAAACGTTAGTCAGTCCACGCTGTCAAGCGAGCAGAAGACCAACAGTATATACGGACAGAGATCTGTGATCAGCTACAACGGTCAAGAGATAGCTTTCCAAGTACCTAGCAGCGAGACCAGCGTTAGCGACCGAAGTGATAGAAGCGACGACTGGGTCGACGTTTCTGATGAGGAAAAAACTGATGAACAAAAAATTATCATGTAAGTAGTGTTTATAACTTTAAAAATCATTTATGTCATTATTATTTTTTTATTAAGGTCAAAATTAATTGCCACTTAGTTATGCGAGGTCATGTCGGAAAATATTTCTGTATACCTGATTCATTTCTCACCGAAACCAAAACAAGCCTATACTGCGTTTCAAATAGCTCATTGTATTGAACCTTAATCTTTTTATTGTCTGAATGGAACAATAAGAAAAATATTTTTAATTTATGCAAAAGACGTCATATCGTATAGTATGACGATGTCGTAATCACAATAATTTTAAACCTGGAACCAAATATGAATAGTCTCAACAATTAGATCAATACCTTATCGTGACTGTTTGACCCAGTTAACGTATTAGTGTTATAATCTATATCTAACTGTTGCCAAAGAGAAATGTAAATACAGTTATCTAGATCCAGATATCACACTGACATAAGCCCTTCAGTGCTGAACAATCAGGCAATCTGACTACGCTAGGCAGTTAGTTATTTTTAACCCATTCAATGAATTTCGCTATACATTGCAGCGTACGAGAACGGAGTAGAGGAAGAAAAAGTCCTGTCAGCTGGTCGCAAAAAGTTCGCCATCAATGGCAGACATCGCCCAAACAGACTGAAGAAGATCAAGGTAAGCCAACTAATATTAAAATATAGAATTTAGTCGATAGTATTGCATGCAAAAATATTAGTAGTATCGGCGCAATTAGTAAGTACCTTTCTTATGTCAATGTACCTACGAGTATATTTTTTAGTTATATTACATATTCATATATGTACAGTACATAAATAGGTATTCAGCAAACTAAACTGGTAAGTACCTGATATATTTCGAAAAACATTTTTCCCCTCTAAAATTTTGCTTTGGCATGCCCTTACCGAAATGCCAACGAAAATGAGATTTTCCTTTCTTATGTCAATTGAAAGTAGTACCTACGAGTATATTTTTTATTTATATTACATATTATGTATATAGTACATAAATAGGTATTCAGCAAACTAAACTGGTAAGTACAAGTCATTGGTAAGTACCTGATATATTTCGAAAAACATTTTTCCCCTCTAAAATTTTGCTTTGGCATTCCCTTACCGAAATGCCACAGCACACGAGACTTTATATCTAAAATAAAACAATGCGATAATATCAGTGGGTGGATATATAAAATCTATTGTTCATATAGTGAACTTATCTACCTCCGCCAAGTATCTGTAGGTATCCAATTGTCCTTTACAACAAACAAAAAATAAAACGCCTTGTGTGTACGCAAGACAATAACTAAAATACTAAATACGAGCGGGATGCTTGTAAGAGTAAATTAATAAAAATGCTTCACCATCATCCTTATTAGTCCATAGCGCCCTTTTCCTTAAAGTCAGTGACCTAAGCGATAAAGGTCACTAACGCAAAGCGCAACAATTTGTTTTATTGCAGAAATATGCACTTTTAATGAGACAGTAGCGACATCTGTGAATGTATAATGACAATTGGACATACGAACGAGTGTGTGCTATTTCAGTAACTGTACAACAGGTGGCGTTAGCAGTCTATCGATAAATGGAGGGAAAACCGTTTCTCACTTTTGTTTTCGTATAAGTGCAAATCTATTTGTTAAAAACGACATTAAATTTTGATGACATGAATCTATTTCCAAACACAGTGCAGATGTTCCCGACATAATTTTTAGCAAGGCTTTACCCGACATAATTTTTAGATGTTCAAAGAATGTACATATTTAGAAATTTGCAGGCGTACATAGCTCATTCTATTAAAATATAAGTACCTACAACAAGTTGCCCAGTGCATTCAAGGCATTACCAAGAAATTTATTTAGAAGAAGACTGACAATATCGCTTTATTAAACCAACTTATTGTTCAGCTTTGAATTTTCATATTGTTTGTATCGTTAGATTCCTTAGGTATCTTGTTGTATATGATTGATCTATCTGACTGATCATCTGATCTAAAAGCTTTGATTTGATAAAACAAAGCAAAGCACCAACAAAACCTTGACCATGACCAAACAAAACTCCGACAAAACACTCACAAAACAAAAACTCTTCTAAACCTAAAATTAGGCGTTTCATTGCAGCCAATACAAAATAAATACAAACATACTTTTTTACTATGTACTTTTTCTGTATCAGCGACATCTAGTCTTCGTTTGTTCCAATATTAAATAAAATCGATAAAATAGATTAGATATGGCGCCGATAAAATCGAATTTAAAAAATAAAATACCTATGCATTAAAAAGCCCGTAATTTTTTACTTTTTTTTTTTTAAATTACATGCATGAATGAAAATGGATGAATCAAATGTCACCGTACCCAATACCCATGCTATGTGGAAAATACTATATATAATAGCTTCATATTTACTATGTACCTACTAAAAAGAAAAACTAATTTTTATTTCACAATTTTTAGATAACATTTAATTAAATTGTATGGTATTGATTGATTGAGTCTATTGAAAAAAAAAATTATATTGAGAAAATTTTTAGAAAAAGTGAAATAAGAAAATTTTTACAAATTAATATATACGAGGAACACTTCTATAGCGCGTTGTAAGTTCCTGTCGTAGCGACATCTAGTGACATTGCGACGTACCAAAAATATTTGTTGATTTTTGTTTTTATAGAATTTGAAATCTTTTTCAATTTATTTATTCAAATTTTATTAACATCAAAAATCTATTTCTGCTATCACAATTTTATATTGTTTTATATATCTAAGTAATTATCTTAGATATATAGGTACATTTAATTTACCTAAAAACATAAATAAAAAAAATATTTAAGTATACTATCCTCACCTAATTACATAGCTCATATGAGTCGCATTCTACAGTCATAGACGAAAAGCTAGACAGATAAGTTTCGCAAGAAGTTGCGCACGCGCCGCTGCTAAAGCGTAGGCAGTTGTTAATTGTTGCCGGATTCCTGCACTAACTTCAATATACGTATAAATCTGAGTATATGCATCTATATATAATGTTTATATATTTAACGCCATACCAATCTATACTAATAATTATTATAAGAGGAAAGATTTGATTGTTTGTTGAAGATTGATTGAATAGGCTCCGAACTCGCAGAGTTTATATTAATTCGATGCTCCGAAACTACTGGACTACTGGACCTATTATCTGCGAGTAACATAGGCTATATTTTTTAAAGATACGCGGACGAAGTCGAATGCAACAGCTATCTATACCTACTAATTTTATAAAGAGGAAAGATTTGATTGTTTGTTTGTATAGAATAGGCTCCGAAACTACTGGACCGATTTGAAAAATTCTTTTACCATTAGAAACCGACATTATCTGTGATGAACATTGGCTACTTTTTGGGGGAATGCTTCATTCCTGCGGGAAAACGGGTAAAAGGACAACGGGTAGTAAGAATTATTCTCCCGTACTTAACTTCTTTTTCACATAACTTCTAAACGGCTGAACCGATTGGGTTGAAATTTTATATGGGTATTTCGATGATTTCCTGGGTGATTTAAAAATACAATTGGAACCGGTAGGTGGAGCTGCTGTCGGTATGTCAACTACTAAACGGCTTGACCGCCGTTAATTGCGTAGAAATTTTGTATGTGTATGTCCATGGTTTCACAGACACGAATCACGAATATATTATATTTTATAAAGTTACGCGGACGAAGTCGCGTGCAACAGCTAATCAATAATAAAATAGTTTGTGAAGAAAAATACCTATGTACTTATATGTTTAACTTGTTCCTAATTCCAACTCCCATAAAATAAGTCATTATTAAATTTGAATAATTTAGAAAATTTCAAATACTTCAGTACTTTAATACATATACCTCTATAGTTATATTATAATATGCAGTCGATCGAAATAATTATGCAGTTAACTCAAAGCCGAAAACTTGGAAAATATATTTTCGTTCTAACTAGAATATTCAATGAGTACCTACAATGTCGTCATCAACGTATTGATTTCTTTCTTTGTAGGACACACCACGTGACTAGGGTTAACGCTATTATAGATTACGCTGCACACGACTCACCTGATTTTTATGAAACAAAATAAAAATATACTTTTGACATTGGAAATGCCTTTTCATTCGCTTCAGTATAGGCCCCGATTTCAAGAAAAAGTGCGATATCTCGGAGAACTGTGAAGGTATGATATTCAAACAGAGCTCAAAAGACGCGTATTCATGAGAGCTGCTTACAGCTCAAAAATAATTTTTCAAAAAAGTCAAAGACTAAACAGTTATGCCGAAATAGTGAAAAAAAAATCCAATTCTTTTCCGAATTTTTGATTTTGGCGCTCTCTATTTTGGAAACGAAAAATGATATCAAAAAATTTTAGAAAACCTCCTCTGGACAATTTAGTCAGCTACAATTTGAGCCTAAAATAAAAACGATCGGGTTAAGGGTTTGTCCTGTAGCTTAACCTTTTTGAAAGAGGCTGGTGCCCGCGACTTCGTCCGCGTTCTCTATAGCCTTCCTTGATAAATGGACTATCCAACACAAAAATAATTTTTCAATTCGAACCAGTAGTTCCTGAGATTAGCGCATACAAACAAACAAACAAACAACAAACTCTTCAGCTTTATATATTGGTATAGATATTATATGAAAGCGTAATTGACCTAGCTAAATGAAGCGTCATGTTCTTTTAAGAAAAAGTCTCCAAACAAAAAACACATACATGACTGTAGATAAATATGAGACCAATAGAGAGAGATATATGTAAATAGTTAGATAGAGAAAGTAAAACGTTCTGAAAGTGTTTAACAAAAAATTGTATACAATTATAATTGCAAAGATAATTTCTCTAACTTGCATGCCAGTAACAATACATGTTACACGCATGTAACATATTATATGTAATTATACCAAATATACTAAAACAATGACAAATCTACTTAATTGAGTCTTGGCGATTTCGATGCCTACAAATAATTTTGTATAAAATACTAGCGACCTGCCCCAGTCTTCGCACGAATCTAATTTTTGTTTCTGCAAAATCAATAAAAATTATATTAAATTATTACCATTTATTAGAGAATACAAAAATAATTCTATTAGAGAAAATCACATCAAAATCTACAAGGCAGAGAAACATGTTTTTTTAATGTTCGTCTAATGTTTTTTCGAAGAAATTCCTCTAAACCAATCGGAAGGGTTGCTAACGGAATATGGGGCTCGGACCCTTTGGGCCCACTAGTTTTCACTAAATAAAATGTGAATAAAAGTGAAAAAAAGTTTTGACTAAATAAAATGTTAATAAAAGTGAAAAAAAAAGTTTTGACGAAATAAAATGTTAATAAAAGTGAAAAAAGTTTTGACTAAATAAAAGTTGAATAAAAGTGAAAAAAAAGTTTTGACTAAATAAAATGTTAATAAAAGTGAAAAAAGTTTTGACTAAATAAAATGTTAATAAAAGTGAAAAAAAGTTGACTAAATAAAATGTTAATAAAAATGAAAAAGTTTTGACGAAATAAAATGTGAATAAAAGTGAAAAAAAGTTTTGACTAAATAAAATGTTAATAAAAATGAAAAAGTTTTGACGAAATAAAATGTGAATAAAAGTGAAAAAAAGTTTTGACTAAATAAAATGTTAATAAAAATGAAAAAGTTTTGACGAAATAAAATGTGAATAAAAGTGAAAAAAAGTTTTGACTAAATAAAATGTTAATAAAAGTGCCCATTTGACCCGAACATCAAAAGCTCGGAACATCAGTATCGGAACATCATTGACCTATGATGGATTTCCTCCTCCTACGGAGAAAAAAATGTTTATCTAAAATTTCTTAAACTTTTAGAAATTTCTAATAAGTGTATTCATTAGGTACACATAAATCTGGTTCACCTTAATAGCACTTCTTGTTGTCTTCCTTAATAAACAAGTTCATTCATTCATATATGGATCGTCTATAGGAAGCAATTAAATGGGACGGCAAACACGCCACTTCCATTCTCCGTTGTTTTTCCGTTGGAAGTGATGTTTTTTTTCTTATTCACCATTTTGTTAACCAGTTACTGTTTCCTCACATGCTACATCGACTGCTTTTTTATCAATAGTCAATATTGTGAACAGTTAAATATTTATAACTAATGCACTCTACATAACTGTCTTATCATCATTTGTAATTGGGCTTCCTTTTAAAGTTGTTTTTTAAAAATATTTTTACTTTGTATTTCTCTGTAAATTATGCTTTTCAATTGCAATGTATGGGGGAAGCAAAAAAATTAATAAAATTTTGAAATGTGTCAAATGCAAAAATTAACCTCATTTAATTCTTAACAAAATATGTTCTAAGTATATATTGACGGTTTTCAAGATATAGCTAGTTTTCAAATGTTTAAAAACTATAGCTAACTTGAACATTATGCATACTTACACATATATTACCATTTAAGTTTGTGTAAATGCCAGTTAGAGAATTAGATCATTCTCATTTAACTCTGCAATATACTCCTGAAATTCATCTAAAATGATTTATTTTTTTATGGTTAATATCTATGAATACTATTTAAAACTGATTATAAAATAGGTTTCTCTAATAGTTACATGTTTTATTCATTATTACTTTTTTGTATTACATCTCCTTGCATTGACCATGAACAGAACTAAAACATGTCATCACATCAGTCATCAAACAGAACTCTAATCTAATTCATAAAAGGAACACAACAAAAGAATTCCTCGCTAAGTAATTCTCATTCGATTAATATCTTCTCACGTCATCATCGTCATATATACTTAGTGAATTTCAACCTTGACCGTAAAATACCGACCGAATGTAGCACTTATTATTACTATATTAAGATACTCATTTAAAATTTCATATAAATATGATATAACCATTTTAAAATGACCCAAACACTCATTAGTCTTTAGCTCATCGAGCATTTTGAACTAGCTAGTAGCTAGGCTGTCTTTAACAGAAGACGATTATCTTGGTTCTAATTAAAATAGATAAGTAGGCTGTAGGTTTATTAAATTACAAACGCTAAACTTTTTTAAGCTGATTTTTAAGGTGGACGGTCCATTCTAAATAAAGACTTCATTAAGGTAGTTCAAATGCTTTATTACTTATAACTTTCTTGGGAAAATTCAATAAATCTCGCCACGAGTTATAGTGAATCGAGAATTATCACAATCGAGAGAACTACTATACAATACACATCGTAAAAAGTTAAATATCGACATTAATACACGAGAAACTGTATATCTTGATCTCTCTGTGAAAAAAGTCTTTGAAACAGTTAACTACGGTTTTAACAAATGGGAGTTAATATTTTTAATTAAGTAATGAAGGCAGAGTCTTTCAATGGAAAATAGAAACTAGTTTTAAAAAATGAATAAAATTCATTATTAATGAAAGTAGAAAACAGGAAAGGAAACGTCACCAGTAAAACAGTCACAGACTAAAAGAATTCTACGTATGAATTATATAAAGAGGTTTCTTTTAACGCAGATAACTAAGTATTTCCGGATAGATTATGTCTTAATGGTAATAAAAAAACACAACTTACAAAAAACAACCGCTAATACCGTTGTATTTTGGTGAGTTACCATCATACCATCAACTTATTATTATCATTTATCCTATTGAATTCGTTGCAAATTTGCAAGTTTGTTAACACAACATGGGAGACGGGAGTTAAGTAGAACGTCAGCCTGTCTGCCCACATTTACATTTTAAAAAAAACGTTGGATTGAAAATACATAATAATATACTAGAAACATCATGAAAAATTGACAACTTTCGTTGAGTAATTTCAACAAACAGTTAATAAAGTTGCAAATTGTGAGAAGTTCTTTTGAGGTTCAAATACAATACAATGGTTGCTTGGTTGCGTAGACGTGGTCTTGGAATCTAAACTGTGTGTCATTGTTTGCACACCTGTAAATAACTATAATCACTGTTATGTTTGTCAGAAGTGTATAGTGAAATAATTCTTATAAATACGCTTGAACATATCATATCACAACCTAATCTGGCCCCAAATTTAACTTCAACAAAACGAAAAGAGCTACCTATTTTGCAAAAACAAATCGCATTTAAGCCGTATGAAGCCGAGCACGGGTCACTAGTGGATAACTAAATAATAAAAAACATTTAGAATTAAATTGGTGGAAATTTTAATGCAATGTATGTATCCTTCGTTGAGTAACCTCACGGAAAGCCTGTCACTCAATCCGACCGTAGAACCTGAATTGAATATGTTGAAGGCGGTAACAAATGCACAAATCTCGTAAGGTTTTCCAAAACGAGTTCACAGCTCAACTCTGTCGAATTATTCGATTAATTCGAACGTGAGAGCTCGATATACCCAGATCTACTTGATGCTCGTATTATGTCATCTTAGACTCTAGCTAAAACAACTCAGACGCCCTAGATTTCTCGAGCATTACAATTAGCGACTATTTACTTTTACTCCTTTTTGGTATGTCTTACGAAACAGTGAGCTTTGTCTATCTGTTCCATTTAGTTGTTCTTGTCCATTTCTAAATTTATAGTTCAATTGATAAGCGTTTCGCCATTTCGCTCTAGTTTCCCGATTGCATTGAACCAGTTCTACGAAATGTCATTTCATTTGAATTAGTATGTTTGTGGCCAATCCACTATCTAGAAATCGCAATAATATATCTTTAATAGAAAGTAATTAATTAAAAACAAAGAAAGCACGTTTAAATGTTTTCTCCAAATCAATTTATAAACAAACGCCACTCTCAGCTTGAGAAGATTTCTAGTATAGCATTACCGAAATTGTTCATTTCATTTGCTGATCTAAACAGATTTAAAGATCTAAGAAATAGGTACTTCTAATAGTAGTAATAGGTATACATACAACTCTAGATAGAAGATGAAGGATACTTTAAACGCCCTATAAATAAGACGAGATTTAGCAAGTAAGTTACAATGGCGTGGATCGAAATGAGATAGCCATTTGAGGTCACCATACTTAGTCCTTGTCGTGCATATAATTTTGAATTATAAGGGGTGATACATAAATGGTAATTCTGGTGGGCCCACGCGTCCGTTACATTTGTGGAGAAACGTGTGGGAGAGGGACAGGGTTTGCGGTGCGCTTGCGCATGTAACAGAACAAGTCGGTCCGGTACCTGCAAACACGACGGTCGCTTGAACGCTAAAGTCGCTGCTCCGCGACAGTGAAAGTGGCCTCGCGATTACAAACAGTGATGAAACTACTATTCAGTTCTATTATTACCGATTATAGCTAAAAATCAGTGTGTAATTAAATCGATTGTGTTGTGTTGTGAATCTTGATTTAAGAATTACCAATGGTAACCGGATGGTTGTAATACGTTGCGTACATTTGACCAAAAATGTTCTTATTCCATTAAATGTAACAACTAATAATATAACTTACAAAATTCACTTAACTAAAAAAGTTTAAACAAAGTTACATTTAACTTAACACTTTGAAATTTCACATATTAATATTATTAAACAGTTTAAACAGTTATTTCGTCATTATATTTTACAAAAGTGGTTTCTTTAGTAAATCGAACGAAATGCATTTTGTCTGCGATCTTGTCAACCTTGAAGTCTCTTTTACAATCCTGTTTAAGTCTTTTATAATGTCAAACACTAAAAATTACTTTGAATACATCAAATATTCTAATCCCTATCATTACTTTGTTAATTCATTGAATAATCCTTAGGTAATTGTGTTTGATAATTATAATCATTAACCGACATCAAAACAGTCTTGTAACTTGTAACCAATACTGGAAACTTCCACGCAACAAACAGCCCTTTGTCATTCTTGAATAAAACCTACCACTTATTTACTCTCAACTTGAGGTCACTCTTTTGTGCTTGGTCTTCAAGTACTTTTAGACTCTCTGATTTATTTATTGTATAATCTAAGTAAATGACCAGCTGGTTCCACTATCTATAGTATATTTCGTTTATCTATACTCTCTATACTTACTAATACTATAAAGAGGATTTGTTTGTTTGTTTGAATGGGTTTCGAAACTACTGTACCGATCTGAAAAATTCTTTCACCTATAGAAAGCTACATTGACAGGTTGTATATCATCAGCGAGTAACATAGGCTATATATTTTTTAAAGTTAATCAGGTGAAGCAGCGTGCAAAGGCTAGTTATTTATAAAGTGAGTTTATTCTTTCCCGCCATCAGTCCACCAAACGTTAAAAGATCCGTCAGAAGAAAACCGCTCAGGCTATTGCGTTCAAAATTTACCTTGTCTGTTCCAATTTTTGTTGCCCTTTTATTGGGCAAAAGACAATCATTTGCTTTCAAATGAGTACATAAATTGAATTTATTCGAGTTAACATTTTACAAGGTATCTATGTGCCCACATCCGCGTGTTTCGACCCACTGAACGCGCAGCTATCCGGAACCAGCACCAATTCCAACAGATAGGTATTACAATGTTAGCTTAACTATCTTTTGTGTAGGTTACACATGGTAAACCAAATATTAATTATTCTCAAATTTCTTTATTGTGAATCAATCTTTCTTACATGGTGTGTGTTAAAAAATATTGTTACACTAGATAAGAATTTCTTACGATTTCTTAGTTACGATATTATACCTAGTTCATGACTTTATTTCTTAGACTTCTCTTAGTGGTTGCACGCGACTTCGTCTTTTTATAAAATACTAGCTGGTGCTCGCGACTTCGTCCGCGTAGAAAAGTATAAAACGCCATCTACCGTATTTTGGATAGATGGCGCTATCTCCCGGGCCAAGCCAAGCCTAATATTTACTTTTATTTTAGATTTCCCGTAGGAATGAACCATTTTCCCACGGTAAAAAGTATCCTATGTTCATCACGGATAATGTCGGCTTCTAATGGTAAAAGAATTTTTCAAATCGGTCCAGTAGTTTCGGAGCCTATTCTATACAAACAAACAAACAATCAAATCTTTCCTCTTTATAATATTAGTATGGATATAGCCTATGATACTCGCTGATAATGTAGCTTTCTATAGGTGAAGAATTATTAAAATTGGTCCAGTAGTTTTGGAGCCTATTCAATTCAAATCAAATCTTAAGTACTTCTTACTTCTTCCTTTCTTACTTTAACGTTCTACGTTTATTTATCATCAATACATAGTTAGTTGTTCGACATCAATATCTCAGACATAAGAAAGTTTACAATTCATGTCGCGTATGCCTCTTGGCTATTTTAAAATTCTCTTTTTACTTTCGCAAACTCAACAACTTATAGTCTAATTATTGCAATATCATATACTTAGGTAAAACTAAATTTAGATTGTGATTTAAATATTTGTATTGTAAATAATAAATACGAAACAAATTACGAAGATTGAACACAACAATTTTATGCCCCTCAAAGTTAACCTTTACTTATGTAAACGGAAATGTCACAGTTTAAAACTTTTTTTTACGGTCGAGTAAATGACAATGGAATAAATGAACAAACTGTTTAAATATCTATGAAATTCAAAAGCTTCAATGATCAATAAATGCTAAACAGAGCATCCCAGATTCAGTATTATAGTCGTATCCGTTATGATACTTGAACTGGAGAACATTTCTACGGTATATAGAGCGTCTACAATTTGTTGATGGTTGATGTTATTACCAGTATAGTGGATGCTTGTAAGATAACCACAGAATACTTTTATTTTGTTTTCTTATAGAAAGTAGTCACTGTGAGGAAAAATACCAACGACCCACACCTAGCTTCGGTCAGGAAAAAACATAATTAGGTTTTATCTATATCTATACTTCTAAACTAATATTATAAAGAGGAAAGATTTGATTGTTTGTTTGTATTGAATAGGCTCCGGAACTACTGGACCGATTTGAAAAATTCTTTTACCATTAAAAGCCGACATTATCTGTGATGAACATAGGATACTTTTTACCGTGGGAAAATGGTTCATTCCTACGGGAAATCTAAAATAAAAGTAAATACTAGCGGCTTGACCCGGGATACACTTGACAGCGCCAACTATCCAGAACCAGGTGAAACGACTAACATGACAACTGCTTGGTGATATTTTTAGCGATCCACTCCACGGTGGATGGCGTTTTATACATTTCAAGGCGGACAAAGTCGCGAGCACCAGCTAGTTATTTATATAAAATATTCGTAAAAAATTCATCGATAGAAAATTTATCTAACTGATCTAACTTTAGGAGCATCAAAATCCGTTGCGTAGTTTCAATTATTCAAATTATTCTATTTGCTGAACTTACTATATTTCTAGAAAAATATTTCATTTAATAGCTATACAATCTACAACTCCACTCGAACAAAAACTACATCTAATTCACTATAAACCATGTCCTATAAATTAATTTTGCTTACAATATTGTTGTTCATAAAACTATTAACTGATTGTGCAGTTCTGCTAAGGAACAGAACAGATAAGCTAAAGTTTCGTAACGTGTAATGCTCTGATTACAAAGCTATAACACAAGTATGAAGTACTGTAGCACCGACACCGCCCACTTTTGCAACATGACCATAATTACGTCTATCACATGCTAACGATACGTTCCGGCCTCACATGAGTTTTCCGCATATTCACCAATTCCGAAAATAGTAAAAAAATGTTATTTATATAATACTAGCCACTGCCAGTGACTTCGCCCGCGTAACTTTGTAAATTATATGCTAAAAGCTTCTTTGAGAACCACTCTATCCATTGGTGTAAACAGCATGAAAATCGGTGCAGTAATTTTTGAGTTTATCGCGAACAAACAGACAGACACGGCGGAGGACTTTTTCTATAATATTTAGAGATATTTTTAGAATCATTTCATTGTCTTAAATTATGAGTGGTTAGGGTGCTTGCCTTAATGCACTGTCTCAGGGGTCCCAGGTTCGATTCCCGAGACAACTTTGGAAATGCACTACCTATTCAAAGTATATTACGTTAATTCCAAACTTGGAAACATTATAATCTTCAAACATTATTACTTAATTCGATTCAAAGATACTAAAGTATTACACTAGGTAAAGCTAAAAAATATCTTGGAAAATGCAAAGTCTTTGCACAATGTGTTTAGTCTGTGGCTTCGTTAAATATTTGTACGCTCATTGAAAACGCAACTATGTAGTATAAACTTAACTACAATCAATGTCATTCGCCTTGTTAACATTATTCGGTACATTTGCAGTTGCTCTGCTCGTAGCATTGAGATGAGGAAAAAATCATTGTCGCTCGGTACTCTGTATATACTGCCGATGAAAACGACCAGTTGACCCTGAGACACCCGGTTCAGCAGCTGCCGGCTTATTTCATTTTTTATTATAACTTGACCGTCTAGAGCAGTGTTTTTCAAACTGTTGACCGCTAAAAGAGGTCTGTGAGCATTTTATACATATTATTATGTATTGCATATCAAATGATAAATTACTTTAACATTCACATTTTTATAGTATAAGCTCAGTTTAAGGCCAACGAGACAAAATAAGACCAAACACACTGACCAATGGTTCTTATTATTAGAATAATAATTATAATAACATATGAAGAGTTCTGTGAAGCTTATAATAATTATTTAATTACTTACCTACCTAAATTTAAACCAATTTAATCTTAATCTTAATGACCTGAATCTTAATACATTATGAATACATTTTTCGGATCGTTTAATTAACATTTCTATCATATCCCTTTATAAATACCCAAAATCCGAATAATTTTAAAATTTTTGTCTCATATATGAATGGGATAAATCTCCGGAATAAATAGTCATAATTTCGTCTCCCGCGAGGAATCATATTCCTACCTATCCGTGTCATCCTGTATATCCTATCCTATACCTAGATTGCGTCATATAGCATATAAAATACCTAGTATTGTTTTTAAATTAACATAATCTATTGAATATAAATGTTTTTTGTATTCCCATTTTTTAATAAGTTTGGAAATCACTGGTACGGGAAGTCAATGTGCAAAACGTTGCGTAAATCCGGCAACCATTTGGTACATCAACCAAGTAACTCTCTCTGTAGATGGCGAACCGGCTCATGTGTGAATTTATTGTGAACGCTCTTTGTTCGTAAAATACAAGTTATTTTTTACGAAGTGATGAAGTGATAACTGATAACAGTGATGATGAAAAATGGTATCGGAGAAGCTGCCAGTGAACGGTGGTGTTGGACCGCCGCCGAGGTCGCGGACATTCCGAAGAAATTGCGGCGATCAAGGTGGTATAGGCTAAACTAAGGAGGGCTATAAACGTAATTTGTGCTCTCATTAGACAAATGAAGTCTTGATGACAACAGAACAATTTTTATTAATAAATAAAGTAACACAGACTAATTTCATATACCTACAATATAAATCCATTAATAACTTGACTAGTTTCTGCGCTCTACTTCACTGCTGTATTCTTGTGATAAATTCCACAGCACACAGAATATTTAAATACTTGGGTAATTAGGTATATAAAAAATAAAAAAAACTAGCTTTTGTTTTGTGTATCTATGCTATGATACATTTTAAAGTGAAAGTATTGAGAAGTTACCTTTGAAATTGTCGATTTGTTGAAATGGAATTCTAAATTCAAATAAAAATGATACATTTTAAAATTAGTTCATTTTCAAAATTAGTTTAGTATTCATTTACATAATTTGTTTTAGTTTTGTATTCTCTGCATTAAAGCTACATTAATTTACAAACATAAAACATGAACTCTTAATAAAAAAAAAAATTTTGAATATGATTTCAAACGGCTCAAACTGCGCTCAATATCAATGACGTATACGGAACTAGCGTGACTATAACAACGAACCACAACAAACTTGGGTTATTGGTTCAGTCGCTTTCGTTCCGGTAATTTTGCACTTAAAATGGGAAGAATATAATATTCATAGTTTAGGCATAATCTTATACCTATTATAAATATTTTAATAACCTCTTTTTTTGTAAGAAATTTTTATTTCAATATCCCCATGTTTTCCTACATTATGTTAGATTACATTGTTATTAAAACAGTAAAGTAATTAAAATTTCTTAATTCTTAATTTAATTTAAATTTCTTAATTTCTGTTCGTCTCAAGCTTCGTATTTTTCCACCATAAGTTTCAAGAAGCCTATATCACCTTGAATGTTATTTTTATAGTATTTATAACATCTCCGACGAATATTTACATCGATACAAGTGTCAAGTCTCCTTACTACAGCACTAACGATGAAGAAACAAAGAATATTTTAAGGGAATTTGAGGTTGATAATGAAGTGATAGTGTTGAAAGCGTTTGAGCCACTTTGGTGGCTCAGCGTGAGGACAGTATTGAGAGATGGCGATTTCGAAGTGCAAGATCTCAACGCATTTATTGGTAACTAACTTTTGTTCTCATCTTTTAGGCACAGTATAATATGACATATTATTATTATTATATTTATTCTGTGTTTTGGGTGAGCTCACTCCATCATAGGCCTCATCATTCAACTCAACTCAGCTGGTTGTTGGCCAAGAGCAAACCTATCTCTGTTTTGACGACATTTTTGGTCTAGTGGCTAGTAACTCTAGCCATTAACCAAACGGTCGCGGGTTCGAATCCCGCTAGGGGCAAATGTTTACCTTTGTACCTGAGTCGTGGATGTTTTGTATTTATAATATGTATGTCTTTACAAAAAAATAGTAATCTATATAGTATGTCAAGTGTCTGGTATTACAAGCGTTAGTTGCTTACTGTGGAACTAGATGGTGCTGTGTGAAATGTATGAAAATATTTATTTATTTATATTTATCTGTTCTGTATCTCTAATGAAAAATAAAAAAAATTTGAAAAAAAAGACATAATTTTTCTAATACCTACTAGTAAAATATTTAGTTAGATCTTCGACTTTTGATATGATTATAAATGTTTCCATGATAAATTACATACTAGGTAAAGTACGCGTATAGATACATGCGTCTACTTTACATATTGGAGCTATGATTATACTTATAATATACTCCTACATTAACTTTTACTTGATAGAAAGTTATACAAGACCAGTATATTCAAACATGTAAATAATACAGTGTATTATTATCGTCTCGTAATGATACAAGCTTGGTTATTATTTATTTATTTATGTATTTTTTTTATCAATCAATCAACATTAGACTCAGCAACTTCATTTGAGAACTTCATTTAAGTTTTCTTTTATAATGACTATACACTTCAAAGGTGCAATGAAGAATTCGTCTATAGCCGACGCGACGTCTATAGCTCGATTTTATTTTTTGAGCACAGTTTACATCAACAATAGCTAACTTTTGCCCGCAACTTTGTTTGCGCCTCTTTTCACATTTATTCATATACTCATATATTTTTATCAGGCGTCAATTTTTTCATAAGATCCCTCGGGAACAGTGCTTTTTACTGGTTTAAAGGTATTACTGGATTATAGGATTAATGTCGCTTTCTGTTTGAAAAATTTTGATTTTTGAAAGGCGACCAACTCGCTGTCGCATATGTAATATTAGTGACGATTTCAAGAACAGTGGAACTTGTACTTAAACGTTATACCTAGGTACTAAAATTGTCAGTGGTTTCATAAGACACAAGATGCGAAACGAGCAGGTGAAATAGCCGTTTCAACACAAGTTACGAAAAAACAAACGCGGGCACGCTGCACCGTGACGGCGTCGTTATGTAATTGCGTAGGCCTTGACATTTGTTAGTTATGGTATACTTGCAAGCTTAGAGGATTTGTCATGCGAAATTCTAAACTGCTTCTACGAGATAATAATCGTGCCTTGCTAATTTTACAGATAGAATTGTATTTGGTAAGGCCCCACGTTCAATAGAAATACTTTGTGCAATTATTTAAGATACATACTTAGTACCTACATAATTATTATCGGCAGCACTTTGCATGCACCATATTTTATGTTTGTTGCTAACGATTGTGGCTTGTGGCCACCTATCTACTGTCAAAGATTCTATCAAAGGCAAGATTTCTTATACGATTTCGTCCTAACTATTAAAGTCTTAATCAAATCCCTAATAAGACTTTCTAGCAAAAATCAATCCTGCTTCCATTTTACTGGTTGTATATATTTAATCGATTTTTAAAATAATTGAAGACGTGAGTGGATGAAGCTGATATGTCGCTTAATTCCAATTTTGAGTAAATCGAGGGTAAAGTTTTACTTTTAATTTTTCAGATAACTAAGTCACGGAACTGATTTTTATACTAAATTTATGATGCCATGATGTGTAAACAACCTAAAATATTATTGGTATGATAGCAATTAAACACTAATGTATTATTATTTTTTTAATAAAAAGTGAACGTATCTCCTTCCATTAACAAACGTTTCTGCACTTTTTGGTTTTTAAAATTAACTGTAAGTACATAGTTAACACCTTTAAATCGGCGATCTTAAGGTCTGTAATAATTTAGGTATATTACCTTCATC
The DNA here is from genome assembly GCA_918317495.1 of Synanthedon vespiformis. Classification (NCBI taxonomy): domain Eukaryota; kingdom Metazoa; phylum Arthropoda; class Insecta; order Lepidoptera; family Sesiidae; genus Synanthedon; species Synanthedon vespiformis. Next base: position 11,055,126 of record OU906948.1, read on the forward strand.
AACCCAAAAGAAAAACCCAAAAATGCGATCCACTTACATTTTTTTAAGTGCAATTTACAACCCCTATTCAACTGATTTAATTTGAATTGTCTACAGACTGTGACAGCAGTGACTCGGGTCACTTGTACGAGTCTCTGGAGCCATCCCCGCCGCACCCACCAGCTCATACACCTCACACACCCATCGAGGAAGACTTCGATTCCTTCGACAGCGACACAGACTCAGACGACCATGAAAAGGTGAGCGAAAACGAGTTATTAGTCTAATAGCGAGTCATTAATTCGCGTGAGTCGGTCATACTTGCTCGAGATATATTATTTCGATGGTCATACTGCGTTTCATAATTGGAACAAGTAATTTGACATTTCCTGTGTTGCAAGTTTTTGATACAATAATAGTGATGTCATACCTAATTGTTATTAAAACAGTTACGGTTTTATAAAACCGTAATCAATGCTTTATAGAACACTGGCTGTTGCCCGCGACTTCGTCCGCGTTCAAAATTGTAAGGATTTTGTGCATTTAGGGTCAGTACGTGATACTGAACCTATTTAAAAAGAAAAATAAGAGTAGTAATTTAGTGCATTATGGACAAGACTAACGGCTCCTCTATTATCTGTATTAAGGCCCTCTTTCACCATCTGTAAAGTAGGCTAACTGTTATTTAAAGTCACCGGTAACCGGGGATAATGGAGCTGATATATTATATCTTTGGTATAATAAAAAAAAATCGCCTATCGAAGGATGCAGTAAACCGAGTGCATAATTCAATAAAACATAAAATTATTTCCAAAATTATTGCAACCTTGTAGTTGGTGAAAGAGGTTGTTATATATTATGTTTATTTATTTGTGCGATAAAAGATTTCCGCTGAAATATTAAGAAAAGGATTCAAACAGAATAATAAAAATCTTAAAGTGTTATTGCCAACATAAAGTGACTAATAGAAGGTTATCAAAAGTTATAAGATAAAAAAAAATATTACAGTGAAAACCCATCCCAAGCTCAGTCGCGTTTTGTTTGAACCGAATCGGCTTTTTTACCAAATATTTTTTTTATATGCTTAAATTACAAATAAATATATTTTTTTTATTATTTTTTAGACTATACACAAAGAAGAGCTGCCGTCACTGCCAACGGCGCGATTACCGTCGCCACCTAGCGGCCAGTACACATTGACGAAAATAGCTAATGCAGCTCAAAAAAAAATGAGACAACTTAAACGAAACCTAACGAAAAGATATTCTGGTAAGTAAAAATGGATGCTGCCCATTTCCGATACCGGGAATCGAACCCGAGCCTCCTGGGTGAGAGCCAGGTATCCTAGCCACTAGACCATATCGGATATTTACTTATAGTGTTCAAATTTACGATTACTTCTTTAAATTAATTTGTTGCTTTGATCCATTTTTTATTATAACAATCAATGCAAGCCCCTTCTACAAATTTTCTGTAAATTATATACACAAACCTACGTAAAAACCAGTAAAAACAGACATGACGAATAATACCTACTTACTTATCTAGAGTTAAATCTCTTAAATATTGAATGAAAGACATGGTTACTGTGAGTCAACTGTAACAGATAAAGATAACAATATGCCATCGATTTTTTATAATTACCTAATTTTCAGAAAAAATAAAATCTTTTCATTGTATTTTATTTTCCATACAATTTCTTTTCCAGTGGCAATGGATGGAAAATCATTCATGAAATCACCGTCGACTGCCCAAACTAACTCCACCAGCGACGGGGCCACTAAAACTAAGAACACCGTCGCCGCACCAATTTACGCCAATCACGAGAAACTAGACGAATGCCATCACACTTACACCAACTTGAGTTTCAACAATGACTCTAAGCCCGTATTGAATAAGACTGAAAATGGAATGAAAAGTAACGGGTCTTTCAAGGAGGAACTCAAGACGATGTGCGACAAGCGGCACAGTTGCGGAGATGTGCCGCCGCCTTTACCCGAAAAACCACCTCCAGAGAAGCCAACGACGCCGACAAATGAAAGCAATAAAAAAGACAGCGGCTCGTTGTCTAGGAAGACGTATTTTTCATTCAAATCGCGATTCAGAAGAGCCTCCTCGTTAGCGGTCGACATGAACACAGACGTTCCGAGCGCTTTGAAAATCACCAATTCTACCTTTTACCTAACCGACTCTATGGACGGTGATTCTGGATTCAGCAATTGGTGAGTCTTTTTTTTTAAAGTGAAAATATCTTTTAGGCGCGTTGAGTTTTTTGGCCAAATATCGGCCAAAACCAAAATCGGAGATTACCCGTTTTCCCGTAGGAATGAAGCATTTTCCCGCGGTAAAAAGTAGCCTATGTTCATCACGGATAATGTCGGCTACTAATGGTAAAATAATTTTTCAAATCGGTCCAGTACTTTCGGAGCCTATTCTATACAAACAAACAAACAAACAAACAAACATATCTTTCCTCTTTATAATATTAGTATAAATAGATTATAAGGTATCTGTAAAAATGTATATTAAAATGAAAAATAAAGGAGGTCAATTTTAGATCAACATCAAACGCAGATTTTTTCATAATTGTTTTTATTCTCAAATATATAAAACCATATTTGAGAATAAAAGCAATTATGAAAAAATCTGGCTATCCAATAAGTAATAATTTGCAATCGTTTTGACAAAAGTACCCCACGGGCCATAGTAATTAATTATATTCAATGCAAAAGCCGAATAAAGTAGCTAACAAATAAATAATCCACTAATTCTCATTTGAAATAATCGAGTAATTCTTGGATAAAAAGTTCTTCACTAATTTGAACACGTCAATAGGTTCAGTATGTTTCAGTAAGCAGTGATAAATTGTTGTCTTATTAATACCTACATAATTGAAATTTATTATTGAGACTTTACTGTTTAGTTTAAGGAAAACAATTAAGTATATATAACGAGAACAGTTCGAGTCCTAACGTCAGTCTGATTAATTATGTTTGAGCAACGATTACTAATTGAAACAATATCTTGTAAAATTATATGGACATATAAATTTATGTAATGTGTTTTTTAAGATTGTTCTACAAAGTTCTTGTGTCTTATGATGAGTGAGTACATAGAATTTTATATCGTTTTACTCAAGAAAGGGGGCCACAAACTAAAATTACACTTTTTACAGGAGAGGTAATCGAAAAAAAAAATGTTTTTTGTCTATTTTTCTTATTAGATACTCATATATCAAATATATTATGCATATTATACAACGTTTGAAGCGTATTTTTATAGCATTTATAAATGTTTTAAGTACTTTTATAATAAACTGAATTGAATACCTACTAGAGGAGATAAATAAGCATATGTTACTTTTGAATATAAAAAAAATATCAAAATATACTAAATATTGAATAAAACAACCATAAGAGATATAAGCATATAAGTTAGGTACTTTTGAATATATAAAAAATGATCAAAATATACTAAATATGGAAAAAAACAACCATAAGTCTTTGAAATCGAAAACAGCATGAAAATCGGTGCAATAATTATTGAGTTTTACCACCAACAGACAGACTGACTTTGTTTTATAATATTATGTAGTGATCTTAAATACCAATTTTAGAAGTGGGACATCCTTAAATAATCCGACGGCTAGTGTGTACCAGCTCTTAGCGAGATAATTCGGCGAATCAGTAGTGAAGTGGAAGTGCACAGGATACATAGTACGAAGAGCCTTTTACCTTTTTTGTATACCTTTTTTTGTAGTAAATAAGTATAATTTTAGTTGCCATCATAAAAAGTGCGCGCTGCGTCGCGTTCCGATGTGAACTAACCCTTAGTGTAGTATTAGAAGTCTGTTGCATTCTTCATAAAACAACAATTCGCTAATCACTAAAATTGACTAAAGTAATAGTATTAGTTCTATTAATACTAAAGTAATATTAGTATTAATAGAAATTCAACTATTGTTAGTTGCTAAAGGATGTGTGATTGTTGCAGCAGCGACACGGCGCCCGGTTCGGATACGCTATCGCCGACGGTTCCGGAACGACGCCGTGACGGTACGCGGCTGCGACCCGGATGGTCCGAGTCCTCCCCTTGCCTGGCGCTCGAGAGGCCGAGCGTGCCTCCGCCGCCGCCTCCAGTGCCAGCCCCCACTGACCTTAGCGCTGTCAACGAAGGTATATACGCACCGGCGTCAACTGGACTCTCCCCAAACCCGTCTGCCTTACCGGAGCGACCACACTGCCCGCTAATCAATAATCAATTTATTTATTTATTAGATTTCTACAAGAAACTCTTATGATCGTCATTATAAATTTAAATTTACCAGGGTTTCGGAAAAAAGCCAAGACCACGATCCTGAGAAGAAACTCCCGAAAGAAACTCAGGATACTATTCTTTTTCTCATCATTAAAATATAAAATAACACAATTCACTTAATTTTAATATAATTAAAGTATATAAAGCCAAGGGTTTCGGAAAAAAGCCAAGATGACGATCCTGAGAAGAAACTCAGGATCTCTCAGGATACTATTCTTTTTGTCATCATTAAAATATAAAATAGCACAATTCACTTCATTTTAATATAATTAAAGTACACTTAAATTTATTTATAGATAAGGCTCTAAAAATACTTTGATAAAGGATACACTAGATTCAGGGTCTCAAACAAAATCACTGCGAAAACGCGTGTGTTGGTGGCGAGTGGACGTATTTGGTGAAGCGTGATAATTAATAACTGGCAGGAAATCTCGAATCCCTCCCAGCGTAGAAACGCGCGTAAAATGCGGTATCTGGACACAATATAAATTGAAACGCGCGTATGCCCTCGCGCGTGAAACGCCTTATCTGGACCAACTGTAACGCAACGCCAACGCTCAATACTCGCTCTAATAAGAACTTTATAGTTCTCAAAGCGCGCGCCTCAAAACGGCTAGTTTGTACCTGCTCTTAGCGAGATAATCCGGCGAATCAGTTGAAGTGGCAGTGGACAGAAAACATAAGACGAAGAGCCTTTTAAGTACCTATTTTGTATACCTTTTTTTGTAGTAAATAAGTTATATAATTTCAGTTGCTATCATTAAAAGTGCGCACCGCGTCGCGTTCCGATGTGAACTAACCCTTATAGTGTAGTATTATAGTCTGTTGCATTCTTCATAAAACAAGAATTCGCTCGTCACTTTTTATGGGGCATTGTGATCGCTTCGGTACCATCCACAAACCCATTTCAATCTGCCTTTTTTTAATAACAAAATTATGAGTGAATAATTTCATATGGAAAAACCTACTCTAGGCGTGTTTTAGGATTTAATCCAGTACCTAAATACTCTCAATTTAGCCAGATTAGAAATTATTATAAATACTTTTAATTGATTGAAAAAATACTGGCTTAAGATTACTATAATAAGGTTAAGGTGCAGCTTTAGATTATTGTACCCAGTGAAAAAGTTTCAGTTGACGTCTGTTCGCCTGGTCCCTTTTAAATTCGGTGGCCAATCAAATAAGTCGTTACTAACGAAGACAGCGCTAAACAGAGGTCAGTGTCTCTCCGCTTGACTGTAAATAATTACGTACTAGCACTACCATGACTTGCTATCGAAATCTTACGTTAGTTTACTTCTGTTGATAACGAACCTCTCACCCTTCAATGTGCTAGTGAATGATTTTACTACTAACATTACGGTATTTCTCGAGAGCATCAGTCAAATTTGTAACTCACCGATTTTGTATAGAAATGTCAAGTTAAACGTTAGTCGGTAATGGTCGCTAGCGACTACATTCGATAGGTTTTTTACTTATGCAACTCATGTTACTGGTTTTAGTTCTTTGAGTGACCGCTAGAGGCGCTGTACAATTTTTCATCTTTCGCTAGCGTTCTCGTTCATCTTTCGCTAGCGATTTCGGTAGTCATAAACTCACAGTACATAGGTACATTCGGATTGCTACCCTCTATAAGTATACATTATATTATGGCGCCGCCACGCGACAGTGGCGCCCAATTCTTTATATTTTTAGACGATCACTAGGGAACAATACTTTTTCTGGATTAAAAGTACCCTATTTCTTGTATCCCTCCCTGACAACGTGTATGCAATATTTATGATTATCGGTTGAGTAGAAGGCTAGAAGGCATGAAAAGATAGCAGACAAACAGACAGAATTACTTACCTACTTTCACATTTATAATATTGTATGGATAATTTAATAAATGAGTAATTTAATTTCATATATACCTAGTAGATACCTAGCCCCGATATCAAACAGCACTCATGCTGTTATATTGCGACGGTATCTATATTTATTATTTATTATTTCCAAAGTTGACCCCACTGGGAATAGAACCCGACGTCCCTCAGATCTTAGGCAAGCACCCTCACCACTGAGTACCCTCACCACTCGTCCAACGGGCTCGTAAAAAAAATAATTTCAATGATAATACCTATGTCGTCGGCACATCGTAGAATTGGGCATATCATGATATTCCTGGGCAGATCATATTTCTGTTAAAACTGAGAGGGTCACCTCACTCCGCTCCGCTTCGCTCGGCTCCCCAAATTTATTTTCATGTAAACCTATCACCCTCCTCCTCGCTTTGCTTCGCTCTGATCCTCGTCGCACCTATTTTTGACTTTTGGTGAAAGATTTTTGGTTTCATACTTTACGATCTGCCCAATTCTACGATCTGCCTACGACACCTACATAGATATAAATAGTCGTAGAAATACATTCTTTTATTGGTTTTTTTCCGATTTAAAAATACGTATCTTGCAGACCAAATGAGCATAATTTTTGATTATTAATTTTAGCTCTTAGTAATTTTAATAATCATAATTTTTATTATTTAATACTAGGTACCTAATTATTTATGTCAAGCGGAGGATTCTTGTAATATTTGTATATTTGTGTAGATATATATTTAAAAAATAAATTAAATAATCACAAATTTGGTTGCGGTATTGTTACATGTTCGTGTCATGTGATTGTATTGTTTTGCACTGTCTTTGTTCTTTTATTGTTAATTTTTTTTCGTCTAACACATTCCTAACTTTTAATTCTATCACAAAAGTCTTTTTTTTTTTCTATTTAATTTCGGTGAACGTTTATCAACTCAATCGAACTTTCTTAAATGCACTAATTTTAGCAGATTTTTCTAAAATGCTCCACTTAATACACTCACTTGAATCTGATGTCACCTAGTGTTGATGCACAGATTTAACAATTTAAACTATATATATTTTTCGCTCTTTCCATCTATCCCTACATATCACACTGGTTTTTTTTTTTTTTTATTTAACTCTACCAGTGCAGATATTTTTTTACTATATATATTTTTTTCTATGTACGAGTACACATTGATATTTATAGATCCTCAGAAGAAAGCTATTTCTGCAAGGAATAAACCGGCAATAAAGCTCCGTAGTTTTTCTTTAAAAATATTAACTAATATTCAGTGTCATTGTAAACAAAAAATATATTTCCAAAATATACTAAAAATGCTATAGCGTCTTTATATATTGGCATAGATTTAATATTTAATGAAGGATCAATCAATTGATGATTGATCCATAAAATAATTACCTCCTTTTAACACCTAGAACCGCCTGTTTTGAAATAAATTATTAAATCAAATTATTAATAACTAGCTGTTTCACGCGACTTCGCCCGCGTAATTTTATAAAATATGTTACTCGCTGATAACGTAGCTTTCTATAAGTGAAAGAATTTTCAAAATCGATCCAGTGGTTTTTGAGTTTGATCATTAAAAACGCACAAATCTTCTCTCTTTACAATATTAAGTATAGTTTATAATAATTACGTGAACTTCGTACAGAATTTTTAGGATAATTTCTTTCCACAACTAACATATACTCAACTTTGTATCATCAATAGCAGTTCAAGATAAAACTGCCAATAAAATCAATTGAAGTGTTTCTAATGCCTTATTTCCTAATGCCTTTACATAATGTGGATGCATGTTGATGTAGGTAGGTGGAAACACCTGTTTCTCAGTTTATTCGTATGCCACGATGATTCATTGTAAGTAATCATATGAATGCCATTACGTATGCCACTTGTGGAATAGTAATTCTTCACAGTTAACACGCGATGCACGTTTAATTTTTCAATAAGTTTTCTGTCTTGTGTATTGCTTTTGTTTCCACATATTGTGCTTTAAAAGTGTTTGGCATAAATGGGTCGTAAGTGCATATCATACACATTTTGTTATTTTTTTTGTGAGATCCTCAAGTATATAATTTAAAAATATATTTAAATACTTATTACCTATGTGAAAATCTAATTTCCCAGTGGTCTTCTGTAACTGTGCCCTGCGTTTCACCCCCTTACAAAAGAAGCTATATTATCAGCGAGTGTTAAACTACGCGGACGAAGTCGCGTGCAACAGCTAGTAGTATTTTATATTTTCTTTGAAAAGAAATGCAGTAGGACGTTACGAGTCATCTGTTGCCAAGTATCATCTAAAAAGAAAATTGGCACTTGTTAGATTTTGTCTTTTATTGCAATAGGATTCAATAATTTATCCAAAAAATTGATTGATAAAGAGTATTTCTTATCTTAATTAATATAAATCCTAAGATCATTTAAGGATTGTAGTCTTTACCTGTAATAGCAAACAAAATAACAATTATACTATTGATCATTATCCAACTTTACCTATTATGGACTCACGACAAACATAGAATTACTTGAATGCCTCAGTACGTCGGTTTGATGATATCATTTTAATAACATTATTGCTTAGACTTACCGCATGATTTACAAACAATTGCTTGTTATGAATTGTTTTATAACATTTTTTTTATATTAAAACAATTCATAACAAGCAATTTAAGTACTTATTTTTATTTAGGTACCACGTCAGTTTATTGGGGCATGTTAGTGACCTAGATCTAACGGTTTGCGGAAGGATAAGCGTTGTATTTACGAATCAATATTAAGAAATTTTACGTACTTACATTTTTACATTAAATTTAACATTAGATGAAATTCACAGTTTATACTCATTAAGAAAGATAAAAGTAATTTTCGTACACAAAACTTTGACGTAATGGAACTCTGAAAATTTTGAAACCCTCTTTGAGAGTTTCAGTCGTTTCAAAATTGACCCGTAGCGGTATTAGAGCCCGAAGTTATTATTGATTATTTATTTTTTTATATATTTTTTATATGCTGGAAAATAATTGTCTTGTATTATTTTTGTAACTCAACAGCAAGAAGAAATTTTGACTGATCTTTTTTATTTTATTTTTTTATACTTATTGCAACCAGCTCATAAAATATGAGTGATTGTTGTACAAAGTAATAAATACTAACAAAATAATCAATACTTTCTGCTAAATAATAAAATAACCAACAGTCACGTTCAATCGTGTGAACTGTAATAACAATACTTTTATAAATGTAAAGATTGTTTATGGATTTTTTTATTTTTATTTTTACTGTAGAATTGAAGCGATTGCTGCCGACGTTATCCCGCAAAGATAAAGGTCCGCGCACACGGACCTCTTGGTATGCTGAATGCGGTTCCGACACTACGCCAATCATCAATGCCAATAATACCTCTTGGTAAGTATAAAATAAATATAAATATTTTCACAAATTCCACACAGCACCATCTAGTTCTACACCAAGCAACTAATGCTTGTATTATGGATACCAGACAGTTGATATACCGTACTACATTAGATTTCATTTTATTTCTAGTAAATACAATACAATATAGTTCCATAGTGAAAACAAAAAATATTATGGCTAATACATTTTTTAGTGGCCTTTATCGTTGTTTTTGTTATCTATAACTGGAATTTTTTTATTAGGTTTAAGTTACTTATTAACACTATTATTATGTAATTGTACTCGTACCTGTAAATTTCCCTACAATAAAATAAATAAATGAAAAATTTAATAAATATTATATAATTACAACTATCCATGACTCAGGTACAAAGGTAAAATGTTAACACAAACTTTTGCCCTAGCGGGATTTGAACCCGCGACCGTTTGGTTAATAGCTAGACGTTACTAGCCATATAATTTACCCCAATTACACCCGGGAACCGAACCAGCTTAAATACAAAAAATATTGTACTTTTATAGCATCAATCGATAAGGTCAATAATAAAGATTGAATATCTCTAGTTGGATAAGGAATAAAGGGTCATTAAAAAAATACTAATTTATTTTTCTAATTATTTTATTTTATTAGGTATCATATTATTTTCATTACCCTAATTGCTTATATTAGTTAGTTACGCTCCTTGCCATAAAATGCTTATATACTGCTTGCCATTATTAAATTCGTATGCAAATACATACTAAAACAAAATAAATAAAACTAAGTTTTTAACTTGAAAACCTTTTTAGTCACTAAACAATAAGTAAACCGTGTTAACTGCGTGGTATTTTTACTTGTGAGGCATAAGTTATTCCTTTAAATTCCCCGCATACGTCACTAATACCTCCCGTCAACATCATAATAATTGATGCATGGATCGTTTAAAAAAATTAATAACAACATTGTAGTCCTTATGCAGTTCCCTTTAAAGTTCAATTCAGGAATGGTAATTGCGCTTGACGTCTCGACCTCTTCACTTCACAGTATCGCGAATGACTCACCAGCCAGTTTCTCACATCGACCGTTATACTTTGGTCCAAGTTACAACAAAGTAGCGATAACAACTTGAAATTCCATTCACAACGGCGAACGTACAGTCGGCCGCATAAGTCGATTAACACATTCAAAAGTGCAAAACAACTGAACACTCAACTTACTTACTTATTTACTTAGGTACTTACTGAAGCTTTTTACGATCATTTGTACGTAAAGTTTATTTTGTTCTCTATTCGTGACAACGACTTATGGTGCGTTGAGTGTTCAGTTGTTTTGCACTTTTGAATGTGTTAATAATATACGTATTATATAAAATTGCATGATGATTGGTTTAATTTGAAATAAGCAAACACAATTTCGAATTAATGATATCAGTTATAGGTGATATAAGATAATTTAATTCTGCAAGATATTCTGCGTCTTACGAAAACATGAGATTAAATTATATTTCTAATTTAATCCAATCACATATTTACAAATCTTACACTTTTTAGATACACTGCAAGACATGATCAAAGGTGTCCTTATTTTATTGTATGTTCTGTATAGTTAGTGAAGAAGAAAATAGAAGCTGACAGCGATTTTGTTTTATATGTAGAGATGGAAGTTCTTGTTACTTGGACCATACTGTAACGTATAACGAATACCTGAGTTTAAAATGTTCAGACGAACTTCATATTGGTTTCAATTCACACGTGAAAGTCTGTTAAAAATAAAGTGTTCAATTAAAATCAATATTATTGAACAAAACTTTTTGAATAAGAACGTGACTTTTTGGTGTATGTTTTAATTTATTTTATTCTACTCGTTCTACTAAAAATTTTGCCAAATTAATGTGCAGTGAACAGTGGACTCAAACAGAATAAATAGACTGGGTAAATTTTAAACCCTCTTTTAGTAGGTGAAAGTTTAAAAAAAGGCTGACAGTTCCACAACTTCCACAGTTTAGACCTTAACTTAATAAACAGATGATACATAAATTATTTAAGTACTATGATTAGTCCTTCTTAATTTATGTTTCTGTTGGACCGATCATCGTGAAATTTTGCATGAAAAAAAGGAAAAGGGCACTTTTCATCCAAAAAAGTAGTGTTCCTGAAAAATATACCTACTAACAAAAATAATATTTTTTCCCATTTCTATGATTTTTATTGTTTCTTCTGTTATTGTTTTCTTTTTTTTTTCATACATAATTTACTTCCCCCATAGGACAGGCAGAGCCTCAGGCAGAGCCTAGTAGGGTACACAAATATGTTAAAACTAAAGTTTCAATTTAATTAAATAAACTTTATTTACTTGAAGACACATATTACGTATTTAAATTTGACGTATTTTTTTGTTAATTTTTCAGGTACGCGGAAGCCGGCCTTTATCAAGCTGGCAACATATCTTCATCTTCAGGCGCCTCATCAGGCTCACATCCGGCCTCGCCGTTGCCTCACTCGCTCTTCACTCACGAACCTCTTTATCAATTCTACAACGCTGCCAAAGTCGAGGTGACTATTTATTTTATTTATTTATTTATTTATTAAGATTACATACAGCCATAAATTTAAAAAAATATACTACAAATAGGCCTAAAGAATCATAAAAAAATATATTTAGATACATTTCAATATGGAAACGGAATTTAAATGGACTGTTTTTATATAAGTACATATTTATTGAGTACCTAACAACCTACCTTAACAATCAAGTGGGTCGTCTTTCCACTTGATTGTTAAGTGGCTAAAAAAATTTACTTAGGTATGCAAAAATATGTTTCAAATCAAAAGAAAATACAAAAAGTCGGTCAATAACTTAGTATTTTATACTAAAATCTCCTAATTAATAGAATACTACAGCAATGATAAATTATACCTAATTATAATTAAAAAGTTTGATGAACAACACGGGTGCTAATTTTATTGTTACTTATGATACAATTAGCACCCGTGTTTTTCTGCATTTAATTGTTAATGTTACAAATACCCTTGAATAGAGTCTGCTAAATTACTTTTAATGTAGATAACCTTCGAAAGGCTAATAGGTTTAATTGTGTTCTTTGTTCTAATTGAAACGGAACTATTAAAATTAATTAAATAATTAATTAGCTTCATGTAAAAATTAATGCTATCACAATACAAATGTGACATAGGTTCCCTTTTTTCAACCGACTTCCAAAAAAGGAGAATTCGACGCGTATGTTTTTTTTGTTGCCTCATAACTTTCGACTGGGTGAAACGATTTTGATGATTCCTTTTTTATTTGATAGCTGGTGCTTCCCGTGTGGTCTCATTTCAATTTGGTCCAGTTCTGACAATGGCATCCATGAGAAAAGACCATGAGACGGTTTAAAGTCGGTTTATTTTTTGTTAAAATTATTTGTCATTTTGTGACCAGTCGGTGTGCCGAGATATTGGTGATTCTGATTCGGATACATACGAGCCCAGCTCGTCGACGGGCAGCGCAGCCTCACCCCCGCCCCCGCCGCCCCCTCGCCCCTCGGCCATGGCCCTCGTCTCTCCGAGGGGACCGGCGAGAACATTGTGGTGCGAAGTTCCGGAGGTGGTCAACTCTGCGGTACTCAGTAAGTAACCTTATATACTCCACAGAGCTGTTGCACGCGACTTCGTCCGCGTAGCTTTATTAAATTTAATGGCTATTTAATTAGGGTAAATTAAAATTCGTTATTCCACAGGTTCACTTGCGCCGGCGCAGAAAAGACTGCAGGAGGCAAAGTTTGAGTTACTCACATCGGAAGCGTCGTACCTGAACTCACTGAACGTTCTAGAAGCACACTTCATAGCACACCCAGCCTTTAGAGAAACCCACATTATGCCCAGAGCCGATTGGGAAACTTTATTCTCCACTATACTGCCAGGTGAGAATTTCTTTTTTCATAAGTGTTTATTGAAAGTGTTCTCTTTTGACTCTTAAACCGTCTTTCAAATAGTTTTCCATTCGTGGTAAAGTGGCCTTTTGCTGCTCTTTCTATAATGCGGTTGGTTGATCAACTAAAATCTTGGTTTTAGCCTGGTTTACTTACTTCTTTTTCTTTTAATAGTGGTACAATAGCAGTAGAATCGCCGTTTTATACTTATAGTAATCTTTCTTCACTAGAATCGCCCAACAATTTGTACTTTTCACAAAAGCAAGTCCAAAGGCCATTGTCCTCCGGGTGTTTTTTATAAAAATGATGTTTTGCATTTCAGTGCGCAGATGTTCACAACTGCTAATGAACGAGCTGGAGAAGTGCTGGCAGGAGAACATCCTGCTGCACGGCATCTGCGACATCGTGCAGCGTCACGCCGAGAAGCACTTCCAAGTGTACGTCAAGTACTGCGAGAACCAGGCGCTCATGGTCAAGGCTCTCATGAAACTCAGGGACCGACCCACCTTCGCCGCAGCGTTGAAAAAGTATGCAACTCAGTTTCTGTGTATTAATTATTTATTTTATTTTAGGGTAATTTACAGGTTAATATTACATAATAACAATTTGAAATAATAACTTATAGATTACAGACTTATAAAAAAATATATTCTAATAACAATGATATAATGATGCGAGAGTTTCTACTTCGCTGGTTATTGAAAAATTGGCCATTGAAAAATTTATCCGCTATAACATTTTTAATTTTTCCTATGGAACTGTGGGTGGAACAGGTCGACATCAGTACCCTCCAACAAAATTTCATTGAGAAGTCTACATGAGCGAGACATGAATGCTTGAATGCTTGATGCACCTTTGATTCAGGGTCTCGAACAAAATCATTGCGAAAAAGTGTCCACTGGATTTTTTATACTTGCTATCACTTTTTCTCGTTAAATTCTGATACAAAAATGAATAATGACTGATTTGAATCTTAACACCAAATAATGGTTCAAGTCGTAACATGACGTTCACTTTACGGGCAACTTTGTGTAACTTATTCGAAATATCACCCCACGCTGTGAATGCGGTGATGTTCTACTATGCCACTTTTAGTGAAGCGACCCAGAATCTAGTGTATATCCTTTATCAAACGGATGCACGTTTAGATTTTATGAGGAATTTGTTTTATGTAACTTCCTCGCGCTTTAGGATGGAGAGTCACCGGGCATGTCAGTCGCTGTCGCTACACTCGTTCCTGATGCTTCCTATGCAGCGCGTGACGCGTCTACCGCTCTTAGTAGACGCAGTACTTCGCCACTTGGCCTCTACCGACCACGAGTACAGCGGCTGCGTCAACGCACTCGCCACCCTTAACAACTTCGTGTCGGAGTGCAACGAAGGAGCTAGAACCACGGAGCGCGTCGAGGAAATGTTTCGAGTGTCGCACTCCATCGAGTTCCCTCCCAACATCCGCAACGCTCCAGTCCTCGGACCAGCTTGCGGACGCCGAGATCGGAGGTTAGTCCATCAACCACACACAACGACGGCCTAATTCGTTAAACTGCTAAGTCCATTTTGGGCCAAATTCACTTTTTTGACTTTTCTACAAGTTTAGACGATTTTTTTTTTATGTTAAAGTCGACAGACAGGCTGACGGTCCACTTGATGGTAGGTGACTACCGTCGCTTATAACACAAGCAACGCCATAAGTGCTACAAGTGCGCTGCCGACCATAGAAGGATTAAAGATAAGGGATAAGGAAGGGAAGGGGTAATGGGCTCTGGTAATGGATTATCTGCCTTGGTGAAGGAATATTGACGATTATCAAACTAAACATCCTATAGAAAGTGTGCATTCTTGTAGTCAACAAGGATGCACTTATGCGAGCTGGCTGCATGTTAGAGTGGGACAAGCGGGTGCGTTGTATGTATTAAAGTTGTAACTGCATACGAATTACGAAGTTGTACCACTATTATTGTGGTCAACTGAGGTGTACGCTAGAAACTCAAGATAATGTCGCTCATTTCACATTTTGTCATTTTGATTTTTTTTCCTCCTGAAAACTATGCAAAACTTGACTTAGCAGGTTAACGAGTTAGGCCGACGATACACAAAAGCTATATTCAAACTAACCTCCGATTTTCTATCCTGTTAGCACCCTTTACTTCGGGTACATTAATTAAACCACTTTATGTTTAGTCCGTTAGTCCAAATACTTTTATCGTCCAACCAATATTATATATCAGATCTATACAATTCCAACAGTTCGTTCAACTGACTGATACCCTTTCAATATCGTTCCACCGAATGAATCTGAACGAATGAACGCCTCTTTTTGAAACGTCACGCAGCACTTTTCAATCAACTTCAGTCGACATAAATAGCAGACGCTAACAATCCTTACACGCTATATGCTGCTGTAAGTTTTACTGAGTTTAAATATACATATTATGTACTCTCAATGTAATGAAATAAAACTATTTCAGACCTGTCCGGTGGCTGGTGCGATCTGGTGAAATGACGCAACTAATATGGAAGACTGATGAATTGAAACTCACATTCGGCAAGAAGTTTAGCAAAATCCCTCTGCATCTGTTCCTGTTCAATGATCTGCTAGTAATTACTAAAAAGAAAGGGTAAACATTTTTTTAAACCGTCCTAATCATCATAACTATACAACCGTATAATTTATAAAATAACTACAGAGACAAAAAAATTTTAGCTTCCAATTAAAATGTCTAAATTGTTTCTATTCTTGATGTGGTTGAAATAACTTTACCTTAAAGTAAAAGAAACCTTACGAGCCTTACAATTGTGTCGTGTTTTGTACAGCGAGGGGTCGTTCGTGGCTGTGGAGTACTGCCCGCGCTCGCTGTTGGAGGTTTGCGCCAGTGACGGCGCAGGCGCAGCCAAACACGCACTTCTATTAACCTTGCTAGAGAACCACGAGGGCCGCACCGTAGAAATGGTTTGTAATTCCTTCACTAGATGGCGTTGCTTGTAAACGTTTTTCCGCTAGATGGCGATTTAAATATCGTTGTTCAGTTTCTTATTCTAAATGCAATTGCAAAAATTATAATCTATATAAGAGTAGGTATGTAAATAAAAATGAATCCTTGAATGTATTGCTAAGCGCAAAACTCGAGAACGGCTGGGCCGATTTTAATCGTGTCTTCACTCATGGATAGAGCGATAATCAGGGAAAGTTTTTACGTTAAAAAAAATGCACCCCTAGTATGTAATATTAATGTTTTTTGAACATATCTCCTACTCCCGTAATTCCGGTCCATTGACGGATCATTACCATGTTGATGTTTGGTCACAGTTGTTGTCGTGTGCGAATGAGACGGACGCGTCGCGGTGGTCGGAGGCGCTTTGTCCGCCCGGGGGAGGTGCGGACGGCGGGGAGGGGGAAGCGGTGTACGCCGGTTGGGACTGTCCGCAAGTAGCCGCACTATTCGCCTACGCACCAGCACAACCCGACGAGTTGCCTCTAGCCGAGGGCGACGTCGTTAACGTCACTAGGAAAACTAGTGAAGGTATGGGTATTGTATGTTTCAAGCATTATTCAAATGTTAGTTTGAGCCACAGCTCTGATGGGCAGAGCCTAAGCCCAGCACAGACGTTATAAATTTCTATTATTATCTTGAGATACGTAATAAATATACGTAAGTATATCAATATACGTACGTAAGTATAAATACACGTAAGTATATTTATTACAGTTCTGCAAAGCGTTGGACCTGGTGCCTTATTGGAACATTTAGCTTATATATGTCCATCCTGAAATTCTATTCTAAAATTGGTGAAAGTTTAAATTGGATGCGTAACTGCGAGAATTACTTCCGACATATAAACGAACAAAATTTACTTTATAATAGGTACTAGTATAGTATAGATATAGCGTCTTCTGTGCTGGACTAAATTCGTATAATCTGAAGGCTTATTGAAGCGGTTATTGTGTGACAGGTTGGTATTACGGCGAGAGAACGCGAGACGGAGAGTGCGGTTGGTTCCCCGGAGCCTACACGGCCGAGATCGCCTCTCCTCATGTCAGAGCGCGCAACCTGCGACAGCGCTACAGGCTGCTAGCTCTCTCAGGGACTTATCTCGGCCAAAAGAAACGTCTCTAGCCCACAGACTACATAAACTAAGAGACCTAACATGAGCTGTGACAGTGCTGCATCCCATTCTATCTTAAATGCCCAATGCGATCTATTGGCCGACTCCGGCACTTAGCTCGACCAGAAGAAACGTCTCTAGTACACAGACTAAATAAACTAAAAGATCTAACATGATTTGTGACAGTGCTGCATTCTATTCTATCTTAAATGCCCAACGCGATGTGCTATAGGCTACTGGCCGACTACGTCTCTTACCTTGGTCACTCAGAAAGAAACGTCTCGACTTGCCGCTAGATGGCGCTTTTGACCCACAGACTGACTTTAACTGGCAGACATAAGATGAACTATAAGGCAATGAAGGGTAGAGTTAAGGAGGGCCGACTATGAAGGTTCTAAAAGTGGCCAGAATGGCGCTAGTGTAGCATTATATCTTCCATCTATCTATCTCTGTGTCTAATTTACTCGACGAGGCTACACTAGCGCCATCTTGGGACCACTTTTTCTAATACATAGTCAGTCCTCCTTACCTCTACATAAACATGAACTATAAACTGTCGCTTGAAAAGAAATATAAGCGACATTATGTTTCACAAAATGAAACTTAATAAGATTATGGATATCAACTCCACAAGTAACTTTTTTAATTACTGTGTTGCCATATAACGAGTGAGTATGTCTGCTAAATATTGTTTATGAAGTCTGTGCTAGAGTCGATTCTTGGAAAGCTGGATGAATATTCTATTTTTGACTTTATTGTTATACTGTATTAAATATCTCCGTCCAAATACTGCCTTAGAAAACAACGTAGAATGCCTTTGCACTTTTACAAGCAATTTTGGCACTATTTTTGGAGCATTTTCAAATTGATTTGCAGTTACTCGGTGCTTATGATTTAGTTCAGACGCTTTATCTGTAAGATTTTTTTTAGATACCCTATAAGTATTTATTTGAAATCGAAAACCATAAACCTTAATATGTGTGACTTTTAAAAATACCTACTAATTTATAAATTTAGGAGTTTTTTAAAAAATCTGAAACTAACTACTTTTTTTTAGTGGGAAAAAATCTTACAGAAAATATGCAGTCCTAAAGTATTATATTGTATTGTATAAGATTACTTAAGACTTAAAATTGAAAAATTATAATAATAATAAATCTTCAATGTACAGTTACGTATGAGATTGTCATAGCGTTCTTTGTATTTAACATTTCACTGATTAGTTATTAAGTTTTATGTTAAGTAATTACTTAGTGACATTAATTTAATTTTAAACACAAGTTATTCTCATAAATTCCAATTTGAACTCTGCTTATTAAAACTAGTCATGTGCTGGGTCGAGTTTTACAAAATAACAATGGAAAATAATTTTGTCTTTTAACGTGATTGTTATTTTGAAAATGTGTAAATATTTTGCTTTCTAGCCTAATTAGGTAGGTAGGATTAAAAATTGTTGATTAAAATGTATTGACCATTAAATAAATGTACTTATTTTGGCAAGTAACCGTTTTCATACAATCCAAAAAATAATTTCCAGACTCCATTGAAACATTCCAACTTTTTTTAATTTTGGAAATCTTAAATAGTAATTTAATTCAATTATATTTACAACGTCAACAGTACTTAAGTTAATTGTTGGTTATAAATCGTAAACATCCCTTGTAACTGTTTTGAACTTATTTATGTTTAAAATAATTAAATGCATATATAAAATTTGATTTGTTTTTTCATTTCCCTAATTAGCCCGCGATTATGTTCAACGTTGATAAATGTGAAAAATGATATAATGCAAAATATCTTTATCACTTTTTTGTATTTTTAGACGATCCCTTGGGAACTTAACATTTTCCCAATAAAAATGTAGACTCATTATGAGGTACAGGAAAAAAAAGTCATGCTCTTTTTCCCGACTTTAATTTATTAATCTATACTTTTGCTTCCGCCTTACATATCTATACTAATGTTATAAAGAGGAAAGATTTGATTGTTTGTTTGTATAGAATAGGCTCCGAAACTACTGGACCGATTTGAAAAATTATTTTACCATTAAAAGCCGACATTATCTGTGATGAACGTAGGCTACTTTTTACCGCGGGAAAATGCTTCGTTCCTATAGGAAATCTAAAATAAAAGTAAATACTACTGGCCCGGGATACACTAGACAGCGCCATCTATCCAGAATCGGTGAAGCGACTAACGTGACAACAGTGCTTGGTGATATTTTTAGCGATCCACTCCACGGTAGATGGCGTTTTATACTTTTCAACGCGGACGTAGTTGCGAGCACCAGTTAGTTATAAAATAAAGTCCTCCGCTGCGTCTGTCTGTTCGCGATAAACTCAAAAACTACTGGACCGATTTTCAAAATTTTTTTAACGTATAGAAAGCGAGTAACGTAGGCTATATAAAATACCTACGCGAAAAATATACCGCGTCCCTATTCTTCGACACATTTCCTGTGTACAATATTATTAAAAGGTTTAGATAAAAAAAAATGTTTCTTAAGTACATACTCAATAAAGTTTTTATTATTTTCATTTGTTACATTTATAAGTATGTGGCTAATTTCATATATTAATAAACAGTACCGTGACAGAAAACTTTTGCATACAATAAAAAATATAATATTATATATAAATAATATTATAAAGTGAAATTAGCCCATATTAGATATTTAACAAATTTTTAACTTTACAAAAATACAAATTTCAATATTGAGTAGCAAAATAACAAAATAAAAAAAAATGATCAAAATATTTCTATATAAGTAAGTCAGATCGTGAAAATAACTAGAAAAAAAAATACACTTAAATATTATTGTGAACCTTATAACTTATTAAAATGTTATTATGTCAAAGTAAAAATAGAAAGAATAACAGAATCCGAGATCATAGAGTACAATTAGAGTGGAATGACTTGTTTTTTGAGATATAAAATTCCAATAGCATCACGATTTCGGGGAAGTCCCTTAAATTAAATTTATTTCTTTTTGGCCGCCTTTGAGCTTCTGAGTAGTGGTGGATCTATAATAACTATAGATATCATAGAAAAAGTACATCAGCACTGATCCTTTTTCATGAAAAATGTAAGTTTTACTCCAACCAATTGCATAAAAACGTCACATATGGAAAATTGTATTTATTCCATCAACACATAAAAACACAAATCATAAAAATGATGAAAAAAAAACATTGACTGGCATTGCCTTTGAGTATTTATTCCATACTAATATTTATAAATGCAAAACTAACTCTGTACATTGAACATTTCCACAGCAAAACATAATTATTATTTTCTATTTGTTAAGGATATTTTACTTTGAACCTAGCTATGTCCAAATAAACACCTATGTTGTTGACCTATAATTAGCACTTTCGTTTAAAATAGTTTTAAAACCTATTTGTATTTATATTTTTACCTATCCATTATCATAGTGTGTAAAATTATATTTTTTTTTTCAATCAAATTATTTATTTATTAACCGCCAATATTTATTTTAATTTGACATTATAAATTGACTGGAAAACAAAAAAATTCTTTTCACTTAAAAATACCCTTTAGTAAGTCTACTGAATAATTTAAGTGTTTTTGAGACAAAAATTTTCTTATATAAACATCACAGAATAGTTACTTATTATTTTTTAAACATTGCTACTGGAATTTTATAACTCAAATTTTAATTAAAAGGCTTTGCCTTTTTTTTAATAAACTATAATCTAGATAGATACCAAGATTGCCTATGTGGAAAGAGTCGTAATAACAGCTCGAAATTGTTATGAAATGATCATATCCTTGTTTTAGACGAATTGCTCTTCACTTCAAACAATTTACGCACAAAATACACCTGTAAAGCACCAGTGGCACCTATTGCCACAATTTGAATTAAGGACCACCTGGAAAGTAAGATTTTTTTTACAAGTTAATCAATTAAATAACAAGTGAAAAGTTTACATTTCTATTGACAATATATTTATAATCACAGACAAAATAAATAGACAGAATATTTGCTCCCCAATTAAGTAGTGATGTGTGACAGAGGTGAAAGTTAGTAGATCAACTTTGAAAGTATATTTCATGAATTAATCTTACCAATCTATACAAATATATAAAGTTGAAGAGTATGTTTATTTGTTTGTACAACCTTATGGTTGTAAAAATTCTTTTTGTGTTGGATAGTCCATTAATCGAGGAAGGCTATAGGCTATAGAGAACGCAGACAAAGTTGTGGGCACCAGCTTGTAAATTGATAAAATTTATATTCAAAATCAAAAGGATATCAAAAGGAATACCTTCTTTTTATATTTTACTTTCTTTGACAAAAACCTTAATAAGTTGGCAAATTTAAATAAGATATTCATAAATTATACATCCTCAGAAATTCCCGTTTCAATCAATACAATCAAGAACAAAATCCGTTCAAATTTTCTGAGATTAAGTCATACAAACAGCCAGACCTACACCTAAACTATTTCAAAGTACAACAGACCTACAACTAAAGTATTTAAAGTACAACACACCTACACCTAAAGTATTTTAAAATGTGTGAATATTAAACATTAAAAGACCTTTACATTAAAAGAAACTCACCTTAGCACATAAGAATTGTTGTCATTCAACAAATTATAATCTCTCGACTCTCTTGCACGCGAATGGTACTGGTATTGAAGAATGTCATTGATATTTCTCTCCACAAATTGGATTGAACTCTGAAAATCATCATTCAAACAAATAATTTCCATAATATAATAGCGGTTAAATTATTTTCTAATGCTTATATATATAAAAAAACTCACAGTAAAGTTTTTAATGTTCATATCAAGATCCTCAACTTCCTTCGCATATTTCTCCCACATGTCATATCTAATCACGGACAGATATAAATTGACTAATTTCCCAGCGAATCTCGAGAACTGGTTATCAATGCATACGGCATAGTATCCTCCGGAAGAAGACTGGTCTGCATACTCAGCGCTTTGGCGCCATTCGTAAGGATGCACAATTTGACCATTGGGGTGTCTTACAGCAAACCCACACATGCCATCACCTCCCTTCAAGACCTATAAACAGAAATAGGCTGTCAATAAAGGCAATAGTTTCAAGGCTGCAAATGCTTATTAAAATAGCAAGTAATCACAAAAAATCATTTTTAAATGCTCTCTCATAAAGTCATCAGTTGTTAAATAGCCAAATACTTAAAGGAATATGTTATTACCTGATAACTTGCGTAAAATGTTGCGCCCGGTTGGACATATTGATAATAACAATCCTCTTTACCGGCGTCAATGTGAACCTTGTAGTCCATGGTGACTGCTGGTAAGTTCTCGTACCATGGTACGGCTGGCGATGTTGTAATAACATCACCGACGAGTGATAAAATAGTAATTATTAAAATTAGAACCGTAAATATATGCCACGTCTGTTGAACCATTTTACATTTTATGATTTGAACTTGATTCACTTTCACTTTCACCTTACCACAGACCAATGAAATACAAATAAAATGTGACAATTACAAATCTAGATCTGTGATCGCCTTGTGACTCAGAACCACAGAACTAACTCAGAACTAATAATTATTGAACTAGTGTCTATGTATGGAACTATAATGACTTGGGCCAAGTGCGAGTTTTACTCGTTCGACGCGTTTAATTGAGTAATATTAATAGAGGGATGATTTATATTAGAACGTGGCGTGTCCGGGGCGTGTCTCAGACGTGACCCGGACGGGGCACGCGCTTGGCACGTTACATATAAATTTTGTATGAATGAAGATTATTACAACGTTATATTACAACGTGCCCTGTCCGTGCCCCGGACACGCCACGTTCTAATATAAATCATCCCTTAAACTCGCACCTCCCACTAGGCCCTCAAGAACAATATATTTTATTACTTGTTTTGTGAGTATATGTTCTGTGGTTGTGTTGTTTATGTATTGGTATCAAGGAGAATAGAGGTAAAGGAGCGCAAGCTCCGTGTATTAAAAGTGTCCGTTGAAAGACGACGAACTGATGGCGCTGGTGCAGCTAGTGATAGTAAACAATTCAACTCAGCGCGCACTTCACTCCGTTTCATTTCATACTCTCAAACTCTAGATCACTGCCCTAGACACACCAGCGCCATCTCAATTTGTCGATTTTGAGTTGCCACCTTTTTAGTTTAACACCCATATAAGATTGTCCTCCTCTCTACCCTCCTTAATAGGTATATTCCGTATATTCTGTGCTGATGTTCTCCCACCATATTTTTTTCAGTTCAAGTTCAAATTCATGCTGTCAATTGCTGTCTCTATTTATTTTTGTGGTTATAATATAAATAAAGTAAATATATAAGTTTTCTGATGATTATAAATTAAGTAAAATAATATTTATTCATAATTCGATTGTTTCATAAAATACCTTTATTTTGTATATAATGAAAGCTAGATACTTGGCATTTTTCTCTTATTTAGGGACTGGATTCAGGTAAAATATTTTGCCTAAATATCTTCTGCTTATATTTGTAAAATATACAGAACCTTCATATTATGTATGTTCTAAAACGCAGAGGTTATTTTACTTACACGGTAATATTTGCAGCATAAAATTATAAATGCAGGTCTTCACAAAAAGCATGCTCAAAAGACAACTGGTACAGGGGCGACCCTGAAAGTGTGCAGGGTTTACTAGAGTTGGCTCTAGGGAAACTGAGGCCTTTGACATATCCCGCAGTTACACTGTCCAGCCGGTAAGCTTAACATATTCATTGCCGCAATTTCAATTCTCATATGAATGGCCAGCGCTCTATAGTTGAAGTCGAGTGGTGAGTCGTCGGCCGTACTAATGAGGAGAATAGACTCGCGACGCGGCTTTTAAATTGCATATCTCCACATTTCAAGGTGGTTTTTAAATGAATAAGTTGTGTTTTACACTAATTCCTAGTATTTTTTGAAAACCGATAAATAGTTTGGACGCACATAGCGAGTTCTAAGCCAGTATTTAGTGAACTCACCATACGAGTCCTTGGCAATGAACGGGTTAAACGTAATATGATTTCAGAATTGATTGCTTCCTGAAGTATATAGGTAGCTAATTTTTGTTAAGAAAATATAGAATTATTTGTAAAATTAATAACTTCTAAAATAGTAGTATATGTTATTTTAGAATCCACGGATATATGAGGGGAAAAAAATATCCATATCCGTTTCTTTTTGGCAGATCTTTTTACCGATCTTTTACCTTATTAATTTTAAATTCATAGCTGAAATTCCAAATTTAGGTGATTAGGTGATGATTAGCCATGAAAAACTATTAAATTCCATTCAGATTATTTTTAATTTCTTAAAATGAGACATTTGGCACCTTTATAATGCAAGCGTCAAGTGGCGGGCAAAAAGTACAATAAACAAGGAACATTATAGATCAGCATTGAACGGAAGTGTGCGGTTTTATTTATAAATTAGTAAAAAGCAAAACTGGCCATCCTATGGTAACAACCGCATCAGGTCAAGCCTCGGATCTCGCCAATTTGAACCAAATCCAGCTGGATCAATTAATTATAAGCACATTCTGGTTCCATTAAGTGGGAACCCCAACAACACCAAATAACCACGGATGTACATTTTCAACGATCTGGCACATCACTAGTTTCAACCTTAGAAAAAGTTTACTGTCACTCTTCTAGCCAGATTAGATCGACCACAAGCATCCATGCCTTTTATTCATCCACAGCTGACATACTACTGTGACAATTGCAGCTTACTGATATGTTCTTAATATTACATAAGATTTCAATTACAGCACTGACGGTGGAGTGCATGCATTAAATACAGCAGCACATTTCGACATTGAAATACCTGGTGAAAAAATATGTTGTCCAGACAAACTTACATATGAAGTTAATAGATTTTTCTTAAAAAATGATATAAGCATCTCTGTGCAGAAGTGCTTAAGAGTTAATGATGACTTTAATGCAAGATATAATGCTATTTCAAGGACATACTTATACAGGTCTGCCTTTTGTTAATATATTTTTGCTAGTGTACTGTAGTGTTAAGGCCACTTTATTGTAGGATATAATTTAAGTTATTTTACATCTCGAATCATTTACACTGAGATATTTTTTATAAACTAGCTGGCGTCCGCGACTTCGTCCACGACCCACATTGAAAAAGAAAATCTAGCCTATCTGTGTTTTGTACGTCTAAATATTTATCTACCAAGTTTCATGAAAATCAGTTAATTCGTTTAAGAGTTATGGAGGAACATACATACATACAATACCTGTACTTACAGATTTATTATTAGTATTGATAATTTTAAAATTAAAATATAATATGATTGATAACTTAATTATTGATTTAATAAATAATCATAGATCCTTTTTTAAAAACCAGTTCTAAGAAGGGGCAGGGGAAGCTGGCGAAATTTGAGCTCTTATCACTAGCTTCAGTTTATTCAATATTAATTTCAACTTCCTCTAAGCCTCTATCTAGTATCTATACTGTATTTGTAATCAGTACTTCAAAGTAACTGTAATCATTGTCACGGTTACAACACTTACAACAAAGTAATCATTTGGCACACCTCTAATCTATACTATTATATTATATATAAATTATCAGTCTCCAAGCCTTCTATTATTTTATTTTGTTTCACGAATTTCTTGAGGGACAGCGCGTACGCAGTCCCCACTACCAAAAATTACGCACCCGAGTTACCCACATTAGGGGTAATCGCAAGGGTCAACCCAACCGCAGTGCAATGGAAGGGCCTCGCCCTGGGGGAACCGCCTTCTTGATCACGGTGTCCCCTGTGCCAGGTAAGTATGATTTCGTTTTGTAACAAATCGTCCCTCATAAACGGAGGGTAAAAGTCGATAGCGCGATATAAGCTCGTACAACCCCGAAATCTAGTAACAGCTTTGAGAACTATTACGGATAGCGACCTCTGTTATGAAATGGTCGTACCATTTGTTCTATATTACTTTTTTGATTGCATCTCAATAAAATTGTCTTGTCTGAATGCTTTAGTTTCAAAATCAAGTAAGATAGTAAAGGAATTAATTTGAAAACTTAGGTTTTATTCCAATTTGTAATACGTAATAATATAAGAATCTAGTAATTATACAATCTCAACCAATCAATTGAATTGGACTATCAAATATAGCCTATTCCAGAGATTAGCAGGTCTGTGTAAGATTTTTTTGTATTTTTTTTTTTAAACAGTATAGATGTCTACAACCAAACTATATTAATAAATACCTATATACTTTAAATCAATTATGCATTTGCTTCCTTTCAGCTATATAGAACTTGTGTATTCTATTGTGGATTTGTTGCCATTAATACTTACCTTCTATTGCAGATTGGCAGCCTTAAAAAAAGATGTGGTGTTACCAAAATTAACATGTATAGGCCAGTATATTCCTATAGAAGAATATAAAAGATGCCATTTCATAAGGTAATGTTGATTTTTTGTTTATTAAGTTCACTGTCGGTATAAATATCAGAACATAGGCTATCATTTATATCCGACGCGATTGAATGGTAGTCGAAGGTATTTAAAAAAATGTCCATATTATTAGAGTGCTGCACTTAGCGAAACTCCGCTCACTGCAAGAGTCGAGGCGGCGTCGAGGCAGAGGCGCGTCGACTTTGCGACGAGCTTCGCGCGGCCCTGACTCAACGCCGCCTCGACTCTTGAGTCCCTAAATCAACAGCTGGTTTGGTAACACCAACCACTCCCTTATGGTAGTCCAGTTCTTTGGCTTGATTAAGCCATAACTTGTATAATGGCGATTGGACTTTCATTGTGTATGATAATGACTGCCATTGCAAAAGATTTTTAATTTAAAAATAATTATAGTTCTTAAGACTAGATATTCCCCTGAAGTGAATTAAGTAAAAATTCGAATTCTTTGTTTGTAGTTTACCCAACTTTGACATTGAAAGACTAAAAGAAGGCGCCAAATATTTCCCAGGCCTTCACGATTTCTCATCGTTCAAGAAATTTGATAAATTATTCGACATAGTTAAACACAAACACAACAGAAGATATTTAGAGTCTTTAGACATAAAACCTGGCCGATCTATAGTTACCAACTATTCAATAGTACAAGATGGCGTGTTCGATTACTGGGATATTGAGTTAAAAGGCAGATCTTTTGTTCACAATCAGGTGAGTTTGGTCATCATTAAACAAAAAAAGCAAACATTGAACATATGACTGTGTCCGTCCAATTTATTTCAGGGTATTTGTACCTACTTGTTTGATTGGTATTTGTATTTTTTTTTATTATTATTATTATTATATGTGAATCTACATGTTGATATACGAAAAGAAACACTCATTATATCTAAAATGCAATTTTTATTTATCAATAAATCAATTAATGTCCTATAATGTTCACAAATTGCTATTGTGCGTCGTGCAGGAACTTTGTCACAATAATATCTATACGTGGCGTCATCTGCAACTAAAAACTCTTCGACCAGTGTTTCTCGAATGTACAGACAGATACTGCTCCTTTACGATTTTATTAATGTTTGCAGATACGCCGGATGATGGGTGCATTGATCAGTGTGGCCATAGGAAAATTACCTCCGCAAGAGATAAAAGTGATGTTACAAGTACCCTCAAAACATTCTTGGCCCAGTTTCTCATGCACAGGACCCCCCCATGGACTTTACTTGTGCAAGGTGGAATACAAGCCCGACGACTTGGTATTTAATAATAACGAGCCTAATAACAGTGATAAAGTAAGAACATACAGTATCGTATCGTAGTAACAGTAACAGTGAATTTGTTTAAATAGTAAAGTAGTTAGTAAGTTAAAAAGTAGTAAATTGTTGAATAATTAAAGTGTATCATAACACAAAAAACAATATTAAAAATGAATTTCTTAGAAGAAATAAAGAAGAAGAAAGAGAAATTGAATAAAACAGAAACAGTTGTAACCAGAGTTGATGGTCAAAGATACGTCGAATTTGACGACAAAGTTACTCCCCTTACTCCTGACTATGGTTTTGTGGTTGACCATAAACCGGACGATATACCGGTCATGATCACAGACTGTATATACATAGGATCTCAAGATTGCACTCAAAATAGTGTTTTAGAGAATTATAACATAAAACACGTGTTGAGTATTGGAATAGAAGTAGAGATGACTGCCGATGTTGACAACAAATTTGTACAATGCCTTGATCTACCAGAAACCGACATAAGACCAATATTAATAGATTGTTTGCGGTTTATTCGCCGCATAGTCGATCAGAAAGAAAATATTTTGATCCATTGCAATGCAGGTGTGTCAAGAACGGCAACTGTAGCGATCGCTTATTTGATGCAATATCAGTTAATGAGTTTTGACGATGCATATAAATTCGTTAAAGAGAAACGGCCATCGGTACAACCAAACGAAGGCTTTAAAAAGCAATTAAAACGTTTAACACCAGGAAAGGTTATAGTCTAAATTAGTGTTGTTCATAACCAATAATAAAACAATCATTTCATTACAATCAAATGTTTTATTGAATAACTTGAAAATTAAGAATATTATTACAGTAAGTATTACTTGGAAATATTTTTAGCTTATAAACAAAAAATATTGTTTCTTATATGCTACAAATGGTAAGCACAATCTTGATTGATTCAAAATATATACCAGTAATTAAGTAAGTATTTCTAGCACCAGATTCTGAATTGAACTGAACTGAACTGAATTAAATTAATCCAACTAAACTAGACATACATTCTTTGCCACACTAAGTACTTAGATATTTATTAAATTTGTTAAGACACTCGGTGTGTCCTTCACGCCTCACGATAGAACTTATATAGTATCGTAGATTCTGACCGATAGATGGGCCCCTAGCCATGAGCACACTAATTCCAACGCTCCCTTTACTCCCTTACGAAATTACAGAATAATAGAGAATAAAGACCGATGATTGGTCAAAATTTTATGTGGGTGTGGGCGTTACAAGTTTACAACAACCAATCACCGGGCTTTATTTTCTGTCGTTTCGTCAATCTACAACGCTCCCGTTTGCACTGGGTCAGGCGGTGTCAACTTTGTATGTAGGAGATTAGAATACCTATTAGGGATAAAAATGTTTATTGCTATTAGAAAAAATAATTTTAACCTGGTTAATTATATCTGGTAACACCATTCTTTCCCTGACAAAACCAAAACAAAACAAACCAATATGGCGTATCATATGTGATCGTATCGGTGGTATTTTTATTTTCATTTCGTTTACTGTTGAATTCATTCTTTTTTAACTGTGTTTTCTGTTATCTACGATGCGAGTTGAGTTGATTAGTTTCCTCCTCCGTCTACGTATTACGTTTACGTGAGACAGTGACTCTTGTGAAGTGAGTGATTTTAGAATTTAGTGAATAAGTGCAGTTCACAATTCAGTATTAATTAAGTGCACTAAATTATAAGGTTTTTAGTTTGATGTTATTTTAATTTTTTAACTTTATATAATAAGAAAATCTGTCAATAAATGATATGTGGTAATAACAAAAAGTTTTATTTCATTCATTACGGTGACTTTTACCATCGTGACTTTTTACATTCTAGTCTAGCCATATTATGGTCATAATGTATTTCCATCCATTTAATTAGAATTAGAACTACTAGAATGGTTAAAAAGTCACGATGACAAAAGTCACTCGTACGCAATACCACCAAGTCACAGAAAATTACCAAGTAGTACCAATTGAAGTATTGAAAAATGCCGCCTTTCAGAAGTACCTTGGGTTAAGCCTAGATGGCGCTACAAAGGCAATCCATTCTACGTTTTTTTGTATGAAGTTGTCATTCTTCGACGAAGGAGTAATAAATTAATAATGTTCTGTGCACTGGGTGCTCTTGGCTAGGGCCATGATATAGTTTCGAATTCGATCGATATCTTTATATTCAAAAAATCAAAACCCTTGAATTTTTATCTATTATTTTTATTGAGGGGACAGCGCGTACGCAGTCCCCACTACCAAAAATTACGCACCCGAGTTACCCACATTAGGGGTAATCGCAAGGGTCAACCCAACCGCAGTGCAATGGAAGGGCCTCGCCCTGGGGGAACCGCCTTCTTGATCACGGTGTCCCCTGTGCCAGGTAAGTATGATTTCGTATTGTGACAAATCAGCCCTCATAAACGGAGGGTAAAAGTCGATAGTGCGATATAAGCTCGTGCAACCGCGACATCTAGTAACAGGTTTGAGAACTATTACAGATAGCGACATCTGTTATAAAATTTTAGTATCATGTCTTGATTACATACTAAATTGGGCTCTCAGTAATTATAATCTTTTGCTAAAGAAAATTGAATAAACACGGTTACATATATTATTATTATTTTATTTATTATGATCGGATAATGATTACTTTTGTTACCTAACTGTGGTCCTGGTAGCATTGGTCCTGAAACAATCCGCGTTTTGTATCTAAAACAAATTTCTAATATATTGTTTTGTACTTACCATAAAGAGGAACATCGATTTGCCTGCCTCACTTTATAAAAAAAAAACTAGCAGTATCCCATGGTTTTACTCGCCACCAGAATACTTGTATTTCCAGATATTAACATTTTTTTTTATTAAGCGCTTTCTCATCTAACTGTCATTTAAAGTCACCGGTAACCGGGGATAATGGAGCTGACGTACCTTTGTTTGTACGGTAAAGGTCCCAAACATTGATAAAAAAAATTGAATGATGCAGTAAACCGAATGCATAATTAAAAAAAAAGAAAATTATTTCTAAAAGTAACTAATCAACACTTTACTTGTAGTTGGTGAAAGAGGCCCTAAATGTATAGATTACAGGCTATCAATGCAAATGGATCAGTTAGGACAAATCTGAAACCATAAGGGGGTTTAAAAATTAATGTTTTTCCTAAATAAAACAATTATTTCATTATAAACAAAACTTTTATTGACTATATTGTGAATTAAGTACAATACCAACGACTGCTTAGAAATATTTTAGCTCATATACATATACAAATCATTCTTATACACTACGGATGGAAGCACAATCTTGATATTATATTTATGCAAAATATACATACAACATATACTACTATAATTAATTCAATAAGTCATTCTAGCACCGGACTCTAAGAACATTTTAAACTAACTAGACATTCTTGGCCACTTTAAGTACATAATAAATGTTTTTTTTTTTTTTTTTTTTGCCATACCAATAATAATCGTCTACAACTCAACAATTCGACACTGGTATTTTTTATAAGGTATACTTTCATCTTGTCGAAATCCCTATTTTTCGAACCAAGCGCTTTAAAAATCATTTATAACGCGCAGTGCCAAAGGTTTGGAACTCCCTGCCGGCGGCGTCTGTGTTTCCGAGCTCAAATAACCCAAATCTTTTCAAAGTTCGAGTGAATAGACATCTTCTGGGCGAGCTCTTGGTTGTTGATTGTTGGCCAAGAGCAAACCCATCTCTAATAAATAAAAAAACACGCAGATATTTTTTTCTTATATTACATTAAAAATATATAGTGACATGCTGCTCTAGAAAAATGCGAAATGGCACGGTAAAAAGACAAAAAACTTACAAACTAAACTTTAGATAATAGACAACATAATATAATATTCGTTTTGATTGATGTTTATTAATGTTATAATTATTGATTTTGTTGTATTTGTAATACAGTCGGTATTACAAATACAACAAAATCAATAATTGTGCGTCAAAAAACGAACTTATCACACTGTCTATATTTATTTATAGTAGACATAGTATTTATAATAATTTGTCATCTATGAAATACAACCTTTGTAGGTAATTTATTTTCAATCACATTTCAAAACCGTAAAAAAAAAATAAGCACAACTGTCGGACGGGAATGTAATTTTATTATACAATCACATCACATAAAAAAATACCATTCACGCGTATACAAATTAAATGACCAGAGGGTTCTCAGTCTTGGAGATGAAATCTCGATATAGCCATTATTATGTATTTATATCTATGGTGATTAGGAAGAGTCAACGTCGTGCCTTTTCACACACACACGGTACCGTGACGGTTCAGTAGACATGTAGACATTATACAACATTCCATACAATACCGTGACCGTGATGTATCCAGTGCCGGATTAAGAATGCGCAGGGCCCGTAGCAAATTCTATTAAGAGGCCCTTGGTTTACGAAAAACCCTTGAATAAAATAGAAGTGTTACAAATAAGCTTTTCTTAATTTAATGAGAAACCTGAACCGAACCGTGTACGTGTGAAAAGGCACTTAGTCAACCAATGAAATAGGCAGACTCAATGAGAAAAACAAAAAATAGGAGCCTATAAAACAATAGTAAAGCCGGGTTATCCAATAGGAAATCGAATCGAAAATTTGTCAGAGATAACGTTACCTATACATTTTTTTAAATAAAGCAAGGCGGAGTGATAATAAAACATCTAATATTTTAGGTGAAAAATAAGACACTGATAAAAAACCACGAATGAAATTGAATTTGTGTTTTTTATACAGACAAATACATACCTTATTTCATAAACAATAATGTCAAAATTTTAATGTTACCTTTATTATTAGGTATATGGTCATCGTCAATTTAAAAATATAGTTGTTCAATTGTAATTGCAACATTTTTTTTTATAAATTTTTTTTTTAATTCATAATTGCGTTTTTCTTATGCTATAAAATTTCAGAGGGCTAAATTAAAAAAATAATATTAAGTAAACAAGACCATTGGATTAAAAACGGGCAATATTACATAAAAACTACATACTTAAATAACTCGTCTTTCGGTTACTAATAAAATCAATGAAACAGTTTATATATTACAAAACCTATGCATATATAACTTAAACTTAATAACGAATTGTATAATGTACATTTATTGTACTTGGAATCTCAACTTATACAACTATCACAACACTTAAATAAGGCACTCGCCAACAATAAACGCTCCGTTAAAAAAAATTAAGTACATAATACATCAAAAACTTTCTAACTTATAAGGGGACTATAAGGGTCCAAGTATTACCTAACGCAATTTGGGGGAGAGCCGGGGGGGGGAGGGTCTTTTAAAACGTTACGATGCGTTTCATGGGCGGGAGGGGGGTTCGAAAAACGCGTTACGTAGCACTATTTTTTTTTTAAATAAAAAAGTAAGGGAATTAAAACAGCAAGTTGAGACGTTGGTTAAAATGGTCACTTGTTTGTTACGTAACGTTTGGGGAGGGGGAAAGGGGGTACAGAAAAACGTTACGGCGCGTTACATGGTGGAGGGGCACGGGGGCGTATCAAAAATCTTCAAAAATTGCATCACGTATCACTTGAATGCCCCCTAAGGACTCAATAAAGTTTTAAAAACATTTTTTTAAAGCCCTCATCTATAAAACGGCTTGTTTACGGGGAATGTGATCGATATAAAATATCACAAGGTCAAAAATGAGCCACATTTTTTTTGACTATTCAAAATTAAATTTCATTCAATCCTAAATATAATATTATTGTCATTTCGTTGAGTCTTAAAATAAAGTACATTTATTATGTATGTATGTATAATCTCTGTCAAGTATTATGAATTGGTTACATATTTTGAACCGACAATGAGATCTAAACAATATTTTCGCATACGAATGCAATAAGCACTGTACACTACAAGACTTAAAGCTCAAATTTGAATATTATAAATTTTTATTAAACACTTCGCATAGCTGGTAGGTATCTGATAATATTTATTTAAAACTAAACACAGTTTTAATTAAGTCTATTTTTAAAAATACATTTTGAAAAAATCACAACAATATATTTTCTTTATTATTATTATAATAATTGTTTTTCTCCAAAAAGTTAACGAATATAACGCACGGTTGCATAACGTTTAAAAGAAAACAATAATAGTATTTTAAAAAGTTTAACAGAATATTCAACAAAGACAAAAAAACTTGCAAAATATGAAAGACATTAACTAAAACAAATCAAACAAAAGTAGAAAATAAAAATAAAAAGTATTAAAAATTATTAAACTCTATAAATGGTAACTACAACGGTGCGTCACGTAATCCGGGGAATCACTTCTCAGAGTTTATTCATTAACCATTCAACCCGTCCAATGCCAGGACTCGCCTGGCAAGTTCACTAAAATCGCATACTGACTGGGGGGGCTTAGAACTCGCTATGTGAGTCCATCCAAACTACATATTTAACGATTTTTCTTCAAAAATATACTAGCAATTAATGTAAATCACAACTTATTCATTCAAAAATCACCTTGAAATGTGGAGATATGCAATTCAAAAGCCGCGTCGCGAGTCTATTCGTTGATAGTTATCGCAAAACTTGATGGGCTCTGACCTTGAGCGTTTGCTCATGTAGAATTGCGAACAATACGGCGGACCTGCTTTCTCTCGTACAAAATGTTATAATTGCGTCTCGTTCATTCCCTGGCTCCTCCATCAAAAACCCCACAAATAGTCCCAAAATTGGTTACTGCGCACATTTAACACGTGACATCGCCAGAGCCCATCAACTGGATAATTAATCTGTCTTTTGTCGGTACAATTATAAAATAGAAATTCTAACACTAACTCATTGGACGCAATCAGAGCTCAATACCTATCTTCATAACCAGGTAATTTTTTTTTTATAAGTCCACATTGAAAAAGAAAAAATATATAAACAATATAACGCTTGACCTCTTCTTGCTATAACACTTTGGCCAGGCGTTAGTTTGTACAAACAAATGATTAGAAACTCTTGAGCGTGAGTCCCCTTGCCGGGAGACTGTTGGCTTTTGCGGGGGAATCCCTCGCTTGGGAGTGAGCCACTGCAATGCTCAGACACTGCGCCCATTGCTCCGCGTTCTTCCCGTCTTTGGGCTTCAATATGAGCGTCTGATTCTCCGTGAAGATCTCGAAAGCCTTCGGTATGTTTCTGGCTCCACGCGACACCTTCACCGATCTGATCTGATTTATGTCTATGCTCTCACCACCTCCAGAGCCCCTGCAGGACAGATGCGCGCCGGACAGAGTGAAGTATCTGGTGCGCCATCGGCGAAACAACCTCCAGCGACCCTTCTTCTCCTTCAGCTGACCCTCGATGACCGGCTGCCCATCGGCTGCCAGAAAACCTAGGGCACGTTCCGGATGCGTGCACAGGAAACATCCCCATGTGGCTTGAGTCGGTGGTACCGTAGCGCCCGATGCCGTAGTATTTTTCAATTCAAATACATCAAAGAAACCTGCAGCGCGCAATTCATTCACCAGAGTCTCCTGCTCCTTGGCGCCGGGGAAAGCGCTCGTGACCAGTGTAAGGAATGTCTTGTTCTCACACTTGAGGATGTCCCAGCAGTGCTTGAGGCTCGCCACGGACAGATCGCGGGAGGACAAGGCGGCCGCGTGTCTCGCTTGCAACGCAAGAAACATCAAATGTATCCACACCCGCGGGGCGCGCGTTCTCATAGAGAATAGCGAGCGCGAGTACAAGCAATGCGGACCGCGGGCTCCGCACGCGAACTGTAACCTCGCCAACTTCTTGCTGCGCAGTTCCTCTATCGTGCACTTGGCGGGCGGCGGCAACCTCAGTGACACATTATCCATGTACGCCTTGATCTTATCCAAGTGTTTCTCGCAAAAATGCTGGACCGTATCCCTCATAGGGTACGGTTCGAACACGCTTATCCTGTGATTGGTGTCCGAATTGATCATTGTGACGCTGGTGTTGTTCGCTCGTCTCACAGTCACCGGGTTGGTCACAATGGATATTGGTCCCGAGTTGGTGTGCGGCGCGGGCGTCGCTACGACCGACACGTGACCCAGTCCCGTGTTCGAATGTTGTATGGAGACCGACGAGGCGGTAGGACCGAGAGCGTCCGAGGACTTACGATCGCACCCGAGCGGGTTCACTGAAATCGATTGCGTTTGAAGCGGCGCGCCCGACGTTATCGTAGCACCTGCACTCTGAAAATACATTTTCACTTTATTTAGACCAACTTTACATTGAGTAAGTTGCTGAGGAGTTGGGCGCCTCGTAGACTAGTTGGTGCTGCAGCATCGGGTCAAAGTTACCATAATTAACCCTTCGATAATAGGAATGAACTGACGGTCTTCAAACGCCTGAATAGGTCTTCGTAAACTTTAGCTAAGAACCATCACTATTACATCAGCTTTCAAACATAAGAAAATTGGTCCATCCTTTTGGGAGCTACGATTCCTGACACAAACTTATAACGTCTCGTTTTTGCGTCAGGCGTTAAAACAGTGCAAAAAAAAAAAAGTATTGATGTATTATTATTAGGCGTCAGGTCTAAACTGTGCCTGTTTCTTATGGGTCGGTCGGTGCCATAATTTGTTTGAA
The DNA here is from genome assembly GCA_918317495.1 of Synanthedon vespiformis. Lineage (NCBI taxonomy): Eukaryota > Metazoa > Arthropoda > Insecta > Lepidoptera > Sesiidae > Synanthedon > Synanthedon vespiformis. Next base: position 11,092,042 of record OU906948.1, read on the forward strand.
TTGACGCCGCTAGTTATAAGATAAATTGTATAAGAAATGGCATTTTTTAAGAAAATCATTCAGCTCTCTTCGTGGATTTTAAAACAAAATTAATTAAATTTAGTCACAGCCATTGTACGGGTGGTTTTAGACAAAGTAGGGATAGTATTAAATGTATATTTGTGTACTTACCGCGCCGCCGCCGCTACCAATGAGTATGTTGTGACGATGCGTGACGCGCGGGGTGCGTGCCCCGCTGCCACCTGGCGCACCGCCTGCGGCCGACCCCCCACTGACCCCCACAGCCCCCCCGGACGACCCCCCGGGAGCGCTCACGTTCACACCACCGGAACTCCCGCCACCGCCACGACTTCCCGACGACGACTTAGTTTTTGTTACTGCCAAGCAACAACACAAGCAATATTCATTGTAAAGAGGTCACCATAATCATTGCGCAAATTTAAAGTTATAAATATAATGGTTACTAAATTAAATACTAATACATAGGTAAATTACTAAAAGGCTAAAAATTACTAAAATTTATAAATAGATAGATTATATTTTAAGTTATAATTAATCTTTTAATTGTGTGTTCATGAGAAATCATGTGAATAACATAAAAGTAAAAATGTGGATTAAAATAACTAACAGAAAACCACGTCGTAAGGGTACTGTTTTTTAAAAATTATAATAGTTAATTAAAATTTTAATAAAAATTTTGAACTTTGAACTATTGGCATGGAAAAAATTTCCAGAATCAAATATTTTATTAATCTGAATATTGTTACGAATTGTATGCCAGTTTGCCAGTGTAAATAAACAGTTTGATAATAAAATAAAATGCAAACCAATTCACCTGTATTAGTGTGTGTGTTATTATTGTTTTGCTGTGAATTATTGATTTGCTGCGAAGATGACAACCGCGTCATGCTCTTGTGTAAGCCGCCGACCGAACCCCCTGTCAACGAAACACAAACATTAACAAACATTTTCGTCAAACAAAGTGAGACGCAATTCATCACGAAGTCCAAAGTGTCCATGGTCCATGGTTGGCAGCGCACTTGCAGCACCTATGGTGTCGCTTGTGTTATAGAGGTGTGGACCGTCAGTCTGTCTGACGACCTTAACATTAAAAAAAATATACCAGCGACGTTCAGCCTAGTCATGCTTCGGTGGGAGTTGGGCCCGGGGTGAAGTCTACCGGTGCTTCGCGAGTCGCCCAACTTTGCTCTTCGCGTGTAACCACCTGTGCTTGGGCCATTGCTGTTACTGTTCGAGTTGCTGTTTGCTGTGGGCGGGGCGACCGCTGGCTGGGCCCCGCCCAGTTTCACTATTGTCACTCCGGCCGGCGTTCGGTTCACTTCGCCGTGTGATTTTGGCGAGTTCTTTGCCCGTACCGCCGTGAGCACTTTGTCGGTGAATAGCTGAGGGTAGGCGCTGCACAGCGATGTGGCTTCGCGCATTAGCGCCGCGTGGTTTGTGCGGTCGGCGGCGCCTAGACTGTCCAGTACGAAGTTGAGGGCCTCCTGCGCTCGCTGCCGGTGCGTGTAGCCGAGTTGCGTGAGCACCTTGGCGACGAGGGTGAGAGCGGCGGGGCGCGCATGAGGTGCCCTGGCGCCACGACGGACGGCGTCCACGTGCGGCGCCAGTAACGCCACTCGCGTACGGCTAACGCATACCATCAGCTGAAAAAATGGATTAGATTTTACTGTGTAAAAGATTTTTTCCAAGATAAAACAGGTGGAGGTCGAGTCCCGCTCGAAGGACCATTTACTATAGTCTGTCAGGGATTATAAAGTTGTATATGCAATGTTTTTGCAAGAACAGTCAGGTGGAAGTCGAATCTGGCTCGAAGGACCATTTACATTTTATAATGCTCTACACCTACTTAAGACTTAATAGCACAAATAACTGCACTTACCTGTAATAGGTCAATACACATGCATCCCGGATCGGACTGACTAGCTGTGTTGGGGCATAAGTAGGATAACAACTGCGGAATACAGTTCTTCAAGGCCTCCGGTCTTCGAACGGCTATCTGTTCGAATAGCGCGAACAGAGAGTTCTTCTCCACTTGCTCCGCATGCGGTAACAAAGCCACGAGGGCTGGTGCGTGTCCCTCCAGAGGTTCCGGGCACACCTCGTACAGGTTCGTTAGTATGCGGCATAGTGGATAGTTACCTGGAAACATCAGGAATTTATTTAAACATAGTTTCACAAAATATCAGAGGTCCTGTTATATTTCACATATTCATAATTGTTCATAGAACCTTTATGTATTTTAAAAAAGAAAGAGGTAATTGCTCAGAGGATAATGAAAGTCGAAAAAAATGAAAACGACCAATAATAATAATAATAATAATAATAATAAATCATTTATTCGACGTAAGTTTTTACAAAACATTTATCTTCGTCAACATTCTTTACAAGCTACCACCGGTTCGGAAAGCTGTTTCTAGGGGGAAGAACTCGGCAAGAAACCCCCTAGTTGCTCTTTTCATAAATTAATTACAAAGTAATACGTAACAATACATAGCAATCTACATAACACAATAATCAACTATATTTGACTCCAAGGACAGTCATCATTTATGTAATCTAATATCCTATAATAACCCTTTTTGCACAGGGTTTTCTTAATATAAACTTTAAATTTATTTATAGATAATTGTTGTATATTAGCTGGAAGCCTGTTGTAGAAGCGCACACATTGTCCCATAAAGGAGTTGCTAACCCTGTGGAGACGAGTTTTATTTGGTTGAAGTCTATGCTTGTTTCTAGTATTTAAATTATGAACATCACTATTTCTACTAAAAGTGCTAATATTTTTGTGAGCAAACAAAAGATTTTCAAAAATGTATTGTGATGCTACAGTAAGTATATTTATTTCTTTAAATTGATCTTTTAGCGAGACTCTGGGACCAAGCTTGTAGATGGCACGAATAGCCCTTTTCTGTAACACAAATATAGTGTTTATATCCGCAGCATTACCCCAAAGTAAAATACCGTACGTCATTACACTATGGAAATAGCTAAAATATACTATCCTCGCGGTATTTACGTCAGTTAGCTCGCGAATTCTTTTAACAGCGTAAGCAGCCGAACTTAATTTAATGGCTAGTTTATTAATGTGTGGTCCCCATTGTAGCTTAGAATCTACATTTATACCTAGGAATACAGTCGACTCAACCAGCTCAATGTCTTCACCATTTACGTGAACATTATGATCAATTTGTTTGACATTAGGTAAAGTGAATTTAATACATTTTGTCTTTTTATTGTTCAACAAAAGATTATTAACATTAAACCAATCAATAACCTTAGACATCGCCGAGTTAACATGATCATGATTACTTCTACGGTTAACTTTAAAAAGCAATGACGTATCATCTGCGAATAAAACAATATCATGATCATTAATATGGTAAGGAAGGTCATTTATATAAACAAGGAAGAGAAACGGACCCAGAATAGAGCCCTGCGGGACACTCATAGTCACTAATGATCCCTGTGATCTAATCCCACCTACATACACATACACCTACAATACTTCGGCAATACCACTGAAGTACAATGGGCTGATATTTTAAAGGCTTGAACAAATATAAACTATAGGTAAGAACCATCTCAATCACATCAATTAAAGTGAGGCCACTATGAAGGTCCAATTTCAAATAATATACTTTTGAAATATTATTAAGTGACCAGTTCTGGAAACATTAAAAAAACTTTGCATCCTTATTCGGTTTTGAGATGATGGTAAAACCTTACCTGACATGATGGAGTCCATAATGGTTTGCACGTGTGGCTTAAGCAGCATCGCATGGTGTACTGCTGCCAAAGAGAGGTAGCGGGCCATGTGACGAGATATTTCCCGGTTCCCTTTGTGCAGGAACTGCACTGCTACGGGAAGAAACAACTCCATTACGCTCTTACTGCCATAGTGCTCTTTGTCAGCTTGGTTTGGAAAGGACACCTGCAGTCAAAAATATACTATTACGGCAATGGCAAATAAACTTAGGCCATCTTTCATTTATTGGACTGTCCATAATGAAATTAAGAGTTCATTTTAGCAACATACCATCAAGTACTACATACAGAAAAAAAGTAATGTTCCTGAGAGATCATCTAAGAATAGAAATAACACCAAAGAAATAAGTCTTGTGGAAAAGCTGGTATTTATAACTTACAGTAGCTAAAGTTATGCAAAAGAGTTTGCCTTCGTCAATGGATATAAGAAATAGTGAAGTACTCACCAATACTATACAAGCAATGATATCAGATGCAATCTTAGCATGAGGCGGATCATCATCTCTGAGATGACCAAGTGGCATCAAATTGTGGTGCAGGCAGGATTCCAACAGAGAAACCAACGCTCCACAGTACTTTTCTATCGTTCCTGTCTCTTTTATACATGATGTTGCTCTAGTAACGCATATCTCAATCAATGCTTGGTCATGATCATTGCGGCAGTAATCTGGCCTTGAAGAAATTTCTGTTATTTGTTTCAACTGAAAATTAAAAAATGTACACCAATTATCAGAATTACTTATCTAATCAGAAAGTCTTGCATTTTTTCTTATAACACTTAAAAAATAAATTCTATGATATTTTTATAAAACAAAACTATAAGATTTTATTAGTGCCTGAATCTATTGGGTCTGTGGTTAGTAGTGTCTATTGGGTGAAGGCCGAAAGTATCGCCGAAGGTGGCCGAAGCCGAAGCTTCAGTTGGACACTAGCAGTTAGGGTTAATAGTTTGTCAAAAGGGTCTAGCATTTGATTCCTGGCAGGGTCAACTTTGGAAATGGACTAAAGTAGCTAAACTATTTCCTCACAGTAGCGATTTGTGGAATAAGACTTGTTTCTCCTCTTCTCTTACTGCCATGTCCTTTAATAGGCTCGCTATCATCATGACAACGGTTCAAAACGGGTCTTATACTTCGACCATACCATTTGCATAGATTCTTGAGCCAGGAAGTATAGCTCAAGACTCAGGCTCATTTGCCCGGCTTGAGTCTACTCTGTATTTAACTCTCCATGATCAAAGTGTTCCAGTTTCCTGACTTGTATATATTCAATATTGTTGCTACATACCCCTAACAGATAAAAAGGAATCGACCACACATATGCCTTAAAGTTGATTTGTGAACTACATACATACATAACATTTGCTTACCACTTCGTTTAAATCGTCTACAATATCGGCGTCCGGTAAGGCAAATAAATCGCCGGCTCTTGTCAAGTCGCGCTCGTTGAGGACATGTTTTAGAAGTTCGTGCATGATGTAAACCGGCACTATTTCTTTAACGCTTCAATGATAATCACATAGATAAAATGTTAAATGCAGCGTAATCACAGTTGAAAGTGGACACATCAACATAGCGCCACAATGTTAAAACATCCCGTCACTCCTTGAACTAAAAGATTTTGTTTGAATTTAGTTTGTTCGATAAACAAACAATATTTATTTACTGTAATTTTGTAAAAATAAGTAAATGCAACATTGAGACCACCACATAAAATAAAAAAACAGACAGATGCAAAAATCAAAATGCGAACTGATTGAACTGACTGACCGAACTGAATACTGATACTGATTATGATTACCAGTATATATATCATAAAGGTATAATTCCAATCATAGACACTAGTATACTAACGTAATAGACGCACAGACTCCCCGTTTTCCGCGTGACGAAAACTGAAATGTCTACGAGTGCGTGATTATATAAGTGTGTGAGTGAGTTTTAGAGATGTCCCTTCGTTATCGACAAGTAACAAAGAGCTAATGGGCGAGTTATGTTTTTTTTATTTATACATATCTATTATTTCACTAGACAACTCGTTCACAATAGGTAATTCTGTTCAGTTGAACATAAAAACTTAAAGTGGAAACTAGATATTGCTTTGAAATGAAACAAGTTATTGGTATAAATTGCTTTATTAAAAATCAATAACATTTATATTAACAAAAATGAAATATCACATTAGACAAATATTACTTATGCCACCTACGGGATTTAAAAATTGAAATTTTGATAAGTACTATCTAAGCCACAACATTAGTATAGGTACACAAATGATCTGGTTTACCGTTTAAGTTATTAGGCGCCATTCATTTATCACGTAAGATGATTTTTGACAAGTATATACCCCCTCCCACAACATATTTATTACGCAAGTCTAAAGTAAAAAACATTTACACGTTTGGATTGTTTTAATTTTTATGTTTCTAAGAAAAAAATTTAGGAACGATTATTTGTACAAAGGTACTAGTGATTTTTATTTTTTGGTAATAATCAAATTATTATTGTATAACAATTTAAATCTACTTGTCAAACCTAAAAGAAAATAAACTGAAACACTATTAGTTTTTTTCTCTATAAAACAGCTAAACCAAGCATTAATCAACTCAGTAAATCATCTGAGCTACGTTTATATATTAAAATTTTAAGAGATATAATTTTAGTGCGAATAATTTTATTACCTTTTAATTTAATCGATATCGATGATTCAAATACTCAATCACTACGTAAATTGTGACAATTTTCACAGACACAATATCTTTTTTTTTTATTTATGAAAGTGAGAAATATATATAAAACACAAAACTACGTGATATCTTACATTTATTACACAATTTACCATATTCCTTAAGCCTAATTTTCATTGAAAATAAGGCGTTTAAAATTGATAGTATGTGGATCATATTTTACTGTGAAATGTCTCATTATTTGGATTATTCCTGTCATTCACTTCACAACCAGGCACTGAACAACACCCCATGTTGATTTTAACAATAATTTTAGGAAATTTAAAAGGATTTCTTGAGAAATTACACAAAAACTGAAGGACGCTATTCGCAGCGTTCTTATAAGTTACTCTAGCTCTCTCAAAACCAGTCATATTTTCTCATTGTTTCCTGTCTCTTTCGCACTCATATTCGTGTCATAAGAGACTGCCTTCTCGCTTGCACGCTCTTTGGGTCTGTATTAGATTATATATGGTAGTAGTTTATTGTAATTTTTATGTGCATGAATCAGTATCAAAATCAAAATATTCAATTTGTATAATAAATATTTTGTATAACAAAATATTTTGTATTTTTGTATATTGCTTTCGTAATACTAAAGTATTTAATCCTTACATATTACAAAAAAAATCCTCCGCCGCGTTTGTCTGTCTGTCTGTTAGCGATGAACTCAAAAACTACTGCACCAATTTTCGTGCTGTTTTCACCAATGGATAGAGTGGTCAGCTAGTTAGAAGGTTTTAGTATATAATTTACAAAGTTATGCGGGCGAAGTCGCGGGCAGCAGCTAGTTAACTATAATTTACAAAGTTATACGAAACACGAATCGCTTAGTAATCAAATCTAATTTCACAAATTTAGCTGCTTGAATAAACATAATTTTATTGTAATAATCATATGTCATACATTCACTAATGGTCATATTATATAAGGATCAGATTTTACAAGGAAATGCTAAATGTATCGCTATTCAGGGTATCGCAGTAACATCAGCATATCGATAACACACGGGTTGTGTCGAACGATTGATTCACATCCCTATTCCTCACACATTCTTCCATAACCTATCTATAGCTCACTTGTCTACGACGCTCACTAAGCGATCGGAGCGATAGTAGCGCTCTGTACCTATTAATGATCACTGTACGCTTATTCGCCTCGCCTCGCCCAACTTCCCGAGAGTGTGAGGCCGGGTGGAGGCCGCATTACATTTGTAGCAAATTCGTAGACTAAAAGCTAAAAGTGACAGATGACAGTTGGGAGACAGAGACAATAAAGTAAATAAAAAATAAATTAAAAAAATATTTTTTTATTTTTTACTCTATGACTCTGATCACGTGGTGGTGCTTGGTTATGTTATTTGATGTTATGATCACAGATCAACTTATAATATTTTGTATATATTTTTGAATTTGATTAATATAATATAAAAAAATATTATGTAAATACACCTGTAATAAATAAAATTTGTAGACATACAGTTTAAGATATGCCGGTCCCATGCCGAACTGGATGTGGCAATAATGCTGTACTTAAGGTAAAATGAGTGAGGTTATATTTACATTGTGCTTAGTATACTTTACTTATGTGAATTAATTATAACTCAATTGATTGAACCAATTAACTATGTTACAGCGTCCAAAAACGGGCGACGCCTTGTGCAAGGAATGTTTTTACTGGGCATTCGAAACCGAAATTCACTATACAATAACAAAGGCGAAATTGTTCAATAGAGGAGATTCAGTCGCGGTTGCTGCATCAGGCGGGAAGGACTCTACAGTCTTAGCTCACGTTTTAAAAACTCTTAACAATCAGTATAATTATGGTTTAAAACTAATACTTTTATCAATCGACGAAGGTATCACAGGGTACCGAGATGATAGTTTGGAAACTGTGAAGCAGAACAGAGATGACTATGATATGCCTTTGAAGATACTGTCCTACAAAGATTTGTATGGATGGACTATGGATGAAATTGTGGCACAAATAGGAAGGAAGAACAATTGCACGTTTTGTGGAGTGTTCAGGAGACAAGCTTTGGACAGAGGAGCTGCCATGTTGAATGTTAAATGCATAGCGACTGGACACAATGCTGACGATATAGCGGAGACTGTGTTAATGAATGTACTGAGGGGAGATATTGCAAGGTTGAAGAGGTGTACAGCAATAATAACGGTATGTATATCTTAGTTACAGTCTTTTGTCAGATATTATATTTAAGAAATAAAATCTTAACCAGAATTTATGTGAACTGTGTGCTTTAGGTGAAAGGCATAATTATCCCAGTTTTTTTCCAATCTTTCTTCATGTATCTTCAAAAAGATACTGTTAAACAGTATGTATAAATAGATTTATTTTATATTATTTAAGAAAAGTTTTTTTTTATAATCATTGAACCGGTTTCAATGAAATCACAAACTGAGAACTTTAATAAAGATTCATTCAGACAAAGCTATGGCTCCAACTAACGCATAAGATGGATGCATTTTCAGAAGGAAATTTCACAACCAGATTATTTGATAATGTTGCTTATTTGGCATACTACTTTTATCAATACAGTTTTTCCGTGAAGTCTACCAGACACTCTATTGACAATGACAATGACTTAATATCATCTTTTTTTGTATTATATATGTTACTATCAGTAGCAACACAGATATTACATTGTTGAGACAGACCCAGTGGTTCTTTCCAAAGTTACCTATGTGGAAGGTTTTTTTTGTAAATAGTAGTTATTGTTTTATTGTATATGCTTATACAAAAAACATTCACAAATTATTTCAACAAATAATGCCTATTTACATTGCTGAGTATAAATGCTTCCTATAAATAAAAATTTCAGGGCAGCGAAGGTACAATACCAAGAGTGAAACCTCTAAAATACACATACGAAAAGGAAATAGTTATGTACGCACACTACAAGAAGCTGGTGTATTTCTCAACGGAGTGCGTTTTTGCCCCAAACGCGTACAGAGGTCACGCCAGGGCACTGTTGAAGGACATGGAAAGGATCAGACCTGCTTGTATCATGGATATTATTTATTCAGGTGTGGATCACATATTTTTTGTTAATTTTAATTATATAGGGCACACAGTAATCTAGATTCGTAAATTGAGCATCATACCAGTTATGATACAAGAGTGTTACCCGTTGTGAAAAATAGAAGCACTTGTGCTGTTTGGCTTCTGTTGGCCGGTCTTATCACCCATTATCATAAAAAAAACATAACATTTATAACCAAAATTAATATAAATTGTATACTCAATTTGTAATAGTGATGTTTTCCAGATATCCGACGATGATGAAAGATCCGTATCTGTTACTTTTTGGCGGATCTTTTTACGGATCATTTACCTTATTAATTTTTAATTCATACCTGATATTCCACGTATAGGTGATTAGGTAGCAATGAAAAACTATTAAATTCCATTCATATTATTTTTTATATCTTAAAATCTAACATTTGGCACCTTTATAACTATTTTTAACGATCCGGCACACCACTAATTTGTAATTTTAATAACTAAAATTTAACATTTAAAATTTAACAAAAAAAATTAAAATTTCAGGCGAGACTATGTCAGTGAAAGAAGAAGTATCATTACCAACGCAACGATTGTGCGTTCGTTGTAACTTTGTCTCGTCGCAGGAAGTGTGCAAGGCTTGTGTTCTTCTAGAAGGACTGAACAAAGGCCTCCCGAGACTCGGTGTAGGCAAAAGTTCTAAAGCCAAAAAGATGTTGGACGAGTACAACGCCAAATCTAAAACAACAATAGGCTCGATCGAAGATTTCAACGAATCTACTAATAACAAATGCAAAAAAGATTCACGTTGCAATGGAAATGAAACTATAGGTGATTCAAGCAATAAGTTTATTAAGAAATGTTCCAGAAAGTGTAATAACTATAGTGATAGTGTAAAAAGTGATAATACTAAAGTAAACAAATTACTTGAAGAGTACGGAATACATATGTCGAATGGAGATGGTAATATAGAGGACATTTCTTTAAGTAACGAGGTAAATACATCAAATGAGTTAAATGTTGAATCGAACCTAAGTGAGTCTATTAGGATTGATGAAGGTGCATCACTATTTAAAGATGAAGAAGATGAAACATGTGCCGGAGCGTGCGGTAAAATGGGATCAATGCAAATAGGTTTTTAAATATTAATAATTCATATGCTATAGTTAATATATATCAATAGACTGGGTAAACAAGTTTCGCTCGGGCCGATGAAAGGCTTAAATTTTTTTACATGTAAGAAAGAAAGTCTTTGAAGCATTATAGAAAAAAAAATGAACAATACATGAATCAGTAATTAATAATTGAAAATATTATAAAATGAGCAAGCGGTATTACTTTTGTAACCGTTCCATTAAAAAAACTACCTACAACGAATTTTCTCAAAGATAAGACCCCGACAGATCGATTTCTAGACCTAAAAAACCAATAACCCTAGATTTTCGTCAAAATAGTTAGAGCCGTTTGCAAGATCATCTTGGCATACAATAATTCCTCGTTTAGATATCTTACAAAAGATTTGGGAACTATTTTGCGATCTCTTAATCCTAACATGATACTGAGCCCAATGATATAGTTTGGTATACAAATTCACTTAAACTTATATACTTTAGAACCTTAAATAGGTTAAAGAAAGACATATTTAATTAATTCTTAATTGGGCATGGTCAATGGAGACCCAGTGGGGTACAGCCCTTTTATTTGTGTAGTCAGCAATAGTCAGCAATAGACATTTGTTGACTATTGCGGTCAAAGATGTCTCGCCTCTTCTTAAGCAGACGAATGGTTGTCCATCGCGAGATTCTCCACTTAGCTAGCCACTTCTCCACTTCATTAAGGCTGCTTTGTAGCATTCGTGACGCTTCAACTGGGAATTTATTCGAAGGGAGGGAGGAGACACAGACTTAACTCAAACTAAATGACCACAGACAAACCTATAAACTCGAATGCCCCCTTTCAATTTCAAGTTTACTTATTTACTAGTTTTAATTTTAATTCTGCAATCCAAAAGCTTTGCCTTATTGTAATCAAGTGTGAGGTTGATATTCGCCGCATCCAATGCATTTATAGTAGAGGAATATTCATTCTTCAAACTAAGTAGCAAATAACATACTTTGTCAGTTTCTTCCATTTTACCTTTTATCTCCAAATCTCATTAATATGACAAACTCATATTAATAGGTAATGAGTTATTACAATAAATAATTCAAGACGTGAGTGGATGAAGGCGTTATGTCTCATTTTTCGTTTTTATGCGTTGATAAATCCATCTGAATGTTTACAGACCTTAAGATCGTCGATTTAAGACATTTTTGGAATATAAAAAGTTGAAAATGTTATGTACAGTTAATTTTAAAAAGCAGAGTGCAGAAAAGTTTACGTTTGTTAATGGACGAGAGAGCTATGTTCACTTCTTTTTTAATTAAATTAATACTAGTGTTTACTGGCTATCATACCATTAATATTTTAGGTTGTTTACACAACTTTTCATCATAATTTAGTACAAAAAACAGTTCCGTGGCGACATTACAAAAATTCAGTGTAAAACTTTAACCTCGATTTATTCGAAATTGGAATAATACGACATATCACCTTCATCCACTCACGTCTTCAATTAGTAGCTTGTGTTTTGAAAGCCGTCTATGAGTCCATTTAATAGGATTAAAATCACAATCCTTTGTGATAAAATTTAATGCTGGTAGTGAAACGATGTGCTTACTTACTAAAAAAAAATATAATAATAGGTAGCATAAATTGGCCATAACTTATTAAACTAGTACTAAGGTTTTAATACTTTGTACACTGATGTTCAACACGAGGTAGACACAGGAACGCCAAGATCTACAGAAAATGTGTAGCTGTCTGTAAAATAGTGGTAAAATTAGTGTTAAAAAAACTTTGCCGCTTTTGAAAAGTATTTGTACTTTATTTATAAAATAATTCAAATATAAAAAATATTAAATATAAATTCAAAGAATATTTTAAGCGTAATTGCAACTATAAATTTATATGTATGTTATGCATATGTATGTATGTATGTGTGTGGATATCTATATTATATTATAATATATAACTAATACTAAAAAAATTAAAAATAAAATACCTAGATAAGTGGGACAAGCAGAGGAGTGTTGTGTTAAAATTACATCTACCTACTTCTTCTAAAATGTATTGTATGTACTCTTTTGTTTGTATTTGTTTGTTCAGAATGTATTTTTGTTAATTTAGACAACTCATGTGTACGGCAAAAACTCAATTGAGTTTATAGTGCACCTAAACTGTGTACCTATTGTATTTTTTTTTTGTGTAAATAAATAAATAAAATAAATAAAAAAAAACCAAATCACATTTAAAAAATATATATTATATTTATTATGTACACATGTTTTCTTGGCGACTAGATTGTTCAACAACTTTTACCTCGTTATCTTACTGATGCCACGTGATCCAACTGTATAAAATACTTTTTACAAGAGGCACTCAATTAGAATTTGGTCTTCTTTTGCAAATCTTTGAAAAATTTGATGCAGTTAGTTGATGCAAAAATCTACGTAATTCAAGCCATAATGCGCTTTCTGCTTAAACTGTTGTTTCGAGCTCAATTGCATGACGCTTTGTGGTGTTTTTTTAAACTCTCCAAAAAACTAGACTTGGCCTGTTCGTAATCTTCAGAATTCAAATCGGGTTTCTGAAATAAATTGCTATAATCGATGTTTGTCGGAGGTTTTGGCGCAAAGTTAATGTTGAGACAAGATGTCTTGCCCCTTCTACTTTCATTATAGGTAAAATTCCTTTGTTCTAAACGTTTCAGCGTTTTTCCTGGGCTTTTGTTGCACACTGATTTTGTAAAGGCAGGTTTGAGGTTTTCCTGTATTGAAACACGAACAGTGGCAACTGGTGGTGCACTTTACTTGCTCACTAAGTAAAAGAAAAAACGTGGACTGATTGATGTTTGTTTACTAGCAAGGCAGTGCGCATCGAACGACACTTTCTTTCTCTCTCTCTTTCTTAAAATTACTCTAGAAATTAATCGAAATATTCTTTTTGCCAGACATCTCTATATTGCCCGTCCTTACGCTCTCCCTTCTTCCATATTCGTAACTGAAATTACATAACCAGTTGCAAGAGAAGAAATTTTTTTCGCTGTTTGGTAACTAGTTGTGAGAGAGGAATTATTATTCCACTATTGTAGATCAAATTCTTTCCATTTTTTTTAGTTGTATATATCACCAGAGAAATATTTATCTTTGTAATTTTTTGAAAAATAAATTATTATATCATTTGAGTGCTTTTTATTTTATTTTTATTAAATTATTTTTTTAATCTAATTTATTATTTAATTTTCATAAGTAACACCTTTTAAATTACCTACTATTCTATCCTTACATATTATAAAACAAAGTTCCATGCCGCGTATGACTGTCTGTGTGTTACATACACACAGACAGACATACGCGAACACATCAATGTTCGCGATGATTTCAAAAACCTTTCATTTATCGACAGTGAATTCCTAAGTAGGTGTATAATTCGTTAAAAGTTTGAATTGGTTTAATATATAAATTGGTTTGTGTATATTATATAAAAAAAATGTAGTTATAAAAATCTGCATCTACTCCACGAATCCCTTGTTCTAGCCTCGTGTAAGCGAAGGCCAAGTTTCTAATACAATCAAACACTTGTTATTTTGACGAATATTTTTCCATCGTCATTTAATAAAAGGCAAAAAACATAAACATCAAAAGTAATAAAATTTATTAGGTTATACTTTTCCTTCATAATGTTTACAATTCATTTGTTAGGTACTATTTTTATTTATTTTCCAATGTCTCTATTATCGCCACACAAGAAGCTTCTTTTTAAATTTTCATATTACGACATCCTAACTACAAAATTCAAAATCACTTATCAATAAAATAATTGTTCTATTATAATATTATGTTATGTACACATACATAATAGTTGTTTAGGTGATGAAGGCGGGCGCTTTGTTCTCTATTTTCTCTCTGCAGACGGGACAGTTGTCTGATATGTGGTCGGAGCAGTCTTCACAGAGGCACACGTGGCCGCACGGCAACAGTATCACCTGTACACAAAACATTTATAAGGGCCTATATATTAATACTGCTGTGGTTATGAGCACTAATTATTATAGAGGAAAAATTTGTTTGTTTGTTTGTATTGAATAGGCTCTGAAACTACTGAACCGATTTGAAAAATTCTTTTACCATTACAGGCCGACATTATCCGTGATGAACATAGGCTACTTTTTACAGCGGGAAAATGTTTTATTCCTACGGGGAATCACCTCACAAAAGATCACCTTGAAATAACAGCATTTTGTGTGATGTGTTTCGCTGAGTAATGCCCAAGCCCATTATTCTATCCTTGCTTTTATCCCTTATATCCTTAATCATACTGTTTTCGCCACAGGTGTTGCTTGTGTTATAGGCGACGGTAGGCCACCTACCATCGAGTGGACTGTCGAGTTTACCATAAAATATATACCTCCTTGGGATTCTCGGTGCATACGACGCAGAGCTGAACCTCTGCGAGGTTCTTCTCCCTGGCGTTGGCTCTTCGCTCGCGGCGACCCAACGCCAGCTGCTTCTTGACGCTCTCCTCCATGTCGCGTCTCCTCTTGCGCAAAAAGTACTTGTACGCTATCCGACCCGACGCTATGGCCGCCACTGTGCCAAACACTATCAGCATTATCCTGAAAACCATCATATTGCTCATCATTGTACAATAGCCTTCCTCGATAAATAGTTCCTGAGATTAGCGCGTACAACCAAACAAACTCTTCAGCTGTATATATTAGTATAGATTCAAAACTAAATATAAGACATACCTAAAAAAGTCCCTAGAGCTGGCTAGCCTCTTCAGCAGACTAGATTTGCTAGCTGTAGTCAGGTACAAAGGCAGACCTTTTGGGGGCTGTATTTTTAACTCGCCAGTGTTTGATTTACTGAGTTCCCCGATGGCCGTGATGTAAGAGCCATCGCGGAGCATCTCTTCTGTTGTCTGGAGACCTCGTTGGCGTACTCCAGAGAAGAAGCCCCATACATGGTCAATCACACCGGGCGACATAGGTTCAAATTTGTCTGAGATGACGTCCAAATCTAAAATATATGATATAATGAATACAATGATATGTAGTCATGACATATTTTAATGTAAAATTTGGCAGGTAGGCTAAATTTATTTATCACTTGGACAAAATGTTAGGCATATTTGACATAGTAAGACTAAATTGTTAGTGTTATTATGCCAATTTTGTGTTTTCCCATAGATGCCATTGTCAGAATTGGACCAAATTTAAATGGGACCACATGGGATACACTAGCTTTCAAATAAAAAAAGAATCATCAAAATCGTTTCACCCAGTTATTATGTTATGAAAGTTATGAGGTAACAAACATTTTTAAAAAATACAGTCTAATTGAGAACCTCCTTCCTCCCTTTTGAAAATATTAAAATTAATTAATTAATATTCTCACCAAGTAATTCCGCCGAAAGTGCATCAACAACCTCAATATTAAACTTGCCATTGTTGAGAACAAACGGTGTTGAGTTGCAAACCTCATGTATTGTGCGTGTCTGATCCGACCAGAACCCTGCTGATGTCCTCGCTATCACATGTTCTTTGATTGTCAATCTAAAATAAATATAAGTCAATTTTATCTTCTCTGTTTGATGGCACTGTGCCATTATGTGTGCTATAATTAATATTGTTTTAGTATGCTAAGATTGACAGACAAGCTGCCAGCTCACTTGATGGTAGGGTCACCCATAACACAAAAAAGACCATCTAGTAGGAATTAAGGATAAGCGAGATAAGGTAATATAATAAGGTTCTGGCATCCCTATGTCACTCACTAAAACGACGAACGGCACATATGCTATTTATTATACAATGGTATTTTCCTGTCGCCATATGACTAAATGGAAAATGTACCTTTGAATAACTCCAGTAACGGAACTGTTGTAGTTACTTGTTATTGGTGTGCCAATAGGTTTTACTAAACCTCTTATTACCACAAACGGGATTACATCATTGGGAAATTTGTTTATCTCCTTGTTTAGGGTTGCATCGATGTCTAAAACAGGAGCAGTCTGAAATTTCGATAGATGATAAAATATTATGAAATCTACATGTTAAGTATCACATTAACCCGATGTTAATGATAATATAATATAAAAATGAACTCACGTGCAGGCTATTTAGAATATGTTTACATTTGCTCAGCTGTTTCACACAAAAACCAAGTATAAGGGAATCTATGCCTAATATCACAGTCTCGCTTATGATTTCCGAAAAAAACTCCATATCTTATAACATTTACTCTGAATAATTAAAAAAAAAAAGAAATTCACTTGTTATTTTGTTTGGCATTATTCATTTTACGTTATTTTATATTTTTCAACGCTGCTTGCGCGAATTACACAATGTACAAAATAAAATAAAATAATCCCCCAAAAAATTATAGGCAGACAGGTGTCAATGTCAAATGTCATTTCAATTCTCACTCAATCGACCATCGACCATAGAATAATAATGGTAGGTACAGAACGCTACTATCGCTCCGATCGCTTAGTGAGCGTCGTAGACAAGTGAGCTATAGATAGTTATATCGAAGAATGTGTGAGGAATAGGGATGTGAATCAATCGATCGACACAACCCGTGTGTTATCGATATGCTGATGTTACTGCGATACCCTGAATAGCGATACATTTAGCATTTCCTTGTAAAATCTGATCCTTATATAATATGACCATTAGTGAATGTATGAGGTATGATTATTATAAAAAAAAATATGTTTATTCAAGCAGCTAAATTTGTGAAATTAGATTTGATTACTAAGCGATTCGTGTTTCCTATAACTTTGTAAATTATAGTTAACTAGCTGCTGCCCGCGACTTCGCTCGCGTAACTTTGTAAATTATATACTAAAACCTTCTAACTAGCTGACCATCATTCTATCCATTGTTGAAAACAGCATGAAAATTGGTGCAGTTGTTTTTGAGTTTATCGCGATTAGACAGACAGACAAACGCGGCGGAGGATTTTTTTTATAATATGTAAGGATTAAATACTTTAGTATTACGAAATCAATATACAAAAATACAAAATATTGATTATACAAATTAAATATTTTGATTTTGATACTGATTCATGCACGTAAAAATTACAATAAACTACCATATAAAATCTAATAAGAAGACAAATTCATGGCGCTAATTCTGGTTTTATAAAATATTAATCCAAAACAACTGATTTAAAACATTATTTTCACATGAAAATATAAATCGAATATATAATGACCCAAAAATATCGACTCCTGCGTCGAACGTGTCAATCACTAGTATCGTAGCGTAGGTGCGGGACAGTGCGGTGTCACTTCCATCCGCGCCCGTCCTACACCTACTTCACCCCTACGAAATGTACTTTTAATTCGGCTTAAAAATATACTTAGCGGCTTACCGATGAAATGTGATGCCGGAACTCTGTTTATTATCTTTCCTAGTATCATTTGTATAAGATTTTATGGCACATTTAACAATCATTGTTTGAAAACTAAGCGATTATTCAGTGGGAACACGCTCGTCATAAGCGTTCGGTTATGACTGGCGAGGGCTAGACGAGATCAAGTTGTATGTTCCCACCCGCCTATCCTGTTCCCACTTGAACGCTAGCGCTCTATACCTACTTGTTGGAATTATACCTTTATGCCCGTACCTATTCGGATTCGAATGAAAACTTTTGTGGTTCTAGTATGATTTCAGTTTCATTGATAATTTCTCCATACAAATATTTTATGCTCATACTGTATGTAAAATCTTATGTTTATTTTTTCTTAATATCGATTTTTAACTTTTTTGATTACTTGGTTGTTTTTCTATGGTCTAAACAAAGAGGGTAAGGAGCGTAGAGATAAGGAGAACAATCTTATATGGGTGTTAAACTAAAAAAGTGGCAACTAAAATCGTCGAATTGAGATGGCGCTGGTGTGTCTAGGGCAGTGATCTAGAGAGTTTGAGAGTATGAAATGAAACGGAGTGAAGTGCGCGCTGAGTTGAATTGTTTACTATCACTAGCTGCAACCAGCGCCATCAGTTCGTCGTCTTTCAACGGACACTTTTAATACACGGAGCTTGAGCTCCTTTACCTCTATTCTCCTTGAAAGAGGGTCTAAAGTATGTTCTCTATTCTGTGGCATAATATAAATGGTTGATTTTCATTGAAGGATTTTAATTGTCAAAAAAGTAATCAGTCCAATGAGTCGAATAATAGGCAAATAGGCCAACCAACCAACCAAAAAAACCAAATTGTATTGGATTGGAAGTGCATGGTTGGTGGACGGTGATTTTTTAATTTAAATTATTACAAGAGACTAGAAACGCAATTATTGGACTGCTTATAATTAAAATATTAGGCAAGTGAATCTATACATATCTGAATATAATGGAAAACAACACTGATCATTCCGACCGAAATAGCTTTTCTCCTCTAAGTGTGCAAGACGTAGATGTAGATTTTTTACCGATTGTTTACGAAATAATACGAAGGTACATATAATTTCACACCGTTCCATACATTTTGCATGCCTACATATATTGCCTGTGCCAAAAAAGCACATTTCCATCATTGATTGACTATTTTTATTTGTGCAGCATAGAGCGTGATTTTCACGACAACTCTGCAAAGGCACGAGAGTCTCAAGATTGCAGTCAAAGAGTGTTAGAATTACAGAAGAAACTTGACATCGCACGCGCACAGGTACGCCTATTGCATAATCAATTATGTATTTTTGTTCAAGTCGAAAAGTACTCTATTGAAACTAACTTAACTATTTAATTATTTTCAGATCAGAAGATTGCCTGGCATAGATTTCAATAAGCAGGACCAGATAAAGCAATTCGAAATATTAAGAACTCAACTGAGATTGAAGCGTGAACTTTTACAGAAATATCGTAATATGTGCTCATTTGAAACATCATTTAAGTGAATAATTAGACAAAATGCCACTTCGAACTTTGTTCAGATATTTGGCAAACAATGAACATCTTGTGCAGAAGATAGCGGAATCGTATCCGGTTAGGCGTGCGGCACAATTGGCCGTTTCTATTTTTTACAGAGGAAAAGAGAAAATGTCAGAAATTGACCCTCAAAAAGTTAACAGACTGACAAACTTCTTTAGACAGTTCTCAAAGAATTTAAGGGAAGGCATAGAAGATGCCAAAAAGCAGATAAAGAAATAATGGAATTTGTCAAGTTCTAGTGCCTCCCAATATTTGTACAGTCAGGGTATGAAAACCTTCATCAATTTTCAAATTCATCCCTTTATCAAATTGTAGACTTTTAGTACCTTTTGAAATTAAAGCGCTGAGCAGACAACTGACATGTTTGCGATTAAATTTTGGCATTATTGATAAATTTGACCTGTTGCGAGCAAATGTCGACTTTAAGGTGACGAACCTTTTCTTACCATACTGTACAATATCTAAATTTAATAATATGAAATGTAAAATGAAAATTGTTTTGATAGATTTTGCAACAGAATAACTCATTTAATAAGTCATATTTAGGTTTATAGTTCTAATTGTAGTTAAAAAAACATTACCTTTCTTCAAGCATCTTTTATTTGAAAATACATATTTAATTTTTTTGAAAATGTTCTTAGCAATTTGTATTTGGCGTTTTAATTATAAATAAATTGTGTGAAAATTTAATTGTAATTAGATAGAATATGAAGTTGCTCTTTCAAATAAGTAATACAATATATCTTAATACATTAATCACTGTAAATAAATTTGAAGTTTTGATTAAAGAAAATTCTTTATTTAACAAAATTAAAGTTCTTGTTTGAATCCACCATTGCTTAAATTTGGAAACTGGGTTCAAGAGTATCCGATTACCCACTTTTTACGTTTTTATATCTTAGTAATGCAATTATGAAGCAATAAATAAAAGACATATATTTTTTGATGAGTTTATTTTTTCACAAATCAATAAAAATATTATCCTCTTGCTTAAAAACTACTAAATCACAATCATTTTTAAGATTACGGAAACACGATGAATACTGTAAAAGTAGTAACCGAGTGAAAACTGCTACAACCTAGCTTCACTAACATATTCCAGATATGTGTGCCATAATAAGGGACAGACAGATTTCCATTCGCACAAATCCACACAGTATAACCAGATCCAACTGTCAATCTTTACATTTACTGTAATTCCCCCAATTGTAAATCTATACAACTGCTTTTTTTCCAAATTAATGTCAACATAAAAATATACACCTAACTAATAGGTTAATTTTAATATAGAAAACAAATTTTATATGAGTCTAAAACAACCAAGATCTCTGTTTTTGTGAAGCAAAAAAAATCAAATTGTATGTCAAACTTATGAAGTAAAAACGATAAATATAAAAAAAAAACAACTTCCTTTCGGAAAAATAAAACCTGAATCAATACATACTTATATGTATTTAAAAAGTACAATCAAGGAAAAAAAAAAGAGTGTTCTATGACCACCAGATCAAAGTGAACGACTGGAACCGCGTCATCGACCCTAGCGGGACTGTTCACTTACGTTCACTCTTCAACTAAAACGCGCCTTTCACTTCAACAAGACAAACCTAACCTGAAAGTTTTTAAATTCGATATTACTCTAAACACACCAATAGGTCGTATGTTTTTACTACACAATTTTCTAAAAAAATTTTTTTTTATATAATATGCCTAACTGACATACATACATACATTTATAGTTGACGTAAAAACACTTAACTCTATACAATTCTAGGGTTTGAAAATATCTATTCCCAAAACAAAAATTAAAGAAAAAAATTACAAATACATTTTTAAACTTCAACTACATGAGATTTATGCATTTTTTTGTATTTACAAAGCCTTTGTAAATAATGTACTTATACTATTTTTTTTAATGATTAAATGTTTGCAATAGATGAGAAAAAACACTTGTAATGTATAAAAATAGGTTTTCATTAGTTTTTTTTTTTTTTACTTTAGTCTATTTAAAATTTTGACATCTTTCCAGAGTTAAGCAAGAGGGGCAAGGTTAAATTGGAGAAAATGTGTATTTATATACATTTTTACTCTTATGAATTTGTGCTGTAATTATTTTTTTATTTTATAATTATGAAATTGTTATGTCATTCATTTTTTTTAAACTGAAATGTTTTCACTGCCTCTTGTCAGATAAAAATGACAATTACTATATAACTATAATAATATAAGGGATACTCTTGTATCAAAGTTTATAAGCTTGAGGCTCAGATTTACATGGTATGTTCCCTTTATGCCGACTCGTGAGCTTTTGTCTCGCTTATGTTCCCTTTATATCCAGCCTATTTATTTTTGTCTCGTTTATGTTCCCTTTTTATCTCGTTGTGAGTTGTGAGCGTTGGTCTCGCTTATGTTCCCTTTACGTCGAGCCTATTTACTTTTGTCTCGTTTTAGTTGCCGTTGCGTCATGGATGAACATTTATAATGTGAAACCTTTGCGTGGTTTACAAGAAACAACATAGAGAGAAACGTGTATCAGTCTGGTTCAACCAAACCTTTAACTAGACAACCTAGATATCTACCAGGCTAGGTAGAGATATAGAATTATTAAGCGATCTTGGTGGCCGCACCAGAATTCCAATTCGAGAAAACGCCACTACAGAACGAATGTAGTTCTTAAAATCTACTTATTTAATGTTGTTTAGATGTCAAAAATATCTACTGCATTTTGGAAGTTATTGAAGTAGGTAGGCAGCCATTCTGAAAAAAAAAAAAAACGAGTGTTATTCAAAAATTTGATAAAAAATAGTGACTATCACAATTTAAGTTTTAGGAAATAAAAAATCTCATTATTTCCAGTTCCAGACTTATTCTTTTAAAGGTACTGTATAATGTTATTTATCAATAGAAAATCATATCACTAAGGCCAACCAATAGTGTAAAAAAGAAACTATCTTTCTGACAAAAATGCGTTACACTTATCAACCAAAATGTTTATCAAACAAACATGTAGTCTTTAAAATTTACTTTCAACTGAACAAAACAAACAACTCACCTATTGGTTGTTGTGCGCTGGGGGCGCGTGATAGTCGTGGGGGCGACGGCGAGGGCGACGCCCACCCCCGCCGACCCCGCCCCCTCCGGCCGTCCTCTTATCCGCTTGCACGTCGAACGGGGAATCCCCGTCCGGTTTCGGGCCGGCGGCTGTTGCCGTCGCGTCGGCGTCTTCCGCGTGGGCGACGTGCGTCGGAGTGTTGCGGTCGGCGCGTCGCTCGCGCTGCCCGCGCAGTGTCGGCTTCGCGGCGGACGGCTCCGGCTTCAGTACATTTCCCACGGCCTTGGTGCGTCCCTCGCGGAACACCATCCGCTGGCCCCGCTTCAGATACTCCGGATGCTTGATGAAGTGGAATCGGACGAGCGCCTTGTCGCCAGTGCGCAGACACTCGCGCGACATGGACATGATGTACGCCGTCTGCCTGATGCTGCCGCAGTGCACCATCGCCTGGTATCGCGAGGAGATGGTCGTCGGATGGTGCAGCACCAGTATCTCGCCCTCGAACTGCCAGCACGCCTGCGGTTTCAGCAGCGGCGACACCATCACCATCCCCTTTCTGATCTGGGACCTCTTTATCTGCAACACATACATTAAATAATATATGAAATCACTGTTGATTTGGATTGATAGAACACTATGTAAACTTATGTAGAATGTATTGAGTTGGCACTTTAAGAAAGTGATTTCGGTTTGTAACAATTAATCTATACCACCTTTGCTATAGTTATGATGCTATAAAAACGAATTTCTTGTAATTTTTCTACAACAGTTACATCATGAAATTTTGCATACACTTTTTCAGTGATACAGGAAAGCTAGGTCATAGGATACTTTTCATCCAGAAAAAAATACTGTTCCCGCGGGATCATCTAAAATAAAATAAAATAAAAAACTAACGCCTCGCCAAAGTGTTTATAGCAACAAGAGATATATTTTTTATTTTTCTATGCAGACCATCTAGTAAAGTGGATACCTTCTTTAGTGCGAAGCTGGCTGTCTGTCCGCCGCGCACCTCCGGCACCTGCATGCGCTTGCGGTGGATGGACTTGACCTGGATGGGCTGGAAGCGGCCCACGGGGTCGGGTCCCAGTAGCAGCGTGTCGTTGAGACGGATGACGCCCTGCAGCGTGGTGCCCGACACCACTGTGCCCACGCCCGGCACCGAGTACGAGTCGTCGATCTGGAACTCGGGCGGCTTGTCGTCCTGGCTCGGCATTCGAGTCTTCAGCAGGTTCAGGAACATCGTCAGCAGCTCCAGGTTCTCGCCGGACACGTTCGACACTTGAAAGATCGGGCACAGTCTGCGCAACGACAAACACTTTGACTTAATCTTGATTGAAAATTGTCAATATTGTTAGCTTACACTATTACAATATAATATCGTATTCAATTTTATTCTCGTGTCTGCCCGCCAGTTTCTCTATAATTTGAGTTAAAAATATTTTTTATTTCAATTTACCAAAACATCTGATTTGTATATATTATTATTTATATCAATACCTTTGCGAGACGAAATTAGTAGCGCTGACGATGACGTCATCCTTGTTCTTCACCATGACGGGCACTTTACGGCACCCGGACGACTTGAGGATCCTTATCAGCAGTTTAAGATTTTCCTGAAATTTAAAGTTTATTACGTAAACTAAATATTTTCCTAGATTTCAAAGATCTAAATTTATAAAAAAAACTGTTACATCTTTCAGAGCTGTTAAAACCTAACCTATCGTTTAAACTTTTTTAACGCGCCTAAATAATAAATGGTTTAGGAAGTCTGTTTACAAATAATAGAGACGAACCTGCAGAACATTGGGTGGACACATGTCGATCTTGGTGACAACGACGAAGACAGGCACGGAGAGCGCGAGCGCGAGTCCGAGGTGCTCCTTGGTCATGCCGACGATGCCGGCGTTGGCCCCGATCATCAGCATGCCGAAGTCGGGCGCGTGGCCCGTCATGCCGAACACGGTCGTCTTCAGGTACCGCTCGTGGCCCGCGAGGTCGATGAACGTGATCACCTTCGACGACTTCTCGCATATCTTCACCCAGTCGAGCGTGCCGTGGTCGGGCTTGTTCACCACGTTGCCCATGCTATCGAAGCCGAGGATGTCGTTCCCGACGGAGCTGGTGCGTCCGCTCTCGAGCTCGTGCTTGTGGCGGAAGAGCCTCTGGCGGGCGTAGCCGCGTCCGTTATCCAACTCGCCGTGCGTCAACACGCCCAGCAACGTCGACTTGCCCGCGTCCACGTTGCCCACCACCGCCACTCTGACAACCAATGCTTATTTACAACCTCAACATATCAAGTTCATCAAATCCATAAAGTGGGTCAGTATTGTCATTGCTTAATTAAATCCCGGATTATGTGAACTATTTCCATAAATGAAAATAACATAATATGGTGTGTAATTTTATCAAAAGATGGTAAACCTGATCTCCATGAAGTCAGTGTGGTCGAGCTCTGTCCTCAGTAAATACTGTCCTGTGAGGCCGGTGCCGCAGTCCCATCGTCGCAGTTCCACGCAAGAGATGCGCTCGCCACTCACCAACGACTGCAGGGTCGCCACCGAGGCACTATACTCGTCCTCGGTTAAGCCTCGCCCATCTGTTACACAAAGAAGCCACTTCACTCTCAAGTCTCAATAGGCAGCTGCTATAATATTTAATTGTATTTGATTCATGTGTGTGTATTCAAAAAAAAACTGAGCTTTGTAGGCACATTTACTGACCTTCCAATATTTAAACAGTTTGTTTTAATTATATGTACTACAATACAAACAAGATGAACTATATTTCATATGAAAAAAAAAACTATTTTTGTATTTTTACTATTTTGACATCCTACTGTGACAGTCATTCTAAAAATATCTAAGTGCAAAAAGCAATCAACTCATTTATGTTTGTGTGCAGGCAGAATCGTCCTAGACCTAGACTGATCTTTTTGCTTACAAGACTAGATGGTAAGTTTGACCTGACTTTGAACGGTTCTAGAGCAAGAGATTAAACTATTTATCATATATAACCAACCTTCTCCTTGTCCAATGTCATAAATGATCTCTCCGTTGCCCGCTTCAATCCTCTCTAGGAGCTGTTTGTGCAGCAAATCATATTCTTCCTCGTTTGGACTAACTAACACCATCTGAAATTGACAATATATTACACACCATTAAATTGAGCATTTTTTTTTGTGATAAAGAGTTTGTTATATGAAGGCTATTGTTCTGACATTGTTTGTTAGATTGCACAACATTGCATGATCTAAATCTCCCATTTTTGGCTTTGTTAACTTTTTGTTTTTCCAACAGTAAATGGACATTCATCCCTAAATGTAAGAAAGTTTTTCTTTACAACAAATAATGTTTAGACTGTAATAAAGGATATGACACGACTGTTTCTATACAAGATAGAATAGGGTATATTCTCCATAAATATAAATATTGCGTAATTTATTAATCATCAATCAATACTAATAATAAATCTGTAAGTTTAGGTATTGTATGTATGTTCCTCCATAACTCTTAAACAAATTAAAAGATTTTCATGAAACTTGTTAGATAAACATTTAGGCATACAAGGACACAGGATAGACTACTTTTTTCTTTTTCAATGTGGACAAATCGCGGGTGCCATCTAGTCAATAATATAAAGCTACAACCATTTTATAGAAAATCTGTAGTAATATTTTGTTATAGGAAATACAGGGACTTTTATATATATTTTGTAAATAATCAATTCATTAATTACAATTAAAGATGGAAAAATATATATTAATTATGTATTTTTTCATTTTTAAAACTCCAATATTATCAGCATTTCAACTGTAATAACAGGATATATGTTAGCTAAATTAAAACTTTCCTTTAATACAACATGTTATGAATCTTGTGCAGGTTTCAAATAATTGCATCACATAGGTCCAACATATAGAAGTCACATAATATACAGCACATAATATATGTACTCAAAACTTAAACATACATACTTAAATCGATGTTTATGTTATACTTATTTAATAACTTTGTGAGTTTTCTTTTTTTAACCTAACTATAATTATGCTTTCCAAGAAACTTTATTAAGTAAAGTTTCAAGGTAAAGTGAATTTGCTTTGCAGCTTTTCTTGTTATATTTTAAATTGAAAGGAAATTGAATACAATACAATAAAATAATCTACAATTACATGCCAATAACACAATGTTACTGGCGACAAACTTTGGCGTGATTCGTTATTCAAAAATAGTATGGTGTATTATTTTGTACCTTTCCTCTGATGCTTGAGTAGTCGGTTTCACTTTCTAGGATGTCCGTCATGTCATTGATTGGACTCGTCTTCACCGGTGACTCTGTTGCACTCTCCATGGTTATTTCAAAATCTCCAATATGTTAGGTATGTTAAAGAATTACACCATTATGTCATCACATCACACCACTTTTTAGGATAAGTACACTATCACATTGGGCCTTATCGTTATCTAAAAAATAACACAAATATATAATAAAACGAAATACCACAACAGACAACAAAAGAAAAAGAAAGATTTTTAAAAAATTAAAGGAGACTGTTAGTCCAAACATATTGATTAAATTGATAAACGCAGCTAGTTTTTAAAACTTTTCATAAAGTATAATAGCCCTCACCAATTATGTAAAATTGAAAACCTACCTGTGTATAACGTGTTACAAAAACTGTTTTCTATTTTTATTATTCGTATTTCCCAAATAAAACAGACAGATGGAATATATAAGTACAATATGTAGTTATCTCTTTGGGATTCACTCAACCAACTAATATGCCAAATTGGAATTGCCATATGCCATGCCAACTTTTTGACAACTCAGCTAGTACCTGTCACAGACCTCTCATAATTTCAGTGTTGCCATTGCCCTTTATTCAAAAAGCTGCCACGAGCTTGCGTTACATCCGAATCATCTGAATTTTAAATGGGAGCTTAGTTTAGGTTCACTTAACATCCCCTCTGAAAATCTGACGCGCTCGAGTTGTATTTAAAATTTTACCCTCACCTCCGCCACTAGAACATTGATGGATGTGAAACACTCAAAAGGAGACTCAAGCGTAGGATGCCCATATGATAAGCTAAATATCACAATATATTAGCAGGATGCAACACAGGTTGCACTCCTGAACATGTCCTGATCCCTTGCCACACCTACTGTTAAATGTCGATGTTAAATGATCGACGCGACAGCTTGCAGTAAAAAAAAAAAAACCCCGCCACCCCACCAACCAAACCGTCAGATTAATATAGGTGAATTATTATATTAAGGTTTGAAGGCGACACTAGTGGCGCATGTGTACAATTGCGCACAAAATTGCTAAAGAAATTGATATTTTTTTTTCATATTTCGTAATATTTCACTTCACAAACTCAACATTAAAGGCAGTGTTGATATTCCTTCCATTCCATTAAATCATCGTGCGATGTCGAAGAAGAACGTTTTTTTTTAGGCATTTATTCACCATGACGTATTACTAATACGATAAAACAATTTGTACGCATAGGAAGCAAGAGAGTCGAGACGCGCGTACGAAGTGCGGGAGGGGAAGAGCGACTGAGTCTACCAATAACGTGTCGGCACACCGATGCGCACCCGCCCCTCACGCCCCTTACGCTCCTCTGCCCCCTCAAACACCTAAAAATTGAATTCTGCGCACATTTGCCGAGAAGTCTTTATTCGCTGCACGACCCATAATATCCGTTATCGGAGACACATAGGGAATATCTGACGCGCTCGAGTAAATCCAAAATCCCCTCTTGGGCTCTTCTACCATAGCTCCAATATTATAAGTTACTCTATGCATAGCTCCTCGCGAAGTTAAACGAGTGTGTAACGACGCACTTCGTGTTCGGTCAACTTTCTCGAGTACTTCGTCGAGGAACTTCGTGAGAGTGTGAGAGCTGCATTAGTCTATTCACCTCTATTCTCCGTGGTTCTTGACTCGATTTTTGAAAAAGGAAAAAGAAATTAAACGCCAAAGTTACGCCAAAGTCGCCAATGCCAATATATATGACAGTCACAGAACATTATTTATTACTCCTAATTGACAGTGCTTTGCTTTGCTTTGGTCGTGCGACCAATGCATATTGCAATCAGCGAAAATGAATTGATTTTGTTTCTGAATTATTGAAATTTATAATGTTGTTAATGCAATTCATTACACCGTTTGATTAATATGGTTTTGTGGATAACTCAATCCTTAAACAATCAATATGGGTGAAGAAAATAGTGCATCGGATTGTTCTTGGAAGAAAATTGTGATCGCCAAAACAAACAATGAATGGGTGTCTACAACTAAAACGAAAAATCAAGATGAACAAACCAACAATTGGACTGTTAATATTAAAAGCGAACGTCTAGATACTCCGGAGGATACGAATAGTTTTAGTTTGAACAACGGTGAAACCACTTTCAAATGTGCGAAAAGAAATCGAGACTTGATCATTAGTGGACTCTATCAGAACCCAAATGATAAGTACGAAACTTTCATGGTGGAAGTTGATCCTCTGTCAACGGCACCAAAGCGTACTCGCCGTATTCGCCGCAATTCCTTAGACAACGAAACTCCCGTAGAGAGAGCGTCGCGATTAGCTAAAATGTCAGCATACGCGGCTCAACGTTTGGCTAATGAGACTCCAGAACAACGCGCGTCAAGACTAAAACGAATGTCGGAATATGCAGCCAAGAGACTCGCACAGGAAACGAACGAGCAAAGAGCGAGACGATTGGCCCGGATGTCTGCTTATGCTGCTAAAAGATTAGCCGATGAAACCCCCGAGCAAAGAAAAGCTAGATTAGCCAGGATGTCAGCGTATGCAGCCAGAAGGCAGGCCATGAAGAAACTTAGCAATATTAAAACAAACGATTTACCATCGGCCGAAACTTATTATAATTCTCAAATAACGGATGTTTTGCCTAACCAAAGTTAAATAATAAATATTAATAGAAATTATTTTTTAGTAAACAAAAGAACTATTTATAGCTATTTAATCACACTAACATTTATATTAAATATTTAATTTTTTTTTTATATTTATATTTACCATTGTGTGTGTAAATATTATTTTTATAGTAAACACTGGCATTTTTAACAGTAGGGTGTTTTGTTTTATATTAATTTTAACCGCACATTTAAATTGTATTTTAAATATATTACATTTTAAAAATGTTTGTTTTTTGAAGCAAATATTTTGGTGCCTAGAAAAAGTTCCAATAATAACATCTGATAATAATAAGAGTGATTTTCTAATTAACATGGTAGCTGTGGGAAAAATCTACGGGCAGGAAAAAAATTGCCCGTGGTTCACCCTATCAATATCAAAGTCATCTGCGCTGACCTTCAACCTTATTTGATAATAATCTGATGCAGATAGGAAAGCCTACTTGAACGTAAAACTACTTACCTACTTAAAATCTCGCTCGGAAATTCTTTGGATGTGAACTACAATTACAACCTCACTCGGTTCTTTGCGTCATGTAATATCATGAACTATTGGGGCCATAAAAATTGGACAACCGGCCTGATAACAGAGGGGGTGTCCTTACAGAATATCACTATGAAATAAAATCATGTTGCCTATTTTGTATCAGTGAGTAAGAGAGACCCAACATCATTTTTCCAAAATTTCTATCAATTTTATAAAATAAAAAATAAGAGAAACTTGTGTAACAAATTCATTTATTGGCATTCCTTTACATGATTTGCATTAATAACAATAATACATTAGCAACATACATACTATTATACATAATATACTGAGATTCTATAAGTAACAAAATTCAGGAATGTTATATAGTCAGTCTGAGAGAAAATAAACCATACACCTTGAAATCAAATACTTTTCCAATTAACTCTATATAATTGTATATGGCTGACACTAAACACAATTATGTACATAAATTATAAAAAATGGTATATATGTCTGACATAGGTGAACTTGCACAGCTTTTGACCTATCACTATGAAGTGATGTTTACCAGAGGTTTTAAGACTAATAAGATAAAAACTACTTTTATATTATTCCTATAAATAATTAAATTAGAATACAAATATTATGACTAATTTAAATTGGTGCAGTCATTTTTAAAAATTACTACAGCCAATTGGGAAGTCCAAGCCAATTTGGACCAAATAAAATAATACCACAGCTTGAGTAGAAATTTTTCAAAGGTATATTTAGAGTTTAGACGATTCCCTTGTATACAAGATTTATAAAGAATTGAGTCAACTATTACCGACGTGTAGTCTTTAGGACCGCCTCAGATCATATTTGTCCCGGTCAAAAACTTAAAGGTTAAACCAAGTTAAACACGATTTATTCAGTTGGTATGAAGCTGTATGCCCATACATTCACACCTTGATTCCGATCAGGAATGTGCATGTATGCAAAGATTTAAATCACAGATACGCCCTTGCCATTCTTCAGGCAGCCGAAAATGTCTCACTGTTCCCGCCTTAGCAGTGACTTGCAGAAAGCCGTGGACAGTTTTCAGAAGCACAGGGTGGATCTGTGATTTAAGGTGAAACAAGTCGGCGGCCCGAACTCATCGGTCTCATGTCTTAAAATGCGTCCTGTCTCACACAGCACAAAGCGCGGGAAGAGCACTCGACTGAGATGCACAATCATTCATACCAAAAATAAAACCATAAACAGACCCTTGGGCGTATACTCTTTTTGACAAAACTACTGCACACATCTATTTCGTGTAAAGTTATTTCAACTCTTGAATAACTAATCAATGTTTGTATGCAAAGTATTTTGGAGTTTTTGTACACTGCATTGACCTAATCACCCTCAAAGTTGCATTAAAACTTGTGTTAAAATATGGACTTCGAAATTTCAAGTCATTAATATTTTTTTTAAAGTTTTTATGCATACGAACCTACATAGTTAACGACAAGATAAATCGGTATCGTGCTTACTTTTGTAAATTAAACATAAAAAAACAGCGGAGTAATTAACATTCTACGTTTGTATGGAGGAAAACTGACTTGTATTACCTTAAAATCTTTGCATGTATGTAAGACCCCTACCTAATCTGGGTAATCGTGGAAGGGACGGGAATTTGAAACGGTCATCATGTTGTTTTTTTTTTTTTTTAAAGTGAAGTTGAAAACTGAAAGACCTAGTGATTAGCAGGCGGGCTCCGGAGGGGGCGCCGCGGCGGCAGCGGTAGCCAACAATTGGCGAGTGGAAGACGTCGAACTGTACGAGTCGCCAGAAGATCTCACACTCGACTGGCTGAGCGGAGTGCCTGGAATTAAATCTTTTTATAGCTAGAGAGCTTCACAAGTATCAGAGATTCTGGTCTGGTCTGAATCTGGAAAGTAGTGACAGGCCACCTGGCAAAAGTAACCGCTACTACCACCACATAAGACCACAGTGAAATAACACTGACCATCAAGTAGACCGTTGGGTAGACCTAACATTTACAATCAAAGAAATTATTTTATTTGATAATCACTTTACAATATTTACTAATTACAAGTCTTTTACCAACTACAAGTAAATCTTTCTTCTTTCTTTTTAATGTTTGAGACTTTTACCGTACAAACAAAGATATTATCCTTATCCCAATATCCCTAGTGACTGGAGACTTTAAATGACTGTTAGCCTACTTGACAAACGGTGAAAGAGGCCCTTAATAAACAAAAGTCTTACCAGGCAGTGACGTCACATGGTGTGGCAGGTGGCACATGGTGGTCATCACTTCCTTAAAAAAAAAAAATCAAATATATTATTTTAAAAAAATAAACAAAACATACAATGAAATTAAAAAAAAATCTATAAAATTCAACAAAGTACAGCTAATATTTAAAAAACGCTACAAGCGCTGTGCTTAGATTTGGATTTCTATTAAAAGCTGTAATGTCAAATGAAAAATAAATAAATCTAAAATCTATATAAACACACACAACAAATGAACATGCAAGAGAAAACTTAAATATTTTAGAAAACGAAATACCATGGACAATTTCAAAGTTACGGTTGATAAGAATAAGATCATTACTGAATACAGACTGAAATAAGTATTAAATAAATTTAGTCACGTCATAGCATAAACTAAACACACGATGAAAAATACCCAGAAATAAATACATTAATATCTAATTAATTTATCAATAGTCTAATTTAGCATTTCTCAACTTTTTTTACCGCAACCCCCAAATAATTTACTATTTTAAATAAAAAAAATATCTCGCTATTAAACAGTAAGAATAGTTAGTTACATTAATAAAGGCTACCCTTTGTAACATAAAAATAATCTTTCTGATATTAATTTTTTTTTTCATAATTTTGCTAATATTGTTTTGTTTTTTAACATCAAGGCGACACTTGGGGGGTTGCGACCCGAGGTTGAGAAACGTTGATTTAATAATAAGTTAAACACAATTCACAATCCAAATTAAGTGGCAAACAAAGTGCAATTATTTAAGATCATAAAACTGACAAAAATAATAAAAATTTATTTATTATAATTTTTATATCCAAATGCGAATAAAATTTGACAAATGACAACCCAATAAATGGATGGTATTTTAAAAACTTAACATATTAAAGATTTTTTTTTGTATTTTTTTCAAAAATTCATTCAAAAATGTATTATGTACAGAATCATTCATAATGATTCTGTGACTACCTTTGATCAAAACACTTATATGTAGGCACTCTTGACAGGAATATTTGAGTTTAATATTACATGTGCCGTATATGCATGTACAGGGTGTGGCCTATAATAAAAGCAATAAATTTAAACAATGATTGTATAGAGTATAATCAACTTAACCTAATCATAATACTCCAAAGTATTTATACTCAGATATAGCAATCCAAAGTTACAATACATAATCAATGAATTTCATGATCTGCTAAATTGTCGGTTATCAGTCGTTAGATGTCTTGGTACAGGGTACTGGGGAACGATCGTAAATGTCAATGTCAAGTACTCCGACTGGACACATTATGTTGATTACTAGTACATTGCGGGCTCGATTAATTTTGTTAGAAAATAACAGTAAATTTGTTTTTCATTTTAATTAATTGAAACCATTTGTATTTTATCACTGATTCGTTAAAGGGTCTATATTTTAATTTATTGCTCTTATTACAGGCCACGACCTGTATATAAGTAAATTTTACAAAAATATATATATGGATCAGCACATTCAGAGTTTTAAGAAATTAGCACAGTAGCAGATTTTTTAATAATTTTGCCATGTTAATGCTCATAAACTTTATAATTTTTCACAATAAAAAATTTAAAAATACGAGGCACTGAAGGCATAAAATAAATAACAACGAAGGCTATGTCAGTGTCACTATAACTCATTGGCTCACGTATTCTTATGTTAATTTTAGTGATGTAACGATACATAATTTTGCTGATACGATACCGATTTTTGTAGTAAATAATCGGCGATAAAGATATTGATGGCTTAATAGATAATTAATCAAATAAATAATGAAATAGGTAACTTGTATATTATCTTTCTTTATTATGCCTAAAAGTTACTCAAATTTAAGGCCGACCCTTGAGAAGTGTTAAGAATAAATTAATAAAAAATCACAATCAAAATTTAAAAAATCATTTATTTTTTGAGTAATAAAAAAGAAGAAGAATTAAAAGTGGCAATTAGGATAGTTCAATTAGAAAAGTGGCAAAAAGGAATATCATTACACATTGACAACTAACTGCTTAAATATCGGAATCGGTATCGTTACATCCCTAGTTAATTTCTTAAAAGAATATACATAAATATAATTTCCCAGTGCATAATATATAGACTGCAGGTTGAGTGCTACATACAATACGATTAATTTCTAATGATCCAAATAAGGAATCAACTCTACTATCAGCACTTATTATATTCGAACACAATTTATTATATGTTGCGACTTTCTTTTCATATTATAAACTCGAAAAAAAAAGCAATTTTCCCGATAGATCATTATAAAAATCAAAAAATTAAACATTGACAAAAATATCATCAATAGTAATAATAAAAAATCTAAGTGTAGGTATTATATGTATTTATGTATGTATGTTCCTCCATAACTCTTTAACGAATTAACCGATTTTCATAAAACACAGGATACAGGCTAGGCTACTTTTTTTCTTTTTCAACGCGGACGAAGTCGCAGGCACCAGCTAATGTGCAATAAACGTTTAATAAATGCAAGGAAAAGGGGCGCGGACGACAAGTTGCCGACAAAAGCTATAAATTCGCAATTAAATAAATTTTAATAACACACGATCGCGCTTGCGCAAGCGCAGTACTTAGCAGTTGTTGATTCCTTAGCTTAGATGAATGACAAGCGATTGGGACACCACTTACGACCCTCGCGGCAGGTTTGGGCACTGTTAGAATGGTGGTGGCTGTGTCCTCTGGGGTGAAGTAGTCCGAATCCTCCCCCACCGGTGGAGAGTCAGCTTCGTCACGCGCTGCCCCGCACACATGCCCCAAACGGTTAGCAATCACATGTGTAACAATACAGTACAGCTCTTCCGGAACGGATCCGGAATTTTTATACCGATATATAATGATGATATACAGATTGTTCACTGTGTGAATTTATCCAATACAGAATTTGCCAGTCTCAATTTTTATTTTTAAGAACTTACATCGAGTTTCAAATTGTTATAAAAAAAAAATCGCACTGCAATAACAAGTACGATGTAGCATAGGTGTCACACATTAGACAAGCAATTGTCAACTTTACGACCTATTAAATAGCGTTGAAATTATTAATTATTTATTTACAAATAGAAACCCACATCAAAGTTTCCACTGATGAATTAATCCAAAGACAATTTTTTGTGAAACACATTATTTCTAAGTCATTCTATAAAAAAAAAAAATATTTCTTTTTCAATACAAATTTTAATTAAACATCCTTGGTTGGAAAATTTAGTTTTTCTTTAAAAAATTAAAATACTAAAGCAGCGTAAATAAAATATAGATATATTATGCTTACAGCAAGTGACATGGTCGGGCTCCTCAGTGTCGGTGTCGTCGATGTGAGCCAAAGCAGGGGAACTCCCGCCAGCGCCCCATCCCACCGCTCCCTTCACCACCTGACGCATCAATCCCGACTAATCATTACCCCATACAGTTCACACTTAGATTTCCACTTATGCAAGGGTGCTCAAAAAATCTACCGACGGAGCTTTCTAAGACGAACTCGAGAAATATTCACCGATATCGGTAAAAGTGTAATTGCAAAAAGATGTCGGGCATGAATCATGATTTTGCTTATTTAATTTTTAACGCGCGAATGAAGTCGCGAAGTAAAACGTTACATGCCCCATACATAAGTCTGAGTAAAATGTTACACGCCCCATACGAGTAGGTTTGAGTGAAATGTTACATACCCCGTTCGGTGTGTTTCTATTGAGCAGAGGCGAGAGCCTTTCGGTCTCGCTGTCGCCGTCGGGTGCGCGGCCGGAACACGCCGACCCTCGCCCCGACCGCCCTTCCGACCCGTCCCGCGCCGCCTCCTCACCCTCTACCTCCCCCGGCTCCGCCTCCTCAACCCCAGCATCCCCTTCCCCTTCCCCTCCCTCGCCCTCCGAACACGAGGAGTCCCCGCACGTTCTCCCCGCGGGGAACTCGAGGCTTATGGACGACTGCAAATATCAAATGTTTGTTTGTTAACCTATGTTATTGGGTACAAACTTCTGTATTCTTAACGCCCGACGCAAAAACGGAATGTTATAATTTTGTCGTGCGTGACTGTGTATCTGGTTGTGGAATCTTTTTTTTTTTGTGACTTGATCAGATATTTTTAACTATATTACAATTTATAAAGAATTGTTCAGGCGTTTGAAGACCATTGCAGCCTATTTACTAGATGAAAACGGATTTCACTAACCTCCATAGTTTAATTAATCTAAAATTTGGTATACTTCGATCTGATCTGATGCTGCTGCGTCGGGTAGTCCGCGGGAAACCCAACTCCTCAGCAACTTACAGCAGATATAGAGAGTTTGGGCTCAATAAAAAGTCGGGGAACAACATTATTGTAATTGTAATACCTTTGAGAGTTTGTCGGTGCCGTTGACATGGTTGTGGTTATAGAGCAAGGGGCTACTGGCCGCTGCCTTCTCCTCGGCACGCTTGGCTTCCTTTTCGCGAGCCAGCAGCACCGACATGCGAAACTGTAAAGCAGAGACGTCCATCTGTTAGTTTACACCCTATACTATACCCACAGCACTACGAATCATAATAGTCCAGTATCTCTCAACTGGATTTTTTTCTGAGACGTTCACCCTTTTCCTCTGCGAAAATTCTCGATAGAGATAGCTAAAGAAGTTAGCAGCCGTAAAAAACTTCCAAGCGTAGGACCATTCAATTTGTAGGACTATGTGGCCATTTTATTATACAAATGTTTACTAAGCTCCAGACAAAAAATCAGCTGGTTAGTACAGCCATCCCTCCTAAAAAACCACTCCCAATAAATCATAATAGTGAGGTAATAAAAACATTTGTATAATAAAATGGCCGCAAGGGAAACTGGACCATAATGCGTTCTCGTCTCAAGAAGTGGTTTCAGCTTGCAACCGGGAATAAGAATTTAGAGAAATTCTGAATTCTTCTTACATCTTCTCAGGGGATGTGTTCAAGGTCAATAATGCCAGTGTCATTCCGACCAGTTGAAAATTGTTTACACAAATACCTAGTTCACATATAATAATATATCACCACTCTTTATGTTTATGTTTATTGCATTATATTTATGTTGCAAGGGACATATGAAATGTCTATTACCTCGGGCGTGAGAGTCTGTGCGATGGCCCTATCGCGAACACTCTTCACGTCGTCCTTTGAGCCGCTCTTGGATGCGTTCTTCCCTTTCCTGCTGCCGCTACTGCCCAGACTGGTCGACGAACTTCGCTCCAGGTTGCAACGATTCAGCATCTCGGCAGCTTGCTACAGTAACAGACCATACCATCATCATCTTAGAGCCTGTTCAGATGAGGCGTTTTACGCGCGAGGACATACGCGCGTTCCCGAGATACTGGAGCTACATAATATGTATAGGATGTATAGGAAAGGATATATTATATCCTTTCCTCACTCGCGCGTAAAATGCGTGCAATGAGCGGGACTCTCGACGCGCACGTTTTACGCGCGAGCGACGCGCATGTCGTGATAAAATGGAGCGTCATAATTAATAACTGGCAGGAATCTCGAAAATCGCCTAAAACGCGGTATCTGGACGCAATATAAATTGAAACGCGCGTATGCCCTCGCGCTTAAAACGCCTCATCTGGACAGGCTGTAAGGTGGTTAATTAATATGTACTTTCTATCGCTAATTAGCAAAAACCGAAGCCTAAATAGACAGGACAGGAATTAACGTTATTATAGGCATAGATTACACATTCAAATTAGCACCTAATGAAATGTTTCAAATCGCAACCAAGCAGCCGAAAAATAGGCATGGCTTACGAAGGCTAAAACCTTTAAGCGATACATAAAACGACGTAATAGAGACGTAAAACTTCGGCACATCTCTATCTGTTACAATTGACTTACAGTAACAATTTCTTTCATGAAAACTTTAATCTCTATTGTAAATCTGTCATGTCTGTTTCTTCGCTAACTACTTCTAAACTATGCAACTCATTTTCATTCGGTTTACACTTATAGAAGGAGGGATAAACAAGGAGGTTTGTGTATATATAAAAAAATTGCATCCCTGGCGAAGCCGGGAGCGGGCCGCTTTAATAAAATGTTGATAATACCTGGCTGGCGGTGTCAGTGTCGGGACTGGCGATGGTCGGCGGAGGGGCGGTGGGCGGAGCGCGAGCGGCGTGCGGCCCGTTCAACGCCTCGATGAGCGACACCGGCTCGTAGCCCACTGGGATGTTCTCCATGCTGCCCTACACACGGCCCCGCACACACACAATAGCGCTACACCGAGCACCGCTACCACTTCGTAGCATCGCTGGACTACTATCATCTTGGCCTCTGGCTACATCACGTGTCAAATGAGTTGATTGCCTACATTCAAAGACGGAATTCCATACTTTGTCCAAAATCAGTAGTATAAAACGTTTTATTTATACTCTAGTTTTAGCCTGTGACTTTGTCTGTGCCACCGTTTCTGAGGTTTTTAAACATTTTATTCGAAAACTCTCAAAATGAAAAAACCAACTGAATTATTATTTTTCATTTAGGATTAATTCTTAAAATTAAAATTAAGCCTTTGAAAATAGTCAACTCAAATATTATGTGTAATTTAGGACTGTGCAGTCACGCAATTAGCGAGACGCAATTATAACACTTGTATAAGAGAAAAAGCAGTTGCGCCGTATTGTTCGCAATTGTACGCATGCGCAAACGAAAGACGCCTGCTCAAGCTCAGAGCCCAAAAAGATTTGCGATCACATTTTTCTTTGCGTAGCACCACACAATGCGTCTGACAAGTTGTTTCGTCATGTGATTGGTAGCATTCAGGTTTTCTTCTGACGACATTTTGAATCAATGATCTGAAAACCGCTTTTATGCGACGGCGCGGTTTTAGGTTTCAAGGTAGTAGTAGTGCTACGCAAAAAAAAAAAAAAACTACAATAAAATGACTTTTTCATCCATTTTGATGAGTTTGTTGTCTGTGAGTGAGTGAGAGTAGTGCATAGTTACGTCTGGCGGGGTGGCCGGGGGCAAGAGAGCCGGGGTGGAGGCGCGTCGCTGCAGCGCTCGAATCTGCAGCAGCGCGCGGAAGGGCGCGCGACATATCGGGCAGTTGTTGGCCTGGTAGCGCAGCGAGTCGGCGCACGAGTTGCACAGGCACAGGTGGCGGCACGGCAGGATCAGTGTGTCGCGCACGTCGCACATGCAGATCACGCACTCCGACCCGCCGTCCTCCGTCTCCTCGTCGCTGTGCGGCTGCGAACGACACCTACTCTTAATAGCCTGTCGGTGAGGCGCTTTACGCGCGAGGGCATACGCGCGTTTCAATTTATATTGCGTCCAGAGGGCGCACGAGGCCCTCGTGCGTAAAACGCCGCGTAAATCTGGACAGGCTCTAACCAAACAAGCTCTGATAACCTCATTGGAGGTACCCAGGCTTCGTTCGTTCCACTACGCCAAACCGGCGAATCGTGATCGCCTTCTTTTTTTTATAAAAAAAAAATAACTTATTTTGAATCTGTAAGAAATGTATGGAAGTATTTTTTTTTTCTTGCGAATTTTGACATTTCTAACCTCAGTTAGTCCCATAGGGCCATATCGTTATAAGCAACATAATCGATTGGCGCCATAAAAACCTGAAAATTGTACTTTTTTCCACCGCCAACTGTACCATTTTTCTAAAATCTTTGAATGGCAATGGGGGAATAACTATTAAAATTATGGACACTATGGACAGTTTAACTAGCTGCCCTTAATTACCCATTTCAAATGACCACCATGTATACTATATTTTTACCTTAGTGTCGAGGTTCTTGTTCTCGATGCCATATATCTCTTGAAGTAAATAACAGAGGCCATCAACGAACAGTTTTTGTTTGAGCGCCTTCAGCACGTAAGTTCCGTCCGAGTGCCTCTCCACAATAGCTATTGTTGTGTGCGACTGTCTTATTTCTATAAATAAAAATATCTAGGTATTAAACATTTAACGCCTCAGGAAAGTCCACCCGGCAGGGGCTGCTGCCACAGAATCAAGAGAACTAACCTATGAGAAAAGTGGTTCAACAATATTGTTAATGTAAAAATAATTACCTATTGAAAGAATAATAAAATTAAATCCAAAATTAAAAGAAATACAATTGAAAGTGTAAGCAAATAATATATAATATACCTTCTTGGCCCTCATCGACTACGCAGTAAATAGCGATTGGAATGATTTCCCTATCAGCGTTGTACAGTAAATCCTCTTCGGGGTATTTTGATGGATCAAACACATGAGAAATCTGACAGAACTGTTGATTTGCTCCCTTCTTGTAGTGGTATGTCTGTGAGGTCATCGTTTGATCACGTGGGTAGTAACTAAAATATTATTTATTTATACATTAATTACGTAAAAGGAAAGACTATATGGGGCGAGTTTATTATTTAGATTTTTAGGGGATTGACAATCCCTTGCATCACCGCAATAATAAACATTGGTTGTAATAATTATAAGAGACGGCTACAGGTGTAGTTTTTAATTTGTACAAGCCTAAGAAGAAGTAATACTCACACTACACCGGCCGGTGTCACCTCCTCAGTACACAAATAGAATATAGTGATTGCACATCTGG
This sequence comes from Synanthedon vespiformis, assembly GCA_918317495.1. NCBI lineage: Eukaryota > Metazoa > Arthropoda > Insecta > Lepidoptera > Sesiidae > Synanthedon > Synanthedon vespiformis. Next base: position 11,132,931 of record OU906948.1, read on the forward strand.
CATCACAATCAAATGTGAATTCTATATTATAATACATTCCTTTTCCATTATTGTCTGCAGTTTTGTTAACACCGTCTACAATTTTGTTAGCATCAGCAAGTTTACCCACTGGCTCCGGACAACGGACAAATCTCAATGACTCTTTTCGAATGTTCACAAGACTCTTCAGAGTTTTTGTCGGTTCATTTGATTGTGGCGGTGGATACGGAAACTGCAACAAGTGATCAAATATCCTTATTAAAAAAATCATTTAATAAAAGTTTAGATTATTTAGATATTTTAGATTTCTGCGTGAACTGGACAACTCGAAGCAGCTCTATCCTTAAGAAGTATAGGACTTCTGAAATAAGCAGTGTAGATACACGAAGCCTGGGGCTTCCAGCACTATTCTTTCGTTGTGTAGTATGTGAAAACACAATGTCATATCGCAGCCGCACAAAGCTTCCAATGTCATGTGGTAGTTGTACAAAGCGTTGACCTTCCTACGAGGCATGAAGCTTCTAGTGCCAATCGTAGCTGAATGAAGCACAGATCTTCTAATGCCATGCCATAATACTTTTCTTTGTAATTTGGTAGTTACTAACTTTTTGTGTGTTGTTGTGGAAACAATGGTGATACTAAAAATAAGTAGAAATAGAAAAATAAATGATTATTCAAATGATGAAGTGAAGCTACTTGGGATTGATGATTCAACATTTATTTTGGTTATCATAATAATCATAGTGTATTACAAATTAAAGTTGAAAAGAGGATTTATTTTAGATTTCCTGTGTGATTAATCTGAATTCTGAAGCAGCAGGAAATAATGATTTCAAAATATTACACATAAGCTATTTTTACTTTCTAGACATTATAAAATACATACTGGAGTAGGTCGACTGCCAAGAAAGTTGAGATCAGCATTTTCACCAAATAAATAGGCCTCTGGCTGCGGAGTGTCAAACCTCTCTCCACCCATTATAAAATGACTTCCAAAATAGTTTCCTGCAAATAAAGTAGTACATAACATGTATGATTGGAAATTTATTCATTTGCAAAACTATGTTATAACATAAATAACACAGTTTTTTTGTGTCAATATAAATAATCAATAAATGTTCTTCTAAATATTTTATTAAATGACTACTAGTTACAATCCTTCTTATATCTTGAAAAGTTTGATTTTTCAGTAGAGGCGTTTGAAGTTACTTTCCATAAAAACTTTTACAAGACAAGCGACCAGCTAACTATGTTACGAAATTACCAAAAGTATTTATAAATAGACGGTTTTTAAGTAAGCACCTATGTGAAAAAACAATAATTTTTTATAGTGTACATAGGGACCATTGATTTATTAGCCACTTACTGTGCCATTGAGTGTATTAGCTTGCTTAAACATTGGGTACATAGTAAAATCTTTATACATAAAAATCAATAGTGTTGTGTGTTCCTTATGAACTCCAAAACTTTTTTTTCTTGTCTTATTATGGTATCTACAACCAATGGTCCATTCCCAGTAGTTTTCAGATTAGCCAAGTGAGTGGAGCAGCAGTTTTCAGATCCTATGAAGTCTAGTTTTGAACTAATAGAATATTTTTTTTTGTAATTTTGTGTAATTTTAATATTCAGTCTGATAAAAAAAGAATAAATAAATGTTTTAGAAAAAAAAGGGTCGCGGACGAAGTCGCGGGCAAAAGCTAGCCCAACATGACAACATATCATTGTTCAATTTTTAATTTACCTGACCTCGGTGGATACTTGTACGCATGATTTGATACCACATCAGCTTCTTCAACTCCAGCATTTTGCCTGCTAGTTATAGCACCCATTTTCAGTATAATATAAGGAATAAGAATCTATTTTAATCAAAATGACTAACTAAACCAATCGATTTATTAATTTTATGAACGAATCCCTAAATTTACACACAAAAACTCCAAACAAATACAATTAAACTTGTCGAACGTCATCAACAGAACATGATTTTTTTCTAGTTTTCAGCAGTCAGCAAATTGAAGCTCTATAAACTGTGTCGAACTTCATAACATTGAGTTTATTTTTAATATAATCACTGAGTAATGAATATTTATAAAGTGAATTAAAGGTGAAAAGAAAACTGCTAGAAAAGAAAACAAAGTTTCGTTCGAATCAAAATATTTCGTATCGATTCGTTGATTCGAACGAATTGATTCGAATTTCGAATCGATCGAAAACTAGCCGCGTGCATAGAGTAATTTATAATGGTTAGGGAGTCCACGATGCTACATTTGGACTTTGAAGATTGGATGGTAAGAAGAATTAGCACGATTAGGAATTTAGACTGAACCATCTGTATGAAAATCTGAAGCGCTCGATTATTCCAAAATGAGAAACATCAAAAATATTTTTTGCATTTTCAAAAAGCCACGAGCTTGCGTTACATCCGAATCGTCTGAATTTTAAATGGAAGCTTAGTTTAGGTTCACTTAACATCCCCTCTGAAAATCTGACGCGCTCGAGATGTATTTAAATTTTTAACCCCACCCCCGCCAACCCCACTAACCAAACCGTGAGATTAATACATATCCGTTGTCGGAGACAAATGGGGAATATACATTGGCAATATCTGACGCGCTCTAGTAAATCCAAAAATCCCCTCTTGGGCTCTCTCTTGCCATAATATATATGCAATGCGAATGAGCTCCTCGCGAAGTTGAACGAGCGTGTAACGACGCACTTCGTGCTCGGTCAACTTTCTCGAGTACTTCGTCGAGGAACTTCACGAGAGTGAAGCCGCTGCATTAGTGTCATTACTCGGGTCATTAGCAATTGTCAAATGTCAATTTTCAAACATAAGTAAGATCAAAGACAAAGAAAAGAAAACTATAAATAAAAAGAGTGTAATGTGTTTTTATCTTGCTTGAATTGAATTGAAATATTTTTTACTTAAATATAATAAGGATCATATTAGGGTATTTATTAAAGGGGAACCATCGACTTTCCCCCCACAATGTACATAGAATTAATAATAATACATAATGTAAAATTGAATAAGTATATGGCCCACGGGTGTGGTGTAACCTTCGGGGGAAACCAAAAAAAAATAAAATACGTGATTGTGAACGGGCACCTCGCCTTACTTCCAATGAGTGTTTAAGGTCATATTTCATACTTCGTTCATCTTTTCCGAATACTTCGTCGAGAAACTTCGCTTATTAGAAGTTTATTTCAATATAATTACATTTGAATTTTTACAGACAGTGAGTGACGTCTGTCATTTCTGATTTGTGTCAAGTTCTGTGACGACGCTCTTCCTTCTCTTTCTTTCATTCGTTCGAGTCGTCTCTTTGTGAAGGTGCGTGTAAATTTTGTTTTTAAAATCTATAGTAATCACCAATAATTCTTAATATTATCTTGATATACCCTTTAATCTGAATGTGTGTGAAATACTAAATACATTTTTTAAATTATTTCAGATCACAATGGGGCGCCGACCGGCTAGATGGTAAATAATTTACACATTATGTGTCTTATTTAATTCTCGGTTCACTAAGTTTCTAATACATGTTTCTTTAACTTTCAGCTACCGGTACTGCAAAAACAAGCCTTATCCGAAGTCTCGGTTCTGTCGTGGTGTGCCAGATCCGAAAATCCGTATTTTCGATTTGGGCAAAAAGAAGGCCCCCGTGGATGACTTTCCTTTATGCGTTCACCTTGTGTCGGATGAGTATGAGCAGCTAAGTTCGGAAGCCCTGGAAGCTGGCCGTATTTGCTGCAACAAGTATCTGGTAAAGAACTGTGGCAAAGATCAGTTCCATATTCGGATGAGACTTCACCCCTTCCATGTCATCAGAATAAATAAGATGTTGTCATGCGCTGGAGCTGATAGGTAAGTCTGATCCTGTTACGGTCTTAAGTACTTTTTAACATTTTAGTGGATTTTTTTAATGTTAGGGTCGATAGACAGGCTGACGGTCCACTTGATGGTAGGTGGCTACCGTTGCTTATACTACAAGCAACACCACTCACATGTGCTGCAAGTGCATTCCCGGCTATAGTAGGAATGCCTTCCTAATGAAGGGATGGGAAAATGGGCTCTGGCATCCCTTACTCAGCACACTATTATAAGTTGTAATGTTTTATTTATATAGTTTTTTATTTGTTGTTTAATTAAAGCAACATACCAGCGTAATGAATGAATTTATTATTCAGCAATAGAAGTACAGTGGATTTAATTTACAAAGACCTTGGTTGTCACAACTGTTTCATATGCTTTTATATGAGAATGCTAGGAAATATATTAAGGGCTGGTATTTCAACTGTTACTATTCTTAGGAATAAAATTTAAGCGAAACTTAATACTGGCCCGTACTCTGGTACTCCCCTCTGGTACTGGCAAATAGCCGGGTTGTATACTGTTGGATAGCTATTTTTGAACCTATTTTTTTATGATACATTGCACTTTCGTGCATTAATACCAATAGTATTACCAAAATTGGCATCATTCTTTGTTTCTTAATCCTTTAGCCGCTGAAGTATGATTTATCCAACATTTATTTTCATGTTCATGTGATGGACACTTGTTAATATTTCCACCTCAGTTACTGTGGACAATTGAACTGTAATCAGATTTGATAATGATGTCTATGTAATATTTATTTAGGCTCCAGACTGGGATGCGTGGTGCCTTTGGCAAGCCTCAAGGTACTGTGGCGCGCGTTCGCATCGGACAGCCAATCATGTCGGTGCGCTCGAGTGACCGCTGGAAGGCTCAGGTCATCGAGGCTCTGCGTCGTGCCAAGTTCAAGTTCCCTGGTCGCCAGAAGGTAACTATTGTTTTCTATTCAATCCTCCCTCTTTGATCTATGATTCGCTTCAAACTTGGCCATTCGAGTTATATTTGCTCTAGATTAAGTTAACAGAAGTGGATTATAATAATTTTGTACTGCTGTTCCTTTCTGAGGGAATTTTTATTTTTGTTGAAGAAGAGTAATTTTTTTTACCCATTTTGTTTCGTTACTTATATACTATGAAATACCATCCAATATAAATTTGAAATGTTGTAAAACTGCTTCAGAATAATTGTAAACCTATAAGAAGCTACTTAAAGATTTGGATAATTCAAACTTACGCCAACATTACAAAGTGTGTATAAGAATAAATTTATCTATTGTCTTTGTAAAAATTAATTAAAATTATTGTCTGTTTCCAGATCTACGTATCAAAGCGATGGGGCTTCACGAAATACGACCGTGATGACTTTGAGCAGTTGCGTGAATCCGGTCGCCTCGCTAATGACGGATGCAACGTGAGGTATCGTCCCGAGCACGGCCCTCTTGACGTCTGGAGGAAGGCTCAAGTTGAGATCCACAATAGCGCTTGAAACTAATAAAATTTCATTATGTAAATAATTCTGTTGTTTTCATTTATTTTATGTACAGTATAATGATTTTGACCTGTGAATCCACTGTAAACATATCTCTTTTATATCCATGATTTTATAATAAGGATGTATATTCTTATTAAAGAAAAAAAAATAAACGCTTAAAAAGAGGGCTCGAACGTTGCCGTCTTAAATATTCAATCAAGCATAATTTTTGATGGCTATTGGCTAACTAAGGTCCCTTTTGTTTGTATGGCAGTTTGCATTAACTTTCTTCTCATGAGTATATAGTTGTCTGTGTACTGTTATCTGTATACGTACCATGACGCAGAACACTATATTAGATAGACATTGTCAAGGCGGACTATGTGACAGACAGCTGATAGAAGAGTCAGATTTGAAGGTTTTGTTTTATTTACTTTACTATATAATAGTTAATCCTTTTAATTACCTAGTTTTTTGAAAATATATATTTTATGTTAACTTATATTGCATAAGAAGAAATGGATAACGACAACAGAGTAGTCGTTCTAATCGATATGGACTGTTTTTATTGTCAAGTTGAAGAGAAGTTAAATCCAGAACTAAAAGGAAAACCGATAGCGGTAGTGCAGTACAATCCATGGAAAGGTGGCGGGTAAATATTATTTCTCTTTCCTGAAGAAATTCATTAGGATCTTGATTCTCAAATCTTAACCGGGTCTCGCATGAGAATCATTATTCTTTTTCTTTTAAATAGCGGTTATTGTTTACAGAATAATCGCTGTAAATTATGTAGCTAGAGCAATGGGGGTGACTCGACATATGAGAGGTGATGAAGCTAAGGAAAAATGTCCTGAATTACAACTGCCGAGTGTCCCATGTAAAAGAGGGAAAGCCGATGTCACACGGTAAGCAAACGAGCATTTCCAACTCGCGTAATATATGCTATCCAATGTATCCAACTATAGCTCAGTGAAAGTCCTCTATAAATTTTTTATGCACAATAATATTCACCTATATAGTCAGACCAAATAGAACTATCTATCTTTTCCCCTCCTTATCCTTATTTAAAACTTTCTGGTGCCCGCGACTTTGTCCGTGTTCTCTATAGCCTATAGCCTTCTTTGATAAATGGACTATTCAACACAAAAATATTTTTTATATTCAAAACAGTAGTTCTTGAGATTAGTGTTTACAACCAACCAAACAAAATTTTCACATGTTACTAGCCACTAGACTAAATGTGCCATCAATTCGTCTTGCCCTTTTTTTATTGAAAAACAAAATTACGTGCAGGTGATTGAATTATAGATACAGAGATGCCGGAAAAGAAGTTGCAGTGGTGTTGCAGCGGTTTACATCACTATTAGAGAGAGCTTCCGTTGATGAGGCGTATCTAGATATTACAATTCCAGTGAGTCTTATTCCATATATTATTACCTTAATGTTTATGAACGTTATATTTGTTTCTTTATTTAGGGTGTAATCTTTGAAGCTACTGAACAGACTTTATTCTTCTTGTTTTTTAATTTTTTTTAAATAATTTTATCTTATTCAATATTTATGTAATGAGATTACAATTGTTGCTGGATGTTGCTTATGTTATAATGATTGTCTTAGATTAAAGAAAAAAAAAAACTTAATTTTCAGGTAAAAGAAAGAATGAAATCGTTAAAACCCGAAACGGTAACACAGGAAATGTTACAACAGACTTATGCACTGGGTTACGAAAATATTGATGATTTTATTAAGGCTGTAAGTGGATATGGCGATTTAGATTCAATGGAGTTTGATCAGGAACACGTGAAGAGGCTTCTTATAGGCTCTGTGATTGTTAGCGAGATTAGGGCAGCAGTTTATGAAGAGACAGGTAATATTTTTTTTATCATCAAATATCAAATTTATCAAATATGAATACTAATATTTATAATAATAAATTTGAAAGAGAGTTTGTTTGATTGTTACATTTTCACTTGTTAATTACTCAATCGATCATAGTGAAATTTTGCATACTTACAGCAATAGGACATAGGGTAACTTTAATTTTTAAAAAATACTGTTCCACAGGGGTCACCTGAAAATAATAATAAAGTCGGGCGAAGTCGCGTGCAACAGCTAGTACAATATAAATATTCACGCGAAGCATGCCAACTGACTAATGCATGCATGACTAACTGAACTTGTCTGTGGTTCCAGGTTACAGATGTTCAGCAGGAATTGCACATAATAAGATACTAGCAAAACTTGTTTGCGGTATGAACAAACCGAACAAGCAGACAATTTTACCAAAACACTCGATTAATCTTCTCTATAAGTGAGTATTTAGTTACCATTGCGTCAAGTCATTATCTATGTAAATAAAAATGTGTTGCTAAGCGCAAAACTCGAGAACGGCTAGATCGATTTTAATTCTGTCTTCACTCATGGATAGAGGGATAATCGGGGAAGGTTTATACATAAATAAAATGCACCCAAGGCGAAGCTGGAAGCGGGTCGCCAGTTGAAAATAAAATTTGAAAATGTTAAATGTTACAATTTGTGTTCACAGAACACTGTCAGTGAAAAAGGTAAAGCACTTGGGAGGGAAATTTGGAAATACCGTTTGTGAAGTGCTGAAAATAAGCACTATGGAAGAATTGCAGAAGTTCTCCGAAAAAGAGCTTCAGAATAGATTTGATGAAAAAAATGGGTAAGTTTTCTTTAAAAAAAAAATTAAAATAACCCTGTCTTAACTACACAAACATTATGTATGTTTATAAATCTTTAGTGAAAGAAAACTATTCATGTTTATGGATAGATTTTCCTTTATTAAGGTTTTGGTATTTTTTTGTTTTTTTTTTTTTTTTTCAAATAAACAAATAATTTAAAATTTAAAATAATCTTATCTAAATCTATTTTTACAATTAATTCTTCTAAATTTTGCAAAAAATAAATTGAGCCCGTTTTTACTATCAATTATACATCTTGTATAATGCTTTCTAAGTGTACCCGTTGCAAAGAGGAGTTGGTCTCTCTATTAATATTATGTTTCAATATATTATAACAACGAATAATGTTATTTCAGCACTTGGTTGTATAACATAGCCAGAGGAACAGACTTAGAGCCAGTACAAGCAAAGTTTAATTCGAAAAGTATTGGCTGCTGCAAGCAATTTAGAGGTAAAACGGCCTTATTAGATTTGGACAGTCTAAGAAAATGGCTCAAAGATCTTGGTGATGAAATTGAAGATAGACTGGAAAAAGATGCTTTGGAAAACAACAGGACACCTAAACAGATGGTTGTTAGTTTTTCTACGCAGCTTTCAGATGGAAAAGACATGAGCAGCTCACGGTCATACAACTTTGTTACTGACGATGAGATTTGTGGAGAATTGTTGTCAAATAAATCTTTGGATTTAATAATGGAAAGTATAGAAAACACAAGAGTAAAAGGTAATTTTGAAGAACCTTAAACCACCACAAGGAACTTAAGTTATAAGCGTGAAATAAACATATTTTATTGTTTCAGATTCAGATAGTAACAGAAAGTTAAAGGCTCCAATAAAATTTCTCGGCATCAGTGTAGGGAAGTTTGAAGATAATTCTGGTAAGAAAACTAAGAAGATCATGGACTACTTTAGTGCTGGCTCATCTAAAGAATCAACAAATAAAAACGACGAATCTAAAGAAAAAGAAATAATTGAAGAATCTACTGACAAAACATTGGCTGGAAAAGTTAATACTAATGAGTATGTACTGAATAAATTCTTTCGAAGTACCGTAAGAGATAATGACAAGGAAAATTCTAGCAATATAGAAAGTGTTGCGGTGAACAATTTTGTTTTAGAATCAACATTGGAGAAGCAAGAGTCATTTTTTGCAAATTTTTTGAAGAAGACAGATGTGAATTTGAAAAATGATATACCATCTCACAACACAGAAGCAAAGACGACCGTAAACAATCCGATCAGAAATGGTGAAGAAAGTAATGATACAGCATATTCTGGTTCAACAATTGATGATGAAATCAATAAAAGCATTGCACTCTTCGAAGACGATCCGCAAGACATTGAACGTTTGAACAATATGAGACAATCAATGAATGGATCTAAAATTATCAATGAAGACATTGATAATAATGAATATTTAGATGAACTTGAAAGCGATACAAAAGCCTCGTTGTCAAAAATGGAAACTATTAAATGTCCAGATTGTAATAAAGTCATAGAGATTAATTTGTTCGAAACACATTCTGATTACCATCTCGCTTTGAAACTTAGGGAGGAGGAGAGGCGACAAGTGCGTATAGAAATAAAAGAAAGAACAGTTACTAACGAACAGAAGAATCATAAAGAAGTAAAAAAGAAAAATGACAGAGCGTCCATAACTAGTTTTTTGGTGAAAATTGATGATAGTGTTCCCACAGAGAAATGTGCTGAATGTGGCAAAAAGGTGTCGTTGGGAAAATTTCCTGAACATCTAGATTTTCATGAAGCACAAAAGTTGAGTAGGATATTAAATGAAAAGCAGGCAGTAAATATAAATAGTAATTTCAGTAACAGCAATGTCAATAGGAAAAGGAAAGGAGAGTCATCGTTGGTTAAAAAAAGCAAAATTCCATGCAAATCTATTCAGACTTTTTTCAAATAAAATGGAATAAGAGGAACTTGTCGAAATTTAAAACAAGCACATTCATGTTGCAGTATTTTACGAGTCATGGTCACGGAACATAAAAGCCACATGTCAAGAAACCCGTGTAACGAATTGTCCTCTGATTAGCTTCATTGACCTTTCCCAGGTTCAGACAGTACATTTGTGATAATGTAAAAAAGTTATATAATGTAAAAACAAATATTTTAAGATTAAACAAATTAATTACATAATATTTATTCTGGTTATTTTGAAAAGTGAAAAAGGATTTTTTTACTATCATCATTAGGACGTTCATTACCAACTGAACATGGTCTCTCTCTCTCTTTGATTTGAACGTCGTCTCTCTTGATTTGCCCTCGCAGAGTAACCCCGACTATAGCCCCCTTCATACCTTGTTGACCGATTATTCCTCAATTTAGACGATCTGACCCTGAAGAGGCTGAAGACCGAGAGAAAACTCTTTTTTAGGACGTTCTGATAAGAGTAACGTAACGTAAATCTGAATATTTTTATTTACCGCGCCTTTAAAATATGAAGACTATTCCAATTTCATTACTGAATAGTCTGTGGTTTTGCACAGACTACTCTAGCTGTTTTTATCAGTTGTCAAAATGAAATTGTCAAGTATCAGTTTATGTATCCTCGTATTTGTTTGATTTATTATTATCATATCAGTTCAAAAAGCGGAAATTTCGTGATATTTAACTTTACGATTAATTTGTTGTTTATTATAGCTGTAAATAAATTTGACCCACTCCAATAACGCGTCCCAGCATTGTATTTGCTTTGAGTTGAAATATGTTTAGGTGACCTGGTCGAAATGAACGCGAAACCTATAATTTACCATGAAAAACAGGTTAAAGAATTGTGCGCTCTGCATGCGCTCAACAATTTATTCCAAGTAAGTCTCTTGAAGCTTAATGTCTGAACTGAAAGAAAATAAAATCCTGTAGGGTCAGCAGCACACTTGGTGTTACTTATGTCTATAGATGATGGTAGTCACCTATCCAAGTGCACCTACCAAGACTTCCTGCCACCCTAAATATTATAAATAAGTTACCACCCCCTGAAATAACAGCACGTGTGCTGTTGTTTTTTGAGTAAGTTTTTTGCTTGAGTCCATTTCCTTTCATGCCAGTCCACTTGCAGCATCTGTGACGTTGCATAAACGAAAGTGGCCTCATACTACTAAGCTGTCGGTCGACTTTAACATAAAAAGGGTGGCTTGGTGTGAAGTCTCAAGAACAGAATCCTTAGAATGTTGTATTTTGGTGACTGAGTAGGAATCCCTTACTGTGTGTATGAATAGTAGGTATGACTGAGTAAGTTACTAGCAAGATATCTTAATTAATTTGCCACTTATTAAATAACTTAACAGTTAACTCATAATAGCTACTCTAATATAGGGTGCAGCTCTTAACATTTCATATATCCGTAATCTCACTATGAGTGACAGCGCACTTACTGCACCTATGGTGTTGTTTGTGTTATAGGCACCTGCTATAAGTGTACTGTCACACTGTCTGATTACATTAACAAAAAATAAATAATAAATAAAATCTAACTTTTGATGTGGTGTTCTCAGATGCGAAATACCTTTTCCAAGTCCGAATTAGACTCAATATGCAGCAGATTATCTCCAAACGTATGGATCAATCCCCACAGGTCCATGTTGGGTTTAGGCAACTATGATATTAATGTAATAATGGCAGCTTTACAAAAAAAGGGCTGTGAAGCGATATGGTTTGATAAAAGAAAGTGAGTATAAAATTGATTCTTTATTTTCACAAGCATATAAAACCTTTTATGAAACCTTGTATCTTTTTGTGTTTCATTGAGTGAATAATAGGGATCCTTATACATTATCCTACTTGTGTTAATAGAGAAAAAATACACTGAAACAAAATGGCACTCAGAGTGTCCAGTTCATTTTAATCCAGACTGCAGTCTGCTGCATTGGCTAATAATATAAAATTTACGATATTTTCCAGAGACCCAGGATGCTTAGATCTGTCAAATATATGTGGCTTCATACTGAATGTACCGTCGGATTATAAACTGGGCTTTGTAATGTTACCACTGCGCAGGCGACATTGGATAACAATACGTCAGATACAAGGAAATTTTTATAATCTGGATTCAAAGTTGGAAGCACCACAACTTATTGGAAGAGTGAGTATTTTCTGAGTGGAATAGTGAGTCACATGCCAATCTTTGTAAAGTCATGATTGATTAGTGGACAAATAATGGCATTGTCAACTTTACTGCCAACTTTAACTTTAAAAAATTTACAATATTTAAAAGTAAAAATTATTTATTTTATTTTGTTGAAAGTAAGAAAAATATGTCAAAATGAATGATTTTTTTTTATGGATTTCCTACCTGAATGCCTACAAATTATACATTAATTATTTATTTTTTTCAGAGTTGCGAGCTCATAGCATACCTGAAGGATCAGTTAGATAGCAAAGAGAAGGAATTGTTTGTGGTGGTGAGTAAAGAGGTGGAGGAGAAACATCTGTGGATGCACCAGTATGCACACAACAATGTCAGCTCATTACAAGCGAACCACACTGTCAACGATTTGCATATCAACCGCTGCGAGAGTCCAGGGGACAGCCTGTCCTCCAACTCGGCCTACGACTTTAGGAATCGTGACGCCGAGTGCCTCAAATTGACTGAAGTTACAAATTGTGTTGTTAAAACGGAAAACGATTTCTAAGTGTAGCTTAATTTGTGGTGATGATGTGTGTGTGTGTGCGTGCGGGTATTTTGAATGTGTATTGTATATCAAATGTGTAGTCAACTACATTGCAACAATCATCACAAGTCAAATGTCACTTTTAACTGTAACTGAGTATTGGGGGGCGCCGAAAATTCATCTGATATTATTATATGCTCCGTTTTTAGTCAAGAGTTTCAGCCAAAGAGTTGTCTCTTAGTATTTGTTTTGTATCTTTGAGGCAGTTTTGCTATTAATAAAATATTATTTGTTTTATAAATCTTAAATACTAATCAACAAATTAATAAATTAATCAACAAAAGCAAATGGATTGGAACTTTGAACAAATTAATTCAAAGTTCCAATCCATTTGCTGTTTTGCATTTGTCCTCTGCCACACAAGCACACTTATGTTGCATTTTCCCTTTGCAACATGCCACACTTATGTTGCATATTCCCTTTGCAACATGCCACACTTATGTTGCATTTTCCCTTTGCAACATGCCACACGTATGTTGCATTTACCCTTTGCAACATAGCACACTTATGTTGCATTTGCCCTTTGCAACATAGCACACGTATGTTGCATTTACCTTTTGCAACATGCCACACTTATGTTGCATTTTCCCTTTGCAACATGCCACACGTATGTTGCATTTACCCTTTGCAACATAGCACACTTATGTTGCATTTACCTTTTGCAACATGGCACACTTATGTTCCATTTACCGCACAACTATATCATCATGTCAAGATACACCTTGGAGGAATGAACTAAGTAGAAAATTCTATTTAGTTCTATTTAGTCGGCACTTACTACTTAGTATTGGAAAATAATTTAAATGCGATGCTAACTAATTCTAACTCCAAATTAAATACTGGTAGCTACAGTAACTAATTAAAAACTGCTCCAATTTTATATTCTACTGTATTTACCTTGAAAAAAATGGGTAATATTCTTGTAGATAACGAAGTTTCCCCCCAGTACTCAGTCTTAACAATTTGTGTGGGTCATCATAATCTAGAGTTAAAGAAGAAAATGTGATCATTGCCATAATTTAATTTCCAACAAAATGACACATAATTACATTGTTATATTTTCTGTGGCTTGATCACAGATAATGTAATACATAACGTTAGTTTGTTTTTATTTTCAGTGAGATCAGATCATAATCAGTTTTTTTAAATAAATAAGTATTATATTTTAATATTTTTAAATTGTTTTAAATCATTACTTTGTTTTTTTTTTCTTATATAAGTGTATTGTTAACTATTGTTGATTTGTTTGGTTTGTATTGTTTACGCATGTTTGTGGTTAGCTGTAAAAATTATGACCTAATAATTTAATAAGTACTCTGTACATTTAAAGTGTAAATTTTAAAATAAACGAGACAGCCATTTTTCAATTTGTGTGTGTTAATAAGATGGCTGCGACAATAATTTTTACTTTGCCTTCGTGTTATAGGAATTATACTATAAATACTTATTACATTGAATAAAATTTAAAACATCACTATAACTGTAATTATTATACTTACGTATGTTAAAAAAAAAAAAAACAAATTTGTATGTCTTTTTAATGTTAAAAGAAAAATATATTACAGGCTATGATATTTCAAGATTGATCTTACATTTTTTCTAATCTATATAAAAAAAAAAGAAACAATTTAAATTTTTATATCTTTTATGATATTTTTCTGTTGACTTTTATCATAATATAAAATAAATAAAGTATGTAAATATTAACTGTAATAACGCCAAATATGTCAACCAAACCGATCGAAGAACGCCCCTTGGTCCCATGTAACAATAAAATAGAATAATTTGGTATTTGCACTTGTCTAATAAGTCTATTGTTCGGTCAACTTTGTAGATCGACTACTTGACTTACTAGTCTAAAAAATGTGTTATCTGCATATTAACCCAGGTAATTGATAAATACGGAAAATTATAACATTAACACAATACAATGAAAGGGTTCATTGTACATTTTTAAAGCGCAGGACACACTGGAAGCGAAGCGAAACGAAACTATGTCCGTTTCGCGCCATCCTGGCAATTAAGAACACAAAAAATGGAGTTGTTCCAGTTCTACTATAGAACTGTTTCAATCAAGTCGTTCTCAAGTGATGATTTTTTTCTAACCTTAACCTCTGACAAAATCGTTTCCAATGTAAACCTGCCTCGCTTAGCTCGCATAAGCGAAGTGAAGCAAACATAGTTACGTTTCGCTTCGCTGCCATTGTGACCTGCGCTTTATTGAGTGACTCTGCAGTAGTATCAGATTATCGCAGTGACGCTGCGTGCCATTATTTTACAACTGTGGTGTTTAATTCGTTTTTAATAGTTAATCGAATTAGCTTTTTCTATCTATTCAACATGTCTGTTTGTTGTAAATAAAACAAAAAATATTTTTTCAAAAAATAAAACGGTTTTCATTTTATTATTGCCTATATTATGTAATTTTAATCTTGGAGTTTTTCAATAACATTTATCTGACTAAGAAAATTAAAATAGGTTTTTGTAAACCTTAAAATACTGCTTCGTTGGAGCGTGAGCTTAAACCAAACCATTGTCTTCAAAATTCTTCAACCGGGATGTCTTTCTCCTGCCTCACCTAAGCTTTTCCTGCATCTCTAGTTGAAAATACGGTATCTTTCGCCCCACGTTACGTGGCCGAAGTACTGTAGCATTCTCCTTTATATCGTTCTTAGCACTTCCATTCACAACTAGCGAGGAAGGTTTGTATACATTGTATACATATACATACATTGTATACAGGTTTGTATGATTTGCAGAAAAATGCATCTGTGCGAAGTCGGATGCGGGCCACTAGTTGTTCATAAACTCATAATCATATAAAGTATTTATATTATTGAATTTATTGCGCTATTTAATGGAGCGAAATTTAAATTAATTAAAACACGAAAATTTATGAAGTTTAATAATTTATTTTAATTAATATCATGAACATCAGTACAGTTATTGTTTTTTGATATGATCAGTCGGTCCGGATCCAATCGGAGTCCCTCCATTATGGCGTAGATCTGAGCGCGCACTTCCGCTTCTATTTCGCGTCGACGACCCAGCACCCAAATGCGATCTACACAAGTTTTCAATATTACACTTTTATCGGCACAATAGAATTATGTGCTAGAGCGAGGTTACCGCAATGGTCACTGAAATCCCTTTTGACTTACCGGTCTCTGGGGATCCGAACTCGATTTCCGGTAGGGCCATTTTTGAAAATGACTTTCATAGTTTGATTTGGCAAGTATAGTGGCAGGGAAAACTGCGTTTTGCAGTCAATTGGTCAGCCCGACTGCCGATAGTATCTAATCAGCCCTCACTGAAGACCACCATAAAATAACAGCATGTGTGCTGTTGTGTTTCGGTGTGATTAAGGAATGCCAGAGCCCATTTCTGCTCCCTTATCCTTAATCCTATTATGAATCGGCAGAGCACTTGGTGTATACCTACTGTAGCGTTGCTTGTACTATAGGTTTTTCTAGTTCATCATCTCAGCTTAGGTTGTTTGTCCACTGCTGGACATAGGTCTCCCTATGTTCAAGTAGAATCGGTCATATACCGCCTTACCATTTTGATTCGTTTGATTCAAATCAGCTTTTTGAAAAGATCTCTCATTCCACACGCACATTCTATGGGATTAAGAGATCATCACATTATTAACTATGTCAGGTACACAATATTTATGTATCATGGTTCAATTCGGAGCTCATTTGAAACGATATAGGTACTTAGTGAAGAAACTCACCCGAATGTGCTACAGTGACACTGGTACATGACCATACCAGTGCAAAGTTGTCGTAGTCAGTGAACAGTATGTTGTACTGGCCACTGCCTGGCAACAGTCGGCTGATGATGTAAGGGAGACGGTTGTTGAGTCTGTAGCGGAAATATGAGGACCCTTCGTGACTTGGTATACCTAAGCCCTGCGTCACAGACTGTGCACCAGACCTGGAAATTGTAAAGAAAATCGACAAATTTCTTTAACATTGATTACAATATTTTAAACAAATTACCATAAATTAACGGCTGTCGATTTAAGTCGTCCTGTTAAATCTTAATTTTAATTAGAATCTAGTAAAAATTAAGTAAAACATCTTACCTGAGTAGGTATGTGTATTGTGTAACAAAAGCCACACATTTTACATCCTACAATATTTAGCCTACCTAATCTGATTGTTAACCAATAAATAGATATTTTTCAAGTGAACCGAGCGAGCTAGTTCACTTCAATGTAAGTCAACAAGTTGTAGAAGTGAGGGTCAGGCTGATAAAAGGCCAACTATGAAAAATTCCACTGATGACCTAGCTGTGGGAAACGAAACTTATTGAAGGTCAGCACTAAAGTACCTATTACCTACGTCACATCACATTGTACGCGTTCGTTCAAGTCAAGCATTAGGTACCTACATTGATTATTTTAAAGTGGATGCTTACCACCTATTGACGGTAGTGACAGTTATTTGCCAATGTTTCGAATCGTTGACCGTCACGTTGAGCTCGGTGCAGCTGGAAGTCATCTCCATTATGTAGAACGATCGTTCCACTTCATACCATACGCCTGTCATCTGAGAGTATAATTTCATTTGACAATTACCTACTGTTACGGATAGACATTAAATACAAACCTGCATTCTTATTTTGTAAAATTATTATATAGGTACTTATTTCACAAATTACCAACTACCATCAAGTGGTCTGTCAGCTTGTCTACAAAGATTTGATGTAAAAATGCTATATTAATAATACCTATAATAACTGTGTTTGGGTAACGCAAATACTTCTCATTGATAGGACAATTTATAGGAACAACAGAAGACCACCGCGAAAGGATTCTTACTATTTACATAATGACACAGTACAATATTGATGCCTTCAATATCTGAAAATCTCAAGTTAAAGATCATAAAGATCATCACAGGCTGTCCGTCTACTTGATGGTAGGTGGCTACCGTCATCCACAATACAAGTAACGCCATAGGTACCTTATACCTACTGCAAATAGTGGTTTTCACATTTTCAGTAATGTAGGTGTTCAATTTAAGACTGCGAAACGCTGTGCGTTTGCGTTCTGCTCCTAAAACTTCAACGTCCTCGAATATATTTACCTATTTATGTATGAACACAATCTTTAAGTATTAAATTCTGTGACAATAAGTAGGCGTTACAATTAAGTATGCTGCGCGCGCTGCGCTATGGTTTTTGCCCGCGACTTCATCAGCGTCCGATCGCTACCAAACTTCATACTCGTAGGAACATGCTACACTAATCTGAAGATTGTCTTAAAGTTCCATCAGAATCGGTTTAGCGGTTTTGGAGTCTATAAGAGACGTAGATACTTACACACATCGCCTTTTATATATACTTATACCAATATATAAACCTAAAGAGTTTGTTTGTTTGTACGCGCTAATCTCAGGAAATACTGGTTCGAATTGAAAAATTATTTTTGTATTGTATAGACCATTTATCGAGGAAGGCTACAGAACGCTGACGAAGTCGCAGGCACGAACTAGTATTGAGATATAGTTATAATGTGAATCAAATATGCGAGTATGATTCAAAGTTTGGGGGCGTGTGGCGTGAGTCGACGCGTACGTTTGGCTACGCAATGTCTGCGGGCGCGGGCTGACCTCTGCCTCCACTTCCGCTTACATATTTTTCAGTCATACATTACTATCGGTAGCAGATACATAAATTCCACGCTTCTAAAGACTAAGAATTGCCTAGTTTTAGGTTTCTCTATTTAGCTTTTACCAGCACTTCCTTCAAGAACAGTCACTTTCGTTTTGATGGTGATCCGTTGAGGATGAAAGCTAGCTGGTGCCCGCGACTTATAAAATATATAAGCAATATAACGCCTGACATCTGCATTGCTATTAAACTTTCGCCAGGCTTGTCCCTGGTGTAGCTTGTCTTTGGATGCGACGGGAACCATTACGGATCGTCTTAAAATTTGAAACTTCACCTACTTCACAATTCACAAACTTCATGTGTTGTAAAGAAATACACAGCGAAGACACGAAAGTATCCACGCGCTACATTTTTTTTCTCTGATAAGAACATGAATTGAAATTAGATATTATAACTAGTTTTTCTAGTACTATTAATGATACAGTTAAATGGTACTAGAGCAACTACATCATCACAAAATATTAAAGTCTACGTCTAATTCGGCAGCGCTCTTGTTTGGTTTTGTTTGTGACCTTAGGCGACGGTAGCCACCTGCCATACCTAAAGTGGACCGTCACAGCCTGCCTGCCACCTTTAATAATATACAGAAAACTGTCATTTGTAGGACTGCTAGTCAGTCCTATGCGAATATAGGCTAAATATTCCACGCGGGTGAAGCCGCGGCCATCAGCTCAAGTAAAAATAAACATCAAACGCTAGGCAAGAGGTTGTCAGGTGTTATATTGTTACATTTTGTTAGGTTTCTGTCACTAAAGTTTATCACGTGTTGTACTGTTACATTTTGTCAGGTTTCTGTCACTAAAGTTTGTCACGTGTTATACTGTTACATTTTGTCAGGTTTCTGTCACTAAAGTTTGTCACGTGTTATACTGTTACATTTTGTCAGGTTTCTGTCACTAAATGCAAACACTTACCCTTTGTATATCGAAATGTGGCAACTGAGGGTACACTGGACATTTTCCCAGACCTGTACTATAGACTGCACCAACAATGCTACAAAACACTGCCACATACAATTTCTTTGAAGCACTCACTCTAAAGTCCCCCATAATTGCACGCCACTAACTAATTCTCAACTAATATTCAACTGTGTATTGTTTTGTAAACACAGCACATTATTTTAACAATATTGCGTTCGATAGCTGCCTTCATACAACACTAGGTGTGGGCATCGATAATTTCAAATGATTTTCAGGGTGGGGTTGCGGTATAGGAAGAGCGATTTTAGACTAATAGACCTTTTGATTTAATGTATAAACAAAAACTAAACTTCGAACTAACCAAAATAAAAGCATTTTAAACTCAAATAATATTGGTGAACTATCAATAAGGCAGACAGAACTTTCGAGTATTATATGCTATATGTAACATACAAGACAGAACTTATGGAACATTATTGTTATTAACATTATATTACTTACGGAGTATTATTAAGGATAAGGGATAGAGAAATGCGCTCCAGCCTCCCTTACTCACTTACCAAAACTTTCTGCCACCAGACGAGCTGCCCAGTCTATGACTGCGGAATGCAATGTATCCTTGTTTTATTACTAACAACTGCTATATGCTTGCGTTTAATTATTTTTCAATATAATTTGGTTGATATCTGATTTAGTACAATAATGTACTTACTTTAATTTAACTTTAGTTTCATTTTCAAATAAATTGTCAATTTAGTAAAGTCATATAAAATAGATTATAAGTCAACTTGCTTTCGTATCTAAAGGACATTTAAGTAAAACACCCTATTATGAGCAGAATGTCCTGAATGCAAAATGTCCTATAAGCTGCTTGACCTATTAGCAAAATGCTACAACCACTGAAAGTAATGAGCGTCGCTTACACTGCAACCACGCCCTTACAAGAAGGAGGCGCGTGGAGCCACAAAATCTACATAAAACCGCTTAAATTTATACGCGAGCGTAAACACAAATTGTCGAGTGACAGTGCAAGTCATATTCTTTAACATTCTTTTGTTGCGAGGTCGCCGCATTATTAACAATCAATTATTTATAACTACTACGCACCTTGAAATTGTTAATAGACTTTTCACTGATAACTATTTTTTATTTTTTTCTCTTAACTTATTTAATATCAATAACATTTCCATTAAAATAGCTTCAAATTAAAACATATATGTACATAAAAACATCAATTACATAATATAAGTATATCACAACACATAAATTGTTCACAATTTGCACCTTTAACCCAAATTTTACCACTTGATGTTTAGAGCCAAGTCGTTTTTCTCAATGGCGTGATATCCCGTGTGCAGGGTGGCCTTAGTTTTGTCCGAATGTCTACCATCGAGCCACTCGGTGTAGAGCTTCGAGACAAGTTTGTTGCTCGTTGGGTCCGCCAGGGGCAACTGTGCGTATAAAGACTCCAACAATGCAACAGTTTCCCTTCCCCCGTCACTGTTCGACGGCCGAGACTGGGCCCCGCCATTCAGGCATCCTTGACATTAAAAAATATATTCATTTTCATGTTAACGTTTGCAGACATTGGGGACGTTAGAGTATTATGTGACCTAATTTAGGGGGAGGGGTGGGGGGTGTCTTATAAAACGTTACGATGCGCTACAAGTGTGAGGGGGGAACCCTTCGAGTGTACTGTACATCACTTTTTGCAACCCTTTCCATTGGTAAATATGGTCTTACTTGGTTGTTACATAACGTTTAGGAAGGGAGAGGGAGGTTACTGGGGGTGAGGGGGCGTTGAATGCCCCCAATGCTGACGAGCTACTTGATGGTAGGTTGCTACCGTTGCCGTTACATACAGCACAGGTAATGTATGAAAATGAGGAAAAATTACCAGAAGGACACGCCATCACTTCTACGTAGTGGTAAGGCGACTTCCCTCTCTTCAACTTTTGCACCAAATTTTGTATATTTCTGAAGCCGTTGGCAATCGCAAAACGCAAAACCTCCTTTCCGTCCTTCTCTAAACTCACTTCTCTGAAATCTGGATTTCTGCAAATTGAGAATTTAACAAGTTAAGGCAATTAATCATAAGGGTTATCAATATTCTTATTACTTTTTTACACTTATAAATGGGAAAGTTGGATGTTTTTTATGTTACTCTTTCATGCAATTGAATAAAATTTGGCATACATAATATAGTGGAACAACTGGTTTAACATATAGGATACCTTTTATCCTGAAGGAATGTTACGTTTCCGAGGGATCGTCTGTGTGATGAATATAAAACATAGTCGCCGTGGCGCAAATAGTAAGTGGTCGTTGTCACGATGATAAAGATATCGCATAATTATTTTCTCATGTGTTATATTTTTAATTATTCAAAGCGGGCGAAGTCGCACGCATGCTATGTATACTGTATAATGAAATAAAATAACAATTTTTGTCTCCACTAATGGTCCCCTGGTCTTCGCGTTTAGATTAGCTTCTATTCTATTAGTATTTAGATCAAGTGAGGATTGTTGACCTGAGGTTTTTGTAGACGAGCGGGGTATCGCTGGCGCCGAAGAGGTGTTGGGCTGCGTACGCGAACACGTTGTCCGCGTACCCGCCCGACCCGGACCCGCGGTGCGAGCGTATCCCCACCCCCTCGCCCGCTTCGCCCCCCTCACCCCACGGCCACCCCAACTCGCCCTCGGCCGCTTCGCTCAGAGAGGTGTTCGAGTTCTCCAGCATCTGTTCCACTTCAACTGCCAAGACAGATCTAGTTCAATCACTGATCTCCAATAAACCACTGGATGGGTCATCCCATACAAATTACAGATACCTTCGTGTACCATTCTAAAGTGCCGCCGTACGAAAATAAAGGGAACTAATTTTGACGTGTGAGTATTTTTAATCCATAGATTATTTATTTATTTATTTACAACACACATTATACACCATTACAGGAGTAATCCTAATTCAATGTATCTGTTCTAATCTAAGTTAAAATAAACATAATTTATATTACACAAATCAATTACCCACATAAATTATAAAAATTACAAAATTTACAAAAAACATACACAAGAAACAAGAAATTAAAATAAATAAGTGTAATAATAGTGTCTGTTTTATTCTATTTGTTGATGTCTTGGGGACTGTTTAAGCTTATATTTTGTGTCCGCTTGAGTTTTGAAACATGAAGAAATGTGTATTCTGTAAATTTCATGTACATACACTTTAGTTTTAGTTCAATGTACTTACACTCCAAAATGGCCTACAGTGCCAAAATGACGATTTTCAAATAGACATAAAAATAATTTGACAGCAGCCTATCCAGTGCTTTATTAGAGATCAGTGCGTTCAACTTACTGATAATACATAATATCCCTACTTAACTTAGGAGTATCCTTCTCAATTAGTCTCAATACAATTTCAGTTCTCAATCCAGTGGCAGAAGCGTTAGTTTAAAACTTGTTTCAAACCATCTCGCCACTTGTTTAAAACGACGCACGCGTCGCTTTTACCATAAGCAGTGATCCGAACATTCCGAACCCAATTTCCTATCCCTTAATAATCCTCTCTATACTTGATCCTACTGTGGTTACTTACTAATCATATTGTGGTGACTTGCAACATATCAAGTGGACTGAAATTTACATAAAAGTTATTTTTAAAAAGTTATCCTGTGTTCTGTAAGTCTAAAATCTTAATGTTTATCTACCAAGCTTCATGAAAATCAGGAGTTATGGAGGAACACACACACACACAAACGCATACATACCACAGTTTAAATGAACTCACTTGCAGTTATAACACAATCGACATCGTGACAATTCAACATTTCACTGTAGAAGTCCTCCCTGGAGGCTTCCAACTTCTTGTCGTAGCACGGCATGAAGGTCACGTGGTATATTTGCGACGGAGCCACCTCCTTGTTCTTCGAGAGGAACTGTTTCACGAGCGATCCCATGATCTGCTGTGGTGATTTCGTCGTTGATATGTAGGGTAGAATGAAATTTCCGTGTGTTTTCTCCGCATAACATACCCACCCTGAAAAAGTTATACAGCAATTCAGAAAAGAGAGGGTTTCTTATTTATTAATATCTAATATTGATACCCTTATGCTTATATATGTTAAAACATAGTAACAATATTGTAATTAATAATTACCTGGACACGAGCTAGACAGCATAGGTAAGTGTTTAGCATTAGGATCACTCTGATGGTCCTGATACCGCTGCAAGAATTCCTGTTGAGCTTCAAGCAATGCTAAGTCCTCAGCTATAGTCATATCTAATACTAAATCTGCTCCCAGACTTTTGAAATATCCTACAATGGAACATAAAAAATAAATAATCATCATAGTAAGCGCCTGTTTCACAAACGTCAAGTATGGCCTACTTGACGTAACTGTCATTTAAAGTCACCGGTAACCGAGAATAATGGACCTTTATTTGTATGGTAAACGTCCCAAACATTGAATAGAAAATAATAAAAAAAATCGCATCATCGAATGATGCAGTAAAACAAGTGCATAATTCAATAAAACAGAAAATGATTTCTAAAAGTAACTAATCAACACTTTACATGACGTTGGTGAAAGAGGCGCTAAGTGTCACACTAAATGCGTGAACTTAAAATAAATAATTATTTTTATTTTTCAAAATATTTTTTGTTTTATTTGAATACTAGCTGGTGCCCACGACTTCGTCCGTGTTCTCTATGGCTTTCCTAGATGACTATCCTGAGATAAGCGCGTACAACGAAACAAACAAACAACAAGCTTTATATATTGGTATAGATTTACTTAATATTAGTAAAATATCATAGAAATATAAATATTTATATTTAGAATGAAATCACATTGAAAAATGTAAACATATGAGTTATAGCACCTGACGTCTTTATCACTGTGACGACGGTGACGTCGCCACTGTTGACTACAGTGGCGCCCTTATATTTTTACTTACAGATTGATTTTTAGTAATGTTTGATGATAAAATTATACAATTTGTTTACCAGCTAATTTTCTAGTTGCCTCCTCGGGTGTAAGTTTGTATCTTGCGGCTAATGATAGAGTCGGTTGTGGCGACAATGATATTACCACTAAACTAACATCCCTGGTTACACCGTTAGTGTCCTTGTATTTCCTTTCTGAAAATACTCTGTAAGGAGAAACATGAGAGAACAAAAAATTACATGGGTGGGTCAAAATTAAATTAAAATCTATCACATAGTGTACCAGAATTAAACATTGGTGGCCAGAAATAATTCGCTTATCTTATCCTCAACACCTCTCATATATTTTATTTCAATCTATTTGTGAGGAGAGAACATGTGCATATCCCATGGTCATTTCTGTTTTTAGTTACCATATACACTGCACATAAAGTCAACCAACAGCAAAAGAATTATCACCATAAAGGCAACCACTTGACCCATTCAATGGAGTTCAATCAAACAATGACAACACTTTTGGTCTAATGGCTAGTAAACCCAGCTGTTAACCAAATGGTTGCGGGTTCGAAACCCCCTAATAGTTTTCACCAATGAATAGAGTGGTTCTCGAGGAAGGTTGTACTATACATTTACAAAGTTTCGCGGGCGAAGTCGCGGGCAGCAGCTAGTTAGACATAATTATCTACCTCAATAGTTCTTCCTGACTCTGTCGTGTAACCAGAACACTTTCAGCTGACGTGATGCAACCACTACAAGCGAGACAGTCCGCCAAAGTGATTTCCACTTTTTGTAGCTTTTGTTCTATCCCAGTTGATATATCAAAGTAACCGTCATCACCGATCTTTATTTTTGAACCAGTTTTTGTTTTTGATTTTTCTATTTTTACGGGTTTTATACATTCCTGCAATATTTTTAATTTATTTGGTACTTCATATAAATAGGCAGTGCATGAAAATGTTACTTTTCTATACAATTTATTAAATTATACACAAAACTAGAGTAAAAGATTTATAATTGGGCTATATTTAGGTTATGTATATTACCTGTGATGGAGTAATAAAGTCGTCGAGGTCTGTTAATTGTAAAGCACCGCTGAACCTTGAGGCCATACTAAAAAGTAATTTAGTTTAACACAAAATATAGACACAATCAACAATAAATTACGTTGTTGAATATAAATTATAAATTCACAACAAAACAAAACAAACATGAATGTATTCGACTTGACGTTTTTGACATCTGCATTGACATTGACACCTTGTTTGGGATGTGATGTGGATTTGACAATCAATGAATCAACTATCAAGCACCAGTGTTACCCACTTTACGAAATTATGTGAATTCGAATACTTACTTGTATGGTACAAGTTATATTTTCTTTGAGTAGGTAACATGCTAGCCATGCTAGCTAGAGATGGTGTGCGATGTCGGGCGACGACGTGTCGCGGGACATTTGTCCCCTATATAGTGAATACGAGGCGAAATTCGCTCCCGACTTCACTTGCGACAAGCGAAAACTTTCTATCAATTTGTGCAATATCACATTAAATCGTGTTTTTGCTATCACGTAACTCATGACAAAGGTGTGATTTGCGATCGTGTGTATTAAATTTGAAGGAAACCAATTTAGGAAATCGGTAGGTGTAATCGTATCTATTTTCAACTCTATGTCTTCTATTTAGAAATCAATTTAGTGTAGCGTATGAACAACTAGGTGAACTACTTAGGTTCCTAAATTGGTTAACGCTTAACGCTTAAAGTGCATCATTTCTGTATGGCAGTACACGCGATCGCAAATCGTCTGCTTTTAGATAATAAGGTAGCCCGGATGCAATTTTTTATATACCTACACAAATCTTTCTCGTTTATCTCTCTCTATTAGTAAAAAAACCGTCCAAGATCCGTTGAGTAGTTAAGAGGAAAAACCGTCGATCGACGGGAAAAACAGACAGTCGCGAAGAGTTTCGGCAACTTGGTTGCAAAATATGATTTTTATCTACTTAAGTACCTAATTTAAAATGTATATACCTAGGTTCTATACATTATATAAAATTTCCTTAAAAATTATCCAACTGATGGTTAAAACCGCATCAAAATAAACTCAAAAACTACAGAACCGATTTTCATGCTGTTTTCACCAATGGATAGAGTGGTTGTCAAGAAAGTTTCTAGTAAGTATATAATTTACAAAATTTAACCGCGTGCCCCCAAGTGCATAACAACAAAAAAACCCTACATATATACTTGACCAAAGATTGTTTAAAGGTTGGATGAGTAGGCTTCCTTCAATCAATTTAATGAAGTTAAATAAGTTGAAAACCTACACAATATTAAATATGCTAGACAAAATTCAACAACTATCATCTTTCGTCATTCACAAGTAAGTAGGCACCGCCCAATAAGGCATTTTTCCCACGCAAAACCTTGGCAGCTCTGTAGCAGTGCTGAGCGGTCGTAATATAGCGGCGAACCATCTTCTTCTATACTTACGACCTTACGTCTTTTTTCTCTTCTGATGACAGCTCATCCTCCAAGTAAATTATTAATGTTAAATGAAGGTCGTCCATTTTCTCTGCCAAATCAAGGTTTTTAAGCCCGTCACAAACGTAGCTATAATATAATATATTAATATACCGTGCTATAATATAAATTACGCTAAGTATTACGCATAATATTTGTATACAAAATACATATATAGTAATATGCCTTGCTATAATTAGGTGTTTTAGGGGTTTTTTAAAAAGACGGTGGCCGACGGTGATGGAACTCTCTACATCTCGTCACCGTAAGCCGTAAAGACAGCCGTCTTTTCAACCGACTTCCAAGTAACTCTTTTTAACAAAAACAAACCGACTTCAAACCGTTTTCTCGTGGATGCCATTGTCAGAACTGAACCAAATTGAAATGGGACCACACGGGAAGCACTAGCTTTCAAATAAACATTTAAAAAAATACACCCCTCCTTTTCAACCGACTTCCAAAATACAATTCGACTGTATTTCTTTAAATGTTTGTTACCTTATAACTTTCGATTAGGTAACCCAATTTTGATGATTCTTTTTTTATTTGAAAGATGAGCTTCCCGTGTGGTCCCATTTCAATTTGGCCCAGTTCTGACAATGGCATCAATGAGAAAACGGTTTGAAGTCGGTTTTTTTTGTTAAAAAGAGTTATTACGTCGGTCAAGTGACGCCACCGCCTCCCTATACTAGGAAACCCTGAGTTACGCACGTGAATACTACGCGACTAACGATAGATAGAGTAATATTTTGTTTACTTGGTCAAGTACTGTGAAGTACTGGCCGCGAGCGGACGTGCTCACATTGAGAAAAATCAATCACAGGAGTTCCCGCCTCCGTCGGTTGCCAAGGCGACGCGTAAACAGTGGGGGAGACGTTTTCGCAAGCGTTGGGATTCTGTGCTCAGTAAATAAGATTTATCTGAATGTTGAAACGAATTTAAGTATAGTTATCGTACGTTTTTTTTTAATAATTGTGAAGTGCATAGACAATGGCTGAAGAGCCCGCTGCAGCGCCTGGTGCAGGCGTCGAGAAAGTAATTCATACATATCCGCTTATAAGGGTAGGTAATGGATATATATACTTGTTTTTTTTTTTTAATATTTTTCATTTTTATAACCACAAGCAATTTTAGCGTAGATGGATATAATTTATAATGTGGCTCAGAGAAATAAATTTATAAAATATATATTATATACCATTTCACTGCATTTTCACAAATAAGTAAATATGATCTTTCATAAGAATATTTACTTACTGTATTACGAAATATAGGTATCTACTTAACTGGTCTACGAATAAATTTAGTTTTTTAAATAAAATAAAAAAACAATAAACAACAATATTATATTGGATTAGGAAAGCAACTTAAAAAGCTGGGTATCCTTAAGTTCTTACCTACCCAGAACTATTGTATACTTTTATATTAACGACGACCATACCTGTCCTCATTTATCGCTCTTTCCATTAGTAAAAATCGTATCAAAAATTCAAAATCCCCTGTATTGTTTAGATAAAGTTAGCGGAAAAATTAGCCATTTTTCAGCGATTGAGTATTTAACAAACATCCAAACGTACAAACTTTCGCATTTTAAATAATATTATTACGATTTATCATATTTATTTAAAACATGCCTAATTGCCTATGCTCCCCCTGTGTGCCTTGAGAAATTCAAAAAAATTCTGTTTAACTGTTACGTGATTATGACTGGTGGGTAAATAATATTGTGGAGCCGTAGGAAATTATAGAATTTCTATTGAATAAAAGAGGCCAGATGACCGTTCTACCGCGACGAATGTCGACCGACCCGCCTGCCGAGATGCCGGTATTGAATTACCACTATTCATTTTATTATACTACCTACTATAGCTACTAATTAAATACAATTAGGTATTTATACCAAATAAATCTTAATTACTAACACGATAAGAAACATTTTTATGACATTAAAACTAAAAGTATCTACATCAATTTTATTAACCACTTGCTGGAGTTGCTGGTGCTCGCGACTTTGTCCGCGTAGAAAAGTATAAAACGTCATCTACCGTATTTTGGATAGATGGCGCTATCTCCCAGCCCCCTTTACTTTTATTTTAGATTTCGCGTAGGAATGAAGCATTTTCCGGCGGTAAAAAGTATCCTACATATGTTCATCACGGATAATGTCGGCTTTTAATGGTAAAAGAATTTTTCAAATCGGTCCAGTAGTTTCGGAGCCTATTCTATACAAACAAACAAACAAACAAACAAACAAACAATCAAATCTTTCCTCTTTATAATATTAGTATAGATAATATATGCTATGCTCATGTGCATACAAGTATATCTATCTACCTACTCGTTTATCATTTCTCATTTTTTATAAGTTCTACTGATTGTATAAAAGAGTGAAAAATCTTAACACATAACTAGGCTGGGCACCGAACTCATGTCATATAACGTCCCCGCGATTTCGCTTATCAACGGCCGCGCTAGAAAGTCGTTGGGATTCAAAGCCGTTACGAATCCGTCATACATAACCCCGCAGTGTCCCCTACACTGCCATATCCAAAAGGATTTCCCAACCTTAAAAAAAGGGAACACATAAGCACGACCCTGCATGAAACACCGGACTGCTAGGCGACTCCTCCAGCTTATTTATGTTGCTATATCGTCGGTCCACCTCACCTAGGTCGTAGTTAGTGGAGGCGCAGCTTAGATTTTCATACTATTGTGTTCCTTGAGAATATTTCTAATCGAAATACATGTTGTTGATACTGATTTATTACGGTGGGCTGCCCAAATGACTGCGTAATGTAGCGTACCCACTACCACCTAACATTCTCTTTTTTAACGTTGGGAAATCCTCTATCATGGATACTCGGCAGCGTAGGAGACGCTGCAGAGTTATGCCGGAAATTTACAGGCTAAAACCTAACGAGTTTCTAGTTGGGTCGTGGAAATGTTGTGTCACTACATCTGCGTGAATCTCACAAAATCAAAATATTTATTTATCAATTAGGTTTCTAAAAGAAACTCTTATGATCGTCACTAATTCGTAAGAGGGAATCTGGTAAATTTAAATTTACCAGATTCCCTCTTACGAATTCTATCTCCAGTGGAAATCCCGACAGTAACTTTAACCGTAGCAACCTTGAACTATTTTTTTCTGGGCATCGTCTCAGTGCTAAGTCATCACTGGCAATACACACTTTGATTAAAATCTTTAAATTAAGATATTATATTGGACTCAAAGATGCTTCGTAATTTTCTACCTATAGCTACTTAGTTATTATTTTTTCACGTTGCAGAAAAAATAAGATGTAAGAGGTTTATTCGTCGCCAATTTCTTAGAATGTAGGTAATCGAGCCTGCATCGATTTAGCAAGCTTGCAGTTATGACCTAGTTCCACTCATGTAGTTCTAGCACACATAAATGAACTGCTTCATTTTAATGTGAATTTTTGAACTCGTACTTAATTATTTTTCTAAAATATTTAATAAGTATTTAAACCAATCACTTGGTTCTTGTATTACCTACTGTTTAGCACAGAAAGAAGTAATAATGTACTCTTATTTATTTGCTCAAATTTTCTCACGATAATTTAGACAGTAGCGCACATTTTTTTAATATTTTTAGACGAACCCTCTTAAATCTAACATTATTCTAGGATAAAAAGAATCCTATCATATTACCTATGTGTGAAATTTCATCAAATAATTTCAGTAGTTTTTACTTGAAAGAGTAACTAACGCATCATTACATACTGTCGAAAAAATTAATGGGTTAAGTAACATTTTAGTTTTTAGAGTCAAAAACTTTTCCTGAAACCAAGGAACCAAGGAAATAAATCTTATAGGCCTCTAATTATGTGAATAAACCTAACATTTCTTAAATTTATTTATCAGAATCCAGAAGCTTGATTAGGTATGTGATGTATTTTATTATTATCAGCGAAAGAATTTCGAGTTTGAAAC
Organism: Synanthedon vespiformis; assembly: GCA_918317495.1. Lineage (NCBI taxonomy): Eukaryota > Metazoa > Arthropoda > Insecta > Lepidoptera > Sesiidae > Synanthedon > Synanthedon vespiformis. The sequence continues at coordinate 11,163,676 of OU906948.1, forward strand.
CGAGGTTAAAATGTTTAGATTAACTGCGAGCGCTTTCATTTCGTTAACGCAACGGTGGAATGTTTGTTTTGGCAGGTGGACTCAATACGCGTCCATCTTTCTTTGCTTACGTTAGTGGCTGGGCAGAGGTTAGGTGCCCATCCCACTTCTCCTCGTATAGTAATATTTCGAGCAAGATTATTTGAACAATTCGAGTGCAATGCTTTTAGAAATTTATACAAAGCTTTCACAACAATGCTATTTACGAGTTTGACATGCAAGTAATTGAAGTTTGTTAGGACGAAATCGGCGTCCCACGGGATTTCGATCGCTTTTCAATGCAGTTATTTTAAAGATTTAAGTTTTTCGGATCTTGAAATTTTCGGGATAGTAGTCGTTTTAAAACCAGTTGAGAAATAAACTAAAAGGTTTTTTAATTGCATAGCTGTTGCATGCGACTTCGTCCGTGTAACGTTATAATAATAGGCTATTATGATACTCGCTGATAATGTAAGTAGCCTTCTACAGGTGAAAAATATTTAAAATCGGTCCAGTAATTTTTGAGCTTAGTCATTACAAACGTACAAAAATGCAAATCTTCTGTCTATATAAATTATTAGTAAAAGACAGTCCTTTTTTTGGGGACACGCTATAATTCTCGAAAGTTGAAAGTCCATAATTTTTTGTACCCCCTCCCAATACCTTGCGGGGCACTGCGTGACCCCACGTGCCCCCACATAGAAGCCATGGTAATAGATAAGTGTAATAAGTTAAAAGAGATCTTACTGATTTTTAATGATTGGCAACAACAAAGAGAAGAGATTCTTAACAAAGCTCATTTCACAGTCGTCCGCATGACATAGGTATACTAATCTCTTCTCTTCATCATCAGCATTATACCTATCGCGATACCAGCTGCAGTCTGTAATACCTAATATATTAATGAAACTTCCTATGCATTTAATAATTTCATTAATTGATGTTTTAATTTTGTTCACAGCACACTGACATGTCCGAGGAGATGCGTATAGAGGCGCTCGAGTTGTCGGTGACGGCGTGCGAAAAGTTCGCCGCGAACAATGAGCTCGCTGCTCGTATGGTTAAAGAATCTATGGACAAGAAATTCGGCCCGGCTTTCCACGTGGTCGTAGGCGAAAGCTACGGCTTCGAAATCACCTACGAATGTACCAATATATGCTACTTGTATTTTGGCGGCAACCAGGCCGTCTGCATTTGGAAGTGTTCTTAGTTTTTACTTTTTACCCTCCTCATACTTATACTTCATTGAGATTCTTTTGTAGGTTATTTATTTTTAAGCACTAGAGTAATTGTCGCGTTTATTTGTATTTTCTCGTGTATTTTCCTTTTATTGTTCTCTCATTTTCACATGTCAATTAAGTTTTATCATACAATTGATCAGTCATCAGGGAAAATGATGGTGCAACTCGATAGGTATAGAATTTGCTCTGCTTAATTTCTTTCAAAGTTAAGAACTTATCTACCTGTTTAACATTTATAGTTAGGTAACATAATATATAATATACTTAATGTAAATAAATGACAAGATAAAGTTTTTATCCTGTCGTGAAATAACTTAGCTTGAACATTTGTCTGCAAACTATAAGTAGGTATATTTGATCATTTTGTTTTGTTTTGTATAAATTATAGACAACCTAAGTATCTAACAGGCCGATGGCTGATCTAACTGCCTATAATTGACATTGAACTGTTTTACTATAGGAATATGTTAAATTGATAAGTAGATATCGATATCTACAACCAATTTGGCCCCAAGAACGCAGAAGATAGATATATTTTGCTAATAAGAAGTCTTATTATATTGTTACAGTGCTTCAATACACACTTGAATAACACAGTTCATCGGTAAATTGTTTGGCAGTAAGTAATACGAATGACTGTTATTAAAACCATTGCGTTGGTTTAGTTCAACCTTGAAGAAACGACAGATCCTATTGTCTAATGAGTCATGGTCGAGAACGGTAATTACTCGCACAAAACATGGTTTTTTTTTTGTAATTTTGTCAATTAGACGTTAGTTTTTAGTTTTAAAAACATATTCACGGGTCCGTGTAATCGTCGTACAAATTGAGGTCAAGTTTAAGAAACGATTGTATTTTGTAATAATAAATTATGAGAAATATTATATTTAAATTATATGAATGGCGGTGATTTAGAATAAATAATTACTTATATCAATCTTAAATATTGTTTTATTTAAAAAATATATATTTTTAATATTAGTTTTGTATAGTGCTATCCTAGTCTAGTGTTAATTTGAAATTTTTTTTAAGGTTGTCAGACACAAGCAATGTGGGATAAGGAATTGGGAAAAGATAGGGAAATACGACATGGGCCCTGGCAACGCTAATTCACTCACCGAAACTGGCCTTTTTAAACTCCGATGTTTTGACATAACTAAAAGTATGAGATTCTGAAACTCCAACGTTTTGACATAACTGAAAGTATGACATTCTGAAATTCCAACGTTTTAACCATAACTGAAAGTATGGCGTTCTGAAATTCCAATGTTTTGACATAACTGAAAGTCTGACATTCTAAAACTCCAACGTTTTGACATAATTGAAAGTATGACATTCTGAAACTCCAACGTTTTGACATAACTGAAAGTATGAGATTCTGAAACTCCAACGTTTTGACATAACTGAAAGTATGAGATTCTGAAACTCCAACGTTTTGACATAACTGAAAGTATGAGATTCTGAAACTCCAACGTTTTGACATAACTGAAAGTATGAGATTCTGAAACTCCAACGTTTTGACATAACTGAAAGTATGACATTCTGAAATTCCAACGTTTTAACCATAACTGAAAGTATGACGTTCTGAAATTCCAACGTTTTGACATAACTGAAAGTCTGACATTTCTGTCTGAAACTCTTGACGTTATGGGGCTGCCCAAGGTAGTAATACAAAATCTATGAAGCTGCCAGTAGGCCCAGTAGATCTATTTTAGAAAGTGCAACTTTAAGGGCTGTAAAATGCAGGGTGCTCTTGCCACTACTTGGCAACCAAACCAAAAGCAGTAAGAGTCGTATTCACCCTTCTCTCAAGAGCTAAGTTTCGACTGTGAGATGTGATTCGTGGTTCCTAATTACCAAGCTGGAATATAATTATGTAGAGCCCACTTTAGGCATATCATAGCGATGTTTTACTATTTTCTATTAGGGCATAAAATAAACACTTTTCATATTTAGTTAGTTATATTGTTCACATATCTAAAATTTCAGATACAAAGTTATAAATGAATCTCATGTCTATCAGGTCGAAATCCTGTTTCGCTGGAATGAGAATCAGCGGAATAATACCTAATTTATCCTGTATTTATATAAAAAAATAACAAATCAAGTTTAAATATATGGAAGGATAAAGTAATATTTTTTTAATTAATTAAGGCACTAACGTGTTTGTGGTTTTTGTTATTTTTCAAAATCTACATGAAAGTTGTAGGAATAAAATTTTTGGTAACTGCAAATTTGTATAGAAAAATCCACTGACTCCCAGACCGCTACTTTGACATCTCTCTGCTAAAGCTTGAAGTGATACACTATTATAATTAAAAAATATATATACTAACTAAATTGCACAAGGAATGCGCTATTTGTGATGATCGAAGCCATTATTTATTATTATTCTATCTATTATATTAGAAACAGGATTTCCAATTCAAAAAAATAATGACGAAATATTAAGTGCTTACGTATTCTCTGGATATAACAGCCAAAAATTTTTTGCACTTAATAATTTCTCATTCGCTATTACTTCTACCCCTACCATGAGTTACAATAATGAGGTCTATTCCATGTAGGTTATTTCTACTGTAAACTTACATGCGCATTTTTCGGCCAGGTGCTTTTAGTCGGCCAATGAGAAAGAAGTTAATGACGTTTGGCCGCGGCGACCTGGCTGCTCTCCTGGGCCACGAAACCAAAGCTCGAAGCGAATTGGCTTGCCCTAGGGTCACGTAACCAACGCTCGAAGCGAATTCGCTTACCTTAGGGCCACGAAACCAACGCTCGAAGCGAATTCGCTTGCCCTAGGGACACGAAAGCAACGCTCGAAGCGAATTCGCTTACCCTAGTGCCACGAAACCAACGCTCGAAGCGAATTCGCTTACCCTAGTGCCACGAAACCAACGCTCGAAGCGAATTCGTTTCGTGGCCCAGGCATAAGTGCGCATGTACGTTAAAACCAAACGGAAAACTGTTGCTATTGAACATTCTTCATGATTCTGAATTTAAAGATTTCTTTCAGAGACACCCGAAAAAACTCTCAGTAGGGGTATGAAGTTATTACACACATACATACAACACTATTCTACGTCTTTTACAAACATTGGCACATAAATAGATCACAAATACACATTGTAACATATCCTATATAATATGTATAATAATAATAAAACAATATTGTTAGAGTTAATAAAATCTCCCTTTATATACTTACGAACTATACGCAATAACTGTCATTATATAATTAATACTATATATATGTATATTTGAAACGTTCATATCAAAAAACCTACACAACAGACGAATACTATAAAATATTTAGTTTATCGTACGATTGAGTCCTGGAACCTTAAATATCGGCAAACAAGGTTGAGGCCTATAAGGCCGCGGTCTATAATCAAACTTGTGTCAATATTAATGAACAGGACTATCTATACTCGTAATACTTACATTACATCTCTTAATAATTTTGAAGCGTTTAATAAATTCACAATAAGCAACAATTTTAGCCTTAAATTTCAGCTTTTTTAGCATTTAGATCTAAAAACGGAACATTTTCCGTCGAGACCCGTCATCACTTTTTCGCCTAGTTCGAATAGTCAAATTTGTACCAGAGATATTTAAAAAAAGGATTTAAATTTAGTCCAACAGGAAGCTCTCAAAATTCTGCTAAAATTTGCTAAAACTGGGTTTTTAAGCCTCCAAAACACCCGTCATTAATCGCTCGATATTATTTGCCCACTTATTATTGAACTGTGAATTTATTTCTCTATATTGATTGCGTTTCAATGCTCAACATAATAATTATTATGCTGAGTGTGACTTTTGCTCGATATTATGGAAGTGCGATTTTTAACTCAATACATATAGGCTTAGTGCGATTTGTCGCTCGACATTATCCAACTGCGATTTATATCGCTCAATATTTCAAATTCAAAACGCTATTCAACTCTGTATACGATTGTTTAGTTCGATATTTATGTTTATGTTTTGGAGGAGGTATCATAACATAAACATAATGCATTTTGGAAGGGGTATCATAAGATAAACATAAATATCGAACTAAAAAACCGTATTGTTAGTTAGAATTAGTTGGCAGCTGTTTGAGGAAGCATTTGATTGTTAAAATAATTGCGAACGATCGGTTTATTCAAGCACAATGTGATTTTACTAAAAACATTTCTCAACATTTATTATTTTTTATTTAACAAATCTACGTAAAATACAATAAAGTAGATCAACATTTTTTTTAGGCACATATCATATCAAATACCACAAAGTACTGTGTACCTACTGGAAAAACACTGGAAAACTTAAGCACCCATATTTTTTTCCAATTATGATAACCGCTCGAAATTATCAGATTAATATTTTAATTATTATTAACTAAACTACCCACAAGTAAAACATTAATCAACACAAAATACAACCTAATACGTTAATTTTAGTTTTTTTTTAATGTACATTATGTATTTTTGCCTACATCTCGACTCAAGTTAGCCAAAAACAGACAAACAAATACATAAATCAAATGTGATAATGATACATGTTCATAACGAACTCACGATTTCTGAATTTTTTTTTAATTTTTACATAAGATTCACATTATCTATATTTTAATATAATATAGTTTGTGGTGTATTGTATATTATAATTATATATAATACATTATACACTTGGCATTCTTGAAATTCAGATTGAATCTTATGGATAATATTATTACAATAATAAAACAGAAATAAACACTAATGGAAAATATTGGCGTACTTCATAGTGGCTGCTAATAAAAAATATCTTTAAAAAAATGGCATCAGAAACAATATTTTCAAGTCCTAAGCAATCTATATTTAGGGCCTCTTTCACCATTTCCGAGTAAAGTGTCAAGTAGGCTAACCGCCATTTAAGTCACCGCTAAGAAAATGTACGAGTTTCACCATTTCCGAGTAACATTTAATTGGGCGAGTAAATTTACTTGAAAAGTAACTAATCAACAGTTTACTTGTAAGTACTTGGTGAAAGAGACCCTTATTATTATTATTATTATAGATATTACTTGAAAATATAAATATTTTCATATTTAATGTCAATGTTAAACTAACCGCTATTTTTATAACCACTATAAAAAAAAATTGGCCGTTGAATAAGAATAGAATAAATAAATAATACAATTATTTCAAGAATTAAAAAAAAAAGATTGTTTACCAGCAAAGAACACATTGTATGGAATGGCACAAATTACTTGATTAAATCAGTGAAATATTATTATTATTATTAGTATTATTATTAAATATCTATTTACTATTTTAAATATAAAGAAAAGAAATGCAAGGACATCATTGTATTTGCGTATCTTATGTTTAAATCAAATTTCATTTAAAAAAAAAACGCACATAAGAAAAAAATCCCAAACATACACTCGACGGCAAATAAACCGGGCCACCCGCTACTTTGGAACTCTGATTAGGTTTTCTCAAAAAAGTATCAAACTTACAATTATCAAAGTTATACCTAAAGAAAGTGCGTTTCACCCCGGCGCCAGATACAGTCAAATGTTTGAACAAAGACTTTGAGCTACATTGCTCACACATTTGGACACATGTTTGTTGTACTTGCCAGACATGCTTTGCAACACGTTCGCTTCACAGTATTCAAATAGATAACACACAAGATGGACGATGACTTTATCTCTATTATTATATTTCTATTATTTAATTCTACAAAAAATTACGCTAAAGTCTCTATTTTTTATTATTAAGCTAAGTAAGCTAAGCTAAGTCGGTATTTTTTTATTATTAAGCTAAAAAAGAGTTATTATGAAAATAACTCTTGGGACTTTGCGTAAGTGTAGCAGGCTACGCACTGTTTGAACTTTGAACGCTTTGATGTGCGCTCCAAAAACCGACACCGAATGGAAAAGTGCAAAGTTGCAAGTCATACTTTGAATAAATACCCACATAGCCGTGCCACACAAGTGTTCAAATAAGTGATCACATAAGTGAACAAATGTTGTTAATATGTCTGGCGCCGGCTTCATGTTCATGATGATTAGGTATAACTTTCTGTATGTATAACTTTTATACTTTTTGAGAAAACCGAATCAGAGTTCAAAGGTAGCGGGTGGCCCAGTTTATTTGCCGTCGAGTATATATTAGGTATTACAAATCTCGCTACTAAAACTTAATGATTTAATAGTTTGATAGATGGAAATAAACACCAAATAAATATGGCCATCAATAGTAATTGTCTATAATTGCATTTTTATAACGAATTATTATTGTATAGTAAACATTAAACAACATCCCGACGTCACTAAATCACTTACATACTTAATTTGATTAAAAATTACTATTAGGAAAATGTAAACTTATTTAATTAATTCAGTTAAGGGAAAACTTCTCAATGAATTCGTATAAATATTTGTGACATTAGACAGAGTATTATTAAATTAATTTGATTCTCACAGTATTTGTGATATACTTCAGTTTATGTGAAATATATTACTTCAAACTAATATATACTTCAATATTTAACAGAATATAAATATTACTTCGAACTAATATACACTTTTAAATTGATATATTTATATATTTTTTAATAATGGTGTTTCCATTACTGAAAACACAATTGAAAAAAATCTTTGCGTAGTTTAAAAGATCTAAGCGTACACACAAAGGGACAGACAGACTTTGTTTTATACTGTTTGTAAAGATTTATTTAATTTATATTTATATAGGTATGTTGATCAGATCAGTAACTTTTAACAAAAGTTTTGATATTTTTTTTAAATCACCTTATAAATTTCATTCATTAGTGGTAGAAACCTATCGAGTTAGTGTATTATTAACCTTTCTTGCTAATAATAAAAGCGTGTAATAATCATCTTGTGACGTCAAAATAGATTCAGCAAATTCAAACTACATATTTTCGATCCAGCTAAAAAGGCCTTTTCTAGCGATTTTTGAATAAACAGTCAATTCTATTCTAGTCAGAAATACGCTAATCACTTTAAAATCTGCATATATATATAATTATGACACTATTTTTCAAACTGTCATTGTTCAAAAAGGGTAGTTCTTCTGTTTTTATTTGTGAAAAATCACAAGTACACATTTTCTTTTAACGTCAAAATTTATAAAATACAGATCTACCAAATTGAGTGGCGTTCTTTTGTGTCATTATCACGAGAGGGCATCTAAACTCGCCACTAAATTCAGACCTTGTTCTTATTTCTAATGTGTAAAATTCGTACATAATATTTTCTCAATTTAGCCTCGTTTAGACATTGGTGTTGTACCATGTAGTCGATTTGTGAGCGAGGCTGCAGGCGTAGGAAGGGGCGTTCGACAAATTTTATATTTTGAAAATTATGAACTATATTGTCGGTCCGTTAATTCATGTCGTAAATGGACATCCTGCGCTGCGTTTTTCAGCCTTTAGTAACCTTTAGCCTTTTATTTTAATATATTTGAACTCAGTATAGCGACAGAATATACTAAAATAAAATAAAGTAAAAATGTCTCTTACCCGTGCTACGCCCACAGACCATGAGAAATTTGCGCTACTACACCGTGGTGTAGTAGTAGTGTCGGCGCTAGGAAGGCGCGTGCGGGTAGTACGTAACTAGTAGCTTAGTGGCGCGGGCGAGTTCGTAGGCGGCGGCTCGCACGGCATCGAGCGAAGCGGGCGTAGCGCACGCGTCGCGTAGCGCATCGCTGGCCTCGCGTAGCGCCTCCGTAGCGCCCGCTACGGACTCGGCTAGCGGTAGCGGACCCTCGAATAGCGCTAGCAAGTGATGTGCGGATCTACGCGCGTCGTCGGCTCTCTGCGGTAACCGCGCGCTGCGGTCACGCGCCGCGGCCCACACCTCCTGTGCATAAAACAACACTTGTTACTACGCATACTTGACAGGGGGGATGTCGCCAAAGATGATTAGCGGTTAACGATACCTGTATGGCGCGCGTGACAGCCTCGGCCCGCCGCTGCACGGTGGCAGCGTCGACGGCCGCCTCGTGGACTGCGTCGCGTGCCGCGTCGCAAGCAGCCTCGCGCACTGCGTCGCACGCGGCGTCTACGGCGCCCATCGCTCCCGCTTGCTCCAGGCTCGGCACCACTCGCAGCTGTCACCACATGACGCTTAGTAGACTTACGTGCTAGTTAATTATGATAATATGGAGGTTTTCTCCTATCTACCTCTGTAACACCAGGGTTGTTGCGGATTTTAAGTAATCATATTAAGGTCGGCAGCGCATTTGTTGAATCTGTGGCGTTGTTTGCATTATAAACGGTAGTAGCCACCTACCATCAAGTGAACCGTCAGCCTGGTTGACGTTTGACGACCATTAAAAAGTAAAAATAAATGCAAGCAACCCTTAAAACGTCACATCATTGTCTTCAACTATTTACTACATTTTAAGATAATTTTAATAAAGCGACCTAAATTCTAAACATCTACTTAAGAAAGTTGCAATCACCTTTCTAGTATTATTAGTTTGATACTAAAATATTATTATCTACTGAATTTATTGATTATATCTAAAATGGAATGTGATATCAGAGGTAATCACATCTCTGATAAAACATTCCACACTATTCTATTATTGAACAGTATTAATTAACTAACTAAATAGTTAAATTTACGATTACATAATTAACTAAGCAGGATATCGCAGAAAAGGGGATCGGACAAATAAAAATTAATATTCTGACTGAGTCGCCATTGGGATTTCTGGGATATCCTGTACACACGAGTCGGAATCTTGTAGTTTCCATGACTTCTGTTTAGATATTTACTATTTAAAAGAGTATATTATTTGTGATTATGATAAAAAAAAATTGTGAATAAAATTAATTTCTTGCATACATTTTGTATGGAATTAATTTTTATTCTATGGTGTACGAAGTTCGTTGGGTCAGCATGTCTTTTGATACAAATAAACAACGCAAATTTGCATAATTTAACCCCTCGTGTGCCGAAACGCCAGCGAGCCGAATTATGCCGGAGTATAAAGTCAATCTCAAGTGTCTTTCATTCAACTGATGAAGTAAGCGCAACGCGGATCCACGTTCCGGCATATGAAGGGTTAAGAAACGTCAAGGAACGATACAAGACAGCGACTCGAGCACGCACTATGTAGTGATTAGTATAATGATTATAGATTAGTACCTGATGTTTAGTAACCTGCCAGTTATTCTTTGGTCCCTCCCTAGTCTCAAACATACTGACCGGTCTCTGGGCACACTTGGCTTGCCTCACTTCGCACTCCTCGCTCGTTCGGAGCATTTGTTCCGTCTCCAGGCTCCTGCCTCTCTCCTTGCACGACGACTCCACACTGACACTAGCGCTGTCGTTGTTTGACAGCTGTGACGTCACACTCTGATTGTCATCGATGCTGCTCGACGTTTTCAAAACGCTGTTCTCCTTGGTCAACTGTTCGACTATCGTCTGTAGGCTCTTCAGTTGACTTTTGAGTTCGGTTATGGTCGAGTCTCTGCTGTCTAGCTCCTTCTTGAGAGTCTCGAGTTCGGTTTTGTCCAGATGAGTGTTGGGCGACTGTGCCCTCCTCAGTTCGAGACTGGTGGAGTGCTCCATAGGCAGATAAGGGTTGTAGGTAGACATGACGCCGTCCCCGTGCCTTAGGATATTCATCTGAAAAATTAGAAAAGAAAACTTGTTTATGTCGACTGCCTAACATTAATCATTATAGCAAAATGTACGGGCTAGTAAGAAGTCAGTTTAGAAGTTTACAATTAATAAACACTAAACAAGGTAATGTTAAAGTAGGTGTACTAAATGTATGCTATTTTACGCTTAGTAATATAGTCATCTAATAATCTCAAAATAATCATAAGACCTCAGGAAGTCTTCAATTCTAAAGTGCGTGGAGAAACTTAATTGTCAACTGAAGTAATACAAAATACAAGTGAAGGTACTGACGTGCAGATCTATGGGCGCGAGCGCAGCGTAGTCGTCGTCGGAGGCCACCGAGTCGTAGAGTGGCTCGTCGTCTGACATCTGAGAGGCGTGCTTGGCGTTCCACGGAATTGGTACAGCTGCAATCAAATACATACTTTTAGTCAGTACATGCCCACTGGGCGGCCAACGAGATCTTGCTGTTTTAAGAATCGCATTTAACGACAAGCGGCCAACGTATTGTACAATATTGGCAGCCGCGCGACCTGGACGTCTAGTGCCTAGGCATATATTATATCGTCTCCAACATAAAAAACAATAATAACAAAAAAACATTTCTTTTCTTAAAGAATTGAAAATTAATTTAGAGAATTCTTTCTGCTCAGAAATTGAGCAGCCAATTTTTTTTTGAAAATTAATCATTATTGAGAAACGTAATATAGTCACCGTAGGTAGCATTGAGTTTTACTGTTCGGTGTCGTGCGACGCATTGTCCTTCTGTGCACACTCAAATAAACGAGCGACCAATTCGGAGCAAGTTAGTCGATAAAAGGAGTAAATAAATGGTCAATCAAAAAGGATAAAAGGATAAGTTAGTAGCAGTTCGCCATCGCACGATACAAATTTTTAATAACTATGCATCGTCATGCATTTTAATAATTATTCTATCGAACCGTTTATGGCCAAAATTTAGCAAATGTCCACTTCATACCCATGTACAGCAAATATAGACTTTAAGGTTCTTCACCTTAAAGTCGATATTTGCTTGCATAATTGCAATTATCAATCATGCGATAATCTTGTCGGTTGTCTGCTTAGTGCTGTAAATTTAAAAGGCACAAGAGTCTATGACTTGATAAAGGAATGAATTTGAAGACTAACGAAGGTTTTCGTGCCCCGAAACTATTAAAACAAATTGGCACCTCTTGGCTGCAGCGTGGCGATGTGCTGCCGTCTGGTGGCGTCTACGAGCACGTCTCGCAGTAGGGTTGCCATCTCGGAGGCAGAGAGGCGCGCGAGCTTTTGGCGGCCCTGATTCCGCGGCGCAGACAGGGCCGGGTTCACCGGCAGGAACACAACACCGCACCGCTCCAGCCCCAGTGCACTCGTCTGCCATACTGCCCACACAACACCCCACTTGCAACATAACTCAATCAACATTTTCATCCTTCAATTTGTTCCTTTATACTTTTATAACTTACTAGCTGGTGCTCGCGACTTCGTCCGCGTTAAAAAGTATAAAAGGCCATCTAAAAATATCACCAAGCAGTTGTCATGTTAGTCGCTTCACTTGTTTTTGGATAGATGACGCTATCTCTCGGGCCAAGCCGCTAGTATTTACTTTTATTTTAGATTTCCCGTAGGAATGAAGCATTTTCCCGCGGTAAAAAGTAGCCTATGTTCATCACAGATAATGTCGGCTTCTAATGGTAAAAGAATTTTTCACATCGGTCCAGCAGTTTCGGAGCCTATTCTATAAAAAAAAACAAACAAACAATCAAATCTTTCCTCTTTATAATATTAGTATAGGTGGCGTTATCAAGATACCGGTAGACACCATGGAGCGGATCGCTAAAAATAACCAACCTAAGATGGCGCTATCGAGCAAAATCAACTTGAACAAATGAACTGTAGATTAAAATGCACTCACTAGCTTCAGTTTCGCGTCGGTCTATTTCATCGTAGATGTCCATCACTAACTCTTCAAACAGGTGATTGGGAAGCTGTAATGTGTAATCATAATAACAATTACAGCAAACGATATCTCTTTCATAGCATATAGTTAGCACCACATGAAACTGATCCCTGTCGACCGCCGACGACTTTTTCGACGACAGATGTCGCTATGCTATCAGGTTATAGCGCGCTATTGCATCGTTTCTCAACGCGGACTACACTTTTCATACAAGATTTCTATTTTCGCATAATTCATTTTTTCGACGACAGATGGCGCGGCGCCGGCAGGTTCGTTCGTTCTTACACTTTATTTACTTTATTATTACTTTAAAATAAAATTCTCTAATTCTCTATATTTATTCAAAAACAAAAATAATAAATATAGAGAAAAAAAAAAAAAAAAAAAAATTAAACAAGATATGAAGATACAAGATTTCTGTAAGTTAAGCTTGTCGGTGCGAATTTACTGTTTTATTACCCCAACCAAATTCACCATACAAGGCCGCCTAAAGAAGTTTTCACTTCAGAAACTGGAATACATACAATTAAAAAGTATAGGCATTACCAGTTGCAGTTTCCCACGGGCAGCCTTTGCCACGTCAGTCATCTCGTGCGTGTGATGGGGCCTCGGGGCGATATAGTGCTGTCCCGCGGCGTGGTCCGGCTTCTCTCCGCTCAGGAAGAAGATCATCCGGTCGGTGGCTTCGTACACCAGCTCCACAACCCGCGAGCTCAACTCCAAGTGACCGCCTTGTCTGCGACAATCCAAAACTATACTCAAGGATACATTCATCAAAACCTATGGTAAAAGATAATTTTAAATGGGATTAAAATAAAATTGTTCATCTCATTTTCGGTAACATTGTATTTATTTAAAATCCCTTTAGAATGGTGTAATCATTATATATTGACTGTGTATTGAGAATTTAGAATGATCCGTGAGATCATCTAAAAATATAAAAAAATAGGTCCACTTGTTGTTGTTATGTTATATTTTTCATTTTTGTACTTTTGGTGGTGACTCAGTTTGCGTGTGTTATTGTAATCGATAAACTATTATTTATTATTGTAAATTTTTATCAAAATCTGTAGTGAGAAAAAAAAAGCTGAAAAGGGAAAAAAGTTGTTTTAGCGTTTCAGATAAATTCGTATATATAAAATTATATGCTACCTAGCACATTCTGAAGGTGTGTTCCCAGCGTGATCTCTTGCCGTGGGGTCAGCACCCCAGGCCACGAGCAGCTCAACCTGAGCCGGTTGGCCAGCTCGACAGGCTACATGTAAACAGGTCGAGCCTTTCTCCTGAAAAATTACGCATACAAATTTTTGTTTTCTTATTAAACTGTACCTAACAATTTTATAACAAAACGGGGAAATACAATAATTTCTGTCTGTTCAAAATTAAAATTTTGTTCAAATAGTAAGTTTCATTCCATAATTTTTTTTTTTTAATTTTTAAAAATTCTTAAGCAATAATAAAAAATTACAATCTACCCCCGTCTTTATACTGATTTTTATATCTTATCTTTTTTATTTTCATTACCAATACTAATAATAAATCTGTAAGCTCTCTTAAACTCTTAAAATACAATTCTTAAACAAATTAACCGATTTTCATGATACTTTTTCTTTTTCTACGCTGACGAAGTCGCGGGCGCCAGCTAGTTTATTAATGAAAGGCTGACATTAGTGAATGTTTAGATACCTGATTATAATAATTAGGGTCAGCTCCTTGCGCTAGAAGCCTCATGGCAGTGTCAAGGGATGAACTTCTTACAGCACTGTGCAATTGTCTTCCGAGCTCACTTGAAGGCTCATCACGACGCGCTCTCAATATGTATGCCAGTCTCAGATGTTTCGCCAGGATAAACTCTGCTTTTGTAGGACTGAAAAGTGTAATTTAAATATTACAAATGCAAAAGTTTGTATGTTTGTTGTTCAATTACACAAAAAAATGAATAAATTTGGATTAACATCAGATAAATAAATCGAGCGACCGGCGCGCCAGCTCTTTTTTCACCCAACATATAGTGTTAGAAATTCAAAGAGGAAATACTGCAAGCGTCCTGGGTACTACGCAGGATTCGGCGGAGCTAGATTAGTTATACTTTTTGGCAAATTAGTTTCCTCCACGACCCTGCCTTCCCAGCCTGCATGTGGTATTATTTTTTTTTATTATTTCAGTTTAGTTTATTTAGTTTAATTTATGTTTACTTTTAATGTAGTTTAGCCTAGTATTATATAATATGTAAATATAACTTAAACACAATAAATATGGATATGCTAGAAAAACGTTAGGTTCCTGAGGGTATTTAAAAAAAAAATAACTGCAACATGTGAACTCGCGGGTATATCACAGCCAGTTTACTATTTAATAAGTACATTTCTAGAAATCAAACAATAAAGCAATAATAACACAGAAATCTTACTGTAAAGGATCCTTAGCTTGTGGTTTTTTCTTCAAGTGTTTTGGTGCTGTAGTGTCAAGCAAAGAATGTTCCCATATACAGTTCACATTTTGGGCTGTTAGCGCCTGCACCATCTGAAGTAGGAAATGTTGAATTAACTACCGTTTCCTGATGTATCTACGATTATATTTACACAATGTATTTGTACATACTGCAAGAAGTGAAGGCGGCCAGGACCCCTGCCGCAAAGACTTTACATGGGATATGTGTCTCCCCATACTCCTGTGAACACTGCAACACTCAGCACATAGTAACAGGCCGCGATTGATAGACGCCCACGACGGATCTAAAGTTGATAAAGAATAAATACGATAAAATTTAACAGCAAACAAATATAACGAAACGAAGCTAGAATATTGCCCGAACCTGAGGCACCACAATCAGCGCAAACATCCACCGACGATCGATGTTTTGAACGCGATATTATCATTTTGTATAAATCTATGGAAGACTAAACCTTAGTGGAATGTCAGTGCCGTACGGTTCATTAATTAAGTAACTAAATATGGAGCATAGTAATTGATACAAAAATAAATCATTTTCACAAATGAAATGAAATGTCAAAATAAACCACCACAGCACAGACAAATCTGTAATATAAATAGTGATGTGAATTTATGAATTATGTATGAAACAAGAAATAATAGACAATATTTATTTATGGTAACAGTATGAATGAAGCACAGAAAACTATTAACAACTCAAACGGTTTCTACGGCGTTTATAGATAATTTATACTCTATGGTTGGCATATGCAGGCAACATTCAACATTGATAAAGCCAGTCTGGTGAAACTTCCAAACAAAATTTCAATCTATGAAAAGCACGTAAGTTTTAATGGCGGTGCTAACCAGACTATATTCGGAAGTTACAAAACTCTATTCTTGTAAAGGGAACTCTCTCCGCTTCTTCAGTTGGTCGCATTAAACGTCACTCATCATCGTGTGATCGTGTCATTTCTAATCTATGACTCTATGGTCTATGACATTTGTTTGTTGTTATTTTGCGCAAAGATATTTTCGTGGGAAATTATTAAAAATTCACTTAATTTCGGCCATAATCAAGTTTATAATAGTTGTGAATCATCTTATCGTGACTAAAATGCCGAAAGTTAAGTGCGAAATATGTGCTATTACTACAAGTCGAGTGGATAACCAAATAAAACTATTTATGGCCCAATTTCCATTGGAGGAAGACCGGTAAGTAATTATTAACAAAATTTTCACCTATTCCAAGCCTATTATATAGTAATTTGGTGAAATTTCATTAATTTTTTTATAAAATTGTAGTTAAACTTGTTGCATGGATAGTGCTGTCCCGTTCTTTACCGATAAATTATTTTTTGTAACGTACCGTTGGCACCGTGCTCTCTCGCTCAAAACATGGTTATTTTGACCTTTCGGACCCAGAGGGGGTCGGATAGAACTAAATCCATGTATAAATCCCTTTCCCGTCACCATATTTAAAAAAATATATTTTGGTGATGAGTGTTATCCGCCACCCTGCCGAATCTTTAATTTAAAGGACTTGTTTCTAAATTTTTGTCATATCTACTTTTATTTATTTACTTTTCAGGTGTAGACAATGGGCGTCTTTCCATTAGCGACGGCACGGCCCGGCACGGCCCGGCCCGGCCCGGCCCGGCACGGCACGGCACGGCATGCCGGGGTTCGTCTTTCCACTGAGCCGGTGTTGGACGCCGGTTTTTTCCTTGGTAGGGATGTCGGAAGTGAAAGAAACATCGATGTATCGATATTTATAAAAATATCAGTATCAATTAGGTTTCTACAAGAAACTCTTATCATTGTCATAATAAACTTAAATTTACTAAGGTTTCAGAAAAAAAAACGATCCTGAGAAGAAACCCCGAAAGAAACTTAGGATTATTATTTTGTCATCTATAAAATATAAAATTACAACAATTACACTTAACTTGAAGCAAAATCAAAGTATATAATATTAGTTTTAATGACACTTTTAAATTTATTTATAGACTAGCTGGTGCCCGCGACTTGGTCTGCGTTAAAAAAGATAAAAAGTAGCCTATCAAGTGTCCCGTACTTCTAAATGTTTATTTAGCAAGTTTCATGAAAATCAGTTAATTCGCGTAAAAGTTATGGAGGAACATACATACAATACCTACTCTTACAGATTTATTATTAGTATTGATAAGGCTCTGATTTTATTTCAGGTAGTTTATGCTAAAAAAATATTGTTTCTGATATAATTTTCGATGTTGGATATTTTGTATCTATGTAAGTATCAATATATCGGCCATAAATATAAATATATCCAATTAAAAATATCGATACACCTATATATCGATACTTTTTCAACAAGCGTAGCCCTTGGGTAGCACTCACACACGCGCACGGCTACAATTCATATACAACACACATGCAGTTACCCCCAAGCCGGCCGGCGCCGGCGGGAGTCACCTGCCGTGCCGTGCCGGGCCGGGCCGTGCCGTCGCTAGTGGAAAGACGAGCCATATAGTTTCATACATTTTTACTTCCCCGGTAAGCCGGGCCGTGCCGTCGCTAATGGAAAGACGCCCATTGGGTCACAGTAACTGGTAAAGAAGACTTGGACTTTGGATACTGCCGTAATTAACATAAAAATAAATAGATCCTGCTGTCTTCAAAGATTTTATGTGAAGTTACTCTTGTTTTTTCGACTGCTTCAATGCTACTTCCCTCAGTCGGCGATAACCGTATACTGTATGATAGTAATCAAGCAATGATTGGGATTTTTTATTTGTCAATAAATAATACTTAACATTAAGGCTTTTTTTTATTTTCATAAAAAATCTAGACCTAATAAAACGCCACCTAAGAATACATAAAAAACCATAGAGTATAGAGTTAATTTATACTATCGACCTCATTTGCACATCCTTATTTTATTGTTGGTAATGTTGGCAGCATCATCTTGTTAATTTTCGTTAGGTTGGTACTGGAGCATTCGCTGCGTTTCATAGATCATTTTCAATATATGGGAGTCCCGTCTCTTGTAAGTTGTAACGTAGTGATTATATACTCTTTGGATAAAGCCACGACACCCAACTGACCCGATTATTTTTAATGAATTTTGTAAGAATAATTTTAAAATGAGGCTTTTACTGATATTAGGAATAAGTGCAGTTTTCTCGTTCGCGAGTGCTGATCAAGAAACTCTAGTTTTATTGGACAACTTAAATATACGGGAGACTCATTCACAGTTCTTTAAATCTTTGCAAGGTAATAAATTGAACCATGCCGGTATCGATCACCAGTTGTTGTTTTAATAATTTTTTAATAATAAATGTAAAATAGGCTTCACCCTTTCATCGTCATTCTTTTAAATACGTTTGGTTTTGTTATATTCCAGATCGTGGCTATACGCTAACTTATAAATTAGCAGATGACTCCAGTTTATTATTGTCCAAGTACGGAGAATACTTATATAAGAATTTAATTATTTTTGCACCTTCTGTACTGGAATTTGGGGGTCAGATTGATACCGAAGCTATCACCAAATTTATTGATGATGGAGGGAATCTTCTTATGGCTGGCAATGCAGCAGCAGGCGATATTTACAGGGAAATCGCCTCTGAATGTGGATTTGAGGTGAGATATTTACGTAGTAGAAGTAACAAAAATGTATTTTTTGCAATTATGCAGCCATTACAAGATTTTTTTTTGTATTTCAGATGGACGAAGAGTCTGCAGCGGTGATTGACCACTTCAATTACGACATATCAGATGATGGTGACCACACAAAGGTGGTTGTGTCGCCGAAGAACCTTATCAATGCACCTATAATTGTTGGCAGTCAAAATACAAAACCTTTGCTGTTTGAAGGAACTGGTCTGATTCTGGACAAGGACAACAGTTTAGTGCTTCCAATCTTGAAGGCGGACAGCACGGCTTACAGCTATAATCCTAAGAGTCAGGTTTGTGTGTTATATATCTGTTGTGTAATTTTCAAGTAATTAATAAAAAAAACAACTTAATTAGATAAATAATTTATTCAACTCTCATTTAGTGGAGCGCCTGAGGATTTTTACCTCTGAATCAAATTAATGTGAAACCTTCTAAATTATGTTTTATAGATAAAACACTAAAATGTTTACCTATTTTTTTTGGTGATTTGCTTTTTGCACACTTTTTAAATAAATTAAATTTGCATTTAAATGAGAATAATTTAGTCTTGGAAGGCGAAACAGTTTTAAAGATACAGTACAAAAGTTTGCATAATTTCTAAAAAAATGAATGTTTTACATTTGTTTTTAGTTTTCGACAATTTTGACCACTAAGGAATGGGTTTTTAGTCTTTACTTAATCATATTATCCTGTAATCTTTATTAATCTTTATTAACCTGTAAGTTATTAAAGCGCACTAAATTTCCAATAAAATGAGGTCTACATAGACCTGATAGTTTCTTGAACAAAAGTTGATGATTTTCAGGTTAAAGAATATCCTCACGCAGTAGGGCGTAAGACTGTTCTGATAGCTGCATTACAAGCGAGAAACAATGCTCGCATTGTGTTCAGCGGCTCGTTGTTCTTCTTCTCTGATGAGGCATTCAATTCACCTGTTTCTAAAGTACATGTAAGTTCTACTATCACACTTTTTATCTTATACATATATTACATTAAAAAAAAAAAAAAAAAAAACATTTTTCTAGACTACATTTTACATAGACTACATTTTTCTCCAAAGAATAAGCTCAATTCAGCTGTCCAATAAAGTTTTGATTGATGATTGTACTTATAACAAAGTAAGTTAATACTAGTGGCTTGGCCTGGGTTACACTTGATAGCGCCATCTATACATTTAAAATAGAATCAGGTGAAGCAACTAACATGACAACTGCTTGGTGATATTCACCAAGCAGTTGGTGATGAGTAACATGGGCTATATTTTATGAAGTTAGGCGGGCGAATTCGAGTGTAACGGCTAGTTTCTCATAACCACTTGGTGCTAGGATGATAAGGTGAAGTCTGACGTGTCCGGCAACCGCGCTCTGTCTGTCAACTTGAGCGAGTGGGTGTTTGGGGAGCGAGGAAGGCTGCGCGTGCGCAAAGTCCATCACCATCGCGTCGGAGAACAGGAAACCACCAACACGTACACCATCACCGATGCCGTTGTAAGTAATCTGTGTAATCGACTCGCCACAATAAGCTTCATAAAGAACTCTATAGAGAATGTTCCTTTAATTTTCAACAGTTAAGCTTTTTTTAGGAAAAGAAGGCATAATAATTCATTATATGTGATATGTAACATAATTTGTTTGAAGTTAATATACTTAAATATGTATTTTTTGGATTAAATATGTATTTTTTGGAATGCAATCAATTTTGATCATTTATTATGTATGCAAGATATGTTTTAAAATTAAACTATAATAGTAATTTTAAATCATATCTTAATATATAAAAACACATAACACTATATTCATTCTTAATCTAATCATCTCTAAAAAAGCCGTCCAACTGAATTAGTTAAATTTTTTTATATACAATATAATAGTGCTATATACTATTTATTTATAAAAAAAATAAATGCAATTAATATTAAGACACCGATTTATGAAGCCATTATATATTTTCCCATTATACAATTCTCCTAACAGGTGTACAGGATTGAAATCGACGAGCTGAGGAATGGCAAATGGCAACCGTTTGAAGCCAAAGATGTCCAACTGGAATTTGTTCGCATAGATCCGTTCATTCGGCTAACGCTCCAATTGAATCCGAACGGTGTATACGAGGCGAGGTTCAAAGTGCCCGATGTGTGGGGCGTTTACCAGTTCAAAGTGGATTACGACAGAGTCGGTTACACGAGGCTCTACCACTCAACACAGGTTAATTAATAATATATTTGGTACTAAATAAATACCGGGGTTGGTGCGGATATTATATAAACGATAATCAATGCATATCTTCCGTGAATGCTTACATAACATATGCGTGGAGCTAGTCGTAAATATGTAAGATATCCTCCTCACGGAAAAGTTATGAATGAATTGAGTTAAATTGTTTAAATTTTATACTAAAAGTTTGTTTATTTAAAAAAAAAATATTAAAATTATCAATTTCAGTCGTCAGTTTGTGCGTTAAAAAAAAAAAAAAACAGTTGCACTCCAGGAGTGCCGAATTTGACTAATTTTAGAAAATAAGCATAACTAATAATAAGCACACTACATTGATATTTCCGGGATACTGTCTTGTCTACTGTATTATTATAAATAAAAATCAATGTTAAAGTTTAAATTTCCAAAACCGAGTGGACAGTGGACGCTGCCTTTGGGCAAAATGTCAAGTGTCTTTACAAAAATAAAAAACAACAAATTGGTTTTTCATATATGTAATACAAATTTTATTGTTTTCTCAGTAAATTTAAATAAATAGGTTCCGACTATCGGTTCAAAAAAATTTGAATGAAATAAAATATTTTTTTTACGTATATATATATATTTTTAAATGTAAGATTATTAAAGCCAAGATGAGTTTGATTTAATGTTGAGTTTTCCAACAGGTATCGGTGCGGCCTCTACAACACACCCAGTACGAGCGGTTCATTCCCAGCGCATACCCGTACTATGTGAGCGCATTCTCTATGATGGTCGGGGTGTTCCTCTTCTCCTTCGTATTCCTCTACTACAAGGAAGACTCGCCGAAGACAAAGAGTGAATAAATGCAATAAAAATATTTAACAATGTAATGAGAATTGTATGTAATAAAAATATTTTTTTTATATCAACCGATGTTTTATTTTGATGGACCTTGTAATATAACATTCTACAAAAAATACATAAGCCATTTATAGATGTGATAAACGTCTTGCTTGTCTTGCTGTTACGAAGACAGATGCAAGTTACTTATGTGTCGATTGGAAATTATCACTTGCTGACAACCAAGTATAAATATTTTTATTTTGATATACAAAAGACATAATTTTGCAACTAGCAATTATTGTAAAAACTAGGTATTTCTTAATTTTTTTTTTAATTTTTAGGGAGAATATTGTTAAGTATAGCCACTTAAGAAGAGTAGTTTCGTATTTTACTCATATATATCTCTGATACTACCGTTCCGTTAGGAACGTCTTTACTATCGTTTATTTATCATTAATAAATGATATTTATTTACTTATTTCAAGTACAAACATAAAGACATACGGCTGCTGAAAATGAGTCTCGGGCACAGCCTTGTTTAAAAAACGTGCAAGATTTGTTTATTTCAAGAGACTTTGGTTTTGCTTTTCTACTCAAAGATCAATGTCACCCTGAATTAAATCAGAAGCTAATCGGAGAGTATAGCAAAAACTAAATGACCAATCCATTCAATGTAATTTTTGAACGCACCTATAAAACCAATTTGACAATTCGATTTGTTATTCTTGAACGCAACGGTTTTATATGGCAATGGCATGCATGTCACACAAGGCTTTTGTAAGATTCATTCTCAATAAAAATGATAAAATAAACATAATTTATATAGGAAATACTATTAAATTTATAGAAATTAAATTAAATGCAATATGATGCTATCGGTCTAATTAATATTTAATGACATGTGAGATTTTTTTCTAATATAAAGTGTTTCGTGTAGGCTGTTGATTCGCGTAGTTCTCATAACTTGCTAATTTCTTTAGTTTTGCATAAATAATTGTGTCGAATAACGTTGTGTTGTATGTGAATCTCTCTCTTTGGACGGTAGCGAGTTTGAGTGCCTGTTGCAGTGATGTGTTTACATCTGTATAACTGACCAGTAAGTATGATGTCATTTTGTGGAGTCTGCCTGCCATAAAAAATGTGTTGGCCCTGTGCCCACCCGTTTTCCTGCGAGAGTGACAATTTGAACACGATTTTGTAAAAACATCCACGCGGAAAAAAACGCAAAGTTTCACTAGGTTATAAGTTTAGTGTACACCAGTTAGATATGCAAATTAGTATATATCTCTGATCCGGTAAGAATTAATACAAACGTCGCTTCGCTGTCGGAGGTTTTTCGTAAAGTTACAAAAAATAATCGGCGGAGGTAGTGAATAATAAAGAGTTGAATTGTTATTTTTTTTAATGTCAATGTGTACATAAATGTAAATTGATTTGTATGTGTTATTGTATGCAATCCTATGCACTGCTTTTGCCAATGAATGTAGCAAATTTTCTACAAGAAACAGGTAAATACGTCGAGAAAATAATATATTTAATTGCTGTAAATAAAGTTTAGTGTTGTACTTTCTTATTGGAACAAAATTAGACAACATAAATGTAAGTAAACAAAACAAAGAATAGCCAAATAATGCCTAAAACTTTTCAAATAAAATAAGTTTATTTTACGCTAATCATTTGCTAGTTTTGCTACCATGTAAATATTTATTTAGAAGGAAGGAGTTCAGGAATTGTCATGAGGATATATTTGTTATCTTTATTGATATTATCCTTATGTTTATTTATATGTAACTAGCTGCTGCCCGCGACTTCGTTTGCATAACTTTGTAAATTATACCTTCCATAAATACTTTGTAAATTTGTTCCCACACCTTCCTCGAGAACCATTCTATCCATTGGTGAAAGCAGCATGAAAATCGGTCCAGTAGTGTTTGAAGTTTATCGCGAACACACAAACAAATGCGGCGTTTTTATAACATGAAAACATTTATAAAATAGTCCTTAATTTAAAATATATTTATGGGCTTAAGTATACAATTTTTTTTATAATAAACTTATACATGTTATATTAATTTTATAAATAAGATTAGAAAGTATCTAGATATTTGTGTTCATATGGAGATCAGAAAAGAAAAGGCTTTTTCTAGGCAATTTTATTTGATATTTTTGAGTGTGAATCCTGTAATAAATGTTGTTTCTAAATCAATCTAAAGTAATAAAAATGTTTTATTAAATCTATTCATCTAGTAGGAAGTTATGTTAGAGGTGACCTTATTAAAGGTTCTCCACTACATTGTAAAACTGATAAGGCATGCACATATTATGAGTAGATGCAACACTCAAGGACACTTTTAATATGGATATATCATTGACCCAATTATGTTAGTTACATTTATGATGACCATAACTTGTTGCCATGTTGATAATAATATTGATAATCTAATAAATTCACACCGTAATTGTTCTTTACATATTCCGTCCGTACAGTAAAAAGAAATATACTAGCAATATATTTTTGGCATTGCTCCTGCAAATTTTATAATGAACACTTGCCAGATCTGGATATTTTCAGTTGTCCTATAGGAGCCTATAAACAAAGCCTTAAAATAAGCCCTCGAAAATATAGTATAGTTTTCTTTTTATAAAAGCCAGTTTATTTATTTATTTTGTATGTTATATATGTTTTTTGTTAATTGGTGTATATTTATTTGTTTTTCTCTTATTTTTTTTAAATTATTATGTGTTCTTTCAGCTCCAATATTCTGTCCAATATAACGTGTATTGAGATATTGTATGTTTCCCTAATATAAATAAAAATAAATAAATAAAAGTATCTGTATGTTAATCCAGGTAATAAACTATCTGTGTGTCAAATTTATCCAAATCTGTTCATTCATTTTTGCATAAAAGTGTATCAGACAAGAGTAAACTATTCTCCCAAAGTTTCTCATTTATAATAATAGCTGTTGCATGCGACTTCGCCTGCGTAACTTTATAAAATACAGCCTAATGTTACTCGCTAAGAATTTTTAAAATCGGTCCACTCGTTTTTCAGTTTATTCATTACAAATATACAAATCTTCTCTGTATGTTATTAGGTCTAGATAAGTAAAATCATTTTAAAACACAATTTGGCGGAAAATGTTTTTATCTGTTACTCACTGTTAATACATTTGTTTATTGAATCTATATATATATTATATATATAAGGAAAATTTTGAAGTTATTCCCTATTTTACTGTTGACAAATGACAAAAGGAAGGTCACTCACTAATATTGTGGTATTAATTTGATTGCAGAATTAGTAGTAGTGACAGAGCTGAAATGGATCCATCGCGACGGCAACGCACACATACCAAGGCTACAGCAGAGGAACAAGCGCTGGATCAGATTGCCAAGGAGGTTAGCGTTCATGTTTCTTGTCTCATCAATACTAATAATAAATCTGTAAGTGTAGGTATTGTATGTATGTATTTATTATGTATGTATGTTCCTCCATAACTCTTAAACGAGTTAACTGATTTTCATGAATCTTGGTAGACAAACATTTAGACGTAGAGGACACAGGATAGGCTACTTTTTCTTTATTAACCCGAACATAGTCGCGGGCGCCAGGTAGTTAATAAATAAATATCTTCTCGTGTTTATGAAAAAGAAAATAGTCCACCATAATAATTTTTGCATTATTTTTGACGTTTTTTTACTTGTCTCCTATAAGGATTATAGCATATTATTATTTAAACCTAGATTTGGGACATCAAATACAAAAAGAATTATTCAAATTAACTGAATTAACTGAAGATTTATAATATTATCATACCATTAGTACAGCTGTACAGTTAGTGTAGATTTGCTACTAGCCATTTTAACACTAAGGAGGAACAAGAAATACTAAATATCAAATAATTTGAAAATGAGAACAAACCCATAACTTCATTTACATTACGATCCTTGCAGCATTTAATTTTGTTAGTTGGCACAGTTTGGCAAAGAAAACATTTCTTTGAGCCAAGTAGGTTGAAAATTGTCAATAACGTCCTGGCATTATGTTACTGTAACAGATGGCGAAGCCCATCACCGGTTCGGTAGTTAAAAGGCTTTAGTTCACCGATGTGCAGTTAGTAGACTTATAAGGGTTAAATGAAGCAAACTAATATAAAACATAAAACAAGGTCGCCAAAAGAGTCTTAGTCTTGCACACTTTGTTGTTGAAAATATTATATTTATTTATTAATTTTATTTTATTTAAATTTTACAATTGTGATTTAAAAAAACAAAATAACAGTAACTATATAATATAATTATTTACATTACATAAATATACATACACGTAAGGTATTGGTCAGTGTGCATGTGTACCTACTCGTGTGGGTGTGTGAGTGCATCTCTTTAATTTGCGTTGTGTATGTTATGTGTGGTACTGCTCAGTCAAGCTGGTATATGTGTATATTGTATATAATACTTGGAAATTATTTACCCGTTAATTAATTACAATTAGTGAAAGTGTTACCTGCGCCAACGACCGCTCTCGTCACCGATATTAAAATACTACGATCAGAGGCTCGCGTCAAGCTCGCGTACGGAACGTTGAGAGTGCACAGTGATACAACAGACAGATCGTTGAAGAAAAAAAAAATTAAAAATGAACTGTTTATAATAAAAAACAGTCTGATAATTCTGCTCCGATGGTAAGAAAGACCCTCTAACTTCCAGAATACCGATTCCGAGATAATCGAAATTTTGTGCAAACTATTGCTCTGTGCTCAATCTGAGCTTAAATTTTGAGACACTGTCGCTGCGTTATCATTTTAAAAAAGGTCATGTTTGTGTGCATTTCACCTTTTTATAAAATCTTTAAAAAATATTTTAACTTCCCTGTTTCATCTTATTATGTAGATAAATATAAGACATGCGCAAAATAAAGCCTACAGAAATTAACAATTTTTTTTTTAAATCATTATATAATGCCTGTATTGGACAGGCATTACATAATGATTTAAAAAAAAAAGTTTGATTTTGATAACCAAAAAATTAAATCGCCAAAAAATTTAGTTTAAATAATTTATTCTCATAAAAAAGAACAAGTTGTCCACTTAAGCTATGAGGACTTAACTACATATTTCGGTACATTTAACCCATTATTTCATTGTTATATTCATTGTTCATTTCGGAAAAAGGATTTTCTAATTAATAAATAAATAAATTTTTTACTCAGTCCATTTTATTCTGCAATTTGTAAACAAAAGAAAGATTTATTTTGCCACTCAAAAAGTGATTTGATGCAACGTGCAATGCATCCACCTGTTAATAGGTATAGAGTAGAATAGACAGTCATGATCAAAATAGACTTCCGCGTGCAAACACCTCGGTTTCTATGCGACTATTTATCACCTAGGATCAGCTAGTGTTTGGAAATAAATTCTACTTTGCTCAATGCTTTCAAAATTAAAAAAAATTCACGTTTTTAATAAAAGCTGTCACCAATTTGAGTATATTCGGATAGGTTAGTGTGTCTTCTGTCTAATGACCTATGTTATCCTGAGATTGTTGTATTAATATACTTGGAGAATTAGGGTTGCCAAGTTTAGGATAATTTCAAATTTTGAACTTGGGAACTTAATTTTGAGTATAAAAGTGTCCTCTGTGCTCCACCAGCTCTTCCTCCTCCTCCTCCTCCATCTTTGGCTTAGTAAAGCTGAGTAATTAGTCACCTTTAAAGTTTAAAGCATAAATGTTCTTTCTAAATGATTAACATATCCTGATCAACATGTATGTATTTTTTATAAATGTAGTTTAATAAATAAAATAAAATCCATAATAAAATTGAGCTTCTTTGTTATGTTATGATACATTGTTTATGAATTGTTGAACTACTGATACGAATCGTTTGTTGTATTAAAATTGCGTAACATAAAGCAATAATTGCAACGTCAACATTATTTATTGTTGACTGACAAAATGTTATTGAAAACTTATTTGCATTCTATTAATGATTCTCTGTGACAATTGATTTTTCAAATAAATTTATTAGACGGTGAATTTATATATATTATAGCGAAAAATGTCACAAGATCCAATATAAGTGAATGACAGCCCTTGCAGATGCGACAGTGATCTATTTGTGCGCGGGCGCATACCGGCCGCTGCGGATCGCGGCGTCAAACAAAACGAAATAAGTCTGCCGAAATAGTTGCGCTATTTCAGTTATAGTAACACCTCTACCAGAATGCACTTCAACTTTTCTTCATATTACTACAATATGTAGTTAAAAGTTTGAGATTATGTTAAAAAACTATATAGAGGTACCTCTGATTCCTATGAAATACCCTTCTAAAAGTTCTAATTCTAAAATTATGTAGCATTTATCTTGCAGGTCCAAAATTAATGGCGCTACAAAAGTCGAGGGTAACATCCTTCCTTATACTTTTATAAATTTCATTAATATGTTGGGGGAAAAAAGCATCAAAATCCTTTGCGTTGGCATTTTTGTTAAGGTCGACAGACAGGCTGATGGTCCACTTGATGGTAAGTGGCAACCGTCGCCTATAACACAAGCAACGCCATAAGTGCTGCAAGTGCGCTGCCGACCATGGAAGGATTAAGGATAAGGGATAAGGCGGGACTATAACTTATGCAAGACTGTAAGAGTCTTTATTATTACATGTATACCATGTAAAGACTGAGAGATATTTTTGAAAAAATATTTATATAACCCCTTTTTTATTATCTATAGCATATCATTCGCCTTTACAAAGGTCTAACGTCCCACGAGGCGTTAGTGAAAGTCAGAAATGTGTCCTTATAGGAGCGAAAAGTCAGATTTATCTTCTCGTTTCTCAAATTCGAGGAACTGCCTTTGATTTCCGAGGAAATGTTGCGCTAGGTCATGCGTATCGATAATACGAACCGGCACGATACACAAATAAATTTTAACGTGCTCAAACTAATATGTTGTAAGAAATTGGAAGCTACGCATTTCCTGCACTCATTTAGTTACAACGACAGACGTTTTTTATTTCGATAGGAGGATTATAATTATATATTTTTTAACCACCACAACTATGAAATGCGAGAAATGATCAATCGTCAATACTAATAATAAATCTGTAAGTGTAGGTATTGTATGTATAAACGAATTAACTGATTTTCACGAAACTTGGTGTATAAATATTTAGACGTAAGTACAGGACACCAGGATACTTTTTTCTTTTTCAACGCGGACGAAGCCGCAGGCACCAGCTAGTAATAAATAAAACCGAGTATAGGAATTAGTACCTACACTTTAATGTAAAGTGAGTTAAGTGAGTGAAAAACCACTTGGATCAACCGTGAGCTATTGAAGAGTCTATGTAGGTACTTGTATAATTGATATTAACAAGTTTAACAACCATTTAGTACAAGTGCAAGACACTTGAATATACACTCGCGAGCAAAATAATTGCATCACTTTTAATTTTTTCGTGCCCACCTAATAACTTTGTTAATCTTTGACAAAATCTGAAAATTGTGGTACCAAATGAAAGCTGATAATGTAACGCATTAGAAAATGTGTAATTCGGATTCATTTTCAAGTCCAAGGACTGAAAAATCTCGGAATCCTGAAAACAATCGCAAAATGCACGAAAATGAATGTAGGAAAACTGAGAATGAAAGGACATTTTTTCGGAATAAAAGAAATTAATGTGAAATTAATACTTGGTGTTACCACCCCTAGCCTTTTTCACACAATCTAGGCTTCTTTTCATTGACCTAATCAACTTCCTGACGTAGTCCTGAGGTATGGCCTCCAGCAAGGCTTCCTTCAGCTCCTCAACATCGGAAGGGGCAGGATTCCGCTTGCGAACCCTCCTCTTTAGACAGTCCCACAAGTGTTCGATCGGAATAAGGTCCGGGCTCATCGCTGGCCAGTCCATGGTGTCAATGCCCACCTGGCGAAGGTAGGACGAAGTGGCCCTTGCGGTATGACAAGGAGCATTATCCTGCATTAGTAGGAACCCCTCATCAAACATGCCAGCGTAAGGGGCTACGTGCTCCTCCAGGATGTTCATGATGTACCTGGCAGCAGTCAAACCACCGCCACGACCTCCAGAAGGCACGAAAACCAGCTCAGTTCGCCCGTGGTAGAAAATGCCGCCCCAAAATATAACGGAACCTCCTCCGTAGGCGACTCTTTCGGAGACGCAGCACTGAGCAAATCGCTCCTCTGGTCTCCTGTAGACCCTTCCTCTTCTGTCACAGCCATTGAGACACATCCTGCACTCATCCGAAAAGAGAACAGGGGTCCACTGCTCGATTGTCCAATTGACATGAAAATTTGCAAATTCACGTCGTACTGCTCGGTGCTCGAGCAACCTGGGCGCCGTTGCAGGTCTTTTTGGTTTAAGGTTAGCTGTCTTGAGTCTCCTTCTAACTGTCCACTCGCTGACAGCCACTCCTCGGACCTCACAGAGTCTCTGCTGGATAGCAACTCCCGTCTGGTGACGATCTCGGAGAGATGACGTGACAAGGAAGCGATCATTTCTCTCTGATGTGCACCTTCTGCGCCTCGTTCTTGGTTTTAAAGTAAAGGCCCCAGTCTGTTGAAACCTTTGGTAAACTCTACAAACTGTAGATTGGGTTAAATTCAGCTCGGCAGCTATGGAACATTGGCTGCGGCTCTCTTGCAGCAAACGGACGACGACGGCGACTTCAGCTTCAGTGGTGTCAATTTTTCAGGTATTCTTCACTGTTAAAATATACGGAAATATGTACTGGTCGACTTCTGACAACGCCTCCTCCTCCCCCCCCCCCCTCCTGTACTCCCATTATATAGGCGACAAAGGGAGCCCAACTCGTGCGTTTGGTAAGGCGGAAACGCCCACAAACCAGGAAAATGCCTATAATCTGAAAAATATTGAGCCGATTTCCATGTTTGTTCATTTTTTGTAGAGCTTAGATGTCAAGAAATAGAATTTCATTAAAATATTTAAAAAAAGAATCCCGTTTACAAAGTTATGCTTTGCAGACGAAAAAATGCAAAGTGATGCAATTATTTTGCTCGCGAGTTTATTATTATCATTTTCATTTATCAAGTGCTTATATAGATGTTAACAGTATTCAACGGTGGCCAAGCCTGCGTTGAAAATGGATTTATTTTTTGACTTACGTTATAAAGGATTATGACTTAAATTGCTTTAGTTTTATTGTGATATATTTTTTATTCTCTTTTTGTTAGGTGGTAAATATTGTTAAAATCTTTAATGCTCATATATTTTTGAAAGAAAGGCGTTAATTTTTAAATTTTTAGATGACTCCTCAGGAACAGTATTTTTATTCTGGATAAAAACTAAAAAGACCCACGTCCTTTTCTGTATAGCCTGATTAACGTGTCTATAAAAATTCTGTGAGTTTGTTTGTTTAGTACCTATGTCTTAGTAAGTGGTACATTTTTCAGTTATATCGTCATAAATTTTTTCTACCAAAAAAAAATTTTTTTCCTTAAAAACCTATCGAAAAAATATAAAACGTTTTTAAAACACAACAAGTTTCTTCAGGATCAGTTCCTGACAGGAAACGGCTGAATATTTTTTTCTAAAATATATGCCTACTGACTAATTACATGAAGAGATAAACTATAGTTACTTTAACTATAGTACGAATCCATGTTATGTTATATGGCGGTACTTATGTGCATTGTGCGTGCAGTGCATCCTTTGTAATGTTATATTTCACGCCTTAATATACCTACCTATGCTAATGGTGAGTACGATTATAATATCACGTGCTACGTACACGTGGAAACCTTACATGATAAATTAAATAAAGTAAGTACATACATACTTACAATACGTTGATTCGCAATAGCTTCAAAATGAGATTACCTCCTAATCAGCTTGAGATTAATTGGATTTGTTAAAAAATTAGTTACATACAATTGCGAGAGACGCTACCATACAAATTTTCCTTGCAAAATGGTTTTAATCGTAAAATAAAATTTTATCAAGTAAAGTCGGGGTACACTACCATTTAAAACTAAAACAGTAATCAGACAACTGACGACTTTTGAAATAAAATTTTGGCATGACTGACAAATGCTCTGGTGCAAGAAAAATGTCGACTATAAAGTGACGAACCTTTTCTTACACCGACTGTACAAACTGTACATATCATATAATCTATCTATATATCATATAGATATATAGATACTGGTCGCGACTTCGTCCGCGTAGAAAAGTATAAACGCCATTCACCGTATTTTGGTGCTAAGCCTCTTGTATTTACTTTTATTTTAGATTTTCCCGCGGTAAAAAGTAGGATAATGTCGGCTTCTAATGGTAAAAGAATTTTTCAAATCGGTCCAGTAGTTTCGGAGCCTATTCTATACAAACAAACAATGAAATCTTTCCTTTTTGTAATATTAGTATAGATTCTATCTATACATATATTAATATTCGCTGTCCTTTTTTCCGCTACTTTCTTCTAAACCACCCGACAACCGGAAGAGGATAAACTACACTATATTATATTATTATGCAAAATTTCATGATGATCGGATGAGTACTTAAGGCGTGAAAGCGTAACAAACAAACAAATTCACTTTCGCATTTACAATAGGATGTATTTAGGATGTTTAGTGGACAGCGTCAATACATAAAGTAGTTTATTCTGATCCTGAATTATAGAATAGAAGAGTGTATAATATATAAAGTTATAGGTTAATTTACAGTACAGTACGTTGTGTTAGGTCATCGCCCCGTTCCATCGATCCCGTGTCCCAGTTTCTGCGTGCTTAAAGTCCCGAATGGATTCCTGGACGCAGACCTAGATGTTAGGTGGCTTGCGCAATTTGCGCATGTCTTTTTTTTAT
This sequence comes from Synanthedon vespiformis, assembly GCA_918317495.1. NCBI lineage: Eukaryota > Metazoa > Arthropoda > Insecta > Lepidoptera > Sesiidae > Synanthedon > Synanthedon vespiformis. The sequence goes on from OU906948.1 coordinate 11,196,488, forward strand.
TTATTACATAATATTTTATTGTGTTCCTATTTTCTAAATGACACCTATCTCTATCAACAGACCACTTATAGTCTATGATCGCTATAGACTTTGCTTGTGTTTGTTTAATATAATATTATTATTTTTTATGTTAAATAAACACAAGTAAGTATAATGTATTTTATGTTCTTTAGTGCCTCGTGTAATTGCGGCGGCATCCGCCAAGTGTTACTTGACTTAGATGACGACGATTTTGTCTCATTGGAGGCCTTGTGATAATAGATAAATAAATAAAATATAATTCCTTATTTCATGTGGTTGCGAAAAATTTCTAGATTAATGAATCTAGGAAACTTTTCTAATATTTCTAGCATTCCTATGGAATTTCTCTCATTAATAATTAACCAAGGTTAATTTGTAATCTTTCACCCTTCTCTTGCTACTTGCTAGCATGCAGACTATGCAGAATTCGAATCAGTTAATAAATATACCGTTTGTCGTCTGGTCTGGCGCTGACGTCAGCAGGATCGATCTGTCTGCGCCCCTTCCACTTTTCTCCCTGCTCGGCTGATGGAATTTCACAATATCTTGCAAAATATGTGAATAGAGCTTTATGGAATCTTAAAATATCAAACATGTAAGTGATGATCCATCCAAGCAGCACGTTCGTTCGTAAGCTGTTAATCCTTCATCTTCATCATAGTTTATATGGAGAGCTATCTACACAATCAAGAGTCAGAAAGAATTCTTATAACAAAAAAACTGGAATCAATAAATTTTTATGTAGGTGTCAAACGTCTCAACATACATCTTTAAATTTCCTTTCAATGTGGGAGGCAATTCAGAAAAACTTATAATAAAATCAAGGAATACAGTTTGATGCTCCAGGTACATACATAATATCTGTCATCTACATTAAAAAAACCACACCACTCGATAGCTAAGGGATCAAAGAACAGATAGGTATATGATATGGTATATCCGAATTAATTGCTCAAAGAAAATATTACTCGTAAAACACAATGTACTCACATAAAACATATGGCCCTGTCTGCGACACAGCCACACCCCTCTTTTTGGTAGTTAAGGTATATAAATATCCAAAAGTTATGTATGTATAATATAACTTCATACTGTATGTGACTAATTCATACATAACTTATTTAAAATCAATTCATGATATCAAAAGAAATCGCTTATTTGATATCAAAAGTTATACAGGTATGTTAAAATCTGCTTACCACATTTTTTTATCCATCCCCAGAATCCTTTTTTTACCAATTAAACCCAAATCAAATATACAGACACTTAAATTTTAATCATGTGTAGTTTACTGATAGATAAAAAAGATGAATATTGATAAGAAAAATTTCGATAAAGCAATTATAAATGATACCTCATGACATTTTATGAAATTGGGTCAAAATTTTCGTTTTGTGTCAAGGATTTTTGTGCAAAGTTGCAGTCTCATTCCCTCCATCCGAACACCCGCATAGGGTGAGCATCTCAATTATGCACAAATTTATTCTCAGCGTTCATCACTCAATCTTCCCTCCCATAGGCTATTTATACTACAGACAAAAACAATAAATTAAGTGGAATCAAGACTTTGTAACACCAAATGCAGACAGCGGAATCGAGGAAGTTTGTAAAATTGTTTTGATGATTCAATATTTGGAATAAAACGATATATTATTTAAAATAACGGTCTCTTATTATATTACTAGGGATCCGCCCCAGCTTTGCACGGTTGCAGATTTAAATAGACAAACCTTCTTCGTTTATCGCTCTTTCTATTAGCGAAAACCTTTTTAAAATGCGGACAGCGAATTTCATGATGATCGGTTGAGTGCATAACAAATAAACAAACTTACTTTCGCATTTATAATATTACTTAGTATAATACTTTTTGCTATTTTATAAATATTTATTAACTAGCTTGGTGCCCGCGACTTCGTCCGCGTTCAAAATGTTTGTTATATAGCCTAAAGCCTTCCTCGATAAATGGACTTATATAACACAAAAATAATTTTTCAATTCGGACCAGTAGTTCCTGAAATTAGCGCGTACTCTTCAGCTTCAGCTCTTCAGCTTTATTTATAATAGTATAGTATAGAGTATTGATTATACAGATAGCTTTGATAATAATTATTATAATTTCCAAAACATCCAAAAGAAGCTAGTTTCTTAGTTACACTTAACAAATAAGTCGCTTACACTAATTGAGTCGTTTTAAAATCTGATTCGGAGCAGTAAAGGGAGCCATATGATGGGGAAACTATTAAACTAGTAAAATATGTAGTAATGGCGTTTTCTGCGGATAGTTCACGTGGCGCGTGGCCGGGGGTTGTTCGTTAGGCGGGCGGCTGGCTGGAGGGGCGCTCAGGGCGGCTGAGAGAGGAAGGGGGGCATCTCCAGCGTCAACGACCGCCATTCGCCAGTCTGCGGACGCGACGGAACACCGTGCCCTGTCCCATGCGACCGAAACCCGTACAAATACTCTCACGATTGCGATCTGCACAATTTAAACGAGATTCAGTCCGCCGCCTACTAGTTCCGGCGCAATTCAAGTGTTAAATTGTGAACGCTGATTGCGAATTACTCTTAATTGACTGAGCTACCGTTAGTGACAGTTGAGTTCGGTAATTTTTGAATTGTGAGTTATCTGTTTTTTGAGCTGTGCTCTCGCCCGCCAGTGACGTCGCGAGTGCATACATCTAAAATAGGAGTTTTTATTTACGAACAATGCGCGTCGCGAAGTCGCTTCCCTGCTGCGGTGACAGCGCTTGAATTAGAGACGCGGTGCGTTTGTTCGCGATTAGCATGATGGTACGTCTCGGTTTGGCAATGGTGGTCGGTGTGGCGCCGGCTTTGGTGTCGTGGTGGCGTGGACAAGGGCCCTGGTTGCCGCCTCCGTTGGTGACCAGTCCGACCGTTGAAAAAGTGCCAAAGTCTTGGCCGCCCCGCCGTTCTCCCTCTCTGTCTGATTGCTTAGAGAGCAGTAGCGACGAAGACTCTGCCCGTTCGATCGTATGCCACGTGAGGCCAAAGCTTGTGAGTAACTTTTGATGGCTATAATACGAAAATTATATATTTTAAATTTAATTCTTTTCTTCAGTACTGAAGGTTGGTCTCTGTTAAGAGGTAATTGAAACAATTTCTCGACTGTGGTAATTCTAGTCCACTCCCGATAACTTCCTCCTTCGACCAGCGCGCATCTTTTCTTCCACCTTACCCATTATGATTAACTGAAGCAGCATCTTCAGCTGCAAAGTCCAAGATATATTCATTCTTGTGCATTTTGAAGGGTTGCGTCATTATCCGGGGCATAATGACATTTAATATTTTAATAAATTTAATTTTTCAATCGCCTTAAGACATATGGCGTGTGATGTGAGTATTGCTAGTATTTACATACAGTGTTGAGATGTAGACACTGACGAAATTATAAGTCTTTTAAAGAGTTAGCTGGCAATTTTCTGAGGGATATGATCCGAAAAATAGGAGTACCGACCGTCAGAGAACCAACATAGCCCAAAGGATCATCAGCTGAAGTTGAAATGGGCGGGACATATTTGTAAAATAGTGAAAGGGCGTTGGTTGGCCTTTGTCCAACAGTAGCTTATTATGATGATAATGATAGATTTTAATAAAGTACAAGTACATTTTAGTTAGCCTACTAACGGGCAATCGAAATCCATCTTCGACCTCGTCTTCACTCACCATCAGGTGTAATTGAGGTCAATTTCTGTCCCGTATACAAATTAAAAAAAATTCAAATCAGTCAGGGCTCTATACAGTCGCTTGATTTCCTTAATTTCGAGTTTGCCTTCTCTTGAATTACACGATCACCTATAAAATAAATATTATAACATAAAATAATAATGTTTGCAAAAGCTTAAAAGCTACAAGATTTGCAATAAAATACACCCTATTGCATCATGTTCACTTTCACAACAACTCTTGCCGTGTCATCTCTTTGCAACATAATCATTTTTTGTGCAGTTATGTATATACGTCTGCCGCGAGTTTTCTATTGGCTGAGGTACGGTTAGCAACACAGACGCGAATTTCAATTCATTTATTAACACTTACTTTAAAAATGACCAGGGTTACTGTCTAAATTAGTCCCTATTATTTTCCCCTGTCAGGGTCGTCACATCGTCAGCTTGTTCGCATTCCCTTCGTGTTGCTACTATTTAAGGCGAATAGTAGCTTTATCTACCATCAAATAGAACCACAGTTCGTCAGATGATCTTTGACGGTTCACTTTGATAATAGGGACACTATGTTAGGCGGAGGTATTGGACCATTAAGCCTGATGCCTCCCATATTCAATGAAATAAAATTAATATTTAATTTAGTACCTACGTACGGGTAAACAGTTTCAATGAGACGGACTCGATGCATAACTTTACGAGCGTATCTTACGAGTATTTACGTGATTGCGTACAGTCGTTTTGATTACATATTCACATTTTTATAGGCTCGTTTGATTTTATTAGTTTCTTTACAAAAGGCGGCTTCCGTTTTGTGCAAGCTCAAGGCATTTTGTCACGGAAACCAGATGATGATGAAGACAGAAAGTTATTGTTGCAGAAAACGAATCACTTCCCTACCATCGGTTCTAGTGTCTGCCGTTTGGCTTTGTTCGGGCAGTCTAAATTTTATATAATTCATAATTGATTCTAATTCTAATTTTATAAACTTCATAGTTGAACAACCACGCTGTGCTTTTGAAGAAAGGTCAACGTCATAGGTGTTGCAAATGCGCTGCAGACCATAGCAGAATGTAGGATTAGGGATGAGAAAAGATTAGGAAAATGGGTCGAGAACTGTGGTTTTCTGTAAGGGTGTTCGTTTAATTTGGTTGGGTTTTACGGGCCCCGGGTACAGCGGTTAAAATTTATTTTCCACTGTACCATTAAGGAACCGCTAAAGGGTACACAGGAAAACAAGGGATTGCAACCAGTATATCAGTGGTTAGTATCTGTCACGTTTATATTTTCTTCGGTGTGTGCCGCAACCGCATCATCAAAAATACAAAAAAAAATAGTTGTTGTAACAGCTAGAACGTCTAGACATAGATATACAAGTAGACACGATGATGAAATAGTATCATGCTCTAGTAACTTTAAAAATATTTAGCAATAGTAAAACTTTAGGCAATGAGGAATTATGCACTAGTAATTTTGAATTTCTATTCAGTAGCTTCATTACAAATTACAACACGCGTTTTAAGCTTCATTAGTTTTACTGAACATAATGTCTGAAACTGAAGATAATGTCCGTGGTATTGGCACCGATAGTGTTTCTGTTTATATCTACATCAGATAAATTTGACGCATCCATCGAGACTCGTCTTCGATTGAAATAACTAGAACAAACATAGATCATTCACCTTTGCTATTACGAAAGCGTATGAGCCTCACGTGCGTCGGCGGTGCATCGTTGCAAATGTCACGTCGTTTATGTTCCTATGTTTATCTTTTTGTCTTGGCTTTACATCGTACATTAATATAATGTCTTTTGTTACGGCTACAATATGTCATTGTGACCACGGAATTAGACATGGCGCCGAATGCAATTAAATACATAGCAGAGGTCTGGCTCTAATTACCTCCGAATTGTTAAATATTTTTCAGCCGGACCCTATACCAGGATATTATAATAGCTGCTTATTCTTTATATTTTCATATTAGTATATAAAAAGCCCGTGTCAAGATGTTTGTCCCCGGTAAACTTACTGCAAATGAAATGTTTTATAGGACAAGGGGCTAAAGTTCCGTAAGTTACTAAAAGATGGCGATGTTGTAACTTAGTTTATTGGTACACTTCAACATCGTTTATTATCTAGGTCGGGTATCCATCCAATAGATGGCGCCGTGTTTCGATTACAAACATCATTATAATATTTTTAGAATTATAATCTTATAAATCAAAAAATATTTCGATGATCAAAAATCTTTTGGACAAAATCGGTCTAGGGCAAATTTTTTTGTGTGTGCTGTGAGTGGCTGGGTCGTCTAGATTCGGATTCGCTAGAACAGCTTTGTGATCTCGTTCCACATCATCATGTTCTGTTTTGTATTAGCAGTACTTTGTGTTAAAGCTTGATATTAAAAGAAAAATTTAAAAAAATCTAATAATAAATTAATTTTAAGTAAGAATTTTAAAACTAACAAAAAAATGTCTTTCTGGTCCTATCGTTCGTCTCACGTCATTCGGTAGAAATCTCAAAATATGCCTCTAATGCGTTTTTCTTTTATATTTTTAGAATAGTTTTTTTACAGTTAATTTTAAATTTAACCGGTCACGTTTTCCATTTATCATTCGCGTCATTATCACTGTTGCATATAGGTTCATTTTCTTTTGTCACAGTTTATGAATTTGTGAGAATGGTTGCTTCTATGGACGTTTCCTACTCTTTCTAGTAAAAACCACTCAAAGAATTTGAATGAAACTTTATACAGTAATATAGACTATATAATTTACTGGCTGGCGCCGGTGACTTCGTCCGCGTTGACATGCATACATGCATACATACATACATACAATACCTACATTTACAGATTTATTATTAGTATTCATGATTAAGGACATGCTATAGTAAAGTCGCGGGCAAATGGTATAAATATTATAAATGCATATGCTTGTAGGAATTTACGTATGAATGTTTCAAAGATTAACGAGTATTAGAAGTTTGAATATTTGTTTATTTATCATATCATAGTGACACATTAGGCTATGACTTATAGAGATATACAGACGAAGTCGTGCCTAGTATTACATTTTTATAATACAAACTTTTTATACTAGAGAATGTTTGTGCAGATCAAACACCACGGACCCATTATGTTTGTCACTCCGTCTCGCAAAAACTACTAAACGGATTTTCAAATCAAAAGTCAAAACACCATAATAATAATTAGGCTATTATTTATAAAGACACGCGGACGAAGTCGCGGGACAAAAGCTAGTCATAACTTTCAATGTTGAAATTGTTCGCGCAAAAGTTTACAAATAATGTATAAGCGACGACTAGCGAGTGTCGCGTGCGCACGTCGAACACGCGTCTTGTTTGCTATATACAACGCGGATGGATACCGTTCGATATTCAATCAACTCTTTTTTTGTTATTAGCGGTCGCGTGTCAAGAAAAAAGTTTCAACTTTTTCCACGATCCGTTAGCAATGTCACCCGGAGTGGTTTAGCATTTTTCTTTTCATTCAGAGCTCAGTGTAGTTTTTTGTTGTGCGCGGTCGTCGTGCGCGGTGCGTATGCTCGAAGCATAGTTTTCTTGTAATGTAATTTTATTTAAGCTTAGTTTGTAATGTATACTGTACGAACTTTGTCGAATCTTATACTTTGTTTGATTAATTAAAATTTTGTTTGGTGACTGTGAATTGGTATCTGTGATGTCTGAAGATTAATATAGTACATACGTACGTACTTATATATTGAATTATGTAATTAATAATTAATTTTATTAAGTATTTAATTGATTTAGTAACTTCATTAGTATTAAATATAGCTGGTGTCCGCGACTTCGTCCGCGTTGAAAAAGAAAATATAATACATGAGTGATATACCTAATGCCGGAAATCTTTATCGCTTTGGCGGCGACAGTGGCGCCCAGTTTTTTAACCCAACAATGATTTGAAAATGGTAGATCTCAAAAAATATTAATTTCACTATATAGATCTAAATCTATATAGTGAAATGGTTTATCTTGCTATCAAAAGTTTTCCCGGATATAAAAATAAAAGTAACACGATCCGTTGACACGTTTGCTTGTCACCCCATGACGTCCTTGCCTTTGTCCCGGTTCTCGTCTAGTGCCACATTTAAACCTTTTAAATACCTAATATAAGGGGAAATTGGATGTTGTCTTATACCTATAGATATTTCTTATAGTACCTATATACCTTCAGAAGTTTACCCGTGCGAAGCCAGAAGCGATCGCGATAGTGTAAAATAAGCGAATTAGAAAATTTATTCAAATGATTTTTTTCTGCATTGGCCCAACGACAATCAGGCTACACTATATATTCTTGTTAGGGCGACTACCGTCGTCGTCACCTATTAACACAAGCAACGCCACAGGTGCTACAAGTTTGCTGTCTATCTTAATAGAATTGAGGGTAAGGAATTAGCAGAGGACATAGGGAAATGGACTCTGACATCTGACACTCTGATAACAGACTCGTATATACAATATATACGAGTATTTCAAAGTCTTCTGCAAAGGGTTGGTTGGTTACCTAGTGTTGTTAAAGTAGACAATTCTCGAAACGAAAATTATATTAGTTTCATCACCATATTATATACCCCTTTTATTTATGTATCCTGGGAACAGGAACACAGTGCGTAAATTTAATTTATTATCGCTGTAAAATTAGTATTGAAATACACACTTCCTCTGATAAGTTCAATGTCACACTACTTGTTTAATAATATATTGCAATAACATCATATTAGTTACACCTATGTAAAACTAAACTTAATTTTGATATCTGGCTACATAAAAATGACGTGTTTCAATGAAATTTTACTAATGGTGATGGCTGATTCCAGCTCGAAAGATAGCATATTATAATTTACAGAGATTTACTATACCTAACAGTAGGAGACCTGAGACTCTGGCCTCAGCCAGAACCAGGCCTCACAACAAAACGCTGTAGTTTCACGGTGGTCTTCTATAGACTGGCTAAAAAGTCTAAACAAATCGTGAGTGAAAGCTAGTAATTGTAAATCCATAATTAATAACATTTAATCGAGTCATGTAGCTTAGAATAAATAATATAAGCTTAGAATAAATACTTTTTTTTAATGAAAATTTATTCTGCAATTAGACCGCAATAATTCTCCATTGGCATTTAAGAAACGCATTTCTTGGCATGCCAAGGCACGCCTCACTTCCTCGTATATCTAGGCTCTAAATATTTATTATATGGTAACGGTGCGGTGCGATACGATTACGAAATGTACATCGTACGTATCGTATCGTCTGAACGATGACGAGGGCTCGGGCCGTCGCCAACACTCAACACAGTCGGTGGAAGACGTCGATACAATCGCACGCTGTCGGTTTACGCTCGTTGCCTTCGTCCGCAGATACGGACGTAACGCGATATTTTAAAAAAATGTTAGGGAAAACCGCAAAAAAAATTACATTAATTCTTGTGTGATTATAATTAAGTATAAGTAATACCAGTTACCTGCAATTTATCATTAGCACTGTTATTGATATATCTAAAAACGACCGACTCAAGGAGCAAGACGCCTCGAAGTGGAAAATATACAAACGATAAGATTATAGCCGATAGTAAATCGGGCTATACATTTACAACGCATATTGTTATGGTGCAGTTAGATAAAGAGCGCAGTGCAAAAATTGCGTCCTTCCTTTCTACTCGGGCGATTCAAACGATGCTGTAATCTCGTTTGTAACAAACAGTTGGGGCACGGGTGTGTTTGACGAAACTAGCGAATGTGGGAATGAAGACAGCGAGCGTGTTGAATTGCGCGAATTCACCGAATAAGGAACAATAGTGCATAATCAGTGGCGGTAATAATGGGCAATAAATCTAAGTTCGCAACGCCCGCCAACAGTGACGGGGAGAGCGGTGAGGAGTTCACAGACGGTGATTTCGGTGATACAGATGATGATACAGTTGTGATTGCAAGCGAGAGATCCACAAAACAATCTATTCCCGTAAACGAAACGCTAAACTTGGAAATAAGCAAGGTGAACGTTGATTTGAATGGGAAAATACTTGATAACGGATTGACTGATGCAGCGAACGGTTCCAAAGATGCGGCCAAGGTCAACGGTATATCTGGCGATGGAGATAATAAAATTCTAGATAGAAAAGATTCCAATTCCGAACAGAATCCATCTATCGTAGGAATTCTCGGAGATCAACAAAACCATGTATGTATTGAAATTCTTTGAAGCCTCAATTTTTAAATTAAATTGAATCTGGTGAATCCCACATATCTTTTGTGATTCACAAGTTGAGTCATTGAAATTTTGCAACACGACATTTGCAAATGCCCTTTCCCTTTCCTTTCCAGTGGAATAAGAATACGCGACTTCCTAATCTTAGCGTACTCCATTATGTTATTATCTTATCTATTTCTAAATTATTAAGATTGTGCTCCACAAGGTCTCGGGGCCGCGGTTTCTAAAAAGCAACGACGTCAAAGACGTTTTCAAAGACCTGTTTCACTTGATTCTAGAATTCGTGACTTATCTATTATTTGCGATGATCTTATTAAAGTAAAGTTTGTTGGTATTCGCATAAGTGAGGAGCACGTGCGCTACTCTGCGGTGTCTTTAATAAAATTCTCAGATGAACCTGACATCTATATTCTGCAATATTGTTTTACGTCCTTGTTAGTCGAGAACCGCTTTGTGATCGGGTGACCTGTGTTGTTGTCAATAGCGCGCGAAATCTTATTGAATGTAATCCCAGCTAACTTGGTGTGTATCATAGATAATTATTGTTTTAATGAACTATGAAAAAGAAATAACGTTGTATGTCTGACGAGCTCGCCAGTACAGGTGTGACATCGACTGAAAACACTTGTGTTAGTATTATTGTGCGTTTTCTGGTGACCTCGTTGGCGTCCTCGGTGTCTTCTTGACATGTCAACGCCGGAGATTTTTCTGCGCGTTGCAGGCAGAATACTGCTCTTGTATGTGAGTAATGATATTCATGAATTAGTTCTTACCTATTTCAATCCCTATTTTAAAACATATGTTTGCGACAAGTAACGTGTAAGAAATATCAAAATATTTTCAATGTAGAGTAAGTATTGTAAGGCACAAAACTGAATTTTTCAGTCATAAAATTATCCAGCCCATTTTTATTGGGGTTACTTGGCGATTTCAATTTGTCTGACATCTTATATCAGATAGTAGTTGCACGGCATACAGCAATCCGCAGTTATATTGGCATCTAAATTGTGGGCACCTCGTTTAGCGGCAGTATCCAAACCCTTACTGACTGTGACATAATATCATGTATGCTTTTGTGTTTCGGTGAGTAATTACGGGATGCCAAAGCCCATTCCTAAGTATTAAGGATAAGAGACAGGAAAATGGGTCCTGGAATGTCTTAATCACTCACTAAAACACAACAGCTCACTTGGCTTAATTTCACTATGGTACCTATTCTGTAAGTGCCCTGCCACTTATAAATACATTAGTTATAGATAGATTTTGAAAGCGTTTCTTTAGTTGTGAGAATTCAATTCCTCCAGGAAGATTTTATATTACATGCGCTCAAATTGCACTTGTGTGAAGCAAGGACGGTCACTATTTGAAAATGTGTACGCTGTGTGACTTATTTAAATATATATAAACAAAATCCGACATAATTATTGTTGTGCCTTCGAAACTCGTTTTAAACCTGATCTGAATTTAAATGAAGTTAGCTCCAAATTTTCTGAACTTGTTGTTTTATAATATTAATTTTATGGTCCGCCACAGAATGGTTCATTTCATTATGCAATCATTTACACTTCGATGACATCATCTGTATCGAATTAACTAACGCTTGTACTTATAATAAAAATAAATAAACGTACGTTCATGTTGTAACAATCCTGTGATAAATATGATATTCCATATTTGAAATAATATGCTCATAACATATTATCAGCTGTTCCTAAATTATTACTAGCTGGCGCCCGCGACTTCGTCCGCGTTGAAAAAGAAAAAAAGTAGCCTACCCTGTGTCATGTACGTCTAAATGTTTATCTACCAAATTTCATGAAAATCAGAAAAAACATACAGAAAAAAAAAATAGTTTCAGTATCATGTATAGAGCCTATAAAACGATATCTTTATATAAATTACTTATATGTAATTTGTTTGTACTGGTCATTTTTGCATTCGATAGCCGAAATTATTATAAAAATAGACTATTCAGCATCATCACTATAATTATATTATTATAAAACCAAGTCTTCCGCCGCGTCTATCTGTCTGTTTGTCTGTCTGTTCGCAATAAACTCAAAAACCGTCGCACCGATTATCATGCTGTTTTCACCAATGGATTGAGTGGTTCTCGAGGAAAGTTTTAGTATATATAATTTGCAAAGTTACGCGGGCGAAGTCGCGTGCAACAGCTAGTATTATACTTATAACCCTTGAAAGCCAAGCAAAATGGGAAAAATCATATAAGAAAACTAAAGCACAGATCACACTGAGAGCGAATGCCTTTTTTTTTTCAATTTGAATAAAACGGCGAGTGAAACCGCGAGGCACAGCTAGTCTACTAACAATGCATTACATTACATATTACGACGTATAACGTAGGTGTGTAATATCAACCGTTTGATAATGGTTGTATATCGATGTTAATGTTTTAATAATACAATTGAGTTGTCCATATACATGCGCATTGTTGATGTACTCGTAAGTTGGAAATATTTTCAAATAAGTGAATATAAAGTATGCTATGCATCCATTGGATTTAAGTCATCTGTAGACAAATAAGCATTTGCTATTGTTATGCTAAACGTTTTCAATAATACTTATAATATGGACATAAATAAACGAATATAAGTCAAGTATTGATGCTTTATTTATATGATAACAATAGCGAATATCAAGATAATACGTTAGAAAAATAAATGAGAAATATACAATACATTTATAACGCGGACAAACACGCGAGCACCAGTTAGTTGTTTACAAAATGCCCAATGTTTTTTTTTTCCTATATTATACAATAATTGGTATCCTCATCATAGTGGAAAGCCACACAATGGCCGAATTAGTTAAGGTTTTTCTAGACAATTACTAAAACCTTAGTCATTCATCGTCAATTCACAGCATGTCTATGTCTAACGATGGTGATGTTTGCATATCCGTGTCTATATTATTTGCGACATCCTCCCGCAATTGATTCTTGCACAGTTTTGCTCTATGATAATATCTAAAAGTGATATTGGAGTTAATAATATACGAGCCAAAAAAATATAGGGTCAAATATTGAAAGAATTTTTTAAATTATTATTAGCACACAGTTCTTAATCAAAGTAACAAATAATATTCCCTATATCTTAGTTATAACAGTAAAGCTGACGCACGCGTCTTTATCCGCGTAACTTTTTAAAATATACATATAAAGAACATGTGACACGTAATTTTTATATTATTAAGATATTAATATAGGCTAAACCCAAGCTTTCCCTGGTTTAAAAGTTAGTTTCCCTAATATTCAATTAATGAAAGAATCTTACAAATAGCTGATGCAAGTGATATTACACTCCACATTAAACAAAGAATGTAATTATATGTATGTTTCTCCATAACTCTTAAACGATTTTTATGGAACTTGGTAGATAAACATTTAGACGTATACGGGACACAAGATAGGCTGCTTTTTTCTTTTTTAACGCGGACGAACTCGCGGGCGCCAGCTAGTATTATTATATACTATCTTATTATTATTATTATTATTATATCATTACATATTGTAAAACAAAGACCTCCGCCGATTTTAATGCTGATTTCGCCAATGACTAGAGTGGTTCTCGAGGAATGTTTTAGTGGGTATTTAATTTACAAAGTTACGGGCAGCAGCTGATTATAGGTATAAAATAATAATAATAATATACCTATAGATTAAGTAATAATAAGTAACCATTTAAAAATGACGAAACTATTTAACAGGATTATCATCGCCCGCTAAATGTGACACGTTTCGTCGGTGATATCACAACACATAGTATTAAACATTAAATATTAACTTTATTTAATACAACGTAATTATTATCAGTGTCATTCTATGCTTGCTTATTTAATAAATCCATTTTAATTGAGCAATAAATATTTTGATCAGCATAATAATTATATACATATTTGGTCATACCAACTTTTTTTGCCTGTCCTAAGTATTGGCTGACCAAATAGATTTGTGTTATAGCTGATCAATTATTTATTGGTTAACAACAGCCTCTTAATCATAGCCTAAATACAATTACAAAAGGATTATCAATACTAATATGTAATAAATCTGTAGGGGTTGGTTATGGAGTAAGCTACTTTCAGAGATATCGTGTTTATAGGCTCTATACATGATAATGAAACTAAATTGACCATTTTTAGATTTCTTTTCTGTATGTATGTATGTATGTGTATAATCCTAAATAACTCTTAAACGAATCAACTGATTATCATGAAACTTGGTAGATAAACATTTACATGTACGGGACACAGTATAGGCTACATTTTTCTTTTTCAACGCGGACGAAGTCGCGGACGCCAGCTAGTGCCGAATAAAACTCCTAATCCTAGCGACATTGAACAATAAATGGTCGTCATATTATTGTCATGTCCTGCACCGGAGTGGTTTAAATCCACGCATGATCTCACCCGTAAATGCTGATGACGTCATTGTGGACAGAAGCGATGACCCTTGGTGGTCACCGTTACCAATATTTACACTTGGATCGCCTAAACTTAGCCGTGTGCTTGAATCCTTATCGCGCGCTGAATACTTTTTGTTCGGTTATATTTGACGGAAACAAAGAAATATCAAAAGCTGTAATAATATGTTATTTATATTATCACTTAGTACTTACTTATAAATGCTCTATATTTGAATACTTAAAAACAAAGCGAAAACGAGATCGGGGCAGTAGTGTACTTATTAAAAAGATTTATGAAATCGTGGTTTAGCATCGGTTAGCATATATTGTAGATGAAAATCTATATTTTATGACGTGCGAATTACTTATCTGTGTATAATCAATATTATCCTTCCTTTATCTGTATTTTTTTTAGATTTCTTTGTTTAGTTTTAAGCATGTATTGTATCTCATTTGTCTTTCATGAATCATCGGTCACATTAAATATTTTTTATCGCATTCCTAAGTTATATCATACGCGGTAATAGGTTTCTTCATTACCGTAGTAATGTAAGTCTCTGGCGGTTTACTGTGCTACCTGTCAATTTAAATATGCAATATTTTTATCACATTAATAAAATGGATGTAGGTTTTTTTTATTTTTATAAATAAGTACGACAAGAGTTAATGATTTCAATAGAAATATAGTACGTAGTATTTAAGATTTCATGGGAATCGGTCACAACAAACCCATATAGTTTGACGTACCTAGACTACCTAGCCTACGTATAGTAACTACTCATAGTTGATCCAGTTAGAAATCTGTGGTTGAGGCGTAAAAGCGTAACAAACAAACCTCACTATCTCATTTATAATATTAGACCTAACTTACTCAACAAGTACATGCAAAGAGTATGAGTCGTTGGTATGGTGTTACCATGGTGTAGAGTACACCCCTTCGCCCGCATGACAATAGCACGCCGCCCGCATAAGATTGGTTATCAAATACTTTGTTCACCTCGTCTGCTGGTGAGAACGCACCGTCATCAAACTCTAATTATCTTGTAATGTGTTCAAAATGTACGTCATACCCATATATTTAAAAGCCTACGTTCGCAGTCTAGACACTCGGCCCTCTTTAGAGCGTTTTCTTACACTCCCAGCCAGACATTGAATCGACAAAATGTTGACAAATATACAAGCTATGTATGTTTTAAAGATCTTTATCAGAACTCAGCAATTGGTTGAAAAGCTTGAGGTGCGGCGTTTCACGGGCGCGGAAAATTTTCAAAAGAATTGACGAATAATTTAAAACTGCCATTATGTTTGAATACAAAGTAGTGATAGTTATTTAAATAAAGTAACTATATATCCTATAACTAATATGTGTTATAAATTCCATAATGAGTTTGTTTATTTGTGACGTCTTCACGCCGTAACGACTTATGAAATTTTGTACACACGTTTTTTCTTCAAAACGGGCGAATTGTCCTTATCCTTATTTTAGTTATGGAGGATAACAGTCACTAGTTTTACTTACGTCAACAGAGCATATATAACTCGAGCGCGACGTACCTCGTAACAATGAAGGGTAATTATAATTACCTCCGAAACGTAGCATTCCTATAACGAACCTCGCTTCTCGAACATATACTGTATTCATGATAACAAATACTTACGTATTTTATGTTCGCATAATCTATATAGGATCGTAATTTAACCAATCTTCGTTATTGAAGTATAATATAGCAAAGCGTATTGTGTTCTTGATTGTAAGGAAGTTTCACATGAATTCAATCATTCGTTAATTTGTTCTACTGATTATGTTGATTGGTGGTAGGCTGTGTTAACACAGGCAACGTCGGAGCTGCAAACCTTCTAGCATACTGGAATGGAGAACGGTACAGGCTGAAAATAAGCGCTGCAGGTGAGCGTCCAGTGTCTCAGCACAATGCTGAGCCAGTATCCGATTCACTGCCGCAATTACACACACATCTTACCTGTCTGTTTTTATTAATTTAATTTTGTTATTTTGTTTTTGTTGTTTCTTGTGTAATGTCATTTTAATTTGCTTCGTGCAGTGAATAAATGTCTTTCTTCCTTTCTAAATGGGCTCTGACATCCCTTACACACCCATAGAACAACCACACCCGTGCTGTTATTTCACGGTGATCTGTAGGGGGTTGTCGGTCACTGCTGCCAGACAACCAAACGCAATAAATTGGTCCTTTCACTGCCATGGTGGTGCGTCCTACACTAAACTTCTATTTGAGTTTCCAAGTTTCCTCATATTTTCATCACAAGAAAATCTGGTAGAAAGTTTTAAAAATCCCAAGCCCTATGACATATTATATGTGTGACTCGTGGTCCCTACCTATCATCTGGAATCGCCTGCTCGTCTCTCTTTAAGGCAAGCATTTTGACCCTCGCATCAATAGGACTTATGGATAAATAAGTAAAGAGTATAATTTGGTGATTTCAGGCGGAGCAAAGGTTGGCGGCTCGGAGGGCCGCGCGGGCGGAGGCGCGTGAGATACGCATGCGTGAACTGGAACGTCAGCAGCGCGAACAAGAAGACCATGCCGATAAGGCGTACGACATGATGACAGGTAACGACTGCTTCCTATACTTTTCTTCAGCTGGATCTAGTAGGAACGTTTTGCGAATGTACTAAAATGATAATATATTAAAATGTTTTCAGAAAGCGTAGGGCGCCGTGGTGGCACGCGGCTGGCGGCTCTAAGTCCCGGAGGGTTACATTCGCCGCGACGGAGTTCTGAAGACTCAGCGGACGATGTCTTCAGCATCAAAGACCTTAGGGTAATTATAAAGATGTGGGCCACATCCTAATTTACTTAATTTGTATTTATTGAAATGCACCATTGGTAATATTTATAAATCCAGCTTTGCTGTACTATATAACGTGTTGGTCATAATAATATTACATGTTATATTGAATGACAATATTTATTGTATTTCAGCACGAATTAAAAGAAGTAGAAGAGAAATTTCGGAAGGCGATGATCTTAAATGCTCAGTTAGATAATGATAAAGCGGCGCTCGGCTATCAGCTCGAGCTGCTCAAGGACAGGATAGAAGAACTCCACGAGGAATACGCACAATTACAGGTAACAAACAATATTCACGTACATACTTATTAAAAAAAATTACACAAGTTAGTACTTAGTGGTACTAACGAAAATGCAATTATTTTTAAATTGTTTTAATAATACCATACTTGACTAGTGACTACACTAGTCTAGTATTCTATTGCCCACTCCACGGAGTTCTCTTTGTGTAAACAGAGACATAAAAACACCTGTAAATTAAAAACCGGACAGAAAAGTGTGAGAGAGACGAAGCGATCGTGTGAGGCAGTATAGTTGTCTTTTTCTAGATTGGTCCTTGAATTTACTACAGATCTACAGGAAAGCACCAGGAAAGAGAGGAAAGATATAGGTAATGGCCGCACGATCGCTTTCTCTCTTTCTAGATCGTTGTTAATTTAATGCGGGTATTGCTCAGTCCATTCTCAGTGTGAACAAAGACGAGTAAAAGTTTGAAATGTTTTTCCAGCGGGAGCACAAGGAGAAGTGTTCGGCGCACGAGCGCTTAAAGCGCGAAAATGTGTCGCTGGAGCGCGAACTTGCGGCGGCGCGCGACGCGGTGCGAGCGCGAGACGCGGCCGCCGCCGCCGCCGGCCTCGCGTTTGTGGAAGCGGGCGAGGGCGAGCCCTTCGGCGCCGTGCCCGCGCTCGCACTCATCTCGCACCAGTCTGAGCGGCTGCTGGACGGCGCCGGCGAGGGCACGCTGGACGTGCGACTGCAGCGGCTGCTGGCAGGCAAGACGGCACTCGAGTCGGACGTGCGCAAGCTGAAGCTGCAGCTGAACGAGGAGCGGCAGGCGCGCCAGAACGGCGTGGCGCACCGCCTCGACGCCGAGTACGAGGGCGAGGTGGAGGCGTTGCGCAAGTGTGTGGCGGAGGCGAAGGCGCGGGCGGCGCGCGCGGAGGCCGAGGCGGCGCTGCAGGCGGCGGCCGTCGCGCGCCTCGAGGCGCAGGCGGCGAGGCTGCGCGCCCGCCAGGACCACCAGGACGAGCACGAGGAGCAGCTCAAGCAGGAGCGTCGCCGGTTGCAGCGCGAGGTAACTCATTGGGCTTATTATGTACTGAATCAGTTCAGTCCATTTTCTCATCTCATTGTAAAACAATTATCTTTTTTTAGAGAATCTATTGACTAATGTTATGAATAAAAAAAGGAATTGGTTATTTTCATCCCCAACTTTCAAAATTATTTCGAAAAGTGGACGAAAACTAATCCTAATTGAATATGCTTTAGCTTACACACTATATCAATCGTCCAAATGACCTTATATTTAGAAAGAAAGAAAGAAAGAAGTAATCTATAAAGTAGAAATTCGGGGTTCTGCCGAATTCGACAAGTGGAAACAGATTGAGAAAACGGACGGAGCGAAACTTTCTTAATAAATTGTAGCTGTTGTTACAAAATGGTTTTGACTGGAATTTTTTTTCAGGAAGTAATTGACTTCTGGGCCGTTATCAATAATGGCGACAGTTAATGGTACAGTTCAGTTTGAAGGGTGTGTGATCCCGATCCCAAACACATAATAACTCTTATAATATTCTCACCCACTCTCGAATTACACAAATAATACCTTAATATTGTGTACTATGTTTTAATATTTTTTTTTATTATAGTTCACATGACACGCCCATTATGGCATAGCAATAAAGATTGCATTTTGCATGTCATGTCATAGTGAACAAACTGTAAAATTATTTTATATAGCTGTATATTTGTAAATATGTATATATTGCCGTATTCGTTGTGAAAATGGTTTAGGAAGTGTTACCAGTCAAAGTAGTTTTTTCAATTTGGATTTTTTAAATTGGGACAATTAAAAATAATAATTATCGGAGTCAAGAGATATAAAATATAATAAACATGGGCGAACTAAAAACTGTTTGAAGTCTGTTTATTTTTTTGTTAAAAAGGGTTATTGTTGTCAAATTGCCTGTTGGTCTCATTCAAAATAGGTTAGGATTTTGCCCTTGGCTTCGCTCGCTATGTCCGTTTATTTCATAGGATCTGTTGAGTAGTTTAGGGATTTCTTGCTACATACATCCCAAATCATAATGTTTCTCACCAGCCATATAGATAATAATAAATAGAAGTGACCCCCCTTTTTTAAATAATTAATCAACACTGCAACGCATGATTCTATTAATTGAAGACGTGAGTGGATGAAGGTGATACGTCGCTTAATTCCAATTTTGAATAAATCGAGGTTAAAGTTTTACTTTTAATTTTTGAGATAAAGTCACCACGGAACGGATTTTTGTACTAAATTATAATGCAAAGTTGTGTACACAACCTAAAATATTAATGGTACGATAGCAATTAAACACTTGTATTATTAAATTAAAAAAAAGTAAACATAGCTCTCTCTTCCATTAACAAAGGTAGTTAATTTTTTTGCACTTTTTGCTTTTTAAAATTAATTGTACAGTCGGCCGCATAAGTCGATTAACATATTCATAAGTGCAAAACAACTAAACACTTAACGCGCCATTAAGTCGTTGTCACAACTAGAGAACAAAATAAACTTTACGTAAAAAAATGGTAAAAAGCTTCAGTAAGTAAGTAATTAAGCAAGTAATTTTAGTGTTCAGTTGCTTTGCACTTTTGAATGTGTTAATCTACTTATGCGGCCGACTGTACATAACACATTTTTCAACTTTTTATTTTTCAAAAATGTCTTAAATCTATTATTAATCGATTATCAAAAAGGTCTGAAAACATTCATATTATGGACATATTATCTTCATAAGCGCAGAAACTAGAACCCAAACGAAAAAACCCAAAAATGCGACATACCACCTTCATCCACTCACATCTTCAATTGTTTTAACTTGAACTATTTATTCCAAACTTGATTTGGTTAAAATGCTTCCGTTAATTTCCGACAGGCTCGCGACGCCCTCAATCGGGTCGAAGAGTTGGAAACGGAGAACAGCCACCTGACGAAGCGACTGGACAAGCTCAAGAACGCCAAGTCAGCTCTCCTCAAAGACCTATGAGCGTTTTAGGACCGCATCGCAACGGGCGCATCACATTTCGAACATCACAAGCGAAACATTCGAAGCAATGTTTGTTGTCAAAGTAAAAAGCTCACTATCAACTTGTTATTATTATTATTATTTAAAATAAAAGTCTTGAAGGTTGGATTGGATATGAATGAAGTCTTAATTGAGCGTGATTCTAAAGTATTTACTTTGCATTTGTATATATATACTTTTTTAATTTAAAATTTATTTTAAGGACATGGATGAGTTTAAATAATACATTTTCACTTTAAAAATACACGCAGCAATCACGTTCATATTACGCCTTCATATAATATTATTATTAATAAAATCATAATGTATTTACTTTACAAAAAAAAAACAATTTTCTAAATTATAATTGTAATTTGAAAATTTTATGTAAAGTGAATGGTTTTTTTTTTATTAATAATAATAGGTCCTAAAGACGGTTTAATTTTCACTAAAACCTTACTGGCTGAAGTCACACTGGAATCGAAAGTTTATAATAAAATAAATAATGTGTGCCGGAGCTTATGTGTCATATTATTATGCAAGTATGTAATGAAAAATGTGAGACTTTTTTTATGTGTTTTGTTTTTTTAAGTTTAATAGTTAAGTAAATCACACATGTAAATTTAAGTTTCATAGTAACAGTGCACGTGACATTATGTCGCAGTCAAAGTCCGAAATTAGGTCACTTTTAAGTATGACTAGTTTTGTATTATTATTTTTTTTTTTAACATTGCATATGAGTATTAGTTATTATATTATGCAACCTAACCTGCAATTAATGCGAGATATTAGTTTTACTAGTCTACTATTAGTTTACTAGATTTACTAGTTTTACTGATCTGAGTGCATATCGCTTTGTAACATTATAAATAATATTAATTAATAAAATTTGAACAAAAATTATTTCATTCTTAGGTGAAATTTACGTTAACGCTACAAATTTTAATGCTATAGATGCGTCTTCAATATCTTCTGTATGCAATAGAATGAATAATGTGTTGTTTTCCATAATGCCCTATGTGGATGCTCATCTAGTCGTTTTCGCATAGTACGCAATTCGGACTTTGACTGTAACATGAATGATGAAAACACTCTGGTATAGCGTCCGACTGACAAGGACTGTGACCAGTTATTTAAAGACTAATAATAAAATTATTTACAACCGAATGAAATAATAATTAATTCGTAATAGTGTGAAAGGTTCTTTAATGGTGATTATGTATGACTTGAACCCTCGTGTCGTGTGCTGAAAGTCAGCGAGCCGAATTACCGTTGTGTGCACTTGTCATCATACATACAGTAGGCGCAACGCGGATCCGCGTTCCGGCAAACGAGTGCTGCATAATTATTAATTTCCGGCATATGAAGGTTAAGCATTTGGTTTCGTTTCGGCGGTTTAGGACCGCATTTAATAATGACTACATCTAAAAATGACAATTTCAACCAGTGAGAATAATGTCAAGAGGACCAATTCTATACACCGTGAGAAGGTGTTCAACTTCATATCAAATATATTTTGTGTAAAATTGGGGTTTGCTTATATATTTTTATATTTTGGCCAATTTATGAACCCTCTATTGGTTTTAACACCTATGTAAGTTTGCCTTCGTTATCTCTGGTCTCTTCTGTTACAAGTGGTCCAAAAATGTGTATTATCAAATTCACATTTTTTTTTATTATTTATAGTGTTAATAATGTTTTAATCAATATTTCTTTTTGAAAGTGATTACTTGAAAAAAACTAGCATTTAATTTTAATTCTGGTCCAAAACCGCCGTCACGTTTGATTATTATTCAAAATGGTGTTTCAATTTCGAGCAACATTCTGCTGTGTGGTTTAATTTCATTATAATGTATAAAGTCGTCTAACTTATGATTAAATGAAATTAACTTGTAAAAATTTAGGTTTTCTATTTATTTTGTATAACCGCCCTTAAACTTATTGTTAATAAATTCTGTAATATATTAATGTGTATACATAATTTTATTTTTAAATATTATTTATTTGTAACACAAAAAAATATGCGAATAAATCTTATTTTTCTGTATAGCTCTACATTTTATTGTAAGGAAATTTCTTCAGCTTGCCAACTGTCAAAAATTTGCTTTCTTACTAATGATAAATTTTTTTTAATACTTGCCATTGGTATAAATGAAAAAGTGTCTCAAGTTTAAATGTCCCAGAGCTTTCAACATTGAAATTGTTAAAAAATTACAATTAAAATATAGATACGTGTATGAGAATAGTGTTGCTCAAGTTTTTGTATTTGGTATATTGTGATAAGCAATTTAAAGAAAAAAAGTCCCTTAAGAATGACAATGAAAAATGCGCGCGGCACTAAAATAACTTTTAAGATTTTCAAAATAAGTGAAATATAATTTGATTTAAAAGAGACCATTGACGAACCATTATCCCCACCTTAACAATTGACAAATTGATTGTGCTTATTAATCAATATTAATGGCCAGAATATATCTATCTTTGTCTAAATTACTGGACAATACTACCCAAAAAATAATAACTAAAAACATAGAAGTAAGGAAAAAATAGCAACAAAGTTACATTAGGTTCACTTATGGCATTGAAAAGATGTTAGAAAGAGATGCAGTCATTCGTAATTTAGAAGGTTGTCACTAGTTTTACGTATGTCGATAAAAAACATCAAAAAATACATCAATTATCCATTTGACCTAGTGTTAGACCTAGCCAGTCTAATTTACGAATGTACTACTGCATATTATGCATCTCTTTCTATCACCTTTTCAATGCTACAAGTGAATAGAGTATGAACTTAAATGTAACTTTGTTGCTATTTTGTTCCTTACTTCTATGCTTTAATTATTATTATTATATGAGTAAAATAGCCAAAGATAGATAGATGGAAGATATATTATGCTACACTAGCACTATTCTGGCTACCCTAGGCTAAAGTAGCGCTAGTGTAGTATATCTTCCATCTATCTTTGTCTAATATACTCGAAAATGCTACTCTAGCGCCATCTTAATTTACTCTGAACACTTTTTAATACAAAGAGTCGGTATTTCTTACATCTACCCTCCACAAAGACTTTGTGCCACAATGTTTATATTATTTGTAGGTTATTATGCTTTGTTTTCATCGGTTTTCTGTTTTAATAAGTGAAATAAATACATTTTCTGGTCATCACCTATTGTAGGAAGATATATTCTATATTCATTAATACTTTTTAAAACTTAACACTGTGTCAAAGGGAAGAAAAGAATACATAAAATATGTAATGATTTTAAATTTTTTACTTTAAAAACACAATATCATTTGAAACTTAATTTACATAGATTAAAATGCACATTGTTCCTCTTATCCTAAAGCGTCAAAAGAAGTATAAGTATATATAATCTTCAATTAAGTTACAAAATAATGTGTTTAGCGCCATCTATTGTCACATAAGATAGGCAGACCGACGACTGTCCACTTGATGGTAAGTGGTTACCGTCGCCGACTACAGTAGGATTAAGGATAAGGGATCGGATGGATGGCCTTTAAGTATATGATATATGACAGTGGGTAATAAGTGATTTTCACTGAAAATAAAGTGCACTTTACACCAAAAAAAAACCTATATATATAGATGGCGCCACCGAATTGACCTAAACCAAAACAGCACATCACAAATAGTAATATACCTAACCATTATTAATTATTATTATTCATCGCTAAGTTCGTAGTTTCGTTTATTCTGTATTTATTATTATTATTATTAATAATAATTCCAATAAAGTAATAGTGAAAATAATACTAGCACGTCAACCTAATAGTTAAATATGTCGTTATTTATCTGAATATAATGTGATGTTAATTAATGTTAAGTATGTAATAACGCTTGTTAAGTGGGTACCGTCAAAACAGAAATATATTAATACAGGGCGTCCCAAAACTATGCGACATGAAGGGAAAATACCTTAAATATAGTAGATAGGATATTCGGCTGAAAGAAGACTATGTTATTTTTAAAAGTTAGTACTGCATACAAAGATTTACTAAAAATTACGTCGTCGTCAATAAATAATATTCTTGAAAATTGAATCAAACATTTTACGTTATTCCTTTCTTTTAAGATACTATGTTACTTAAGAATTATTTTTTGGTCCATTCTTTCGATTGGCATCATAAAAATACGGTGTATTTTTTTAAATTCACATTTAAGTCGGTTCGATTCCCAGACGAAGAAAGTAATTTTTAAAAAATCTTTGTTTATTACTAACTTTTAAAATAACATAGTCTTCTTTCAGCAAAATATCCAATCTACGATATTTAATATATTTTCCCTTCATGTCGCATAGTTTTGGGACGCCCTGTATATTACATTTATAAGATTTTTCACGTGAATGAAAAATTTTCACTACTAAAGCATTAGTGACGTAGCCGATTACAATTTTGAACTTATTTTCCCAGTGCATAAAAGTTATTTTTCTCTGTTACATATCTCACTCATGGGGGTTATAAATGTTGCCAATACAATAATAATTATTGTAAGTTCTTATTCCTTTCACTAGGTTGAACTGTCGATAATAAAGATGTGAATGTGTCTATAATATAATTTTATTTATTTATAAATATTTGTACGTTTGTTTGTGATATAATTCTGGAGGGGAGACGATTTTGTCTGAGATTATCTAAATCTATTAAACAATCAATGATTTATTTTTGCATTTAAAATTTTAATAGCATTTTTTTGTGTTGTCAGTACATAATATCTCAATATCTTAATTTTATTTTTTCATTATTTCAAAATCAAAAAATCTTAATGATTTGTGAACCGATTGCTTTTACCTCGTCACATCAACAACATATAAGATACTTAATATGTACGATAATGTAATTGATTAGTCTGCCAAAAAAATTTAGATATTAAAAAGTGGCAATACTGTGTAGTGTTCTAACCATGCAGTTGATAAGAAAGAGACAACACTATGGTATTGCCACTTTTTTGACAGACTATGGATATCTTAAAATGGTGTAAAAGAGAAATAAAGAAAGGTGTCGTAACCAAGCTTAACTTCCCTCCATGATAAAGTAGCCTCGAAGTTAGTTTAGGCGTGTCCACGTAAACGTAATGTCTAGTATGAAATGAGTTTAATAGAAATGGTTGTCGTATGTAATCGTATGATGTATGTATTTTTGGTGCTGCATTACTAATTTATTTTGTTTTGTAACTACACAATAAATGACAAATGTCATCAAATGAAGCGAAACATTAATATAATGATTATGTATAAATTTGAATACTTGAAATAAATATTCGCTCTGGAAATGGTTGTTTTATTTATTGTGCTCCGGAGCTTAGCTCGCCTACAAATTTGACAGTATATAAATTTTTCTTATACTTGCATGAAAAAATACTTACAAAATTAGTAAACACATTATACCTACATGAAAATTGTTTGCTAAGGTTTTAAAGAGAATTTGATTGCTTATGCTCACAAACATAAGGTGAGCTTAATTTTCTTGCAAAAAAAAAAACTACATACTGAGAACTCTTAAATTACTTTATTAAACATTATAAATTTTCTTAAAATTAACTAACTTAGGATTATTCAGGCCCAAAGAAAATTTTACAAAAAAATATGGTTGTGTTTCTCTTGGATCCAATATTAACTAACAAAATTACTAATAAATTAAAATATACTTATCAACAAAGATATTTGATTGGTCTCGCTGCGCTCGATTAGACACAGCCGCCGCACTTGACAAATGCGGCAACAAATACTACGCCGAATTCGGCGTACCCGAGCTAGTCACACTGCAAACTGTCTGTGCTGTGATGACTGTGTACGTGCCGAATGTTATATTAAATTTTGGCCATGATAATTTGCCAATTGCGTAGTGAAACTGTGTAAATAGTGACAATGTTTTACACACACTACAATAAAAAGTTGCCGCATTTACGGAGCTATTGCTTTTAGGTAGGGCCGCATCTAGTCGAGCGTAGCGAGACCAATCATTTTTCTATGCTTATCAATCAATTATTTTACTATACCAAATATTTTACATTCAGAATAGGGGTGTAGGTAGGTATACATGCAATCAGATATTTATTGAAATCTCCTAATCGAGTTATTAAAATACAATTTTTCTAAAAATTAACTATAATATTTGTTATTTTGGTATCTTTAATAATAAAAAAAAAATAAGATAAACAGCTTTGAATAAGTAAAGTCTAAATTTACTACCTATAATTAAAATTATAAATTCACCCCCTTTTTTACTTTTTTACTTTCTATTGCTGTAAATTGCTAAGGATCCCCAGTCAACTTGATGCTGCTGCATCAGGCCAAGGATGCCATGTCATGGAAGTATAATACGACTGAAGTAACAGTATACTAAATTTCACATTTATCAAACATGTGGAAATAAGTGAAATTCCTTAGTTACTTAACTATTTAACCACTTGGTTTTGTAGGAGTTGTGATGCCCCTAGCGCCTGACTCGCAAAGAGAAAGCAACTCAATGATTTATAAATAAACAGTAGAGGAATTTTTTACGTATATATATAAGGGTCTAATGTTACTAATGTTGATGATCACACACCAAAAACACTTAAAATCATACAGGAAACTGCAAAACTTCACCAAATAGTTTGGATCCGAGATGATCCAAGAAAAAATTATCTGCGATAATTAACATTCTTGGAGTGTGAAACTGCATGTCAACATTTTCCGCTGTGTAAGCAGTACTTTGAATTTAGTTTGTCACCGCAATTCGATGAAGCGAGTTCTTCATACTCAAGCAAGATGGGCCCTCAATCAAATCATACAAAGGTCCCAAAAAAATTAAGAAAAAGTACTAGAATTGAAATTGAGAAACTTGAAGTTCATTCCGCACAAGAAAAAAGACAAGTGAAAATCATTGAGAAAGAACCCAACAAGACCGACATAAAGACTGAAAACCTTAAAGAAGGAACTTGGTTTTGTGGGAAAAAAAATCCTTTACCCATTTTGTTGGTCAATTTATATCAATTGACACTACGGGCGTGGAAGATCCTTACATAGTTAAACTTCTACGCAAAAATACACTGGAATGCAATACTTAACGAAATCTTCATTTGGAAAGAACCAGAAGACATATTAGTGAAATTGTCCATGTGTTGTCTGAATCAACATCCAGCAGAATGAGTGAACTAATATTATACTTTAATTTTTTAAGCTTAAATTATAACATTTAAGTGACTAAAGTGATTTTAAATGTTATTTACAACATAGACGGAAAAACATGTTACAATATACTATTTGAGAAACATGCAACAAATTTGTAAATAAAAAATGTGTCGTATATCACTCGGAATGAAAATGACCCATATATCCGGCTCTGGCGAAATGGACATAAAAATAATTGTCGGATAAATCCGACTCTGGCGGCTAAAGGGTTAACTAGGAAATGAATAATTATAACCAAGAACCACTCCGATCATGTCAGCTCACACACAAAAAAAAAAGATTCTACAGACACACACGTTAAACCCAATTTTTGTGTCGGGCGTTGAACATACCACTTTAGAATCATAAAATATGTAAACCAATGCAATCATGCACATATTTTAATGAAAAAAATGTTATGTTGACGCAATTTACTTTGTTAAAAAACATAATATAAGTTAACATATAGTTAAGTTAGGTAAATTTGATGTGGACACAGAAATTTTGTTAGTTAACTTATTATTAATTACATTTTTACTTCATTCTATTGTTATTTAAGTTTTGGTCTACTTACACAGTGCTTTCCAAACCTCTAAATTCGCGAACTTAATACAACCATATTAAATATAATTATATCAGTTAGTTTTGGAGATTATGTATTTAATTTGCTTTTTTTTACTGATCCATTTAGTGGAACATCTGATCTGATCTAATAAAATGAATGCTCTGTTGGGATTGGTATTTTTTTAGCATGGAAGTGAGACAAGAAGAACCTTAATGCTTTTTGATCTTTTATATTATATTAAAAGAAAATCAAGATTAGTTTCAGTTGTACCATATCAAAAACAAAAAATATTTGATTCTCCAAATAAGATACTGAGAGTAGCGATCTAACAGTTTAAAAAACAATGATTTTTTTATTGAGAAGATTTCAAAGTAAAAAAAAAATATATCATTATCTTTGGGCCTAAAATTTTGAATTAAACACTATTAAATGAAGAGTTCAAGGAACAGGATGTTGGCTAGGTGTAAGTCCGCCGTGTTCGGGACTGTGTTTCTGTTTTTTCCTTTTTTTCTCCTTTTTTCTCTTCTTGCGTTCCTTGTCATCGTCGTGGCGTTTCTGTTTTTTGTGTTTCTTTTCATACGTATCAGGATTTGAGGAATCTAAAAAATTTAATTAAATTAAAACCCGATAGCTGGTGTTCCGCAGGGGTCACTGTTAAAACATTTATTAAAGAATAGCTGTGCCCGCTGCTTTGTTTTTTTAAAAACCCCACAGAAATCCACCAAGTAGTTCTTGTGTGATTGAGTAACAAACATTGAAACATATAAACTGTCGAATTTATAATATTACTATTTACTAGCGACCTGCTCCCCGCTTTGCCCAGGAGAAAAAACTTAATCTATTTCTATATCTTAGAAACACAAATATAGTGACAGACTGACTAATAAACACACAAGCAATACATGTTTACTTAATTTAATAAGTAACTTTGAACCTATGAGTGAGATAATCTTAAATTATACAATGAAATTTAATAAAATTAAATGGCTCTTATTGCTTTGCTTGTTAACTCAAGCAACTCCTTTATTATTAGGACTAGCTGTTGCCCGCGACTTCGTCCGCATTTAAAAAGATAAAAAGTAGCCTATCATGTGTCCCATTCTAAATGTTTATCTACCAAGTTTCGAAAATCAGTTAATTCGTTTAAGAGTGATGGAGGAACATACATACATACAGAAAAAAATTCTAAAAATGGTCAATTTAGTTTCAGTATCATGTATAGAGCCTATATACACGATATTTCTGAAAACAGTAAATTACTCTATGACCGACAGATTTATTATTAGTATTGATTCCAAAAACATAAATAGCCCATTTGACAGAAATCTCTTGATATATGATGTGATTTCATATAGTATTTATTTGCACCTAGGGTGTGATGAGTGGGAAAACTAATGTAAAACTGTGTATGAAATGAATTAATATAGAAAGTTTTTGTTTTATGTTAATATCATCAGACAGGCTGATGGTCCAATTGATGCTGGAAAACCACATGTGTAGCGAGTATGTTGCCAATCTTATTAGGATAATTAGGATAAACAAAGTCCTCTGCCGCTAACAAATCCATTTTAAAGATATTTAAAATGTCTTGATAGTACCGATATGTTACCTTGCAATGGTGTATCTTGCCCCGGTGGTGCTCCATCCTTGTGCTTATGCTTCTTATGTTTACTCTTATGTCTCTTTGGTGGTGTTGCACTTACGTAACGATACTGCTCGGGAAGAGGTCCCGGATGCAAGCGGAATCCGGCCAGCTGTGCACTTGTCAGTGGTAGTAATTCCTTACCGCCTATAGGCCTCTTGGCTATTACTGATCCCAAGGTACTGTTGTCCTCTTGACCAGGGCCATCCATGATCCCCGGTAGGTTTGGCAAAAATGATGACAGCGACTCCTTAAGCTTCTTGCCATTGAACTTGCTATAAGAGTGCTCAAGAGCATAATAAGTCATTAGGTTGGTCGCTCCTGTGAGTTCACATTCTCCTGTGAAGGTACAAGATATTGTTATTGTATGACACAACTTTCTCCCGAGATTTATTGCGATCACAACTAGTTCCAAGTTACCTGGTGGTTCTTTCATCAAATAGAATGGTCCACTGTGTACAATAGAGGGATTCTTGCCAAGGGATATGGTCGTTTTTAGAGTTCCGGAGGAATCCTGTCGCGAAACGACTGGTGACCTCGCTCCTCTCGGCGAAGACTTTGGCGAATAAGATTCTACTTTTCTAAATTGATCAGACATCATCTTGTATCAACATTGTCTGCATAACAAACACAAAATAACTAAATTTCACTAAATAAAATAAAAAAAAACTTAATGTAACATTGGTATACAACTACGAGCTACGAGTACGAAAGAAGTTCGATTTTGGTTCGATTTCGAGCAAAGCAAAGCAAAAGCAAGCAAAAAGCAAAGCAACGCCACAGTATTGAGTAATCTGTAATCTATTAACTATATCCTCATTGGTTCTGTTTTAGTTCTGTTCCAAGTTTCTGTAATTCTGTTATTCTGTAGCTGTAGCCAATTAAACACAGACTACAAACAATGACCGACCACAGAAAAAGTTTTAGGTAGACAATAATCGACAATAATAATTGTGAGTTGTGTGTAAAATATATAATATAATAATATGCAATTGAAATAAGACAGCAAAAACTAGATATATTAGGTTTTATTCAACATAAAATTGTACATGATAATAAGACAGACAAATAGAAAATAGATTTACAATGTGACATGTTATGTCACTACAATAAACATACAATACAATATTTCTATGGTCAGAGCATGGACCATGGAGGGTTAATATCACATCAGCAATATAATATATTTAATATGTTAACTGTAGAAGCATTTTTTTTTTCAAATATGAGATGAGTAAATTAAAAGTTTTATTTCAGATAACCTTGACCCTATTTCACTATTTGCTATTTCATTTATGGACGTGGTAAGAAATGTGTTAACTTATTATTACCTCGCCCTCGCCATCACATTCTTGTGAAATTGGGCGAGGCGAGGCGAATACGTGAGTGTGGCCGGGCACTCGCCTTACTTCGAACGAGTGTTTAACGTCATATTTCATAGTTCATACTTCGGTCAACTTTCCCGAATACTTCGTCGAGGAACTTTGAGAGAGTGTGATGGCGGGGTTACAATTTAAAAAACCACCTACACCAATACTGCACAATGCACAGTTTACAATACAACTTTACGGTTCACATGTCTATTTTAAATGGAGACTTTGACGTAGATTATTGATCTTTTTACAATAAGCACTGTGTTTTTAACATTTAAATTTTTTATTGTTTCTTTTAATTTATAAATGACATAGTATAAATATGACAAACATATTGTTGGATTGTCTATGGTGTAATAAACAACACGTGTTCTTCTTTGATCAAGAAATTAAAAAAGTTGAATTTAAAAAGTAACAAATATTGTTTATGGTTATTCACGATTAGCTCGTCGTAACGCGCCTAGATTTTTCGTTTCTTGTGTTTGGAAATAAACAGCACTAGAGAGATTAACAATTTTTTGTTGGTTATTTGTGTAAAATGTGAAAATTAAATAATGAATGTGTATTGTGACATACGAGTTAACGAGGAAGCACAACTAGTGATTTTCATATGAGCATTCTCGCTCTGAAGTGACGCCATTTTACGGGAATGATCAGCCCGCGGCTGCCTCATAATAAGCCTGATGTAAGAAGCGCTTTGGTCGATCGAATGCATGGAAACAAATCCTTACTCTTGTACACGTACTGGATGTACGATTTCACAGGTACGGCGGTAATTTACTAATGTTTTGTTTTTACATCTATAAGAAATTTAAATTTTTCGATTTCCTTGTTTGCGCCTCTTTTGTTTCATTGTGATTGAAATAAACACGTGTTATTGTTCTTTCAGAAAACTATGGACGATGGTAATAATGTCGATACGAGAGATGATAATACTGATTCAAACAGTTTGGCAAGTGTATATTGTGAACGACCAACGAAAATAACGTCAAACGGTCATGAGTTCGCTGGCGAAACGTCCAATCTGTCTGAAGAATTATACAATCAACGCAGGCCAAGCGGTGAAAATTCGCACGAGGATAAGTTTAAGAAACGCATCAACCCACTCAGAATTCATCTTGGCAAGAGGCCGTTTGTTGACGGATCCTTGCAACAATACAATACCAACAAGAGGAGAAAGATTTCATTAAGTAAGTCAAATGAAACTAGTGCAATCCAAAGGAATTCAGTGCCCAGAGCACCCAAACTTATACCTAAACGTGTTAATAGGAATCAATTTCAAAATGTTGCATCACAATTGGATAATGAGAGAGACAAACCTGTGCCACGGCTCGTACCCAAAAGTCAACTTATGCAATATAAAAAGAGTAAGCCCGAAAAAGGGTCCCAGTTGAAAGACTATGTGCAAAGCTTGGGCTTGCAGCCTATGGTCAAATTTAAGTGTCGAAAATGTTGTTCTATGTCTTTCAAGACCCTGGCTATGCTCAAAGAACATCAATTAGTGTGTCGAGCTCAATCAAAAGAGCCAGCGCTGAGTCCAGAAGCTGCCCAGTGCACGGAACCGACTGCGGGAGGCCCGTCGAGGGTTACACGAAAAGTTTACTTATGCTCTGCATGTGGAACATATTATGAAAATTGGAATCTCTTTCTCCATATGAGGGAAGTTCACAATAGGCACATATGCTTGTTTTGCTTAGGAATGTTTTCTAAAGCTGAAAAATTATCATCACACTTGACAAACAAGCATAATGTTCAAGAATTTAACTATGAGAGTAAAGAGGAATTCTTTAGTGTTTATAATGGGACATTGTATTTAATGTGTTGTGTGTGTGATGAAATATGCAGTGAAAAGGATGATTTCTTCAATCATGACTGTAACAATGTGAAACCTAAACCTGTGCCTAAACCCGTTTTAATCAGTAAGAATGCAGTTAAACCTAATAACATTAAAAATAATAGAAATAGTATTGACATGTCAACAAATGGACCTGTAAATATTGTGAAAGAATGCAAACCTGTCAGTGATAAAGAGAGCGAGCTGAAGCTTGATGTAAATATTACACAAATAAATAAATTATTTTCTAGTAGTAATAATTATAAACCAGCTAATATTGATTCCACAATAAGTTCAGAGTGTTCTTCTACTACAAATAGAGATACCAGCATTAGTAACACTACAAGTAAAGACACGAGCAGTAGTGTTGAATCTGCATTGGAAATAGACAATGTTAATACTAAATTAAGCCCTATTACTCATCAAATGCCACCTAGTCCAGAAATAAATAAGGATCTTCCCAATGGAGATGACAATGTGGAACATTCAGATGGGATAGTTTCTCCCGAATGTGAGACTCTACCTGCTGCGGTATCACCTGTAAATGAAGCACCTATAAAAAAAATTGAAGAAACAGTAGTTCCAGTTATAGAGAAAGAAAAGGAATGTGGTATAAAATTAAAACTAAGTTTAAACAATGCAAAATCACCAGTGATAATAAATTCGACTGTCGACCCCTCAATTGGTCAACAAAAAACTCACAAACCCCCAACACGCAATCGAAGACCACCAAAGAGATATGAAAAACACTTGCCAGCAATTCCTCCTAAAACACCTACAATTAAAATGACTATATGTGATAAAGCCGACAGTCCGTTTGTTAAAACAACAATATATGAAAACGATCAAGAAACAACAGTTAAAACCCTTCTCAATAATAACTTAGAAACTACCGATACCTTGGAACAAAATAAAACATCTGATAACACTATTAAAACAACAATTTATGACAATAACCTGGATGATACTAATACATTTAACAGGGTACCAAAATTGACAGTTCGCGTTCCTAAAGAATTGTTGGATAAAGATTCATCCAGTGATTATTCATCAGATAGTGATATTAGCGATAAATTGACTGTAGACGAAAATAAAGTTACTGCAGAAGAAAACGCAGTCAAAGAAAACTCCATGTCAGAGATTGATGTGGAAAAAGTAGAGGAAAAAACGGACAATGACGAATCAGTATCTACAGCTACACCTGTGGAGGAACAAGTACAAATTAATGAAGTAAAGGATGAGGAGGTTCCTGAGAAATCAGAACCGATGGAAGAAATCAAAGATGAAAATGCAAATGCTGAAATAAAAAAAGAAGAAACTCCAATAAAAAGTGAAGACGAAGTCCCCGTAATTGAACTCACATTGGACAGGCCTTTGGATAAATATCCATTGAAAGAATTACTTAAATTGTTTTTATCTACAACAGTGTTTAATTGTATTTATTGTAATTATGTGAGAAAGGTAGCGGTGAATTGTGAGCAGTTGGCATTACATATGGTATCCCAACATCGTTTTTCTGCCACAGTTGACAGTATCACTGCTGAAGAACTGATGCCCGAAACTATAGCAGTGAAAGTGAACACCCGTGCCGAGGAACTTCGTTCGGTGTACATAAACCTGGACTGTTACGACAGCGAAGAGAAATGTGCAAATGTTCAGTACGATCACACCTTTGAATGCTTTCAATGTTACTTTAAAACTGCTGTTCATAAAGATCTCTATTTACATAACCGTAAAATGCACCAGAAAACAATTTTGTTGTGTGTCATGTGTAAATCTAATTTTTATAGTTATAGTGAGTTATTATGTCATTTATGTCCAGGAACATATGATTCTGAATATGAAATTAAGTATAGATGCTGTTTGTGCAATGTAGATTCCATACCGTCTTCATTTAGACTGATGGTACACCTAAGAAAGATCCATCACACTTGTGATGTCTGTTTAGAATTTTGTCATAATCAAGCGCGCCTGTCTAATCACGTCTGGAAACATAAATTGCACCATCTATGCTACCGCTGTGGAATCGCTTACAGAAACAAACCGGATATAACGAAACATTTATTCTGGAAACATGGCACCGAAAGTGTTATGTGCAAAAAATGTCTTCAAAAAAAGTGGCCCCATGTTTATCATTTTTGTATTCCGCCTGCTTCGTTTGTTTGTGATGAATGCGCTTTGCAGTTTAGCAAAGCTGTCTATTTGAAAGTTCACAAGAGATTTCACTCTAATGAATTTCCTCATGTATGTACTGAAGAAGGTTGTACTGAGAAGTTTGTTTCAAAGAAATTACTAATGAAACACATAGAAGAGCACCTTAAAAAACAAGCATCTGAAGATTTGAATATGGACACATCAACAGCTGCGGCTGATATATTGAATGCTCCTAATGAACCAATACCTGTTGTTGACTTAGTAGATGCTGTTCCAAAGATAGAAGCGGAAGCTACAGAAGATGCAAAGGTAGAACCGGTACCCATACAGCAATCTAAAAAGTCTAAGAAAAAGAAATTTAAAGAAAAAGATGCTTTATTGTTAGATGTCGATCTCCCCGCTTTAAATCTCTCTGAAAGTGATAGCAGTGATGAGTCTGACAGTGGAATCCCACCTCCGCCAGCTGTAGACGGTACAGAAGACACAGTGAAAGAAGAATCTAAACCAAATGCCGATGTTCAGAGTACTGACGCTGTAAACATGCCACATTTACAACCACACGAAAATGTTGAAAACATTGAAGAGGAAAAACAAAGCGAACAACAAGTTCTCGATATATGGGATAATTTTAAAAAGTATCAAGCTAAAGTCGAAAAACAAAAGGAAAAGACACCTCCGTTAGTCCCTATCAGGAAACATGTGTGTGAATCGGATCATGATTATTGTATAATACCCACAGATATGAACGGTGATGAAGATACATTTAGTTTGGACAAAAAGAAAAGTAAAAAGTCACCCAAAAAGAAACACGGACAACTATCTTCGTCAACTAGTAACAGTGATACTGATAGTGATTCAAGTGGTTCTAGTTCTTGTTCAACTGATTGTAGTAGTTCCTGCTCTAGTAGTGGATCTTCTTCATCTAGTTCTTCTGACTCTGACTCGTCGAGTGAATCAAGTAATGAAAAGAAGAAGAAAAAACAGTTGAAGAAATTGCAACCAAGCCGAAGGTTAAGCAATGGTTCGAATGTTGACGTTATGGGAATGTCCGAAACGCCTATTTTGATTCCAGAAAAAACTGAGCCACTAATTGCAGAGACAGACTTAGAAACCGAAGAAAGTGAAACTGATGAAGAATTTTATGATGAACGCCCGCAACATGTTGCGAATAAACAGCTTACAGAAAAACGCAATCAACTGATGCTTCTTGCGTCGGCGGCACCATCAGACGGACGATCTTTGTCTGCCGATCCCAGTCGGTGCACAACACCAATTAAACAAGAGAATGAAATTAAACATGAAATTGAAAATATAAAAGAGAAACCTCCCAGTAGTAAGAAAAAGAGTAAAAAGAAAAAGAAATCTAGGAGTTCAAAGAAACATGGTCCTATCAAAATAAACATTCCTAAAGAAGTGATTTCTAAATCCGATGTACAAGACACAAATGTGCCACCTGGTACTTTAGTTCCGAACAAAATAACCATATCTTTACAATCTAATACAGTACAAATTCCAGAGGCTCCTAAACAAACTACCATTGCTAACAATAAAAATACTCCAGCGTCTGCAGAGAATAAAAGATCGTCTAAGAGAAGACGTGTTCCGAATAAATTCTACGGATACTCGAGCGACGAGGAGTCCACTCCGCAGCCAGTTCTCGCACTGAAGCCGCAACAACCACCGAAACTGGAGTGGCGGAAAGAAGATCTGCCCTCACCTGTCACTCATAGGGCAAAGAAAGAAGTGCCTTCAAGTACATTAACACAGAGGTTAAGTAACTATGAATACGAGCACCCCCCCGTTCCGGAGCCTGAGTTACCGCGTGTTCTTATGAAAATGGACTCGAGCGATTCAGAGAGTAGTGAAGAGGAGGGAGCCTTGGAGATATATCAGCCGAACAGTGTACAGAATCCGCCACCACTGCCACCACCTTCGTACTTGAACTCGGGCACATCCAGTCTGCCATACCCTTTCCAGAGGCCGGCTTTTAGACAGGCGCGCGAGGGAGAGAGCGTGTATTGTTACTGCCGGTGCCCCTACGACGAAGTGTCCGAAATGATAGCGTGCGATGCAGAAGGTTGTCCCATAGAATGGTTTCACTTTGAGTGCGTAGGTATTATGGTACCGCCCAAAGGCAAGTGGTATTGCCCGGAGTGTAGGAAAAATCAAAATTTCTCAGGCTACAGATAAATCTTAAATGGTATCGTAGGTGTAAATGATATAAATTTTGCCGTAATGATAATGTATCTGTGTATATAACTTATTAATTAATTGCTGTAGATAATTTAGATTTACTTGTATAATGTCATTGTAGGTAGCTCGTGTAAGTTTTAGGTTAATAGGTCTGACGAATTGTATAATTGTTATAAAATTAAATGCTTAACAGGCTGTGTGGCCAAATCTGTAACCTGGCAAATTGTTAAATTACTTGAACTTATTATACAGCAAACGGAAATAAATTCCGATTTTTGATACCAACCAAGTAGTTTCCTTTTATACCTTCTTAACCATAATGTTGCTAAATTTTATCCTTTGGGAATAAATACATGACTTGAAATAAAGTAATTTCGATGATTTACGAGAAATAGTCGTAAGAAATCGATAAGTTATTAACAACTAGGTAACTGTTGCACGCGACTTCGTTTGCGTAACTTTATAAAATATAGCCTATATTATTTGCTGATTGGCTGATAATGTAGATTTCTATAGGTGAAAATAATTTTTAAAATTGGTCAAGTAGTTTTTGAATAATTAGGTACAAACAAAAATACAAATCTATATGATCAGTATAGACTACCTAAGCCTATATTAGTCGCCAATATGTAGCTTTCCATGGGCGAAAGTTTTTGAGTTTATTCATTCAAATGAATAAATTTGGGAAATTTTGTTTAGGCTCTTAAAAATGACTATTTCGAATCTCTAAAATAAATAATATAAAACAAACTGACTTTCCCCCTCTGTCTGTTTCTCTGCTTCTAACCTACGCAGCAGATTTTGATACGGTTTTTGCTAATGGTAAGAAAGAAACGTGTAAGGTTTATGTATATTAATTGCATCTGTGCGAGCTTGGACTTGGACCGGTTCTAAATAAGTATTAATTTTCCCAAATCTTTTATAAGTAAATATTTTTGCATTACTACCTAAATAAATATTTTTTTTATTCAAATTAATGATTCTGTAGTTTTTTTTTATTAATAATAATAATAAATAAATCTAATTAGTTTCTTTCGTTCATTAAAATTTCTATAAAGTATTGCTACAAACTTTGATGACTTTTAGGTTCTATAATAATTATTATATAAATTATAAGTAGGTATTATTCGTAAATATTTTGACAATTAATTGTCAGTAATGTTTTAATTATTATGTCTGTATCTAAATCAAAAGCATTTTCTTATTTTTCCTATATTTAAAATCACAGTGAGTCTGTAATGGCAATGTGCTAATATGTGTATTTTTTAAATTCCTTTCATAATAAATTCCCGAAGTGCCTAAAGTTTTTATTGTGTTTTGTGTCTATACTTATAATAAAAGTTACACTTGTCTGAAATTTGAGGTGGACACTAAATATTAATGTGTTATATGTGAAATTGTTACTAACTACAATTACCTACTAAGTACTTAACTATTTTAATGGATTTATCTAGGATATGTCCGCAGAGGGCGCAATGCAACAAGTTCAGTAAGTTCTTTGGTATTTACTATTTAGATAAATGTACAGTCGGGGTAAGAAAAGGTTCGTCACCTTAAAATTGACATTTGCTTGCTTACATCAAGGCAATTTATTAGTCATGCTAAAATTTCATTTCAAATGTCTGTTAGTTGCCTGCTTAGTGATTTAGTTTCAAAAAGGTACATACCTACTTTAGGTTTAGGAACTTGAAAATTGACGAAGGTTTTCGTACCTTGACTTTACATAGATAGAAAGATACAACCAACCAAATAGAAGTAAACAAAAAAAAAATAGATAAGTGTTTAATTATAACCGAAGTAGGTACCTAAGTATATATGAATATTTACATATTGTATTGAATATTATTATAACTGCATTACCTACTTACATGATTAGGTATGAAATATTTATACATGCAGGTTTTTATATGCGTCACCATTTTCAATGCAGTCGTAGTATGTATAAAATAAAATAATACGAATGCATTAAAAATGAGTGAAATAATGAACAGTATTTTAGATTTCTACTACGATATATACCTAAGACCCTAATAACTGATATCTTTATCCACTTTTATAACAGCGGGTCAAACGGGCACTTTTTCGTAGGTAGTAGGGTCAAAACTTTGGGTCCGAAGGGTCCGAAGACTACAGCTCAATGAGGCGATATATGCGTTTTAGTATAAAATATTGTAAATAGATGGCACTAAACAAAATTACCTATATGATCTTCAGGGAGTACTAATGAACAAAAATAGATTAAAGTCATATACTTAATGTCATAATTTGAAAATGAATAGATAGATTATCGATGCATAACTTACGAGTTTATAAACAACAAAGGCGCAAAAAAGTCGCTGATTCAGCACCCCACCATTCATCAACTCGTTATGTTTCACGTAAGTAGACAAAATGAGTCTTACTTAACAATTAGGATTAAAATAGTTACTGAAGTTTAGGTAAATCCTAGGGTATTTTCCTTTAGAGACAAGTGTTTAGCATCCCTTTTCGGTCTTTGGAAAAAAAAAATTACCTACAATCACTGACCTCTATAATACAAGCACGCTTTGTATTAGACGTCAGCAACACCTACTTTGTCAAGTAGTAGGTGTACAATGCAGTTATCAAACCCGTATGGTTATGGGAGATGGGAGTGATAGCAATATAAAATGGCTGTATATAAAGAGCGCAAAACACAATCCTGCCTACATGGTTTAGTGTCCGACCGAAGGTCAATTTCTGGCCGAAGCTATGATATCGCCATAACCTTCGGCCGAAGCCGGGGGCTTAAAAGCTCTGGTACTTCGACCAGTGGGCGAATCGAACGCTAGTTCTATTTAACAAACACGTGGTAAAAGTTCGCCGCCCACTTTGATATAATCTACATCAAATGAATCACCGAAATGGTATGTGTTATTATTAAATTGTGGGTGTAAATGGGTATAACAAATCAACTTTTTTGTTATAAAAAAAAATCAATTGTCGACGCGTTTGGTCTAGTGGCTAGTAACCCTAGCCTAACTTAACCAAAAGGTTGCGGGTTCGAATCCCGCTAGGAGCAAATGTTTACCAACCAACCAAAGTGTTTAACATTTTGCCTTTGTACCTGAGTCATGGATGTTTTGTATTGTATTTATCTATATAGTAAAATCAAATGTCTAACACAACCATTAAGTAGTTGCTTAGTGTGGAACTAGATGGTGCTGTGTGGAATGTGTGAAGACATTTATTCATTTACTAGCTGGTGCTCGCGACTTCGTCTTCGTTGAAAAGTATAAAACGCCATCTACCGTGGAATGGATCGCTAAACATATCACCAAGCAGTTGTCATGTTAGTCGCTTCACTGGATTATGGATAGATGGCGCTGTCAAGTGTATCCCGGGCCAAGCTGGGATTACTTTATTTGTATTTTAGATTTCCCGTAGGAATGAAGCATTTTCCCGCGGTAAAAAGTAGCCTATGTTCATCAGGGATAATGTCGGCTTCTAATGGTAAAGGAATTTTTCAAATCGGTCCAGTAGTGTCGGAGCCTATTCTATACAAACAAACAATGAAATCTTTTCTCTTTATAATATTAGTATAGATTACTGGAAACTGTTTCTTTTTGCAGGAAAGGGGTCTGAAGTGAAGCCTGCTAAGTCGGAATTGGTAAGGGGCACATCGAAAGCACCCTGGGAAGGTACCTAAGTCACATTTTATCATAATAATTTTACATTTTCTAGGCATACCTAGACTAATAGTACCTTCTAGGCGTAATATTACCGTTTCTTTATATTTAAAGTACCTATAGCTCTTATCACACGCCGCAACTAGCGTTTAGTTGTTTTTTTTAAAATTTTTATATTAAGGTCGACAGACATACCGACATTCCGCTTCTTACCCGTGGTACTATCCGGTCTTTGGGGTGCAAATATTTTAAAAACATAACATAACAACATCTTCTAATTAATTACTACTATTCACTAAATTATCAGCCAAGTAATCGCGATAGATGACAGGTAGGTACCCTATGTCCTTTCTGTTGTCCCAGACAACGTTTATGCAAAATATCATGGTGATCGGTTCAGTAGTTTTTGCGTGAAACCTTAACAAACAAACAAGCTCACATTCACATTTATAACATGTTAGTAAGGTTTTTTATCAATAAGTATAATTCTTTAATTTTCTTCTTCAAAATATTAATAATACTAGCTAGTGCGCGCGACTTCGTCCGCCTTGAAAAGTATAAAACGCCATCTATCGTGGAGCGGATCGCTAAAAATATCACCAAGCAGTTGTCATGTTAATCACTTCACCTGATTCTATTTTAAATGGATAGATCAAGTGTATCCCGGGCCAAGCCGCTTGTATTTACTTTTATTTTAGATTTCCCGTAGAAATGAAGCATTTTACCGCGGTAAAAAGTAGCCTATGTCCATTACGGATAATATCGGCTTCTAATGGTAAAAGAATTTTTCAAATCGGTCCAGTAGTTTTGGAGCCTATTCAATACAAACAAACAATCAAATCTTTCCTCTTTATAACTCAGGAACTATGAACTGAATTGAAAAATTATTTTTGTGTCAGATACTTAGTCCGTTTATCCAGGAAGGCTAGGTTATAGTATAGGCTGTAGAAAACGCGGACGAAGTCGCGGGCACCAGCTAGTTAGTTAGGTACATAATATATATGACTGAGGCTAGACAGAAAATGAGGGCTGTTTGTTGTGTGTTGCGATATCGACATGAATAAGGTGATTGATAAATGTCAGTTTAAATAAAATAAAAAAATATGTAAGTTTAAATATGCTTATATTTATTATTTATTATATTATAATCAGGTGGCGGGTCGACGGTGGATCCAGGCGGCTTCTTTTTAACAAAAAATAAACCGACTTGGTCTTTTCTCATGGATGCCCATTGTCAGAACTGGACAATTTTGTTTGACACAATTGACATCAGGTTTATAATTAAATAAAAACTTTTAACAAATAAATAACCGGCAGGCTTATTATCTAAATGCCTCTGCTGAGCGACAGGCGAAAAATGTGAAAAAATTGTGCAATATCACACTAAATTGTTAATTTTTACGCAAACCACACTAGTGTTATGAGCTACGTGATACGATTTAGTGTGATATTGCACAAAATTTTCGCCTGTCGTTCAGCAGACGCATTTAGATAATAAAGCCTGCCGGTTATTTATTTGTTAAAAGTTTTTATTTAATTTTATGGCCTGGTAACTAGACATTTAAGCCATTTGATGATGTTGTAATTATTGCATTGCAAAATGCGTTACCATGGCAACTCTGTACCGGTATATTCCAAAAATTTCCCGCTATCATTTTCGCTCAATTTTTTTATAGTCTCAAATATGCCTTCGATGCTGGTGTCGACATCTAGCGGCGCGTTCTTGCCTCCCATGTCGGTCTTCACCCATCCGGGATGAAAAGAAGCCACTAGGATATTATCCTTCTTTAGATCTATGCTCATAGACTTTGTGGCTGCGTTGAGAGCTGCCTGAAATAAATTAATATTGTCAGCATTAACATAATAGAAAAGGTAGATTCGTAGTAACTGGCGGGTAGATTTTTTTAATAGGTACATACTTACATTAGTTTAGTTTTACAAGGTAGTGTTTGTTAAACCGTTTAGTAGGTCACATGCTTAATCATCGTAATATTATAAAATACATATCAATCATCATCATTATCAATACTAATAATAAATATGTAAGTGTAGGTATTGTATGTAAGTATGTATGTTCCCCAATAACTCTTAAACGAATTAACTGATTTTCATGAAACTTGGTAGATAAACATTTAGACGTACGGGACACAGGATAGGCTACTTTTTTCTTTTTCAACGCGGACGAAGTCGCGGGCGCCAGCTAGTAATACTTAAAATAAAATCGCTGTATATTTAGATCTGTTTGTTCCTCTGCTAATTTTTTCTTCCTCGTTTAGGTT
Organism: Synanthedon vespiformis; assembly: GCA_918317495.1. Classification (NCBI taxonomy): domain Eukaryota; kingdom Metazoa; phylum Arthropoda; class Insecta; order Lepidoptera; family Sesiidae; genus Synanthedon; species Synanthedon vespiformis. The sequence continues at coordinate 11,239,815 of OU906948.1, forward strand.
TTCAATTAGTGAAAATACCGTATCAAATACTGTTTCTTGGTTTAGAATAGCAATGCTGTTGCTGTTGCTGTTGCTGTTGCTCGAGGAAACAGACATAACAACTTTGTTTTATAATATAGTATATATTATATAGGTAACTAGTTGTTTTAGTTTATAAAAAAATTACGCAAGCAAAGTTGCCTGACTTTGCCTGCGTATTTTTTTTTAAATAAAATACTGCCTATATTAATCCTATATTAGCCTAATTAAAAGAATGCGCCGAGCAGTTTTTGATTTTACCTATTCATTACAAACATAAAAATCTTCTCTTCTTATAAATACTTATGTGTGAATATAGATATAAAAAATATATTACTTTGGAACATCTGTATGGATAAAATCCACCATTATCGTTGAGACCAATAGAACCCAGTACTGAACTCATGTTGATGATGATCGCGCGTTGGTGTCCCATTGGTTTATCGTGATTCGCTTCAGCTGCTTGCTTTAGTAACGGCAAGAGACTCTGTAAATTATAAAATGAAGCATTTTTAAGAAAAAAAAATGCTCTTTATAGCAAAAAGTCTAAAAAAGTTAGTCCATGGGATGTTTACCCAAAAGAAGGCTAAATAATGCTCCAGTTTACATGTAGATTGTAGCCCATTTCCAATGCAATGAGCAAGGGCAATGGGAAATAAAATGGGCAACGCAAGTATGTATACTAGTCGCTTCCGTTGCCGCTCGCGTTGCTGCTCGCGTTGCCCAGCTATCCCTCAGTTGGCATGTTGGCAACGCGAGAGCGAGAGTGTTTGCATCACTGATCTATACTAATATTATAAAGAGGAAAGATTTGTTTGTTTGTATAGAATAGGCTCCGACACTACTGGACCGATTTGAAAAATTCTTTTACCATTAGAAGCCGACATTATCCGCGATGAACATAGGATACTTTTTACCGCGGGAAAATGCTTCATTCTTACGGGAAATCTAAAATAAAAGTAAATACTGGCGGCTTGGCCCGGGAGATAGCGCCATCTATCCAAAACACGGTAGATGGCGTTTTATACTTTTCTACGCGGACGAAGTTGCGAGCACCAGATAGTCTCTAATATACCACTGGATGGGTTGCTATCAAAATGTTACACGAAAGTATCTGTAATTTGTATGGAGTAACCCATCCAGGAGCTATATTAGAGATCAGTGGTTTGCATGTTTGCATGCTGCTCTCTCGCTCACTTGCCTTCAAACGCGCGAACGGATTGCAACGCGAGCGGCCATGTCAATGGCCACAATGTAAACACTTATTGCCCTTGATTGACGTTGCCACACCAGTATTTAGGGCAATAAATACGGCAACGCGATCGGCAATGGCAATGGCTATAATAATATGTAGAAGGGGAATTAGAGTTTGACCTTTGTAAGCATTATAGGAGCAATAGTGTTGACTGTAAGATTGTTTAACAATTGTTCAGTCTTGACTAGGTTTAATTTGGTGAATTTAGTGGTGACGCCGGCGTTATTGATGAGCAAATTGAGCCCTTGATTGCCAACAATGGCAGCCACCTTCGAAGATACATTGTCGATGTCATCTGGCTTTGTAACATCTGAAAATAATAAAAGTATAATAAGGAATTTAAGTCAGAACTAAAATATTATGTCGTTTTATAGTCAACTAGCTGTTGCACGCGACTTCGTCCGCGTAACTTTATAAAATATTCGTGCGCGTAGAAAAGTATAAAACGCCATCTACCATATTTTGGATAAAGGCGCTATCTCCCGGGCCAAGCCGCTAGTATTTACTTTTATTTTAGATTTCCCGTAAGAATGAAGCATTTTCCCGCGGTAAAAAGTATCCTATGTTCATCACGGATAATGTCGGCTTCTAATGGTAAAAGAATTTTTCAAATCGGTCCAGTAGTTTTGGAGCCTATTCTATACAAACAAACAAACAATCAAATCTTTCCTCTTTATAATATTAGTATAGATGAATAATTACCTACCTGATGATGATATTTATTTAAAAAGTGTCTGTGTCATAATTTTGTCGCAAATAAAAAAATTGTTAAGCCAAAGTTAAGCTTATAGTAGGTAAAGTCTACTACAAATGTTTGATAGCAATACAGTTAATTAAATTACAATGCAATGAATAAAAGAACAAGTAGGTATGACAACACAAAAAAAATATATAAGAATGAAACAAACTAATCAGAAAAACAAGAATACATTATTAACTAGCAGACGCCCGCGACTTCGTCCGTGTTGAAAAAGAAAAAAGTAGCCTGTGTCCTGTACCTACGTCTAAAGTTTTATGAAAATCAGTTACATAATTCGTTTAAGAGTTATGGAGGAACATACTCGTACAATACAAACATCCCATGCCTACATTTACAGATTTATTATTACTATTAATAATTGATTGATTGATGATAAATAAGTGTCGATAAATACCTGTCTATGTATAGTAGGTACCTATAATAAAGATAATATTAATAGCAACCTGTTATATACAATTATTGCACAATGTTTAATAGACTAATTCCGGTCTAATCAGTGTTTAGTTAGGATTTTTTATAATAATAATGAAAATTTCAAACTTTTTGTCTGAAGGAGCTTGTAGTATAAAATCTAATAATTACCTAAATTAATTATATGCAGATTTTTGTTTGCTTCCGCCAATTTTATAAGTTCCTGAAAAGGTTAAATAAAATTTATTTTAAAATTTAAAGTTAACGCGGCATTAATGGGTATGTGTGTTTGTGTGCGTGTATATGGCCGATGGGTGACCAGTGCAAAAAAATCGCATAATTCTTTTGTCTGTGGTAACGAAATCGTGAACTATCAAATCATTAAAGCTATCTTCTTAATTATATATACGAAAAATAAATTTCAATATTGTGCTTTTAGATATCGTGTCTACTAGACATCACGCCTAAATGAAGTGACGTCAAACACACATACCATACACATTATGATTCATTTCAATTCATTTACACAACTCAACATCACTGGCTTTATAGGTAATGTCATCCAAGCGAGAGAATAATTTTCATCGTCATAATGATCAGATATTATAGCATCGATATTCTACATTTTTCATAGTCATCCTCAATTCCATTCATTTTCAAGGCCGATGACGTATGGGTTAGTGACGTCACGCAATCTACCTCCGGCCAGAGGGTTGCCAACCGTACGAGTTTCCTAGTACAAATATGATATTTGTGATTTGCTCGTACAAAATTAATGTTGTGAACAACATTATTTAAATTAAATAGGTTTTTACTTTTTGGTTTTAAGGTCTTTTAACTTAATTATCGATTAATAAGCTATATTTTTTTATTGAATAATATGACATCACACACACCACAATGACGACGTATGTGCGTTTTCGACAACAATTTAATGTGAACATGTTTTTGTGTTTTATCATTATTTTTTGATTATTCATGCAAAAAAAAACTTTAAACTGAAAAATAAGCAACTGCCTACTAAGTCGACAATGTCTGCTAAGCTTAGGGCCTCTTTCACCAACTACAAGTAAAGTGTTGATTAGTTACTTTGAGAAATAATTTAATGTTTTATTGAATTATGCACTCCAATTTTTTATTATTTTCTTTTTAGTGTTTGGGACTTTTAACGCACAAAGGTATATCAACCTTGTAGATTTTTAGTTGTTTCTGTAAATCTGCACTAGACAAAAGTTCTTTAAGTTGGCAACCTCCGCTGGTTGTACATTTTTTTTTGTGGTACATACTATACATACGCTGTCTCGCCTCGCTGTCGCTGTCTGTCTCTTTCACACGTTCTAATGGGAATGTATGTTCTTCACTTTTAATTCGCTACAAAAAGGACCGCTTCTTGTGTTTATTCATCAAAAAGAAGGCGAAAAATTTAAAAAACGTTCGCCGTGTAAAGTGATAGTTTGTTTTATATAAAAACCATTAATAAAATGGCACCTGTTGGTGAGTTATCATATACCTACTTACCTCGGATGCATTTCGGCATGTTGCAAATATTTTTGTGTCACTGTTGTGCTTTACGAGATATTTCACCATCCCAAGTCCCAAGCCCCTGTTCGAGCCTGTAATTAGTGTTGATTTCATTTCGTTTTATTAATCAAGAAAGTAAAATACTTTCCCAATTTTTCAATTCGCCGTGCGTTCAAACAAACTGCTTGCGTGTGTGAGAATTTTGTGTACGATACGAGAACTTTTTCTTGACTTTGACACCATCATATTATCATTTGACGTCAAAAATGACAATCTTTAATAAATTTACGCGGATTAATAATTTATTAAAGCCATTGAATAGAATCGATGTTATGGTTATATCCCAAAAGACATTAGTCGGCAGTAAGTTTCATTCAAATGTACCTATTTATTTCTTTGGCCTTGAGTTTTTAAATACTATTTCATAACCTCTTCATCCCATTTTTAAGGTAAATTTTGCAAATTCGTACTTTTTATTCTTTTAACTTTTTATTCTAGGATGGTGACAGATTTACATTTTTACGGTTTTTCATACTAGAATCTTATATGAACAACAATTTTTTTTATGTCAAGGTAGACAGATATTCTGATGGTCCACTCGATGTTAGGTGGCTATTGCCTATAATACAAGCAATGTTCACAAATCATGCAAGTGCATAGTAGGATTAAGGATAAAGAATAGGGAAATGGACTCTTGCATCCCTCACTACTGAACCGCTGAAACACAACAGGCACAAATGCCGCTATTCCACTATGGTTTTCTCTGACTACTCACTAGTTAATGTGTTTTTGACATAATTTAACTAAGAATAAATGAGCAACAAGTTGTAAATTGGTATTTGGTTGTCAGCGGGCACAGGCGGGTGGTTCTGTTGTAGCCGTAAATCTCAGTCGGTTGCCCCAGTTGAGAATTTCATCAAAGGTATTGTACTGTCATGACATAATAAAGGAGGATTCATGGTGCTGTCATTTCATGTTTTCCTTTTATTTTCATTACACTCACGGTTGCACATTGTCATTGTCAATAATAATATAAAAAAAAAAAATACATGGTGCTTATAACAACACTTATCTCACACAATTACATCCACTATGCACCTTGTAGATGGAACATACGACTATGATTTGGCCGTCCTCGGTGGTGGGTCGGGTGGTCTAGCCTGCGCCAAGGAGGCAGTGAACCACGGAGCCCGTGTTGCCGTCTTGGATTATGTGACACCGACACCGCTTGGCACAAAATGGGGTCTCGGTGGTACATGTGTTAATGTCGGATGTATACCGAAGAAATTGATGCACCAGGCCGCCATACTCGGAGAGAGTATTCATGTAAGTGTGATTTTATATTGTAATAATATATTAATTCTTGTCATTGAAAATGCTAATGCTTGTGAAATCGTAGCTCTGAAATGAAATGAATGGACCGATTTTGATCTATTTTGTTTTTGCTTGAAGTGGTCCTTAGCTCTAATTTATAAAGATTTCTTCAGGCGTTTGAATACAATCAGCCCATTTTCTAGTGGCGAAGGTATTTCACTAACTTTCACAGGTTCAATTGATGTGAAATTTGGTATACTGTTACATTGGTGGTATTTTTATATCACGATAACCTTGACCTGATGCTGCAGCAGCAAATAGCCTGCGTAATTTACAGCAGATATAGCGTGTCTGTGCTCATTTTCTAATTAGCACTTTCTAGTTGGTGGTTAGTTTATAAATTTTAATAATACATAGTTCGTTTAATTTCTTATTTTGGAGCAGTCAAGCAATTAAGTTAGCATTTTCAATGTACTCGTATAGAAATTGCATAGCTTCACATGATAGTTCTTGTGATTAACTCAATATGTTTTGGTTGTAGGGTGCGGTAAGTGATCCACTTCCTGTCCCAGCCTTATCCACACTTCCCAATATGAGCCATCCTTGCAAAGCTGAACCCTTACCAGAATGTTATTAAGATATTGAATTTATTGTTGATTTTTTTCTTTTTGTCCTAAATTCCATTGTAAGAATGTAAATAAGTATAGAAGTGCTGGTCCGTTTTAGAACCCAGTGCTCTTTATTCGCCAAGAATTGTAACAATTGCTAGAACTCTATTGAAAATTTCTATTTCCAAGGAGAATAGTTTAAACACAGTTGAATATGGTTATAAAGCAAGTTTTGATGGCAAACTTGCTTTATAAAAATAGAAAAAAAAAAACTTAAATATAATACACTAATCACAATCTAATAAATTTTCCTATGTTTATAAGTGGAATTTTTTTATTAGGTTTAATTTATTCACAAACCTATTATTATGTAATTGTACCTGTAAATTTCCCTACAATAAAATAAATAAATAAAAATAATAAATGTCATCAGAGGCTTCAATTCGATTTAGAAGAGCAACATTATTTATATTTGATACAATAAAGTAAATATAGGTATAATTAAGTTACACTATCATTAGCATTTGGATAATGTAATTATGAAAATAAATAAATTTTAGCATTAGTATTTGCTCTTACTACATTTTTATTTGACATTATGTGGTTGAGTAAGTCAGAAGGCCTAGATAATATTATAATGCTGCAATGATGTCTGATTATGTAAGATTTTTATGATTAAAAAGTATTCTTATCATGTACTTGAACAGCTCAAATGTGAGACTTCATTTTGTATTCTTTTGTAAGACTGAGATTTTCAAAACTTTAGATTAGAATGATTTCAATACATCCGCTTAACGTTCGAGGACTGATTGCAGATATTATTATACTTTTGCTACTTAATGAAATCTGAAAATAAACATTACAATAGTCATTGTGTTAATGTTGTTTCTTATCTTTTTGTGCAAATATTTCAGCTTGTTAAATATGTTTTAATTATATTTTTATTGCATACTTGATTTTCCAAGTGTGCAGTAATTTGAGATCATTTAGCAAACTATAAATGACTTTTAAGTGTACTATTATTATACCACAGTTTATTCTTTTTTATTTATTTATTTATTTATTTAAGATTAACAACACAATATGTATGTGCACTTTTGACAATAGTTGGAATAGGCAAGCATGTGCTCGCGACTTCGTCCGCGTTGAAAAGAGATAATTATGTAACACCTGACAAAATCATATGAGCATTCAAAGATTCAAATCTTTTTCGCGCCACCGAATTGTTTTAGATTTTTAGATGATCCCTTGGGAACTCAACAATTTTCCAGGATAAAAAGTATCCTATTATAATATGTTGTCCAGGTATCTGGATTACACAGAAGTTCACACCCAAATCCGTTCAGCAGTTTTTGCTTTATTGAGGAACAAACATAGAAAAATTGAATTCAAATATCCAAAACATACATCCAAGCTGGCCTCAAAGGAGCTGTGAATGTAATATTAACAATAAGTGTTATAAAATATAAATCTTAATTGTGCATTCACACGTTTTTTTTGAATTGCTCATGTTCACTATTCGTCAAACAAAGGTTTATTTAAATACAGTTTCATGATATAAAATTTGGGACCACACGCCATTAATTTGAGAAACTAAGATGTGCTGAGTAGAAGATTGGCATGTATTTTACTTTAGCATAATTTTTTGTACTTACTACTAATATGTATATATATTTATTAGCCTTACTTTACTTACTAGCTGCTAAAAGCGCAAACCCATCTGTAATAAAAATAAAAAAAAATATTAGACTAGCTGCTGCCCGCGACTTTGCCCGCGTAACTTTGTAAATTATATACTAAAACCTACCTCGAGAACCACTCTATCGATTGGTGTAAACAGCATGAAAATCGGTGCAGTAGGTAGTTTTTGAGTTTATCGCGAACAGACATACAGACAGACGCGGCGATTGCCTTTGTTTTACAATATGTAAGGATTTTTAGCGGATAATTGTCTCCTGACGAGTATGCAGTGTTTTTTTCTCGATCAATTATATATAATATGATTATAATAGGCACAAACATAATTATTATAAACATAATTATATTATGGTGTGTTATTTCGTCATACTTTATCTCCTGCAATCAAAGAATTCGATTATAACCAGTTATATTATAATGATGGTTATAATAAATTAGGTACCATGTATTGCCTGAATATTTAATTCAATTTACCAAAGGGGACAGCTTCACTTAATTCCGTGACGGATAATGTCCAGACATAGTAGTCTAATCTCTTGGACGATCGTTACCGTTCATTTAAGTATGACTCACATTCATTTCAAGGTTTAATTAACGTTTTACTAGAGTCATTTTGTTCCGCACATCAGAATAACCACTCAACTCGATGATAGATCCGTGGAAACGTTGATTTGTATAAGAATAAACTGAATAAATGTACGTTTATGAATGGGCTGTTTAGGTACACCAAGTTGAATACCTATTCATCTTCATTGTTGAATGTGTACGTCATTAAAAATACAATTAAATAAAAATATTCTTTACTAGCTATTTTTTGTATTTGTATCTGACATCTTTATCGCTGTGATGACGATGGCTGCGACAGATATATGCAAATAATAATTTATATTTATATTATTTTTTATTTATAATTTTAAATATCCCATTGCTTGGTTTAACTTTAGTCATCTCTCATTTCTAGTCTTGTAAAGAGTACAGATATATTTCAATTTTTTTTAATATAATGAAAATTATGTGAAGCTATATAATTATATATATAATATGTAACATTAATAGATTTTCTAAAAATTTCAATTACATGGAAGTAATATATAATAGATGTTTTACGTTTCCACTATAGGAAGCCACCGCTTACGGATGGGAAGTGCCGAACATAAAAGACGTAAAAATTAACTGGTCAGCGTTGACCGAATCGGTCCAGAACCATATTAAATCTGTCAACTGGGTGACGAGAGTGGACCTTCGGGACAAGAAGATAGAGTACATAAACGCTCTCGGCGAATTCTCCGATCCTCACACGATCGTAGCGACCTTAAAGAATGGCCAAAAGAAGACTCTCACCGCTAAGAATGTAGTGATCGCTGTTGGTGGCAGACCCCACTATCCCGAAATACCAGGCGCCCTGGAGTACTGCATAACGAGCGATGATATCTTCAGTTTAGGACATCCCCCAGGAAAGACGTTGGTTGTCGGTGCTGGATGTATCCTTTTAAAAAAAAATTCATTATTTTTAATATCTCATATTTAATTCGTGTCGTAATTTAACTTAAAATTGTTCAATTGTATATTATATTATGGTGTAGTATAATAATTTATAACTATGAATGAATAATTGTAAAGGAGATCATCACACATTTTTCATCCAGTATTATGTGTATGAAGGTTGAAAATGTAATTTTTCCAGGTTAAATTTTTGAAATTCATAGCAATTAACATATTATTTTTATTTAATGTTACAATATGGCATCCTGGTAGAATAAAATAATAATAACCAAAGATTATAGTCATACAACATTTGTGCCTCAGAGAAACAAATGAACAATAAAGTTTGGTCAAAATTCACACAGATCATTGCGAAAGCTAAAATTGATAAAACAATAGTTATTATTTTCTTAATACTCTATGAAATATTACGATTCCTTCACTGTTGACGTCAGATATTGGTCTAGAATGCGCCGGATTCCTGAATTCCCTAGGTTATTCGGCGACCGTGTTGGTCCGCTCGGTGCCTCTGCGCGGATTCGACCAGCAAATGGCGGCAATGGTCACAAACGAGATGGAACAGAAAGGCGTCAAGTTCCACCACAGGTGTATACCCCTGGCGGTGGAGAAGATGGAAACGGGACAGTTGAAGGCGCGCTGGTTGAACACAGAGACTCAGGAACAGTGAGTTTTTCTTTTAAAACAAAATCATTTTATAAATAACTAGGTAGAAAAATAAAATATGGAAAAACCTTTTATACATTTTACTCCAGTCATGGTATTTTATGTATATTTAACTTGTCTCGAATACAATTTCAGATTTGAAGAGGCTTTCGACACTGTACTCATGGCCGCCGGCAGATACGCTCTCACGAAGGCGTTAAACCTGGAAGCCGCCGGTGTTAACGTAAGTTTTCCTCCCTTGCTATATACTGCACAGATCTTCGAAAATGTGGCACCGCTAAAGAATAGAGCGTGCCACGGAATTGTCTAGCTCGACAATTCAATCATGACGTGAAACAACAAGCGAGCGAATGAATGCTATTGGTCCGGCATTTGTGTGCGTGTAAGTGGGTACGCCGCGTCGGTTGTCACTGTGGGCTATTTGTACTTGGGTTTGCCTAATTTTAGTAACACGCTTGTTTGTTCTGATATTCCATATCTCTAGCGGGGCGCCCATTTCCGAATATCTATGGTATACTGATTAATTTAGAACTTTGAACGTATATCGCGTGACCTCCTGAAGTCCTCTGAAAATGAGTATACCATATCGAATTTGTCCAATTATAGAGTACTGCCTAAGATCCCCCTTTTTTGAATGTCATAAATTGTAGATTACGCCGATTCACTTGTTAAACTACTGAAAGATTCATTGCCATTTAATTGGTCCAAAATATCAATTTTTCTTGGTCAGTGTTTTGCGCTTTCGCTTCTGGGCTTGTGACGACATTACTAGGTAACATTAGCGAATATTGTCAGAAAATCGTGCGGCAGGCTTATTATCTAAATGCCTCTGCTGAGCGACAGGCGAAAAATTTGTGAAATATCACACTAAATCGTACCACGTAGCTCATAACACTAGTGTGGTTTGCGTAAAAATTAACGATGTAATGTGATATTGCACAAATTTTTCGCATATTTCGCCTGTCGCTCAGCAGAGAGACATTTAGATAATAAGCCTACGGGTCGACGTATTTGAAAGTAAATGGGTCACTTTTGTATATTGCAGTGTCTGTCGGAGAACGGCAAGGTGATCGCCAACGGCGAGCAGACGAACGTGAGTCACATCTACGCGGTGGGAGACGTGTTGGAGGGCAAGCCCGAGCTGACTCCGGTGGCTATCCTCGCGGGCCGTCTACTCGCTCGTCGGGTTTTCGGCGGCGGAGATCAGCAAATGGACTACGACAACGTCGCCACCACGATCTTCACGCCGCTCGAGTACGGCTGCGTTGGCCTCAGCGAGGAAACCGCTCTGCAGAGGTAAATAGGAAAATGAAATTTAAGAATTGATTTTGCTTGTGAAAAAAGATACTTTATTGATGACGTCGACCTTCACCCATTCAAAGTATTTTATATAAAATTTAGCAAGTTAAAAAATGTATCTCAAACGAGCTGGCTAAAAAATTCTGGTAATTAATAATTGAAAAGTGATTTGCCAAGAGTTCGACCTAGAAAACAATAAACTTTTATTTACAAGGGTTTGAACTCTGTCATGTATTCGCGCAAGACCATCCGTCTTGCACTGAGCCAGCATCAACGGCCTAACTAAGGGTACGACGGTGACCGCAGGTACGGCGCGGAGAAGGTGGAAGTGTACCACGCGTTCTACAAGCCGACGGAGTTCTTCATTCCGCAGCGGAACATCCGCAACTGCTACCTGAAGGCGGTGGCGACGCGCGACGCCCCGCAGCGGGTGCTCGGGCTCCACTTCGTCGGACCGGTCGCTGGGGAGGTCATCCAGGGCTTCGCCGCAGCCATCAAGTATGTTACAAATCTCCTCACCAAACGTTTTTCTTTTCCCCATGTTGCAACATTCAACATTCGTTATTGAGTTTTGTTCACTTATTTCAATGAGTTCGGTTCAAATAATTGCTGAATATGACGTCACGGTTAAAAGTACCTAAATGGTCATAGGAGGAGACAGAATTTCGTGTCGCACTGATCGTCAGCGCCGAGGGCTCGGCGCGTAGGTGTCAGGGCGTCAGCGCGAGTCGCTGGTTGTCGTGTCGCGTTGACCGTCAGCGCTGACAGCTGACCCTCGTCGGCGCGTGCGATAGGCGCGACACTAAAACGGCGTTCAAAGACAGAGGCGCGTGGACGGCGGTCAGCGCATGGATCAGCGGCGCTGACGCGTGCCGCCTACGGCTCAGTACGCCTACGCTCAGCGCTGAGCGGTCGGCTTTACTCAACGCTTCATAGCACCCAATACAATATTGGCCTGTCGGCGCTGACGGTCGGCGTGACACGAAAACCAGCCTAAGACAATTCTTGGTTAGCTGTTGGTATATCTAAAAGTACCTACCTAATGTTTTTTAATTTAATTGGATTTTTATAGATGCGGTATCACAATGGAACAGCTGATGAACACCGTGGGAATCCATCCAACGGTGGCCGAGGAGTTCACTCGTCTCAACATCACCAAGCGCTCCGGGAAGGATCCCAACCCTGCCTCCTGCTGCAGCTAAGCGCACTCACACACACACACACATAACTTTATACCGCACACAAACACACACACACACACACACACATAACTTTATACCGCACACAAACACACACACACACACACAGACACACCGAAAGCATTTTTTATGTACTTACACAAACTTCTGATACATTAAATACAAAATATTATATAACCAATACTCGAGACAAACGATCCATTGAGGGTTTTTATAACATTTATATTTATTTATATTAATTTCGATTTTAATTTAAAAAAAGTCTATAATGATATTCATAATACGGTACTGTCTGTCAGATTAATTATTGAAGTATTAGAAAATGCATAGTACAATAAAATTAAGTCCACGGGTGGGAAATGATCTTTGACAATATTGAATAAGTATAAAATAAATAAATAAATATTGTAATCCAATGGAATGTTATAAGTTGTTTTTTTGTTTAACAAAACGACCACGTAGTTAGTTGAATTTCACAATAAAATGTTATATATATATGCACTTAGTGTTAGGTATTTAAATAATATCGGAGCGAATTCAAACCTTACGTCAAAGGAATAGAGTTGAAATCTGTTTAAACGGAGACGCTTGCCTTGTTTCATTTAGTGTACTCGTGTAATTTTATATTTATGTATCTTGTTTTTTTATTGTTAATAGTTTAGTTAAAAATTAAAAACGAGCGATCAAAAATTTCTCAATATTGTGATCTTTTGTGAGGATAAAAAAAATGAAAAAAAAAAAAAAATGTTTTGAATTTTTTAAAAAAGTTAATGGCAATTGGATTAATGTGAATACTGCTTTACTTGAAGTTAATTAATAATAAATGTGGGTCTAAGTTAATGCAGCTTTCAAAGTTGTACAATTTTTGGTCTTCAGCTCCAGGACTAATATTGTATTCAGTATTACTGATTGTTGAGCAATGTTTTGTGTTTTCATAATAATTTCTATACAAAAATCGCTCTTTAAAAACTAGAGGGCCATAAAACAAAAAATCCAAAAATGTTTTTATTGCAAAAATATAATCACAATCCTTCATATTTGTATGTTGCAAAAAGACTTATTGTTGTTTTATTCCATATTTAGTATATTTTGGTCATTTTTTATATATGTATATTCAAAAGTAACATATATGCTTATATCTCGTCTAGTATTCCGTTTATTATGAAAGTACTTAAAACATTTAATGCTACTTAAAAATTCGCTTCTAACGATGTATAATTATAATATGCATATATATATTTGATATGTATCTAATAAGAAAAAAATAGACAAAAATTTTTTTTTTTTTCGATTAGCTCTCCTGTAAAAAGTGTAATTTTGATTTGTGGCCCTTTAGTTTTTAAGGATCGAAATATTAGCGAAACACCTGCTGTAAAGAAATTATAATACATTCCGAGTGCAAAATTTTTTTTCCTTTATAAACAGTACGAGGCATGTTTCAATTCAATTCAAACGTGTCTCCTCGAATTATGTGATTCAAATTAATAAATCTATATTTTTTATCAAAGTTTATTGGTTTCATTTGAAAACTAGCTGGTGCCCGCGACTTTGTCCGCGTTGAAAAATTGTTCAAATTCAAAGTGACTCACAAGTGACATGGGTTTATATGTTATTAGTTTGAATTGAACTAGCTGCTGCCCGCGACTTCGCCCGCTTAACTTTGTAAATAATATACCAAAAATCTTCCTAGAGAATCACTCTGTCCATTGGTGAAAACAGAATGAAAATCGGTGCAGTAGTTTTTTTGAGTTTATCGCGAACAAACAGACAGACATATACTTCACGCGTGTAAAATCATAACTTATTTAAATAAGATAATTTTAATAATAGATATCATACTTATTTAAATAAGAATTATATAAAGCAAAGAATATTTATATAGTAAATTGTAAAATTTAATTAAATGTCAAAATATTCCCTAATGCTATAAAAACATTACAAATATAACACAAATAATATCTGCTGATATCTTTATCGCTGTGATAACGGTGAAAAAATAAAAAAAACATGGCGCCCAATTTTTTATATATTTTTTTGGGTCAAAATTCACTTTGAAAACTTTTCTAGTTACATCAGTTCTTATTAAGGGTTAATAAATATATAAAAAAAAACTATCCCTTGATTTGCGTTTTTAAAATTGTTGCCAAAGATTTAAATAACAGATGCGCCCTGTTTTCGGCAAGGGCGCATTTGTGATTTAAGGTAATACAAGTCAGCTTTCCTCCAAACAAACGTAGAATGATTATTCTACCTTTGTTTGGACTTCGCTACTTCGCTGTTTTATGTTTAATTTACAAAAGTAAGCATGATACCGATTTATCTTGTCGTTAACTAGGTTCGTATGCATACAAATTTTAAAAAAAGTATTAATTTAAAACATAATATTGACCTTTGAAAAATCTATTAATGCAACTTTGAGGGTGTTTAGGTCAATGCAGTGTTTATAAAAACTCAAAAATATTTGCATACAAACATTGATTAGTTATTCAAGAGTTGAAATAACTTTACACAAAATAGATATATGCAATAGTTTTGTCAAAAAGAGTATACGCCCAAGGGTCTGTTTACGATTTTATTTTTGGTATGAATGATTGTGCGTATCGGTTGAGTGCTCTTCCCGCGCTTTGTGCTGTGTGAGACAGGACGCATTTTAGACATGGGACCGATGAGTTCGGGCCGCCGACTTGTTTCGCCTTAAATCTTTGATTGTTGCCACGCGGTTACGGTCCATCGTTGACAGTGTACTTGTCCATTTCGTAGTTGCTCTGACAGGGGAACCAGATCTGGGCTGTGGGCAGTGGGTAATACTCGTGGGCGCGAACCAACTCATTGTCGAACCGCCAGAACCTTGGCCCATGGAAGAAATACGTGTCTGAAAATCAAACAGCGGGCCCATTTTTATTTCATTTTATTTGGGAAAAGAAACAATTGCACCATATATAGTGTGAACTAGTTGGCACCCGCGACTTCGTCTGCGTACTCTATAGCCTATAGCCTTCCTCTATAAATGGACTATTCAACACAAAAAGAATTTTTCAATTCGAACCAGTAGTTCCTGAGATTAGCGCGTACAACCAAACAAACTAAGTATATATTGATATAGATTTCCATCAATTGGTAAGAATAATTGGTACTAAGGTGGAGGGTCGTAAGATAAAGGAGACCGTTAGGTAGCTACAAATTTCAATTAATAGGTGATGTCTGCGTATTTTAGATTTTAGTCTAATTTAAGACTGGCTATCGCACGCGGCTTCGCCCGCGTAACTTTATAAAATATATCCTATGTTACTCGCTGATAATATAGCTTCCCAATAGTGAAATAATTTTTCAAATCGGTCCAGTAGTTTCGGAGCCAATTCAATACAAACAAACAATCAAATTTTTCCTCTTTTACCTCGAAGCTATATCATTATATAAAAATTTCGTGTCATGTTTTTTGATTTTGATAAAACTTCGTTAGTATGTGTGCCTAATTTAGTACAACTTAAAATATAGGATAGTTTTTATATGAATTTATAGTATTTTTTATTGCAAATTATTTGTTTATTTGAGATATTTGTAAGATAGATGATCAAAACTACACCTAACATGTTTATCGCTATCTATTGTCGATAGTTTGTTATCTAGTTTGCTGATTTATCTTGTGGCATAAATATAAATGTTGAGTATCGTGACTCGTGAGGTGTATATTATGAAAAGACCTACCATTTTTCCAAATGATTGCGGCATCGACCGGATAAGGAACCTGTCTCCAGGCCGACATGTCCTTAGGGTAACCCTCGTCCATTAGTCTAGTGTCTTCGTCGTATCGCCAGAACCTCTCGTACTCGATCAGATACGTTTTGTTGTTGTAATTCGATAGAAATACAGTCGTTAATTCAGACACATAGGACGGTATTGAATACTCAGATATTCTACCACGTCGCACGAAATTGAACGAAGAATCGAACTCCCAATACTTCTTGCCTGGAAATTAAACAATAAACCAATTGGGTACATATAATTTTAAAAGAATATCTTTAAAATTATTTTCTGTATTCATACTATTTCTCTTCTATTTCTACGAATAGTCGAATAGGCGAACTGAGAACCTATTTAATCTTTTACTAGCGACCCGCTCCCGGCTTCCCCCAGGGTGCATTTTTTGTTACGTAAAAATCTTCCCTGATTATCCATGAGTGAAGACAGAATTAAAATCAGACCAGCCGTTCTCGAGTTTTGCGCTTAGCAACACATTTAGGGATTTATTTTTATTTATATAGAAGATAATATACCTATTTATTATAAAAAAACATTTGTATTTTTAATATTATAATAAAGGAAAGAAATTTTCGAATCCAACTTATAGAATGGTGGGAAAAAATAAAAAAAAATCCTCAAATTATATTATACAAAAATGGGAGGTCACAAAAAAAAGCTTCACAAACAAATATTGATATTGACAACTAAATTATAATGAAATAAGTAATTTACATTAAAATATCTATATTTAATAATTGATTTTTTTTTTAATTATTATTATTATTATTTTAGTTATATAGAATTGAGTATAGATGGTTACCAGAGAATATGGCAATGTTTCCGTTTCTCTTCTCGTAAATAGTTCTGATTGCGCTGATATCTTTGGGCAGTCCCACGAACACGTCGTGAAATCTTTTCGGGTATCCTTCTTCGATTATTTTTCTACGAGGCAGCACCCACATCCACTGTTTTTTTTTAAAGAAATTCTTTATTAAAATATTTAGAAAGTAGCCATACAGGGCGTCCCAAGACTATGCGACACGGAGGGAAAGTACCTTAAATATCGTAGATGGGATATTTTGCTGGAAGAAGATTTTATATGTTATTTTAACAAACTGCATTCAAAGATTTTCTAAAAATAATTTTCTTCGTCTGGGAATCAAACCGACTTAGGTACCGACTTAGTCTTCCTTTTATTTCTGACACTATGTTATTTGTTATTTAGCAAAAAATATCCTTATGATGAAGCCTTTCGATCGGTATGATAAAGCTACAGATTTTTTTTTTCCTCGTGTAGCGGGTTCGATTCCCGGTTCAACCATGTAATTATTTAAAAATATATGCAGTTTAAATTGTTTTTTTAAATTAAAATAATGTCTTCTTTCAGTAAAATGTTCTATCTACAATATTCTAGGTACTTTCCCTCCATATGTGGCATAGTCGTGGGACGCCCTGTATTTAGGTAACTGTCCATTTCAAGGTTAAATTTCACAGATTTTCTTTTTTAATGCATTAGACATTGAACTACCATGTTACGACCGATACATACCTCTTCTTCAAAAACAAATATTTTCCCTTGAATCACTTGAACCGTGTCGTAGTTCGTGTAACACAGATCCGGAATGTCGTTCTCTTCGTCACTGCCTTCGTTTGGTTTAGTAAAACGCGGTACAAACGACGACTGAGTTATTAGGGGGCTGTCGGTCGACACTAATTCAGCCTCTTCTGGTTTCTGGTCTTTTACTGAAAAAATAAATTAAAAATACCTATATTATATTTAATTTTTATATAGGTATATTTCTTCTGTCCGTGTGTATGCGACTAAACTCCTCCTAAACGCGCGGCTGGACCGTTTTGATGAAACTTTTTGTGTATTTGAGTGGCCCCTGGAATGGTTAAGATTGAACTCGATAGGTGGCGCTAGCGATTTTTTTTTTTTGCAATTCGGACAAGCCAACGTCTGCTGCGACCGCTAATATATTATATTTTTTGGTATAATAATGTACTGAAGATTTAAGAAATGAAGTCAGTAGTGCACCCACATTATGTCCAGTGTTTTTAGGCGACGGTAGCAATCTACCATCAAATGGAACGTAGCCTGCCTGCCACCCTTCATAATCTAATAAAGAAAGTTTAATCAGTAACTCACAGTATAGTTCTTGCATGCCCATAATGTCGTCGATATGTAGACGCTCTACGGGCACTTGATAGTATGGGTACATAACGGACTCTTTCACTTTAGAATGTGACAGCCCTAGAGCGTGGCCGATCTCGTGGACGGCGACCGCGAAGAAGTCAGTCACGTCTTCTTTGTCGTCTTCAGGGTTGTCACCCCAGAGTTCATCGTCATCGAAATGCAGCACTCCGAAAGGCGGAGGGAAAGCGTGAGCGACAACACGCCCTCGACCGTCAAAAGGAAAACTGTAGGGCAATAGGGCAGTAATCAGAAAAAGTAGATATGAAAGAATGTACTTACAATAAAGCAAACTATGACAAACAATAGCTAACTCTGGAGCTCCGTAACTCTGGAACCGTTCACTTTAGTAAGATTATGCCATAGACCATTTTTATTCGAATTTCAATGTAGATTATTTTTCTCCTGGGCACTTTTGCGCTAAACCGCATAGTTTTCGAAATATTTAAGAAAAACTGATAAAATCCAACTTCTCCCCCCCTCCCTCCCAAACCCGACGCTAAAAATGGTGTAACTTTTTACCAAACAATAAGCGGACTGTATAGAACAATTTGGAACTGGAATAATACTTTTACTTTAAATGTTGGGGTTTGGTCTTATTATGAGGTAATTGCACTATACTATACAGGGCAAGTTACATTCAGAAAAGAGTAGATCTCTGTAATTCCCGAGTGATCATCGAATATCAACATTTTAATGAATTACCTAAGTAAGTCTACTCACTGTGAAGTTTTTTTTAACACATTCATAATTAAAATAAATAATATTTACTTTCGACTAGAGCTTTTTTTCTTAATAATACTTAGTTAATTAAATATTTTTTTAATTGTATTTTATTACGTAAGTGTTAAGTACTGTTAAGAATGGAGCGACGTATTTTTATGATTGCAGACTACCTAATTATAATCAGTCGTATATTCAGGAGTCTTCTCCATTCGGTTCTCTCTTACCCATCTCCATGTTTTCCTCTTACGAAGCTAATGACGATGTCTGCTTTCCCACTGTCGACTCTGTCAAACTGCAAGTTCCCATGGGGAGCCCAAATCGCCAGCCCCTTGGCGACTAGTGTATCGATACGAGACTTCGGCATTGTGCTTGAACCATTCGCAACCCTGAAATGTAGAGATAGCTTATGGAGGCAGATGTTTCGTTTCGTCTGCAACAAAACAGCAGCAGAATCACAGAATGGTTTAAAATCTCGAGGAACCTCTAAAATACTGTAAAGAATCGAACCGGACCTTAAGCGGTTATTACACTATTAAATTTGTAGGAAGCCACTTTAGGAAATCGGAAGGTGTTATCGCAGTTAGAACAGATTAGATTTAGTTATCCGGATTGTCAACCGCGCGTATCCACTAGACAAACTTCCGGCTCCAGCGGCCGTCTCCTCTCCGTACTGTGTCCTGCCCACATTCACTTCAACTTACTGATCTGCAGGGATATATCGGTAACTTTCTTTCAACTACGGATCTCCTCATTTCTGATCCGCTCTCGCGGTGCAAGGCCTCTTACACACTTGACGGAAATTATTTATTATAGAAATTTACTCACTTATACGTTATGATTCGTTTTCCCCATCCGTCTTGAATAATATATCTTCGTCTTCTATTAGCCGCATTTTCAATGTCTTTGACTCCGCAACGTCTTTTGCTAAATAACTAAAAACAGTTTTGGAATTTCACATAAAGTATGTAATACGTACTTAAATTAGTTCTTATTATAAAAATTATTTATAAATATTTTTTTATAAAAAAATTAGGTAAGTATAGAAAGAATAAGAATAATATTATAGCAAAAATACCCGTAAGTAGTTCTATTTCTTAAAACTTCGATAATCTATCTCAACTAATATTATAAATGTAAGTTTGTTTGTTACTCGCGGACATTTTTAAAACTTACGCTTCTTGTCTTGTCATCCAAAGTGCCTGTTTTTGGTAGTCCAGCGAAATCCTGTAGACGCCTTACTGCATCTGATATGGAGTGAGGTGTATAAGCGAAGTCCACATCACCTTGCTCCTCTGGTAGGTAGCCATACTTTTTCAGGTAACTTAACTGAGGGCATAAAAATTAGAAAGTTAATATTTTGTGTCTTGGACAACAGACAGCACGTCTCTGGAGGTTCTACTTTGAACATCAATCGACCGAATATTCGGGGATTCAAAATACAAAGTTTCATTTATACCATATTTTTTATATTGCCTATTTCGCTGAGTAATTAAGCACACGTGCTATTATATTCTGTAAGGGGGTGGTTACTGCCCATTGCTTATGCCTACCCAAATGATTGCGAAACACAGTGCGCCACTTCTATCAGTCTTTTAAAATCTTTTAGATCCTATATAATTAATTATTATTTATATAGTAGAAACAAATTCACTTGACAATCACTATAAAAAAGCCAACATTGAACCACAAATGAAGGTCTAGTGAGCGGGGGATATTACCTACAGTAATATTCACTCTCGTTTTCGTCGTAGTAAGTAAATAAGTTTAAAAGGAATCTAGCGATAACACTGACCTCTTCGCTCGTGGGTGCATTTAACTCCATATATATAGTCCGACATGTCACCGAATTCACAACTATTAATAAGGGAATGATCAAACAATATTTACATAATAATATGTTCATTTTCGTTACGGCCACCAATGACAAGTGCGATCTTGTGTATAAAGTAGAATGCGTTATATCGACCTTTGACTTCTCGATAATGAATCATATTACATGGCCTGATATTCCGTAAAGAGATCTGGTTAACGCCCTTCCGAGGCTTGATAAAGCCACGGTCTTCCGGTCGGTTTCTAGGTATTTGAGTCATTCTTCATGACGACGAGATGATGAGATGATATTCTATCTACTCACAGCGTAAAACATTTTAGAGCAATAGTCGTCTGGTTTGTCATGACGAGATGATGATACTCACAGCGTAAGTAGCCTATGTTCATCAGGGATAATGTCGGCTTGTAATGGTAAAAGAATTTTTCAAATCGGTCCAGTAGTTTCGGAGCCTATTCAATACAAACAAACAATCAAATCTTTCCTCTTTATAATATTAGTATAGACTAGCTGGTACCCTATCCTTTCTAGTAACATAGACAACGTGTATGCAAAATTTCAGTAGTTTTTGCGTGAAAGCGTAACAAACAAACAAACTCACATTCAAGTTTATAATATTAGTATATACTTAAGGATAGCCTATGTTACTCGCTGATAATGTAGCTTTCTATAGGCGAAAGAATTTTGAAAATCGATCCAGTAGTTTTTGAGTTTATTCATAACAAACAAACAAATCCTCTCTTTATAATATTAGTAGTTATCGAACTATAGATAACTATAGATATAGATAGAGTCAATTTTTAAAATTTCCAAAGTTGACCCCGCCGGGAATCGAACCCGGGCCCCCTGAATTGTTAGGCAAGCACCCTTGCCACTCGTCCAACGGGCTCGTCAAAGCCAATTTCCCAACCTTTTTTTTTATTTTAAAGTTATATAGTTCATAATGACATCTAAAAACACATCAATCAATATTTGGCAGCGTCTGTCACACATATATTGTGTTCTTTATAATTTACGTTGTAAATATTGCAATAACTTTTACTATATATGCAGACGAATATGGATAAATTCCACTCTTTACCAAATATAAGGAGTTCTAGTAATCCTACTGCTAAAGAGAAAACCCTGCGTAGCTTATCTTTATCGCAACTTGAAAATTTTCCACAATTTAGTGATTTTCATGCGAAACCTTCGCCATTTGTAAGTCTAAACGTAGTCTAAGAGTTAGCGAGTTATATATAAATATTTTCGGAAAGTAAATATGTAGATGCTCAAGTTAAACTCCAGAAAATTATTAGTTAGTTAATTTTTCAGTTTAGTATGTATCACAATATTTGACGCATTCATTTCAAGTGCTGCAAATGCGCTGCCAAACTACAGTACAATTAGGGATAAGGCATTGGGAAGGGAAAAGGAGGGAAATGGTCTCTGGCATCCCTTACTCACTCACCGAAACACAACAGCACACGTGCTGTTATTTAACGGTGTAATTTAATTATAGAGCCTTCGCTGGATCCACGGGTTCAATCCAAAAGCAGGTGTGCTAAACTTGAACAATAATGGGAGCACACTCGTGTTTTATGCTGCATGCAATTGTGGGGTTTTGTACAATTGGACAACGCATCAAATGAAAATACTTCAGGGTCATGTGAGTATCCGTTTCTATTCACAAGCTTCTTTTTTTTATTAGAAATGGGTTTGATTTTGGCCAACATCAGATGTAAATTAACTGGCGCATAGATTAGGAAATCCTATATTTTAAGTAATATTTTGTGATATATTTTTTCTATCAAACACTTAGCACAAGTTTAAAGATCTTGGCCACGTTTTTAGACACGAGAAATATGTTAATAATTTTTAATTTTTTTTATGACCAATGTCCTATTTTCCCGCTCTGGTTACACTAATAAGCAATTACAAATAAAATAAATAAATAATTCAAATTCAAAGCGCAGTAAAACGTATGTGACAAAACGTAATGACCGCTGCTTATTTTATTTAGTTTTTGCAACAAAAGAAAAGCAAGAATACTACAGAAAAAAAATCTATTTAATTTTTCCATCTCTTGTTAGATATAAATGTGAATTAAACTCTCGCAATGTTTTCTTTTTTAAAAAAAATTCAGAGACACATGTTAACGTGCATCGCAGCGGACAGAAACGGCAAGTGGCTGGTGACAGCCGACACAGGTCCGGAGAATATTTTGACCATCTGGGACGGCGTAGACTATTTCCCCTACAAGACATTGTTTTCACCACACAAAGACCTAAAATTGGCTAAAGTTGCCATGAGTGGGGACGCCAAGTTCCTCATGACTCTGGCGTATCGGGCGTCCGCTGAGATTTATTGGTGGATATGGTCTTTTGGATTAGACGAGCCGCACGGTAAGTACATTTCAGTTTTATTTCACTTGTGCATGAATAGGTAATTACATTAAATTTATTAATTACTAGCTTCTGCCCGCGACTTTGTCAATTATATACTAAAATTTTCATCGAGAACCACTCTATCCATTGGTGAAAACAGCATAAAAATCGGTGCAGTAGTTTTTGAGTTTATCGCGAACAGACATATATCCTTCCTTGTGTAAGGCTAAGGAAGGACTAACTATAGGTTTTGCCCGCGACTTCGTCCGCGTCCGATCGCTACCATACTTGACAGGATCACGCGCTGCACTAATCTGAAGATTGTCTGAAAATTTCGTCAAAATAGGTTCAGCGGTTTTAGAGTCCATAGGGAGAACATACAAACACACCTTGTCTTATTTTTTTTTCGTTGCAGCCACATTAGAAGTTCCCATTTCACGCGATGGCGTCATCGATATGTCGTTCAATCCACATAATACGATTCAGTTTTTATTGATGACAAAGAAAGATATTTGGCTAGGTTGCTCACAAGTTAGTATTTAAGCAAATTTTAGCAAATATTATATTTATTTAATCTATCTATTATATATAATTAGGAATTTCGATATATACATAGAAAGAAAGAAAGAAAAAATAAATGTTTATTTGGTACGTTCTAAGTTCTTACCTATAGGTATCATTCAGATCAGACAAAGGTGTAAATTATTTGACATAGGTATTGAATATATTTAAAATTAAAATACAAAATATATAAGTTACAAGTGCAAAGGTTAGCATAGGTATAGAAGAAATATTTTCTATACTAATATTATAAAGAGGAAAGATTTGATTGTTTGTTTGTTTGTATAGAATAGGCTCCGAAACTACTGGACCGATTTGAAAAATTCTTTTACCATTAGAAGCCGACATTATCCCTGATGAACATAGGATACTTTTTACCACGGGAAAATGCTTCATTCCTACGGGAAATCTAAAATAAAAGTAAATGCTAGCGGCTTGGCCCGGGAGATAGCGCCATCTATCCAAAATACGGTAGATGGCGTTTTATACTTTTCTACGCGGACGAAGTCGCGAGCACCAACTAGTTGTATATATTTTGCATCCCTTTTTTACTCTGCTGTAGAAATACAGCAGGACATTTGCTATTATTTCATTGTGCTCAGTTTAGGATTGTAGAAAGTCGTGTAGTTTAGAATTTTGGGTGGAGGAAGCTCCATTTATGTTTTTTAAGTAATGCAATATTAAAAAAAAATTGCAGAAAATATTTGTTTTCGAAAGAGGGGAATGGAGGGAAACAGATAATTATGAGTTGAAAATCAGAGTTGTTGAAAAGAAGGCCGGTTCAGATGTTGGCAACCTGAGTTGCTTCACATTCGTTGAGGGGACATCGCAGGTTTTGGCAGCGACTAGCAGGGGAAATGTGATCATTTACGGTTACACAGTACAATATGAAGTCAAAGTAGATTCGTCTAATTATGAGAATTTAAAGTTTGTTAAAGTCCTCAAAATACAGAAGCAGAAGATTAACGTTATACAAAACATTGATGGGTTAGTGTCGAAGATTTAAACATTTTAATATTTAATAATATCAACTCTTGTCCGGCTTTGCTCGGGTGCAATTTTTTTCTGCAACTTATATACTGTCTGTCTGCCTTAACATAAAAAATAAAAAAAAAACTTATATAAGTATACCTACTTACACAAAACTTCCTCATTTATCTATACATGTCATATATATTTGATATAGTCAAAACTATATCAAAATTCGTTGAATGGTTTTGAGAAATAGAGACAGACGACATTGTTATACAATATTTTAGTACCTATAGGTAAGGAGGATTGTAAAGTTCGTAGTTACTACCTAGCCTTAAAATTTAAAAAACAAAGGTAGAGACTGATAAAAGTATTTTTTTATTTTTCTAAGTCCAAGCTCAATATATTTTTTCCACCTTTCCGGTAAGTAAAACCTTGATTCCTGTTAAAAAAAATGATTCTTCAAGCGTCCCAAAATAGTCACTCAGGTTTGGGAAAGATGAAAATCTGGTGGATCTAAACCAGCATTTATGAATCAGCAGCACGGATGTGTGGATAATTTAGACTTTAGACAAATAGTTGAAGAGATACCTACATAGGTTACATTATATTTTTATACATTTAATATGTTTGGCACAGTGTAATTGTGGTCGGTAACAACGTGGGCGAAATACATTTTTACGACGTGCAGATGAAACTGTTGTATTGGGTTCACGGTTTCCAAGTGGATTGCGTTAAGGGAATGAGCTTTAACATATCGCCGAGAAGCTATATGATATTGGACCCTAAGTGTAAGTTAAAAAATTAATATACCATATCCAATTAACGTTCCAAGTATCACTACAATAAATTTCTAAATGATATTGACATATTTTCCGACAATTTGAATACTTACAAGAAGAATGTTGGCGAATTACTTTTAAAAAATTAATTTCTATCACATATTTTTTTTTTGGTTTTATATTTCTTTATTTTTTAAATTAATGGATAAATGTTAAATATGTAATGTCATGATTCTTTAAGCCTAATTGTATATAATAATATGATAGATATAATAATGGCTGTATGAAATCTAAATAAAAAAATAAATGAATATTAATATTATAAATGTGAAAGTAACTCTGTCTGTCTGTTACCCTTTCACGCCTTAAAAACTCAACCAATCATCATGGAGTTTTGCACACAATATGTTGTCAGGGTTATAGGAAAGGACATAGGCTACCTTCATTCAGAAAAAAATTACTGTTCGCGAGGAATCATTTGAAAATAATGAAATATGTATGTGGCGGCGCCACCGTCGTCACAGCAATAAAGATGTCGTTATAAATAATAATATTTTTTAAATACATAATTATTATTATTCCATAAAACGTTTAATAAAGATAACTAAAGCTTAACTAATACCTATTTTAGGTAGCTAATATAACTAATGTAGCTTAATTAATTACCTATTTTATTTTTATCTCTGAAGTTTAAATTTTGCAAGTCAATATTTTTCTGAAGTTTATCAGTACCTATACCTACCTATTTTCATGAACGTGTATTAAGTTTTCATAAATCTCTAGGTATATCTATACTAATATTATAAAGAGGAAAGATTTGATTGTTTGTTTGTTTGTATAGAATAGGCTCCGAAACTACAGGACCGATTTGAAAAATTCTTTTACCATTAGAAGCCGACATTATCCGTGATGAACATAGGCTACTTTTTACCGCGGAAAAATGCTTCATTACTACGGAAAATCCAAAATAAAAGTAAATACTAGCGGCTTGGCCCGGGAGATAGCGCCATACATCCAAAATACGGTAGATGGCTAGATGGTGTTTTATACTTTTCTACGCGGACGAAGTCGCGAGCACCAGCTAGTAAAAAATAAAAGGATAAATCCATGTGTCTACATTTCTTAAAACATTTCCTGTAATTAGGTTTAACTTTGAAATTGATAATACTAGGTAACACAAAATGTTTATGTTGGGAGAAAGTGGAGACTGAGACCGACCCTGACACAGGACTCGTAAAACAGAAGTTGATCAAGAGGAAAATACCATCTGATTCCACAGTGGGAAACAAACCATTCGTCGTCAGAGATTTTATTGTCTGTAAGGATTTTTTCTTCTTCTTCTTCTCTTTTAATGTCTTTGCTCCATCAGATCTTCTCCGATGATTTTGCCAGTGTCATTAGTAAAAAAAGCAACTTGTAATAGCCTTTTTTTTAAATAAAAAAGGCAAAATTAAAATTAAAAATCAAAAATAGCAGATCCCGAGACTATAGTCAGTCAAGTCAAGTCCAAATCTATAATTTTTCCTAGTTTCCAAACAGTCAGGTCTATAGTCTACTCAGGGATTTTTTTAAATTATTATTCCGCATGACTTAAAGTGACTTATTACAATATACATATTGTCAATGTCATAAGCTGAATGGGATTTTATGAAATATTTACAGGTAGCAATAATATTGGCGTATATTTTGTGGATTTTGTAACGGAGAAACTGAATTTAGTTATGAATTTTAAAACGGCTACTGCATTGGCACTCAGTGTTCATCCGGAGAAGTGAGCTATTTAGATTTTCAACCGACTTCCAAATAAGTAACGCTTTTTGACAAAAAAAAAACCAACTTCAAACCGTTTTCTCATGGATGAAACGGTTATTTGATTTATTTGAAAACTGGTGTTTCGCGTGTGGTCCCATTTCAAATTGGTCCATCAGTTCTGACAATGGCATCCATGAGAAAACGGTTTGAAGTCGGGTTTTTTTTTTGTTATAAAGAGTTATAATATTAGTATATTAGTAATAAAAATATTACTATACTTACTAGTGAAACGATCGATACTAGTAATAACTCGATCCGGTTTATTTTAAAGTAGTTGGTGCTCGCGACTTCGTCTGCGTTGAAAAGTATAAAACGCCATCTACCGTAGCGGATCGCTAAAAATATCACCAAGCAGTAGCACTACCATGAGTTTATGACGACCGAAATCGCTAGCGAGAGATGAGCGAGAACGTAAAATATTTGTATGAAAAATTGTATAGCGCCTCTAGCGGTCACTCAAAGAACTAAAACCGGTACCATGAGTTACAAATTTGACTGATGCTCTCGAGAAATACCGTAACGTTAGTAGTTAAATCATTCACGTGCACATTGAAAGGTCCGTTATCGACAGAAGTAAACTAACGTAAGATTTCGATAGCAACTCATGGTAGTGCTACAGTTGTCATGTTAGTCGGTTCACCTGATTTGGTTAGATGGTGCTATCAAGTGTATCCCGGGCCAAGCCGCCAGTATTTACTTTTATTTTAGATTTCCCGTAGAAATGAAGCATTTTCCCGCGGTAAAAAGTAGCCTATGTTCATCACAGATAATGTCGGCTTCTAGTGGTAAAAGAATTTTTCAAATCGGTCCAGTGGTTTTGGAGCCTATTCAATACAAACAAACAAACAATCAAATCTTTCCTCTTTATAATATTAGTACCTATAGATTAATTAATTAAAAGGCGCGGGGCACAGCTACACACTTTGTTAAGTACACAATTTGATGAATAGCAATAAAATTATACCTGTTATATACAATATTATAATATATGTATTTTTTAAATTCATTTGCAAGTACTTTCTGATTTCATAATGTTTTACTGTCGTCTAACGTTTATCGTAATTTGTGCAGACCACTAATATCAATAGGTTATTCGGATGGGCGAGTGGAAGTTATAAATTTTGTTAAACACAAATTATTCAAGAGATTAGATCTCAGAGATCGTTATAAAATTGTCATTCCGCCCAAAGACGATTCAATAGAATGCGACTACGTAACCACAATACCGGAACTGTCCGTCACTTGTCTCAAATATTCACCATCAGGTAATTTAACCATAATTATTATTATTTACTTTAATTTCTCGTGAATAATTTATCTAGATAATAAACAATGTTTTATATAACTCTCTGCTCTGTTATAAATCCCAACAATTTCCATTAAAGAAAGGAGCGATAAAGGAGAAATGTTTGTGTATTATACTCGTATACTGCAAAAAAACGCGCAAAGCGTAAAGAATAAATTTAAAAAAATATATCACGAATACTAAAAAAAATAGGAATCGAAGCAATAATCAATTACCTATATGTATTTTGATTTTTTCGTTGGACATTTTACGATATACTTAGTCATAGCGCGATCAATTTTATTGTGTGATATGGTATCATCAATATAAATACTAATAATAAATCTGTAAGTATATACGTATTGGATGTACTTATGTATGTATGTATGTTCCTCCATAACTCTAAAACGAATTGACTGATTTTCATGAAACTTGGTAGATAAACATTTAGACGTAACGGGACACAGGATATACTAGACTACATTTTTCTTTTTCAACGCGGACGAAGTCGCGGGCGCCAGCTAGCGTTCATACTTATATTTTTCCACTAAGTATGTATTACTTGCCTCACACGATTTCAGCCAGTAACATACATTTCAGGTTTACATCTCTCCTGTGGACTGAACTCGGGTCAACTGTTCTTCCTAGACCCAATAACGCTAGACATATTAACAGAGGTTCCCTTGAAAGACACCAGTTACAGTATTACACAAATATCCTACAGCGTTGATTCCTTAACCTTGGCTTTTGCGGTAAAAAAAAACTATTACGTATATTACTGTGCTTGCTTTTTTTTTACACCTAAGGCCACTGTGATCATTTCTGATCGTCTGATGTCCTATAGGTTCTGTTTTATAACTTTCTGATACAGCTAATGCTGTTGAGAACTAAGTTGAGACGTCAAGTCAACACATCTTGTCCATTCCAAAAAAAAATATCTTTTAATTCGAACGCAAAAATAGGTCATTTCATGCAATCAATTTCTTATAAAATAAAGTCGCTGCCATTGTCTGTTTCTCTACTAAAGTTTTCAAAATAACTACTCATTTTTATACCGTTTTCACTAGTGGAAAGAGCGATAAGAAGGTTTGAACTAAAAAAAGGCGTCCGGTCCATTAGAACCAATTCCCAAATTGCCTGATTCCCATTTCGCCTGAAATGCAAATTGCCTTTCCCATTACAACCAAATCTCAAATTGCCTGATTCCCATTTCGCCTGAAATCCTAAATGCCTTAGTACCAAATTGCCTGAAAATATTATTAGATATTATGCATGTTTATTGTTTATCAGAGCCAATTTTGTTATTTGCAAAGTTGCAATTGCAAAAGTTTATTTGCAGTTTACCAATTTTTTTCTTATTTTTTGCGCGGGAAAATCTGCGAACCATATCCCCACCGATCATGTAACCCTTGCGTAACTCTTATTTAATCTGAGCCCTTGCTGACATCTCCACATCAATCATTAAAAATTAAAGCGATTTGTATTTCAGGCAAATTGGGAATCAGTCGTTTTGGGATTTTAGTCGATTTGAAATTCAGTCGATTTAGGATTCAGTCGATTTAAACTTCAGTCTGTTTGGGATTCAGGCGTATTGACATATCAGGCAATTTGGGAATTGGTTGTATTGGACCGGTCACCGGACGCAAAAAAAGGTGTGTACTATCATTTGCACAAAAAAATTGTATCCGTGCAAAGTTGGAAGTAGATCGCTATAGTTTATGAATAAGTATTACCTATACTTTATAAAACTAGTTTTAATCTTTATTTACATAATGATGTGTCCTAAACTATATTTTTTATACAGGTTGAATCTATTGTATATCGTCCTATCATCAGACTAAGTAAAGATTGCACAATAATATTGTGTGAATTAACATAATAAAAATTATGTGAATGTTTTTGATTATAGGATTCCGGAAGAACTGTTTGCGTTTACAAGTACGACTGTGAAAAATTCACGTGGAATTTCGTGGGAAAACACAGAGCGCATTACAAGGACATAACCGCGATATTTTTTACTCCCGTCCAAAACGATTCCGGCGAATATAAATTGTTCTCCCTGGGAATGGATAGAGTAATGGTCGAATACGACATTGGGGCAAGCGAAGAAGAATATCTGGTCATATCCAGTTTGGATAGAATCGATCAAACAGCGGTGCCGTTGGCATGTATCCCATGGAAAATGCCTAACGAGGATAATAAGGATGTCGAATTGTATCGTTCTAACATGCCTCTGATACTTATGGCCAATGACGAGGTAATGTATTTTTATTTACGCTTATACCTACTATAAAGAGGAATGAATGATTGGATTTTTCGTATGTTTATAAACTCAAAAACTAGGTATTTAAATGATTTTACTTATCATTATCAGATTATCTCCATTATCAGATTTATCAGCAGCAAGTAGCAATAGGCTTTGGGTAGGTCCCTATTAAAATTACAATGGTTCTAATCCGAACCATTAGAAATTTCCTTATTAATATTAAGAAGTATAAGATTTTCTAGACTTAGGTAATTAACAAGAACCTAATTTTATATATATTGTCCCAGTTCAAATATAAAATACTGAATTACGATACTGCCATGACTTTGTCAACGGTGCTCGGCCCCCGGTACGAGACGCCAGTATCAAAGATTATACTGACGAAAAAGATGGACAACAAGGAGGCCACTGCACAAGACGAATATTTGCTGTTTGCCACCAAAAATATTATAGGAATACAAAAGTTGCCGTTAGACGGAAATCCATGGAAACACACTGGTTTACTTGGACATCCGGTAAAGGTAAAAAAATCTATTCGTCACTTACATGGTGGTTTTATATAGTTCCTGTTCAGCAGAGGATGACCACTGATGGATATAGACCTCTCCAGTAATGGACAGGTCGGTCTGTTCGGTATAAAATTAAGTCTTGGCTTGGTTCAGCGTTGACCGGCGACACTTTATAGTTCGCCTGTCCATTTCGGGTCATCAGCTCCCATACTATGTGCTCTGCCCATTGCCACTTGTACTAACTAATCCTCCAGATTATGTCTACAGATCACCCTATTCGATTCGATCTCGCAGTGTAACCCCGAGCAAAGCCCTCTCCATAGCTCTTTGAGGTTTCTCACAAAGTTTGTAGTTAAAGGGCATGTTTCAGTGACATATAACAGCACTTGGCAATACAACACCTACATACTGTATACATATTGTACTTAAGTATTAAGTCCCACTTGTAGGAATAGTACACAGAGGACACAGTAGGCCTGGAGCCATTGGGCGGAGTATTAGGTAGAGTTTTAATAATCTATCGCTCCTCAAACTCAGTTGTGTCATTCTCAACTCAAGTATGATATTCCGTCATACATTTTGCATTTGATTTTTATCATTTGACCGATTCGACAATTTTTTTTTTCTTAAAATTTCTTTAAAATCCGAGGAAAGTTCTTATGTGGAGAAAAAAATTAAAACAATTGCCTTGATTTTGTTTTGTTTAAATTACACATTTATCAGTATTAAACATCAATTAAAAATTTATTATTATCCAGTGTAGGTTTAATTTAATTATTACCCGTTACACGTACAGATTCTCGAGATATGTTTTCGTCAAGACAGCGGAACCCTATTTAGTATCGGCGCCAAAGATACCTGCTTCTGCCAGTGGAGTGCTAATTACAGGTAATGTACAAGTACTTACTGAGTTTGTATCAAATACTACTGTTTTTTGTCAATTGTAAAATTTGCAAAGTGGCATCGTAAAATGAGACAAATAGGGGCACGATTGTAAAAAGAAATCCCGATAGAAATTCAGGATACCATTCTTTTTGTAATGTTTTATCAGACTTTTATTTTGTTAGTAGGTAACAACCAAATGAATACATTTAATTATTAATCATAGCATATATTATATTTAATGAATACATCAATTCTTCTTTTTGAAACCAGTGCCGTAGACAAAACGACAATCAGTGGTGGCATTGATTTAGATCCATATTACTGCTTGGTGGAGGACGGTCGTCCCGGATGGCTTTTTCAGGAGATTCGGGACCTCTTTTACTACATACAGATCTTGTGTCAAGGTACATTTACCCCGAAGAAGAGACAAGTCAAAGACTTCATACCGATTGAATCGCTGCCAGACATGATGAGGGCTTTGGGTTACTTTCCATCGGAATACGAGGTATTAAATCTTTAATAACCACAGTTTTTTTTAGTTTTAGCTATGTTTGAATACAATAAGTATTTTTGCGAGATAGATAGGTGCCTACAGGCAGGCAATAAGCACAGCAAACTGTTAGGTACTTATAATGCAACTGATGGACGCCATTTTTGTGGCGTAATCTTTTTGGACATTCAGTTTTACTACGTGAATTACATTAATATGAAAAGGTTCCTGCGAATTATTATTTTCAAACTAAGTATCATCATTTCCAGGTTGAAAATCTTTTAGTGGAAGCGAAATACAAAGTGAATCAAAGCTGCGCGTCCTCCGAGGTAGACTTTGAAGAGGTCGTCAAATTGTATCTGAACCATCGGCCAGCGTTTGGAGACAGCATGGTGAAAATTAAAAACGCATTCCGCAACTTCGCCAAATTAGACAGCAACGAGTACAGCATGAGCCGTGAAGATTTTGTCGACATGCTCGGCTCTTATGGTAGGTTCACTTAGGCTACTCTAAAATCCCTATCTACCTACATAAATTGTTTTGTTATCATTCGCCTTTTATGTGTCTAGACTAGATCAGGGGTTTCTAAACATTCGAGATTACGGCAGTCACCAAATCCCCATTTATTTATGGATACTAATACTATCGAACGAATCATTACAAAAATCTCGCTTCTTCATACACGGAGTTAGATTTTTCTCTAACTCTACATGACAATAATAATTGGGACTCTTCTCATCACATATTTTTTGATATGGCCATTATTTCGAACTAATGGCTACTAAACTATCATTTTTTTTACAGTTTGTACAAAAGTAACTTTTTCACCTACCCACTCTTTATAAATTTAAGGCGAGCGATTCTCGGAGGAGCTAACGTGGTACCTCATATCAATACTCTGTGGACATTCGTTCGAAGAAAGGGCTGTGATGAAACAAGGAGACTATTCTTTTCTTCCAGAGGTGCCTACTTTGTAATTATTTATTATAAAAAATAATAAGGCTTAGGTGACATACATTGATAACGTTAATTTATGTCAATGATTGAATTCATAAAAAAAATATTCAATACTTAAATAAATTCCAAGAAAGATTTGTAAATCCTGTACCTATGACGTCAATGTTTCAATTATATATATTTTTTACTAGCAATCTATTTGTTTGCTAAAGAAAGTGTATTGCCACTATATATATTTTTTAACATAATGAGCCAAGTTTAAAATAAGTAATTGTCATTCATTGTGTTTGTTTGTGACGTGTAAATAGTCATTACATTAAAGTAGCGATAGAATAGTGATTGGTATTGAATTTGAGGGTAGATTTAGTTTTAACATAAAAAATAAATATTAAGATCTACCTGCTGTACAATTTAGTTAATATAAATAACAAATTCAATCAATTGAATTCTCCATTTATGTTACAGGCTGTAACGCTTAACGAGTTGGTCTCTGGACTATTGGGCATTCGAGACACTGAGGCACTACACGAGATGCAATCCACGATCGGCTCTGCTGCCTCGGGGCTCAGTTTCGCCTCAACCAATAGTTACGAATAAAACCACTGTTTCATTTCACATTTACATATTATATATTGTTTATTCATTAATCGCCTACTATGTACAATAACATCTCGCATCACACGGAAATTAATACGAAACAGTTTTAGCCATTTTGACAGATTTTTATTTTCTCCTCTTCAGCCACTTTAAAAACTATTTTTCATAACCGCATACAAAAAGAAGGACTAGTTCACTGTTCACTAACTGGTTATTAATCAAGAATTTGTTTATTGTAATTTTTATAACCATTATATTTTATAAAATACCTATCTATGTATAAATGTTTCCACTTTTTTTAATGTTGTCTAATATAAGGTTTATAATTTTAGAAGGTAAACATTTATAAGTACTATCAATTACTTTTAAAAGACGATTCAAATTCAGAGCAGTTTAATTTGGGTTCCTAAACAAAATCGCTTTCATACAAAAACTAAGTTGATGGTACGAAATAGAAATGGAAAAATAGTTCCCTTTTTTAATTATCAGCAATAAAACAGTGGAGACAAATGCCTTTTCATAGCTGGTTATGAAAATAGTCACGAATGCGCCTTAGGGTCGTGTGATCTACTACATTTTATTATCGGTTTATGTAATGCAGATTGACGTCCAACAAATACCGTTTTAGAATCACCTGCAGACTTATTTTCATCGGTCAGTAACTCGATCAATAAAGCATGTGAATGGACACAATTTAGTAGAATTTTAACTGTTCAAATGGCTCTTCAAAACTGTTGGACCATGGGCCAATGAAAATAAGTCTTAAGGGAAATCTCATTTATATACATTTTTTTTAAAAAAAGCAAGTTTTCAAGAAAATATTAAGAAATGTCAAGTATCGATTATTTTTTTGATAAAATATTTTTTCCTGGGTCGACCACTAATGCTAACATTTTAAACATTTTTATATTATACTTGGCTAACAAAATGTTGACAATACAAACATTAGACCAAATCAAAATCCGTCATTTACGGCAAAAACTCTCTTCTTAACCATACTCAAGTTTCCCTTCTATATGTTTTACAAAAACGTGTACAGCTAAAATGGAAAGCTCGGAAGTCAATAGGCCCAAATGACATCCACAAATACAATTCTATTTTACACAATAAGTAGCTATTATAATAGCAACAATTAATTATTATATGGTAGGTAGAGGAGAATTGATGTGTTTAAAATGTTTCTAGTGATGTGCCGGATCGTTAAAAATAGAGATCCGCGGATACGGATCTTAATTTTCTTACTCTTCTCCCTTGGATATCTGGCACATCACTATTAGTTTTTTGACAAAATATATCAATCGGACTATTTGGCTTCCGAGTTAATAATCTAGAACAAAGGCCTCTGCAAACAATGCACAGTAACTAGCGCATGTAACTAGTCCTATTCATAAAATTTCATAGTTCAATTTCAACCATGGATATTCACTTATTCCTAAAGGTAATAGAAAGGAATAAGGCATGAGCTTTGGCATGTATTAGCATCGAAATAATATATCTCTGTGTCTTAGAGAGCGGTCTAGTATTAAGTAATGCAATTTTTGAAGATTTTTGACCCCCCTGCACGTTACGTAACAACCAATTGACCATTTTTACCAACCAAAAAGTGTTGCCAACTTGGGAGAACAAAATGCAACATTGAACTGAACTGATATGGTGTTTTCGTCGTGTTTTGCTCACATTTGGATCTTTATGTATGTTTTTAAATAATTCGTGCAATACCAGATGCAAGTGCAAGCGATCAACTACATACATACTACGCTTAGTACTTGCTTCAGCTACTGTGCATTGACTGCAACGGCCGCAATTCTATTGCACATTGATGCAAAAATATATAAGAGAAATAACAATATATTACTATATAAACAATAACCCACACATACAGAGTTAGCAAAGTAATTTTCAGACCTATAGTATATAATGCAAACAGTCGCTGCAACAATGAAAAGTGCGAGTATATAGCACAGAGTATGTTCTGCGTTCACTCGCTCATACAAATCTTATCATTTCTTTAATGGTACTAAAAAAATGTACAAACAATAAATACTATCATACTTAAAACAATACTTTCAATTACTTTAATTATAATTTATTGGTAAAATTTCAAGTATTTTATAAAAAAAATCTGCTTTTCACACCTGTCATTGATGTCACGTTGTGTGCATATTTGACTACCTTTCAGTAGCAAATTAAGATTTAATGTTAATAAAAAAAATAACTTCAATTCCACTTGTATTAACCTAAAGTTTAACATTCTTAAAATTCTTTTTTCCTTATTAAATGCATCATCACATAAATGCAATTAAAGAAATCCACAACCTGTAGTTTTTTTTATAAAATTTCAAACAGTTTTATGGCACTCCCCAAACAATTGCTTATTAAAGTCAAATTGAATAATGAACACATACAGGGTATCCCCAGACTAAGTGACCTTAAATATCGTAGATAGATTATCTATCTAGATATTTTGCTGAAAGAAGAATTTGTTATTTTTAATTTCTATTGAATTTCTAAAAATTACGTCATTGTTGGCAATAAACAATATTCTTGAAATTTGAATGAAACATTTTATGTACTATGTTACTTATGAAGAATTCTTATTTTTTGTCCATTCTTTCGATTGGCATCATAAAAATATGGGTGATATTTTTTTCACATTTAAGTCAGTTTGATTCCCAGACAAAGCAAGTAATTTTTAGAAAATCTTTGAATGCAGTAATTACTAACTTTTAAAAATAACATAAATCCTATCTTGGATATTTAAAGTACTTTCCCTTCATGTCGCATATAGTCTTGGGCCGCCCTGTATATGTATAAAATTGCTTCATACAAATATTTGTATACGAAAATAAGTTTTGACTTGCATTATTATTTTTGTTATTAAGGAACATCCAGCTAAAACAAATAGTGCATTTTGTTTTGTTCAAATGATGTCAGATGAAATATTTATAGATTATATTTTTTCATTACGTCCGATTGTCTTACACTATTCCAACTAAAAGAAAATAGTCTGTAAAAGAAGTAGTCTGTTTTGGGAGCCCCAAATAACTTTCACACTTCACTTAGGTACTTAAGCATTCACATTTTACAGCGAATAAAA
Source organism: Synanthedon vespiformis (assembly GCA_918317495.1). Lineage (NCBI taxonomy): Eukaryota > Metazoa > Arthropoda > Insecta > Lepidoptera > Sesiidae > Synanthedon > Synanthedon vespiformis. Next base: position 11,277,132 of record OU906948.1, read on the forward strand.
AAAAGAGACATTTATGGAAGCTTATAATTTTCTAAGTAACGTCTTACCTAATTACTTCAACATAAATTTAACTGACTGAATATCTCTTTCACTAAAGTTACTTCCTTTGGGGTTATATTTATTATGTTACACACTCACTTCAGTCCGTTTTTAACCGTTTCGCCGGAGTAGTTGTACCGCTGCTTTGAGAATTTGAATCCTCCGAGAAGTTCATGTGTGTGGAGAATTCTGTGGGGCCCTGAGAATCACTCACAGTGGAAAAACCTGGAAAAAACAAATTAAAATTGTCTTGTGATTTTTTAAAATTTCAATTTAAAAAAATACAAGCTTTGTATTATTGATATAAGTAAAATTGAATAGACTCCCAGTGATTTCTTCCTTTTTTCAAACATGAAAAAATGGCTTGGGATATGAAGATTTGGAACTGATTTAGAGGTTATCTCCAAAAACTAGGGGCGTATTTTGAGGACCCTACAAAGAGGAGTTCATAAAACTTACCAGACTTATCATATTGTAACTCTATATACAATTTGTTATCTGAAAGAACATTTTCCTCTACTGCCTAGAGTTGCAGTAAGATAAGATCATAGAGCTATAGAAATTTCTAAAGCACTTACTATGGTGTTTCCACAATTTTTCAGATAATACAGACTATTCATTTATTTAAGCTACTTCCGACCCATCTTATTGGAAATTTATGGGGTATAGTATTTACAAGTTTTTGAAAGTAGACACATGGTTGCAAAATGAAGGCTTAAATAAAATGGTTGTTAAATAACAAACACTTACCACAGCAATTATTTCCACAATTTTCAGATAATACTGTGTAGTCATTCATTAAGAAAACCTGGATTTTGTTCCAAATACATATCCACAAGTAATTATACCTAGATAAATTATTCCATAATAAAACGTTTACTTACACGTGTTAGAATCTTCTGCCATTCCGAAATTAGAGTTTGAAGAGTCGTGCATTTTTTTAGGAGTTAAAGTGTTCTCTTTATTTTCGCGTTTGGCAGCATGTTTTTTCTTCTGTTCATTGGTGGATATTGGAACCCATTTGTAAATTTTCATAGTGGTCTCCCCAATAGTCACCCATTTTTTTTCCCTAAAAATATTATGATAGTCACACACGAGGTATGTTTTGAACAACAAATTGAATTAAGGTAGGGAAATATTATATTCTTACCAATGGCGAACTTTTTCAACAGCTTGCATGACTCTCTTGATATCATCTTTTACACGATTTCTTGTTTCGGCTCGAACTGAACGAGACATTTTTAATATTGCAATATATAAGTCTATCGAATCCAGTCAAAATTTGCAAAACTTTATGTGATTAAATTTAATTATTTAGTAATAATAAACAAAACTTTATCGCTGACAACTAAGACTTTCTTGTTCAATCAAAATCCGCCATTAGTTGAAAAAAAAATGAATGACAGCCATTGGTTGGCCAACTAGTTCGAATACCGGAAGTCGTGGTGGGATATTGGAGAGAAAAAAATGTTGCACTTAGGAAAAAATATATTTAGTTATTAACCATAGATTGAGTATAACTTTCTATCTATGAGCCAAAGCGTATAGTAATATATACTACGAGCTTAAAAACATGATTAAAAATAGATTCATTTATTTACATTAAATTAACATTTTATTATAAAAAAAAAAATTAATAAAAGATGCAAATGCAGTTCACTTTAAAAGAGTAACCAAACAATACTAGAATTGTAGATTCGAATAACCAAGCTGCATCTGCTTTCTCTATGGGAATACGGTACGGTAGTAGGAAGTAGGAATCCATAATTATTATATTATTCTATGTTAAATCCCATTTTAATCCATAATTTTATCTATGCTATAAAATAAATAATTTTTATTGGTTAAATATGTATCATCTGTGAATAATCATGGAATAATCATTTGTGGTTGGATAGATATCTGTATTATAATTAATGAGAACCAATGAAAACTAAACAAAATATTTATAAGCCAATCACATTAAAATTAAACAGTAAACGAAAATCAATTGTGACAAAACCAATGTGACAGCAGAACATAAATTATTTTACAATGGTAAACGAAAACATAAAAAAATAAAATTTCAATCAAATCAAATTTCAATTTCATTATTTTATAAATATCTTAGTCAGTTCTATCTATAGTGAAAATAAAAAAAAAAACATCGAAATGTTAAAAATGGTTCAATAATATTAAAAATCAGGTAAGACAGATATCTGTGTATTTTTGTATTCAAACATTATTATTTATAATTTACTCGTTAATTTTAATTATGACAAATTTGGCGGCTGTCAGTTGTTTTACGTCTTGTAATTTTTTCATTAATTTTCGTTTATGAATGTAAAAAGAATATCCACAATTTTTCACGCCGCTCCGCAGGGATGTGCATAGATTGCGATGATGCAACGAGATGATAAGGTGCATTTATAACCTATGCTTCATTTTTTTCTGTTTTGCTTCTTAAATGTTTAAACACTTTTACTTTCGATATTCTAATAATGCTGCAGTAAACACACAGATTTTATACTTTAATAATAATTATAACCTCTTAATGATTATGACCTTAACTGAGTAAGTTAAAACAGCATTTTTAAATTTAACTTCCTATATAACAATTTCTGCATTAACGGAAGTTTTACGTGAAAAAACTATAAGCGTGAGTGTATACACACTGCACACATGGTTTTTGTTAATGATTGTTTGGAATGCGATTAGTTTTTCAGTGTTAATCTCAATCTATTTGAGCATAACACAATTATAGCTTTCACATTGCTTTTAAATGCAAATGTTTCTGTTGCACATTGAATTTTTTGTTGCAGTCGTACCCTGCATGTTGTGTTGAACCGTAGAAGTGATACAGTGAATTTATATTGTTGGATATCCATTCAACATAAGGTACAGCTACAGCTAAAGTCAGTGCATCTTTCCTTCCCGTATGGCTGCATATGTTAACCGATCAATGTCGATGATGGCTGGCGACGGGCCACACAATGTTGCCGCACTCAACAATGGTGCCATTCGTGTCAATATGCCTAATGTGGACTCGCCGCTGCAGATATTTGTGAGGGCCAAGAAGAAGATCAATGATATATTTGTTGAAATCGATGATTACGTTAAAGATGCTGTGGCCTTCATGCATGGTGAGTTACTTATTTTTTTATAAAAGGCTACACATGAAAGAGAAATAAAATCACTTATTCCACTGAGTTTAAAAAAAAATAATGAGATTATTATTGTTTTTTTACCTTTATAAAATCTTACTAATATTATAAATGTTTAAATTGTGAGATGATTGTATGGATGCTTGTTACTCTTTTACACAAAAGTTACTGAACAGGTGTAAAAGTTACTCAACAGTTTGTAGATTAGAATATGATTACAATATGATATATGATACAATTACAATAGAATATGATTACAATACTATACATTGGCTATGATTACATTATGAGGACAATGTTGTAGCAAAAAGCTAGTAATATTTACTATAGTACAATTCTTGTATTTTTTGAAGAGATAGAGAAATGGGCTCTGGCATGCCATATTCACTCATCAAAACACAAAAATCACACATCAAAACAGCATACATGTTGTTATTTCACAGTGATCTTCAGTAAGGACATCCACATAGGGCAGGGCATAGGGGGCCCATAATTATCATAACTGCTCAGAAGAAATCTGGGACCCAGTGTCCACTTGTGGCCCTTATGAGGACCTTCCTACCCCAACAACTGTGTCTTGCCCTCTGCAACTTCCATGGGACCGCCATTTTCATGGCTTAATGGCGGTTTAAACTGAGCTAGGGTTTTGACAATTTATATTTTTGTTACTAAGATACAATGTTACAAATTAGTGTGTCCAATTTCAGCTGTATCCGGCGAGAAAGGTATTGCGTCGGCGCAGGATGTGGCGAACGTGGAGGCTTACGTTAGCAAAGTGCAAGCCATCCGGGAGGTGCTCAAGAGGGACCACATGAAAGTCGCTTTCTTTGGAAGGTAATGGATGTTGCCTTTTTTTGCATACAAAAAAATGATAACTTACAAGGTGAACAGATATCCACCCAAATATTCACGTAAATCAATAAGTACGTATTGATATTCCACAGGACGAGCAATGGCAAGAGCACGGTGATAAACGCTATGCTTCACGACAAGATACTGCCGAGCGGTATCGGCCACACAACCAACTGCTTCCTCCAAGTGGAAGGATCCGACACTGATGAGGCCTTCCTTCGCACCGAGGGCTCCCAGGAGAAGCACAACGTGGAGTCTGTGGCCCAATTGGGTCACGCTCTGTGCGCTTCTCGTCTGAACGAATGCTCGTTGGTGCAAGTGTTTTGGCCGCGTGAGATGTGCGCCCTGTTGCGGGACGACGTGGTGCTAGTGGACAGTCCGGGCGTGGACGTGACGCCCAATCTCGACGACTGGATTGACAAGCACTGTCTCGACGCGGACGTGTTCGTGCTGGTGGCGAACGCCGAGTCGACTCTGATGGTCACCGAGAAGAACTTCTTTCACAAGGTGTCCACGAAGATCTCGCAGCCCAATATATTTATACTCAACAACAGGTGGGATGCGTCTGCCTCCGAGCCGGAGTTTTTGGAGCAGGTCAGTTTGTAATGTAAACAATTTTATTAATTTATATTTATCACACACTAACTGCTGCCCGCGACTTCGCTCGCGTAACTTTGTAAATTATATACTAAAACCTTCCTCGAGAACCACTCTATCCATTGGTGAAAACAGCATGAAAATCGGTGCAGTAGTTTTTGAGTTATCGCGAGTTTATACAATAAACGGTGGCGGAGTCTCTATTATTTGGTGGCGCGTATTATAATCGCGATGATGTGTGCAGGTGCGCACGCAGCACGCGAACCGTTGCGTGGACTTCCTATCGCGCGAGCTGCGCGTGTGCACGCCCAAGGAGGCTGAGGAGAGGATCTTCTTTATCTCGGCGAAGGAGGCGCTGCTGACGCGCATGCGCGAGCGCGAGAAGCCCGTCTCGTCGCCCACGCTCGCCGACGGCCACCAGGTGCGCTACCTCGAGTTCGTCGAGTTCGAGCGCAAGTTCGAGGAGTGCATCAGCCAGTCGGCGCTGCGGACCAAGTTCGCGCAGCACTCGCGCCGCGGCAAGAACATCGCCGGCGACGTGATGCACGCGCTCGAGCACGTGTACGCGCTCGCCAGCGACCAGCGCGCCGCCCGTCAGGAGCAGCAGCGCGTGCTGCACGACCAACTCGCCACAATCGAGGAGCAGCTCACCACCGTCACGCGACAGATGAAGGACAAGATCGGCAGGATGGTGGAGAGCGTCGAGCACAAGGTATCGTGAAAAGTTGGTGAAGTTTAGCGATATTTTTGTGTGAAATCATCTCTAACTACTAAATTAGTATTGTTTGGTTCATCATCATTATTAACATTACACATGTGAATATTTCAAATAGGTATATGAAACAAAAATAAAGGAATAAAATTTAAATTTTTTTTTTTTTTTTATTAGAGATGGGTTTGCTCTTGGCCAACAACCAGCTGAGTAGCAAGGATGAGGCCTATGATGGAGCGAGCTCACCCAGAATATTCCTATTCACTCGAACTTGCTCAAAAGATTGTATTGCTCAATGCTCATAGTGTACCTCACGTTTTTATAAAAGTTTTTTTCCATCCCTTTTCATATAAAGTAACTCAATGTTTATTGTGTAGGTATCGCTCACGCTCAGCCAGGAGATCCGTCGACTTGCGGCCCTAGTGGACGAATACGAAGCTCCGTTCCGAACGGAGCGCTCGGCGCTCGAGCAATACAAGCGAGCGCTCCACCGACACGTCGAGTCCGGACTAGGCTCTAGACTCAAGAAGCGCCTGTCTTCGGACATCGGCCACGAGATGGACACGGCCCAGGAGGAGATGGCCGAGCGCATGTACAACATTCTGCCCATGAACAAGCGAGCGGCCGCAGCCAGCTACATAGTGCCCCACCAGCAGCCGTTCGAAGTGCTGTACCGGCTCAACTGCGACAACCTATGCGCCGACTTCCAGGAAGATCTCTCGTTTCGGTTCTCGTACGGGCTAACGGCGCTCATTCAGCGCTTTCAGAACCGTCAAGCGCCGCGGCCCGTCAAAGCGATAGCGCCGCCTCTCCAAGTGAGCGTGCCGACGGTGGAACCGCGACCGGTGACGGCACAGATCGGGCCGCTGTCGGTCGAGGAGTGGGGGATGGTGTCGCGCGTGGCGATGGGCGCTCTGACGTCACAGGGCACGATGGGCGGGCTGTTGCTGTCTGGTCTGCTGCTCAAGACGGTCGGTTGGCGCGCATTAGCGGCGACCGGCGCGCTTTATGGAGCGCTGTACATGTACGAGAGACTGACGTGGACGGCCAAAGCGCAGGAGAGGGTGTTCAAGCGTCAGTACGTAGCGCACGCCAGTAAGAAGCTTCGGCTCATCGTTGATTTGACCTCGGCAAACTGCAGCCATCAAGTGCAACAGTGAGTATATTGAAGTATAAAATTAATTTATTAAGAATAATTAATTGGTGTCCATTACTTCGTCGAAAAAGAAAATATAATTTATATACATTGCTTGTGAATTTCAGGGAGCTGTCAACAATGTTCGCGCGGCTCTGCCGGCTCGTGGACGAGGCCACCACAGAGATGGACTCGGAGCTGTGCGAAGTGAAGGAAGCCATCAAACTCCTGGAAGACGCTTCCACTTCTGCCAAGAAACTCCGCAACAAGGCGAACTACCTCAGCCACGAGCTAGAACTGTTCGACGACGCCTTCTTAGACCACAATTGAGCGCACGGTAAAAGCACCTTATTACATTTCGTCCCTTTGGGACTACAACGCACACAATGTGACCACGTCTTGTTTCAGTGCGCGAGTGATGGGGTGGGGTGCCTTCATTATCACACGGGATGTGCAACTCATTTGCATCCCTAATATATCTTCTTGATCACACAAACTCTAAAGCAAAGCCACGGAGACAAAGGAAAAAAAGTTAAACAATCTTTCAGGAGTTTATAACATTTTTTTTGGGGACACAAACAAAAATAACAAATATACATCACTAAAACTGTCAAATTCCTATTTGACTAACTTACCTATTCGCCCAGGATAAAAAAAAAATATCTTAAAATAGTGACCAATTGTTGTCAAGACTGCTTTCCTTTACCACTAAACAAATATCTCACCATTTCATGTATCCTACATTTTTATATGCTGGCTAGGGAAAATCATTCGATGTTGTAAAACTCAGTACGGGTTGGTTTGTTTACATTGTTGGCGTTTTTGTTTCCATGGCATTACTTTAGTAAATTGAATTGGTCATTAAAGTAGTAATATGTAATCCTTTTTTTAAATACTCAAGCATTGAAGTTTCTTTGAAGTTCTTTCATTGAAGTACAAGCATTGTATGTATATTTGTCTGTCACAAATTGCACTCACAGTGAAATGCTTCAATTGAAAAGTTTCACTGTAAATTTTGGTAAATTAAAAAAAGAGTGTTTAGTTGAAAATTTAGTTTTGATTTTAAAATAAAAAAAAAAAAAAAAAAAAATTGACTTCGCTTTTCCACCCGTTGCATTCGTTTAAAATATACAAATGACAAAACTTTTCTTTCCAGATTTTCTGTGAGTCTGGATTTACGACGAGGGTTTTAATTTTATCTAGACCTCAAAAATGTACTAATTAATTAAATATAATAGTATAAAAAAGTCACACATGTTTCATCAAATTAATGTCTTATTATGAGTTGAATTGAAACCGACCCCACCAATAAAACTAAAATATCCTTATGTGAGGGTAGTTATTAGTGTACATAATACATAATATATTACCTAATTGTTGTCGAACTTGTTAAAGAATTAAAAGTTAATTAAATGTTAAGGTGATTATTTTTTAAATTTTAAAACTCAGTCTCGTATTTAAAAAATATATTTTGGATCCAAATATTTAATTAAATTTATGATTTTCTCGATTGATTCCGTATCAAAAGTGTACAAAGAACTTCTTAAATATGTTCAAAAATATAAAAAATACAGCTTTAATATTTTGCTGTAATACACGAATGAAATAATAATATATTGTTGAACGGAATTTATAATAATAATAATAAATTTCCATCATGAAATGACATAAATTGGTGTATGGTGTAAGCGACTTGGTTTCATACACATAGTTTGACTTGAATCACTGTACCACGCTTTAAATAATGTGTGCTTCGGTCTGTCTGTCCGTCCGTCGTCTATGCTTGCCTTGCCTATGTCGGACTCGCAAGAGATAAAGTATCTAGAGATGTGTCTTGCGATATTATAGTGAAGTCAAAACTGTGATTTTGTGTGATCGCCACTTTCTATTTGCAACGTTATGTGGAGTAAACGTAATCGAGAAAAGCGATAGAAATTAGAAATGCCTCATTATGCTGCGATTTGATGTATGAATCTAAGTAAAAAACGCAAAATTTTGGTGTAGTAAATGATTAAATGCAATTTTTAGTTTTAAAAAATGCAAATTGAGGTTGTTTTGGAACACAAAACCTAAATAATGCGTTTACTGGTGTTGAAGAAACGGTAACGCCCCCCTTTAACATGGATTTGTATGGAAAGCATTACGATGCTGTCTCTAGGGGTTGTTCCAAACACTTCTACTATTAGTTCTACGATAGAACTCGGGGGGCGGCGGTGATGTGAAAGAAAAATTGTTAATATTATTTAACCTACCGTACATGATAAGTAAAAATATGAACTAATAAATATAGAAAAAGCTCTCTCTATCTCGACCGTTTTCAAGCGACTTCCAAAAAAGGAGGAGGTTCTCAATTCGACTGTATTTTTTTTTAATGTTTGCTATCTGTACCTCAGAACTTTCTTTATTTATTTGAATCTGGTGCTTCCGTGTGGTCCCATTTCAATTTTTGGTCCAGTTTTGTTTGACAATGGCATCAAAAAAAAAAACGACATTTTCGTTAAAAAGAGTTATTAAAATATAGTGAATCGATATCGTGAGATGTGTCCGACAATATAGCTCTCATGTGAGTGGTACAGCGGTTTCGGTCATACAGTGACTTGTAAAAAAAATTGTCGCTAGGTATTTATTTTAAAAATGAATACCAAACGTAGCTCTCATGTGTGATGTAGGTGTTTATATTATCAAAAACCTTTAAGTATTGTGAGCGTGGCTTTAACGATTGTACATTTTTAACGATTTTTAAAGTGCATTTGATTTATTAAATATAATTAAAAAATACGACGATTAATATATGAATTTGACTGCGACTTTTTATTGACCAGTTGCGTAAGTTCGCGTGATTTATGTTATGTTAACACTATTATTATTATTATTATTTATTTACAATAAAAAAAAATATGAAGCCACGTTTGCGAATTGGTCTATCTCGATTTATCGAATAGTTAGAATCGATTGCGAAACTTCTGACGAATCGAGTCGTGATGTGAATTTAAAGTGATTTTTTTTTATGAAATTGTAAATAATACTTTTCAGGGTTGTCGCCTTGTTGTTTTATAATTGAATTATCATATTGAGAAGATTCACTTATTTTATTTTAAAGCGGAAAAGTGACAACCCTTGTACGAGTTTAATTTCTTTTTTTTTATGAATATGGTTCGAGGCTTTTTAAAGAAAGAAAAAAGAAACTAACACCACGGTGCTACGATATTAAAAAAAAATGTAAATAAAAAAACTGTATAAATAATGCAGAGACGTTCATTCATAAAATATATAATAACTCGTTTGTTAGTTATCGTTATTTATTGTTATATTTAATGAGTGGAGAGTAAAAAATGTAGCTGTGAAAATTATGTGTGTAAGAAAAAAGTCGCGGTTACAGAATTTTCAATTCAAGTTTTTTTTAATATAACAGATTTAATTATTAATTTTAATAAATGATAGAAATTAAACATTAAAAAAAAAGTTGAGTAATCAAGCCTTTACCATCCGCAAAAGATTTACACTGAGGACGTCTAAATCGATGCGGAAGTTCCGCATTTGCGGATGCATACAATATATCCGCATCAACCCTGCCTTTATACAAAGTGTGGCTTGTAATAAAAGAAATAAATTTAAACGATGATAAACACTGGACACATTATGTCTGTAGTAGTAGTAGTACATTGCTGGCTCGATTAATTTTGTTAGAAAGTAACAGTAAATTTATTTTTCATTTTAATTGATTGAAACCATTTGGAATTAATTACTGATTCGTTAAAGGGTATATATTTTAATTTATTACACTTATTACAGGCCACACCCTGTATAAGGTTCAAAATTTTCATAATAGCATTCGATTTCTGAATCGTTTTCCGTTTAATTCGTGCGTTTTAGTGGAGTGTTATTTTCTAGTTACCAATTTGTTAATTTATTTTAGACGTACTTTTTTAGAATATCGTACGGCTGTGTTGGCTACGCTAACACATTTTCGACAATTGCAAATTTGATTTTATAAACACATCTCGCCCCGACTTTGCTTAGGTCCAGTTTAATTTTCCACAGTCTTCCCATGGACCGGAAACTGTAGACTTGGCATTTAATATTCTATCTTATCGCATACTCGACTAAGGTCGTAATTAGCAAAGCCAACGTAGCCCCGTTTTACGGATTTATTTCATGTTCTGTAATAGGATTAATTTGAAATTTCAATGAACTGAAAACACAATGAGATTTTAATTTTAAAAACTGTTTCATTTTTCTGGTTTTACCCGCGATAATTTATATTTGTAGTACACTGACTGCACATATACAATCCCCTACACTTGTCCAACATAAGGGCGTGTTCAAATATTGCGTATAATAAATCGCCGATTGATGAGAGTTTTTGAACAGTAGAAGAGTCAGTTACTCGTTATAGAAAATTCAAATTAGCCAATATTACGAAGATCCTAGAAATTTCTAAAGAATCTCAGGATACTATCACTTTCATCATTTCATTCAAGGGCGTGCGCAGACGAGAGACTTTTGTTCGCGGAAGAAAAAAAACCGATGAAAATTTTGTTTACGATGAAATTACACAATATATTTCAAGCGTCATCCTGCGTAGGTACGTCACTCACCCTCAGGATGACAACGAAAACTTCCTAAAACATCTTTTCCAAAATAGACAATTTCCGAAAACGACCATTTCCAAAAATGACAAATTTAAAAAGATGTTGACATTCTGTAATAAAGAGTTTTTGTTTTTGCACGTTGAAATTTTTAAAAGCTATGTTTGAACACACCCTTAACCAATGGTCAAGTCAAGTATATTATAAGTTTAAGACGATATAAAAAGCTCAGAAAAGCCCGAATCAAGCATTTTGAAAATAATTTTAGTAGGTAAAATACTTATTTCTGTCAACCTTTGAACATGTTTGGCGGATATTTTAATTCTAATTTTAAAAAATTGTCACATGAACTCTGTTAGCTCGGACGCTTGTACAAAAGCTGTGCAAGCTGATTTGTATTATATGTGCTTATATTTACGGTATATAACCGCATGCAATGAATTTATTTGTAAAATAATTATATATTAAGGTCACGAGTCGTGGGACTATGCGCGAGACATATATTTCTAACTAAACCTATTTGTTTGATATTTAGATAGATTTTGTTGTTCGTTGTAATTTAGTCGCATAATTAGGAGAATTTTTTATGTAAATAAATAAAGGATCCCTTTATAAATATTGTTTTATTTACATTTAACCCATTCAGTGGCGACTGACGCCAATTAAATATCACATCCAGGATGTGTAAAATTATTTTAAAGTAAAAAAAAAATATGTAATAGTTAAAATTTAAACCAAGTTCACAGTTAACTGTTTTGTTTTTTTAACTATAGACTATTCAGTATTTCTATATTAAAGGTAATTAAAAAAAGAAGTAAGGGCAAATTGTTTTATTTTATTATAAAAAACTTACATAACAATATATGCATGCATTTTGTAATCTCTTTGTAAATAGTAGTTAAAAATTACAGCATATTTAACATCATAACATAATTTATGACAAGTAAAATATGTGTCTTTTTGCACCTTACGCTACTGAGCGGTTTTTAATTTTCTATTATAACAATTAATGAGGCCATTAATAACAACAGTATGAATAATGAAAAAATAATGAGATTTCAAAGTATATTGTGAATGCAAAAACGTGATGTAAAAAAACATCTTTTATACATAGAGTAAATAGCTTTTATATAACATCTCATGATTTGTAAGTAAATATGTAATCAATGTTGAAATTTAATTTATCTTCAATTTTATGAAGTTTTCGCGTTGGATTCTGAAATAAAATAAAGGGTATTATTGTATAATATTACTAGCTGGTGTCCGCGACTTCGTCCGCGTTCTCTATAGCTTATTTATAGCCTTGTCAGTTTTCATCAAATTCATAGAGGCTTAGTACCTTTTGAAACTAAAACACCAACAAGACAGACATTTGAAATGAAATTTTGACACGACTGACAATTGCCCTGGTGCAAGCAAATTTCGACTTTAAGGTAACGAACCTTTTCTTACCCCGACTGTACATCCAAACAAACTCTTTAGCTTTATAAATATATTGGTATAGATATTTATAATAATTAAAATAAAATAAAAAAAATAAAAAATAAAAAAGCCTTTATTTGACCGAGCTACATTTTCAACTTAGATTCTAAATTACTTTTGCGGTGATTAACTTTGGAGGGTTATGGTCGTACTCTTCCACGGTGACCAGCCGGGTTGGAAGATCATATATGTTTTCTCTATGTTGGAGGATGAGGCGTTTAATTTCTATGTTTGTTTGTTCTGAATGTTATTCTTATTTGGTGTGTTTTTGACTACATAATTTAGTAATCCCTGCTTTATTACTCCCACCGACAAGCTGTTGGACCTCTTGATCGATTCACCTATTTGTATTTTGTTCTTAATACTTATTTGTGTATTTTTCTCTGTATTGGTTCCAGTGTCATTTTCGGGTGAAGACGGCAATTTTCGTTTTGTATTTTTTGATATTATCAATTTGTCGTATATAATTTTGGCTAAATTTCCCTTTTCTCTTTCCAATTGTAGTTCTTCTTGTAGTTCTTTTCTCTTCTCCAGTGCGTATTTTGGATACTCTTCTTTAATGTAAAAATTCGTGTCTTTTAACGTTCTTTTTTGTTTCATAAGTTTGATTTTTGTACCTAGATTAGAGAAAGTCACTACTATTGGGCGTAAACTATTTTCTTTCTTCCCTATTCTGTTTATTTCTTGAATGTCACTGTAGTTTATTTTTACAGAGAGATATTGTTCTGCCCAGATAATAAAGTTTCTTTCTAAGCTCGCGTACGACTTTTCATTCTCCTCTATTCCAAAAAATACCAGATTATTTTTTCTTGCTTGTCTTTCTAAAATATGTAGCCTTTTTTCTTGGTTTTCCACTTTTTCTTTCAGTTTTTCATGATTTTTTTCTATTACGAGGAACTTTTCTTCAAACAACCTGCTAATATTATGTGTGACTTGCTCTGTAACATTTTTTCCCGTTTCCCGGATTTCCTGTCTTTGATTGTCCAAATCATTTTTTATAGTTTTAAGTGCGTTCAAAATTTCATCCATAATTTTATTTTTAAAGTTAGTTGTAATGGTACACGAAGCGCCCCCTTGTTGATGTTGGTGTTAATGATGTCCGATGAGTTATGGGTCAATACTTAGTGTTTGACGAAGTAGTTCAGACGCTAGCCGTGAGATGGCGCTTGAGTCAATTTCGTATATGACTTGATTTTTTGATGGAATTTAGGTTATTTAATTGTCGATTTTAAAAGCTTTGTCGGTTTGAATGTCGGAATATACTTATTTGGATTCACTTCACCGTTAGATCATCGCTTCTTGTAGATCAACACTGGATGAGAGAAAAGTGATTTATTTTTTTTGAGATTTGTTGTCACTTATATTTTGATTGTTTTTTATCACTTTTTGCTGGTTTTTCACTTATACTTTACACTTTTAGGATTTCTTATGACTTAATGTATATTTTTTCACTAACTGTGTCCCTTGAGATAACGGAAAATTGTTTATTAAGTAAATTTATACACAGAGCCGATGTCAACAGTGGCAGTGGCGCCTACCCTCCTATAATAATAATAATTACCTAAATAATATTATAAAACAAAGTCCTCCGCCGCGTCTGTCTGTCTGTTCGCGATAAACTCAAAAACTAGTGCACCGATTTTCATGCTGTTTTCACCAATGGATAGAGCGGTTCTCGAGGAAGGTTTTAGTATATAACTAGCAGCGAAACCTGGCGTTGCTCGGGTTAAAATACATCGCATGTTTAATGGTATAAAAAGTATTTAAATATCCATTTTTTAACGTAGATATTATAGATTTCTATCTTAGATATTGAGAGACTTATTCGATCATTAAACATATGGTGTATATTGAGTAATCAAATTAAGTATATTATAGTTGTCGGTTTAAACAAACTTTCTAGATCATTTCTAGAGACTTCTTAGAAAATTTCGAATCGATTTTGATAGTTGCACGCATTTTGGAACTTTCTAAACTAAATCATTCCAGAAATTTGAGTTAGAAAAGGACAGATATATATATTTTTTTCACATTTTTGCCACATAGTAAATTACGAAGCTACTTATCGCTTTTAGGTGGGGCCGTATCCTATAGTCGAGCGCGGCGAGATGAGATTTATCATTTATCTATGAATAAAACATTTTAAAATATCAAGGAAATAAGTTTATTGGCTATAGTATACTCACCAGAGAATCCTTTGGTGCGAATTGAGAACGTGCAAATGAGACCGTTTTCTCGTCCGCGATTAGTCCGTAGTGCGAGCACAACTCGACGACGGCCCCATTCGCCCCCTCCAACACAAGCCAATCGGCCACCACTGGCGACGGTAGCCGCGTCCTGTTGTACGCTACGCTCATCACTTGTAATGCGTTCCTGAAAAAAGTATTTCGAACAGTAGCTACACGTACTTGAGTTTAAGGCTTATCGCCCACTACGCAGCCAGGCTGCGGCAGCCAATTGAACATATGACGGTGTATGGGAGCCCGCGCACTAGGCAGCCACAAACCAGACCGAGTAGTTTACTAGCTAGGCGAACTTGTCGTAGCAGCCAGACGTATGTTCCAAAACTTTTTCATGTCGCTTGAAGGAAGCCGGCCTGCAGCAGCCAAAATATTTGAGCAGCCAAATTGACGGCCAGTTTTCACCCAAACGTCAAGCGACACGAAAAAGTTTTGGAACATATGTCTGGCTGCTACGACAAGTAGACTGCGCAGGAGACTGACAGCAGCCAGAGCCCCATACATTCGCCTAGTCGCTGAACTACTCGGTCTGGCTAAGCGCAGCCAACGGGCTGCCGTGCAATCAGGCGCGTTTTATTGGCTGCCGCAGCCGGAGATTTGTGGCTGCCTAGTGCGCGGGCAATAGGCTTAATATCAAATTGTCAAGAGACAAAGTCAAGTTAGAAACAATAAGAAAACAAACCATATAGATATAAAATTTAGAATAAGACAAATAAAATGGAAATGGTCTGGACATCTAATAAGAAGTAAAACAGAAAAGTGGGCCAAAGAAGTGACGGAATGACAGTATCGTAGATGGGAAGACGATATTAAAAAAAAAAAAAGAAACGACATGGATAAGAAAAGCAAAAGATAGACCGTTATGGAGAATACTTGGAGAGGCCTATGCTGGATTTGATATACTTTATTATATTCTGAATGAAAATTATTTTTTAATGCACATGCAAAATCTTCTACAACTTATACTTACCGCTAAAATAAATAATTAAGAAAATAAATAAAAAGTATTAAGTATAAAACTTACCTTTGAACAATTGGCATGTTAACATTTAAGGCACAAAACGTCAGCGGACAGAGTGACTTTATAAACCTCGAAACACGAACAAAATTACCGTTTACATTGGCTATTGCTATTTTGTACGCTAATTTTACTTTCGTATGGCTGGAAAAAATAATTAGCTTTTGAAAAAAAAAAAAAAAAAACTAAAATCGGTAACTATCAAAAATAGTAAACATTGTATAACTTTTTTCAATCAAAGACTGTTGAGTCTTAATCATTAATCATTAAGATTAAGGGGATTATCTGTATGTCTGTCACGCTTTATCCTAAAAATGATTTTCAAAAAATTCATTTATTTTTATCTGAAATTTATACAATCATTTCCTCCTTACTTTTAAAACGTTAAAGACTATACAAAAAGTACATAAAAATTTCTCACCATTTTATGTGTTTAGGGAGACTTAGATATCTATACAGAGGGTGTACTACATCGTTCAAGTTACACAATAAGTATAGACTCTCCATTAATTCTCTATCGCAAGTTAACTTAACTTGATCATCGATGTCCAAGTTTGATAATTGATTTTCAATGTTCATATGCCACTTGTCCTTCAGCGATATTTCCTCTTGGTCGCAACAACTTAGGAAACATTTTAAGCATTCTAGTAAATATTTCTTATTTAGAAATGGATCGTAATTTTTTTGTGGCAGTTCACATAATCTGGAAATTAAAAGTAAGCATCCTTACCTACTAATATTACAAATGTGTTACGCTTCAACGCAAAAACTACTGAACCGATCACCATGAAATTTTGCATACACATTTTCTAAGACGTCCTTTCTAGGACGTTTCGGGATACCGAAAAGGACATGGGATACTTTTCATCCAGAAAAAAAGTACCATTCCCAAAGGGATTATCTAAAATATAAAAATGTAACTAACGTTTGGCCATGTGTTATAGCAACAAGGCGTCAACCGTTACAATTGCTTTTATATTTTTAATTTATCATAGTGTACGAAGTCGCGGGCACCAGCTAGTAAAAAATGTAATTAACTATTTTGATACTTACACATATCCATAATAAATATAAAACCTTATCATTGGTTCCAACAATTGTTTGCATTCATTGGGCGGCAACCTTTGTATTGTCATGTCCTGTCTCACACTTCTCAAACGATCATTTATAAAATCATAAACAACCGAAACTGGAACATCTTGCCTTTTGGTCACACTAAAACAAGAAATTTCAAGAGTACTTACCAATATTTTTATGTGCTTTTCAATCAAAGATATGAACTAAACAATTATGTTAAAAAACGATTTTATCTTTTGAGGGGGAGCATAACTTTTTAATGAACTTTTAGATATAAAACAGGCAAAACCTTTCGGAGAAAGATTTGGGTACATTTGGATTTAATTTTTCTTTTTTGTCTCTGTTCCTAAATAAATTTATTGTTACCTAATTAAGATTTTTACCATAGTTTCTCATGTAAGTGGCTATAAGCTTTAATGATTTACTCCTAGAAAATACTTAACCCTAGATTTTCGTCAAAATTGTTAGCTGTTTGCAATATTGTCATGGCTCACAAGAATTCCTCATTTATTAGTATTATAAGAAAATGTGTAAATATATATACTTATATAACTAGGATTAGACTTTATTTTAAATAAACAGTTCTTACGTCAATAGAAGATATTGTAACGTATCCTTGAGAACAGGATAAGGACGTAAGAGGTGTGCAACAGCCAAAACCGAATCCGCTGCTGACCTACTGTAGCATTTTATTAATTTTCTTCCGGTCTCTGTAACCTCGAGTACATGTACTATTTTCTCTTTAACTCTCCTGTAAAATTAAGCATTCATAAGACATTAAGTTAAGTAAATAAAATTAATATACAAACTTTTTGTTATCAATTAATATTTGAATCTTACTACTTACATAGCGACTTCAATCTGAGGACACATAGTGTTGCATGTCCCTTTAATGATATCGCTACTTGTATTGTCAATAATATTTGTCGTATAAAATTCTAAATATGACATTATTTAGAAGTTGTAATTCTTAGAAAACAAATAAAATAAACCTATAACATTATCGTAATAAGTTATGGCTTGTATTATTTAAAAAAGCACGTATCATAAAGGGTAGGATCCATACTTGATTTATAATATACACTGTATATAAGTTAAAACTGAAAATAAACTGTTTGTTGATTTGAATATAATGATTTTTTATTATTTTAAATAAAATAAACTGCAGCTAATTATGCAGATTTTGAAATTTGTTTGACGAACTTGACAATGACAATGACATCGTCGATTTGACTGGCCCTCGTAAAATGTTCCTTGAGTCAACGTCAACTGTCTGACACTGACAACAAAACACAGACTACAAAGCTGAAAAATAAATATTATAGGGGAAACGGCGCGCGATCGTGCCACGGCCACGACAATGGAACGGTAGTAATACTAAATCTATGGGCAAGACATTAAGCGAAAAAAAACGATATTTTAGGACTATTTTGTGGCGTGATAACTTTTTGGCTTACTAAAGTATCTTACCAATACAATAAATAAAAAACAAAAACATTATTCTAAGATGAAATATAATAATATAAAAATAAATTCGAAAGTAGGTATAGTATACAGTAGGTACAGTAACCACACGGCGACATTTTAACAATTCATTTCCAATTAAAAAAAAAACAATTTTGCAATGAACAATGCAATCACAACTTTATTATGGCTTCCTTTAGCGCCTTCAATTCTTTGGCGTGTAGCCATTTGATTCCCGTGGCGGAAGCAGGACTAGACGGTCTTGAAATACACCTGGAAAATGTATCAAGTAAATGGTAAATGGAAAAGTAAATGGAAAAGTAAATGTATCAAGTAAATCAAGTAAATGGTACTCAGTAATGTGTAATGAATGTTCAACTCGAAGATGGTGAAACTCGTATGTACCTAAGCTTTCTTAGTGGTGACTTTAAATGGCGGTTAGCCTATAGGTACTTGTGACACTTTACTCAGAGATGGTGAAAGAGGCCCTAACAATTTTTAATTTAAGTAATTTTTCCTTATAACTCACCAGATCCTCTTCGCAAACAAATTCTCAAGCCTCACTTTGCAAAAGAGCCACGGACCCTGATTCTTGTGTTCCTCTTGACAGAAGTACACACAAGCGTTGGGGTACTTGCAAAACTCTTGCAGAATAATGTCGTACGGGAAAGGGTAGATCTGTTCTATGCGACACATCGCGATCTGTTCCTCGAGCTTCTTCTCTTTGCGCAACTCGTCAATTGTGATCGCCACTTTTCCCGAACAGAAGAGTAATTTCTTAACACATTCTGGCTTCTTACTCGCTGGTCCGCTTTCTCTTATAGCTCTGTAATGACAATAAGTAACTCTTTTTAACAAAAAATAAACCGTCTCAATGCTCTTTTCTCATGGATGCCATTGTCAGAACTGGACCAAATTAAAATGGGACCACACGGGAAGCACCGCAGATTTTAAATAAAAAAATAATCATCAAAATCCCACAACTAGCTTATTTAATTTATTATTAATTAATTATATTAATTTTTAATTTTAATTTTTAATTTTTAATTTTTAATTATTATTGTTAATTGTTTGTGGAAATAAATAAAGCTTTATTATTACTAAGTAACTCCTAAAAATAACAAACGATATTTAAGATACTTTTCCTTTGTGTCGCATATTAGTCTTGGGACGCCCCGTATAGTTAAAAATAAGTGTACAATTTTATTATCCAATACCACCGAGTGATACTATATTATATAAAAATACCTTTGGAAGCAAGTTCCCGGCAGGAAATCCTTGAAGGGCGACCTGTAATAGGGATGTTTCAGTCCAACTTTAGGCGTCATCAAAATCAGGGGTTTCCTGAAGGGCATAGCAATCTGCCGCCGAATCATGTGGAAGTAGTTCGCGGGAGTAGTCACGTTGCAAATTATCCAATTGCAATTTCGTAGTTGTTTCACTTAAAAAAAAATACGAGTTTTTAACGCTGAAAACACATCTTATTCGAGAAAAAAAAAACACAAAAGATAAACATTAATAAGTTCAATATAAATTTAAAAAAACAAAATTGAACTCTTAATAAATATACTTTGAACTGGATAATAGAATCTAATATAGGTCGTGCAGCGAATAAAGACTTCTCGGCAAATGTGCGTAGAACTCTATTTTTGAGGGGGCAGAGGAAAGTGAGGGGCGGGTACGCGTCGGTGTGCCGACACGTTATGGGTAGACTCAGTCGCTTTTCCCCTCCCGCACTTCGCGCGTCTCGAGTCTCTTTAGGTACTGTACCACTACCATGAGTTTATAACGAGCGAAATCGCTAGCGAGAGATGAGCGAGAGCGTAAAATATTTATATGAAAAATTGTACAGCGCCTCTAGCGGTCACTCAAAGAACTAAAACCAGTAACATGAGTGGCATAAGTGAAAAACCTATCGAATGTAGTCGCTAGCGACCATATGCGACTAACGTTTAACTTGACATTTCTATACAAAATCGGTACCATGAGTTACAAATTTGACTGATGCTCTCGAGAAATACCGTAACGTTAGTAGTTAAATCATTCACTAGCAAATTGAAGGGTGAAAGGTTCGTTATCGACAAGAGTAAACTAACGTAAGATTTCGATAGCAACTCATGGTAGTGCTACTGTTGCGTACAGATTGTTTTATCGTATTAGTAAATACGTCATGGTGAATAAATGCTTAAAAAAAACGTTCTTCTTCGACATCGCACGATGATTTTATGGAAGGAATATCAAAACTGCCTGTAATGTTAAGTTAGTGAGGTGAAAAATTA
Organism: Synanthedon vespiformis; assembly: GCA_918317495.1. NCBI lineage: Eukaryota > Metazoa > Arthropoda > Insecta > Lepidoptera > Sesiidae > Synanthedon > Synanthedon vespiformis. The sequence goes on from OU906948.1 coordinate 11,297,759, forward strand.
CGAAATAAGAAAAAAGAATGTCATTTTCCTTAGCAATTTTGTGCGCAATTGTACACAAGCGCCGATTCCCCCACTAGTGTCGCCTTCAAACCTTAATATAATAATTCACCTATAATTAATACTAAGCCTATGCTTACGGGCAAAGTCCCTGTCGTCTAGATTGGGAATGTGGTCTTCATCGTCATCTGCTTGCTGTAGATAGCGTTCAACTCGACCTGATGAGTGCTCGGGACCCTGGACAGATGTTTATATCAATAACTAGCTGTTGCACGCGACTTCGTCCGCGTAACTTTATAAAATATAATACATTCGTGTCTGTGAAACCATGGAAATACACATACAAAATTTCAACCCAATCGGTCAAGCCGTTTAGTAGTTGACATACCGACAGCAGCGCCACCTACCGGATCCAATTGTATTTTTGAATCATCCAGGAAATCATCGAAATATCCATATAAAATTTCAACCCAATCGGTTCAGCCGTTTAGGAGTTATGTGAAAAAGAAGTTAAGTACGGAAGGATAATTCTTATTACCCGTTGTTCTATTACCCGTTTTCCCGTAGGAATGAAGCATTTTCCCGCGGTAAAAAGTATCCTGTGTTCATCAGGGATAATGTCGGCTTGTAATAGTAAAATAATTTTTCAAATCGGTCCAGTAGTTTCGGAGCCTATTCTATACAAACAAACAAACAAACAATCAAATCTTTCCTCTTTATAATAATAATAATAATAAATCATTTATTCGACGTAAGTTTTTACAAAACATTTATCTTCGTCAACATTCTTTACAAGCTACCACCGGTTCGGAAAGCTGTTTCTAGGGGGAAGAACTCGGCAAGAAACCCCCTAGTTGCTCTTTTATAAATAAATTACAAAGTAATACGTAACAATACATAGCAATCTACATAACACAATAATCAACTATATTTGACTCCAAGGACAGTCATCATTTATGTAATCTAATATCCTATAATAACCCTTTTTGATATATAGTATAGTATGGTATAGTATAGATAATTATCTTTAAACGAGAAATTCTTGTATGCCACAACGATCTCGCAAATGGCTCTAACGATTTTTACGTAAGTAACGATTAACGATTAATTCAAGTAAGTATTTTTGAATTTTGTTTCTATAATGTTTCATAGATTTTCTTTCTTACATGTAAAACACTTTAAACCTTTCATTGATCACCCAACTAATATTAATAATTACTAAATTATTAAAATAAAGGAGTTATTACCATACAAGATTTGAATGCGTATTTAATTAGTACTTTGCAATGCTTAAAAAAATGTTAGATAAGTTTGCCTTTACATTTCACACACTCTCTACCTACAGTGTTTGAAATGTAAAGGCGATTATAGTTTATAAAAATGATGTAAGTAGGTATTGATTTCTAATTTCTATGCTCAATCAGTGTGGGTATATACTAACAGCGCCATCAATCCCATGAGGCAGTTGCACAACAATACCAGATTGGCAGACCCATTTACTCTCCCCATTGGCAATGAATGTGTCGAACACTGCCTGAGCCGTGTCGGCGAAATCTCCGTACTGCGCCTCCCATATCGTCAGCAATTGCGGACTGGAGTACGAGTAGCCCACTTCGAAGCCTAGGATCCCTAGACATAACAAATGCATTATTTCTGCACGGTCAAAGTAATCCTTTTGAAGATATACAACCTAGATACTGTCACGCTGTATGCATATTGTTATAATTTTGATTTTTTTTTTTAATGAAAAATTGTACTAGTGTCAATTTGAAATATAATATTTTAATCAATTGTATATATTCTAGTTATTTAATTTAATTGTTACAATAGCTTCAATTACCGAATTCAGACAAGGAACTGTTGTGCAAACTATATTTCGCTTGGTCCGGATACAAATAATCCAAGACTCGGTACGTGGCGCCATCTACTCCCTGATGATGGTACACGTGATGCCTGACAACAACGAACACTTTTATTTTAACGAACGCGACTTAATTAATTCTTTTAATTCTTATTCTTAATTCTTTTAAGAGTGATGGAGGAACATAGATACATACATACAGAAAAAAATTCTAAAAATCGTCAATTTAGTTTCAGTATCAGGTATAGAGCATATATACACGATATTTCTGAAAACAAAGTAAATTACTCCATGACCACTACAGATTTATTATTAGTATTTATATTGATTGATTAGAGGTGTGTTTGCTCTTGGCCAGCGTTATTTAGCCGTATAGCGAAGATGAGACCTATGATGGAGCGCTCTCGCCCAGAAGCAGTTCTATATTATTGGCGACAGGTATGGATGTAGGTACTTCGGCAAGTTGAAGTAAAGTCAAAAAGTCTGAAGAAACTCACGAACAAAAGCCTATAACAGCACCATTATATTACACTAGCCGTTGTAAGCGACTTGGACCGCAGAAAAATAGCTTATAAAATACCCGCTTCTGGCTTCTCCTGCGTCCGATCGCTATCAAACTTGACAGGATTACTCGCTGGACTAATCTGAAGATTGTATAGTGGTTTTGGAGTCCATAGGGAACATAGTTACACACACACAACACACATCGCCTTTTTTACATTAAGAAGAAGATAGCCTATGTTGCTAGTTGTATTTGAATTGGTTTTTTTACATTACCTGTGCGCCATAGTTCCTCGTTCCACGTCTTCGCCCGTAAAACGAACATGTATCTTGTCTCGGAGCAACGAACCTAACGCAAACGCCTCACCCATCGCCCAGTCAGCAATGCCTTCTTTTACCTTTTATATATAAAAAAATAACTATAATATACTTAATTCCCTATTCTTTAGGGCATTTTTTATGTTAAGCTATTTAACATTTTTTTATTTTTTTTTGTTTTATTTATTTTTGTTTATGTTAAGCTGGCTGTTTTTATGTTGTTTATGACAAACAAGCTGACGGTTCACTTGATGGTAGTAAGTAGGTGGCTATATAAACGATATAAGAATAAAATCCCACCATAATCCATACGTTAATCTTAAAAAGTGAACTTTCGTTAAGTTCTAACTAAGTATAAGTTCTATTTTTTTCTTTATGTTAAGGTCGACAGACAAGCTAAGGTCCACTTGATGGTAGGTGGCTACCGTCGCCTAAAACACAAGCAACGCCATAAGTGCTTCAAGTGCGCTGTTGACCATAGAAGGATTAAGGATAAGGGATAAGGGAGGGATGCGGTAATGGGGTAATGTTCGGTGGTTTCGGTGTAATTTGTTTTGACTCTTAAGATATTGCTTTGAGAACGGTTGCTTTGCTTGAGTTCGGTTACAACGGTGTTACCTATAAGTAGTTAAACATGTTACCATTTTCTCTCTGTTAGCCAATATTCTGTTGACGCCCTTGTGAACTTCGAAGGCCCACTTCTCTGGCGGTGTAAAGAAATGTTTCGAAATCGTTGCCATCGTTTGCTCCGATATACCAGTTTCTTCAATCTAAATACAAATTATTACCATGGATGACCATGACCAATAAGAACACCAGTAAGGCAGGCAAGCTTATTATTTAAATGCGTCTACTGAGCGACGGGCCAAAAATGCGATAAATTTGTGCAATATCACACTAAATGGTTAATTTTTACGAAATTACATTACATTACATTACCTTACATTAAGCATATTACGAAAACCCTCTACCTTATTGGGATCTCTAGCCTCAAAGAAACCAGTCCATGGTGTGTCGATCCAATCCATGATGCTTAGTTTGGTGACCTTCTTAGCGAGCTCGAAATGCTGGTTAAGTGTGTCCGTGTATTCCTTTTCCCAGCGTTTTATATCAGCATCATTCACTACCCCTTCAGATTTCAATTTTTGTGCGTATATTTGATCCACTGTGAATTATATTCATAATATAATAAGAATATTATATTACTACCGATACACGGGAATTCAAAATAAGCTTACAACTTCAATTTTATAAAATTAAAAATTTCAATTTGCGAGGATATTTTAAAAGTATTTTAAGTGGGTAAGTACATAATGTTCTAAAGTTATTTCATTAAGTAAATTACCTATATAAAAAAATTACCTATATAAACTACAATTGGCGTTACGCTGCATAATGTTAATAGTGCTGCAGTTTTTTGTAATCAATATATATGTACTACTATTATAGTAAAATATGTGAAATTCCGGCTTTAAACCGGCTTTAGATCTCCGTACATATATAAGTGTAAGTGTATAATAAACCTGATTTCAAAGTTTTGATCTTCTTGTACATGAAGGGCTGCGTAAACATAGGCTCGTCTTCTTCACTGTGGCCAAATCTACGGTAACACACGAGATCCAGTACAACGTCCTTCTTGAATTTGCAACGGTATTCGATAGCTACGCGAGCCACGTGAGCCACCGCTTCAGCGTCGTCTGCATTCACGTGTAAAACTGGTGCGTCTACGCACTTTGCCACGTCTGGAATAAATTTCGTTTCGAATTTAACTTTTGTGGTGACAATTTAAATGCGAGGTTAATAGATCGGATTGGATGGAGTCTTCATAAGTCTTGAGCTAAATGAAATGTGAACCACGTATTATGTTATAATATGTCGGGTCATCAGACTCAGGAATCGCCGAAAACACGAAATACCTAAATGTGGATTCTTGTAGTTTTATTTTCTAATAATGAAACAACGTTAAAATTTAAATGTGAAATTATGCAGAAGCAAAGCAAATGGATTTAAGGGGAGACGCGGTGTGTTCCTCGTGGAAATACATAGCTCGAAATATCTTCACTTCGAACGCTCTACCCAGAGCGATTTTCCTATTATCAATGAATATTAGGAATCAATGAATGAATCAATGAATTCTTCCATTAGCAACCTTCCATCACCGTTGCTAGTTCCTTTTCCCAAGGGAGTCGTTAGATGGTACAACTTCAAGATTATGAATAATCTAACTAAAGGTTTAAAAAATTGGTCATAAACAACAAATTCATCTGTACAAGATGTGGTTAGTTCACCTGAACAGTATGGCGAACTTCTTGCGAACCTTGGATCCGTGGTGTAACCGATTTGATTGTTGCTCACAATGTGTATGGAGCCGTGTGTCGTAAAAGCTGGAAGATTGCTCAAATGCACCGTCTCATAGACCACACCTTGGCCAGCAAACGCTGCATCGCCATGCATTATTATCGCCATTACCTGTTAAATACGAGTCGAAGACGAAAAAGTCATCAAGGTATGGCTTCAAAGACTATTTTATTTATCTTTACACTAGTCCTTGTCCGCGACTTCGTCCGCGCCCCTTTTTCTTAGAATTTTTTATACTTATATTTTAGATCATCCCTCGGGAACAGTACTTTTTGTCTGGCTAAAAGGTATCCCATGTCCTTTTCGGTATCCCGCACAACGTGTATGCAAAATTTCATGATGTTCGGTTGAGTTGTTAAGGCTTAAAAGTGTAATAAATAAACAAACTCACAATGCCATCTATAATATGAAGAATTTAGATAAAAAAAACCTTATCTCCGTTGCAATCTCCTTTGAAAAACTGTTCAGCTTTCGCCTTTCCAGCTACCACCGGAGATACCACCTCCAAGTGGGAAGGGTTACAGCTCATCGATACTTTGATGTATTTATTCGTTCTCCGAATGAATCTATGAATGTAAGTTCCGAGATGGTACTTTATGTCGCCTGAACCCTGTATAGACGATTATGATTTTATGACAACAGACCTTTTAGGTGGAAATCAAAATTAGCTAAAACAGTATAGGTACAGAAAGCATAGAAGACAAATTGTTAGTTTGTGTTGACTATATTATGGGTCTGGATCAGAGCTTACCTACTGCAATTCACACGATAATTGTTATTAAAAGAGGTAAGACAAGGGTAAGATATTATATTTAAAAAAAAAATACCGGCTCTTTTGGCTCCATGGGTTTAAACTGCGCGAAGATATCGACCAGCTGTTTTCGGCACACGTTCACAAGCATATTTAGACGACCTAGGACGACATTCGGTAATTGAACACCTCAGTTATACTTCACAATTTATATCTTTTTTGCTTTTAGCCATAGATGAATTTATCTAAGTACCTCTATGTTGCATTGCCATTACTATTGACTCTATTCCGAGTCTGGTGCTTGTGTCGACAATCTCCTCCAACATTACAATCATACTTTCACCACCTTCGGAACCGAACCGCTTCTCTGCCGGCCACTTGGTCGCAAAATACTTCTCCAAACTGAAATTGTTATTACATATTTTTTCTATACTAATATTATAAAGAGGAAAGATTTGATTGTTTGTTTGTTTGTTTGTATAGAATAGGCTCCGAAACTACTGGACCGATTGAAAAAATCCTTTTACCATTAGAAGCCGACATTATCCGTGATGAACATAGGCTACATTTTACCGCGGGAAAATGCTTCATTCCTACGGGAAAACGGGTAATAGGACAACGGGTAGTAAGAATTATCCTTCCGTAGGTACTTATCTTTCTCACATAACTTCTAAACGGCTGAACCGTTGGGCCATTATTGGGTTGAAATTTTGTATTTTATAAAGTTACGCGGACGAAGTCGCGTGCAACAGTTAGTATTTTAATAATTACAATAATTGATGCTTCAATATTTAACAATATTACCAGACTATACTTATAATATTTCCTATATAGATACTGTTTACAAACAAATGGGTAGCGACTATAGGTATAGCGACTCACACTTGTCTTGTGTAAAGAAGCATCCACAGAGATGCGGTATTCGTAGATATTCGTGAATGAGTCCTTGTCATTGGTCGAGCAACGATTGCCACTTTGGCAATGTTTAATAAATAGATAGATTTTTTTAAAGTGGACATACAACACGGCTTTCGTCAATCTTCTCATGATGAGTCTCTTTTCTTCAGCAGACTTGTCCAAGGCGCCGGGTTTCTCCATTCGCTCCCTTATGAATTGAAGTGCGTCCAGATTGTACACATGCATGTATTCGACTCCTATGGAACCGCAATATGTCGCCTCCAGTCGGTGTATTATCTCTCTGACAAAACATTTAAAATATTATTTTTTACTAGCCGGTGCCCACGACTTCGTCCGCGTTGAAAAAGAAAAATGTAGCCTACCCTGTGACCTGTACGTCTAAATGTTTATATACCGAGTTTCGTGAAAATCAGTTAATTCGTTTAAGAGTTATGGAGGAACATACATACATACAGAAAAAAATTCTAAAAATCTTCAATTTAATTTCAGTGTCATGTATAGAGCCTATAAACACGATAACTCTGAAAACAAACTAACTTACTCCATGAACAATGCTTACAAATTTATTATTTGTATGGATTTTATGCTCCTACTTACTTACTATAAAAACAAATAGCCACTTTCTTTTTACTAGACATTTTTATGGGTATAAAATTAATGTCAACTGTTCAGTTACCGTAAAAATATTATAAAGGCCACTAGCCACCGATTTTCTAATACTTTCTATTGAGCTCAAACATGCTATAGTATGCTTGCTAAAAGTTGGCAAGGAATTAGGTACATATCCCGCAGAGGTTTCTTATATACTAGCTAGTACTCGTGCGTGACTTCGCCCCCTTTGAAAAATAATAAATATGATATGATGATAATTATATCATATCCAAATACGATATGTAGATGTCGCGGACCTGATGCTGCAGCATTTATCATGTTTGGGTAATTATTATTATTTTTAAAAGTGGGCGAAGTCACGAGCACCAGCTAGTATATAGGAAACAACCTCGTTAACACTTTTCCAGTGTGAAAACTGTTTTCGTTTAACGCTAATCCAGTGAAAACCGCATTAAAACCCGTTGCATAGTTTAAAAGATAAGCGTACATTCGGAGGGACAGACAGACAGACAGACACGCCGGAGGACTTTGTTTTATACTATTATATGTAATGTAAGGATGGAGATGTAAAATAAACAACGTATATAGTAAAAAATATTAAGTTATATCAATCAATATCAATAAATCTCCATGTGAAAAATAAAATAGCAAATTCTTGTATGAAGCATATAATATATAAATAACAGGTTAAAAAATTACGTCAATAAATGATTTTTCGCACAATTTTCAACAATGATATGATTTCATAATTTTTCCATTACCGAACGAAATTACCTTTTTTATATACTTAAATAAAATATGATTCGCTTAGTGATTCCAATTGCAATTCCAATTCTAATTTCTAATACCAATTTGTATTGAAAGGAAATAGTTGCATCCGTTTTTTTTTTGCATTTTTTTTTTGTTTCAAGTAATTTTTATTTTTTATTTTTGTTCCCTCATTTATCTGTAGGATTAATGTACATTATTTGATGTAACTTGGAACTTTCATTGGTGCAGGGAGTGTTAGGTACTTGTTGACTTAGCTATTTGGGGCAGAAACAAATTTAAGATATCAAAGATCATAAAAATCAGTCCAGCCGTTCTCGAGTTACTTATACTTAAATGTAGTGTAACTAATAAATAGATAGGATAATATAGATTTCGATATAAATTAAAACCTGAGCGACAGTTCTGTTTCCGTGCCTCCAATGAAGGTCCTATCAGGCAGCTCAAAAACCATATCCATGTGTTTTTCACCTATAACATAAATTTATCACTTACTAGTCATATACTAGTCCACGACTTCGTCCGCGTTGAAAAATATAAAAAATATATTTTATATAAATAAAAAGCAACAATAAAACCTAACATTTTCATAGCTATTTATACGTTTGCAAGGCGTGGGTTATTATTTTTAGATAATCTCTTGGAAATTTTACTTTGCCTATATTATGCTTCGGTTGAGTAGTTAAGGCGTGAAAAGACAACAGAAAGAGAGAGTATGAATTCCCCATGTTGTGATACTATTACGAATATATCTATCTGTCATCTATACTTCTATACTAATATTATAAAGAGGAAAGATTTGATGGTTTGTTTGTTTGTATTGAATAGGTTTCGAAACTACTGGACCGATTTGAAAAATTCTTTTACCATTAGAAGCCAACATTATCCGTGATGAACATACATGATAACGTACTACTTTTTACCGCGGTAAAATGCTTCATTCCTACGGGAAATCTAAGATAAAAGTAAATACTAGGCGGCTTGGCCCGGGATACACTTGATATATCCATTTAAAATAGAATCAGGTGTATTGACTAACATGACAACTGCTTGGCGTTATCAAGTGTCATAATTTTATACTTTTCAACGCGAAGTCGCGAGCACCAGCTATAGTCATATATATAAAATATGACACTTACATACTGATACCCAAAATTGGCGAAATTAAAAAATAAAATCAATATTAATAAGATTATTAATAAACTCACACAGAGTAGTGCCGAGTTCACGAGAGACAACTGTGCAAGTATATCCTTTCAAGTCCATCGATGCATTTTGCACCATGTACCTGGCGCCCATTGTAAGGCTCAACGGATCCGTTTTAGCTAGGAGATGCCCTCGACACTAAAAATGTAAACGAACGTAGTCAAATACAATACATAAGTAAGGCCCAGCACTCATCATACGTATCATATGAGAACATGACATATCAGTATTTAGTAGCACAATGCGTTTCGCAGTCATTTGGGCAGCCCGTTTGGCGGCAGTAACCATCTCCTTAAAGAATACCAAAATGTCGTGTAAGTAAGACCCAGCCCAGCACTCACCACACGTATCATATCAGAACATGACATATCAGTATTTAGTAGTGGTAGGGCACACTGCGTTTCGAAGTCATTCGGGCAACTCGCCTGGCGGCAGTAACCATCTCCTAAGAGAATACCACCGTGAAATAACAGCATTATGTGCTGTTGTGTTTCGGTGAGTGAGTAAAAGATGCCAGAGCCCATTACTCCTTTCCTCCTTTACCTATCCCTTATCCTTAATCATTCTATGGTCGACAGCGCACTTGAAGCACTTATGGCGTTGCTTGTGTTATAGGCGACTGTAGCCACCTACCATCAAGTGGGCCGTCACCCTGTCTGTTGACCTTAACATTAAAAATATAAAAATGTCTTCATCATCTCAGTCGAGATAAAAAAAATCGCCTCCCCAGTCGTTACGTAACTCCAAAATAGTTCCACCCAAAATGACTGCGAAACGCAGTGTGTGTGTGCCCTTGTCCCTATACTTTCTTATACCAGAGCCAGAACTTGTAAAGTTTATATCCAAAGTTGACCCTGCCGGGAATCGAACTGGGGAACTCTAGAACATTAAGGCAAGCATCCTAACCCCTCGTCCATCGGGCTCGTCTAGTTTTTTTAAATTATTTTTTAAGCTTTTGCCTCTCCCACATGCAACATCGAGCAATGATTCATGTAAAGAGACAAAAGTTTACGTGCTATCATCATAGCTAAGACGTGATTGGGACTGGCTCTCACTCTGCAGAGCAGGGACGGTTGTTGTTCACTGAAGAAGATATTATAGAAAAAACTGTCTACATTATATGGTGAACGCTTGCGTTTTGCCGGTGACCGTCGACATATCCATTATCCAATGATCGTTACCGATTCGTAGACGAATAGAACAAGGTTAACAATTTGGGAGTTACAATTATTTAAAAAAATTACTTCCGGATTTTTTAAAATAACTACTTTAAAAAATCGTTATTATAAACATGCATTGATTGAAGCCTTTAATATAATCTAATATCTAATCTAATCTATAAAATGCTAATGTTAGTACGTGAAGACAGGGTTGTCTCTAAGACCACCAACTCCAATCAATTTCCCGTTGGGGTGTTAAATACACCTTGGTCTCCTGGTGAAAGTAAGGGAGTTTGGTAGCGGTGTGTGGAAGTGGGTGGTTCTTTAGTCTAGAAAGTTCTAGAAATGATCTAGAAAGTTTGTTTAAACCGACAACTAAGTATAATATAATTTGATATACTCCATATACACCGTATGTTTAATGGTCGAATAAGTCTCTCAATATCTAAGACAGAAATCTATAATATCTATACGTTAAAAAATGGATCCTTATATATTTTGTATACCATTAAACATGCGATGTATTTTAACCCGAGCAACGCCGGGTTTCACTGCTAGCAATTATATAAGAAAGCTGGAGTCCCAAATGATGTCTCGTCTAAGAGCCATAATTTTTCGCAGAACCTTCATCTGTTGGGATGAAAAGTGCTGACATGAACTACTTAGCACACTTTGGAGATCTATGAGAGAGTCTTATGTTCAGGGCATCTGTCAACTAATTATTAAGATGATTATATTGATGAATGATTTATTAGTATTAGGTACCTGATAGCTTCTAATAAGATTCTGTACAGCCATTTGTAGTCTGATTCTCTCTTTGATTTCTTCATCACTCTCCTTTCCTCTCTTTTTTTTTGTTTCTGATTAAAAATAATTGTATAGCTTATACAATTTTTCATCTCAAGTTCAACCAAACAGACAACCCTATTTGTGACTATAGGAAACGCCCTATGTCACTATACTTTCCAGATTCAATCAAACTATAGTATGAAAGTTCATAATATATAAAGTTGGTCCTGCCGGGTATCGAACCCGGGAACCCGTTATGGTAAACACTATTCGTTGAATGGTTTCGTCAAACATAATTTACGTTTTGTTTTGGCTAACAAAGTTAGACAACTTGAACAATGTACCTAATAAAAATTATTACAATACAAAGTGTTAATGTGGTACTTACTGACAGTAGTGGGACTGAATTCATTTTGAAAATCCTCAATTTTCAAGGCATTAGAGCCGCTGAGGCTGTCGTAAAAACTATCCCACGACTGAAACGATAAACGTCAGAAATGTTATCACTGTTGAAAATTTTAAAGCAATAATTATCACATGAAGAATCTAAATATTCGTATGACAAATTTTTAAAATGAAAAATAAAGTTAGGTTTTTAACAATATTTGCCCCTAGCGGGATTCGAACCTGCGACCCGCGGGTTACTAACCACAAGACTAAACCAAACGTGTCTCTTACATTATCATTTGAATTTGAAGCGGCTTTGGTTTTATTGAAACAGAAGAAGAGAGTACGATTTCGCCCAAGGAGCGTGTTGTAGAGTCGGATCTTCTGACAATTTTTTAACGTCTAACGGTAATAAGTCTTCATCTTTAAATTGTTTTCTTACATTCATTACAATATACATATTGAAAACTAGCTGGTGCTCGCGCCTTCGTCCGCGTAGAAAAGTATAAAACGCCATCTAACGTATTTTGGATAGATGGCGCTATTTTCCGGGCCAAGCCGCTAGTATTTACTTTTATTTTAGATTTCCCGTAGGAATGAAGTATTTTCCCGCGGTAAAAAGTAGCCTATGTTCATCACGGATAATGTCGGCTTCTACTGGTAAAAGAATTTTTCAAATCGGTCCAGTAGTTTCGGAGCCTATTCTATACAAACAAACAATCAAATCTTTCCTCCTTATACTAATGTATAGAAGTATAGATACATTACCTAGAATATATAATTAGTTACATATACGCAATACTTAATTATTTTTACATTATAAATTTTAAAATTTATAATCTAACAAGACAGATTTGCTGTTTAAACTTTTACCGAATCAATAGCTCCCTTTGATTTGGCCCAATCGAGATATTGGGCTTCCAAGTAATTTGCATTCGATCCACTTAGAAACGACTCCGCTCTAGTTGAAGAGCATTTTGCCGATATCTTTATTAAGTTCTGAAAAAATATTTATAACTCTTATTTTTAACAAAAAAATAAGTAAACCGACTTCAAACCGTCTCATGGTATTTTCTCATGGATTCCATTGTCAGAACTGGACCAAATTGAAATGGGACCACATGGGAAGCATCAGATTTTAATTAAAAAAAATTAATAAAAATCGTTCCCAAGACAAAACTAATTGAGAAAAACTGATTGACTTAATCATCCATAATGACAACCAATTGAATTTTTATTTTGTATTATAGGAGTCAGGTTTTAGATCATTTTTAGACGAATTTCAATGGATGGTAGACACGAGCAACCCCGGAAAGAAAATTCCACAATTATTTGTGGCAGTTTTTTGGAAAAACTCATCTAAAGCAGGGTATGTACTAGGTAGGTACTTATAATAGTATTCTAACGAATGATGATTAAAATCTTACAGTAACTGCATTATTGCGTCTCTCTAGTATTATTTGCGTGAACTTCCATATTTGATGAGTACGACTTCTTGACATTAACATTTCCGAAAAGCTGCAAGGGAATCGAAAATAAATCGTGTTCTTACGCGTCCGGTCCATTACAACCAATTCCCAAATGGCCTGAAATGTGAATTGCCTGAATCCCAAATAGACTGAATTTTAAATCGACTAAATCCTAAATCGATTGAATCCTAAATCGACTGAATCTGAAATGGACTAAATCCCAAAAAGACTGATTCCCAATACGCCTGAATTCCAAATTGCCTTAATTTTTAATAACTAGGGTAAGCCGCACATTTTTTTTTCTTTACAACGCGAAAGTTTGCTCTGATAATCTTCAAATTTTCAGGCAATTTGGTACTAAGGCATTTCGGATTTCAGGCGAAATGAGAATCAGACAATTTGGGATTTGGTCGTAATGGAAAAGGTAATTTGCATTTCAGGCGAAATGGGAATCAGGCAATTTGGGATTTGGTTGTAATGGACCGGACGCACACACAATACCTACACTTACAGATTTATTATTAGATAGTATTGATAATATACTATTTCTTTTAATAAGATCATCTACTTTAGGAATATCTCGTTACTCTTACCTTTATAAAATAGCAATATTCAATATTAAAGTAAACATTAAAAATGATTATTTTTTATGAAATAAATTTAAAGAATAAAATACTAAACCTACAAAACTGTCAATGGATTCTTTGTTTATATGACATTTATGTTACTCAGATGATTAATATGGCCAGAAGTATAAATCTTCTTTATAGGATAGTTTTTCTAGAGGTTTTATATAAGAAAAAAAGTATGATTGATTAAGGGATGATTTATATTAGAACGTGGCGTGGCGTGGCGTGTCCGGGGCGTGCCTCAGACGTGCCCGGACGGGGCACGCGCTTGGCACGTTACATATAATTTGTATTAAGATGTTTATATTACAATGTGCCCCGTCCGTGCCCGGATGACGCACGCCCCGGACACGCCACGCCACGCCACGTTCTAATATAAATCATCCCTAAGTCTATCACACTTTTATTTTACCACATGATAATAACATTCGATCGTTGCCACTTCCGGGAATATTTTTCTAACGGAATTAGTCGTTGCTACTTTATAGTCACAATACAATTATTTCTTTGTATATGTTTAGGAAGTAAACATATTAAAATTTAGTTTTTTTTCCTTTGGAAGTAGGTGTTTGTAAGTACATATAGTGTATGTAAATAAAATTTTGAAAATCGTTCGTTTTCAATTAAGATATTGTAAAAAATGGTCCACTGTACTATCCAACTGTACCAACACCGAGCAGCGTCCGAAACTACTAAACCGATTTGAAAAATTCTTTCAATGTTGGGAAGCTATATTATCAGCGAGTAACATAGGATATATTTTATAAAATTACGCGGGCGAAGCCGCGTGCAACAGCTAGTAGATTATAAAGTAATTTAATGATCTATACTAATATTATAAAGAGGAAAGATTTGATTGTTTGCTTGTTTGTTTGTATAGAATAGGCTCCGAAACTACTGGACCGATTTGAAAAATTCTTTCACCATTAGTTACCGCGGGTAAATGCTTCATTTCTACGGGAAATATAAAATAAAAGTAAAACGGCTTGGCCCGGGAGATAGGCGCCATCTATCCAAAATACGGTAGATGGCGTTTTATACTTTTCTACGCGGACGAAGTCGCGAGCACCAGTAGCACTACCATGAGTTGCTATCGAAATCTTACGTTAGTTTACTTCTGTCGATAACGAACCTTTCAATGTGCACGTGAATGATTTAACTACTAACGTTACGGTATTTCTCAAGAGCATCAGTCAAATTTGTAACTCATGGTACCGGTTTTAGTTCTTTGAGTGACCGCTAGAGGCGCTATACAATTTTTCATACAAATATTTTACGTTCTCGCTCATCCCTCGCTAGCGATTTCGGTCGTCATAAACTCATGGTAGTGCTACAGCTAGTATATATAGAAAGCGCGTGAAGCTACAGATAACAACTGCAACGATTTCCCTAAACAGTTCAATTTATTACAGAAAATTGCTTCCGATTCAAATTTGCTTTTGTGTCCACTGTAACCGCTTTTTAGGAGTTACCTAAGTAAGTATGTGTTTATTATTTGTTTAACATGACTTCTAAATGTCACATGAAATTGTGTTTTGTTTTTGCTGTTTCATTTACTTATATAACAGTAAGTACTTATCGATTTACATCAGTGTTTTTTAAATATAAATTTAAGTATCTACCTTCTACCTAAGTCTTTAAATTTTCTTCCTGGGAAGCAATCCTGAAAATCGATGATAAAAAAATATATCGGGGAATACCTAGTTTGATGTTATAGCCTAAATTTATCACATACAAAATTTAATTAGGTACACCATTCGATAGCTAATTCGAATTCGTTAAATTATATAAGTATATCTACAATTTTTTGGGTCAATTTAAACATTTTCCCAATCATTTTCAACATTTTCCTAAGTAATTTCAACATTTTCCTAGGCAATTGTTCATTTCCGGATAGGTATTTGAGGCAAGGTGAAAACTTGATCAACCCTTCTATATACAATACAGACCTTTCTGGGGAGATAGTGGGGTTAAATGCTGCTGTTGTGGCCAACATTAACATTGTGCTGGGAACGACTACTTATATACTTTATTTTATTATGTAATTATTTATAGGGACTGCAAGTGATACCGGAGAGGATAATTGTAAATCACATTAACGACAAGTACATCGAAGGTGGGAAGGCGTACGTGAGTCGACACGGCAGGAAGAGTGGCTACTACATGAATCTAGAGGGGGCTACTAAGCAAACCTGGAACAACAATGTCTCGGTACGGAGAATTTAGTGATTTAACAATGAAACTTATATTGAAGATAACATTTTAGTGCAAGAAAACAATTCCATCTCTTTTACATACCTAATATGACACTTGTCTCTACCATTGTCTGTCCTGGTAGAGTCGTGTCCACTTTTTTGTACCTACACTTGTCTCTACTATTGTCTGTCCTGGTAGTCATGTCCACTTTTTTGTACCAACATTTGTCTCTACCATTGTCTGTCCTGGTAGAGTTATGTCCACTTTTTAGTACCTACACTTGTCTCTACCATTGTCTGTCCTGGTAGTCATGTCCACTTTTTTGTACCAGCATTTGTCTCTACCATTGTCTGTCCTGGTAGAGTTATGTCCACTTTTTAGTACCTATACTTGTTTCTACCATTGTCTCCCACGGTAGAGACTGTTATAGAATGCTCGATTGTCCACTTTTTAGTATATACTTGTCTTTACCAGTTGGTTGCGACAAGGAAACTCCAAAAAAATATCTTTTTCAGATTATGCCTATGTTTTAATAATGTTCCTCAGTTTGACAACAATTATTTTACACCCTTTTTGAATTATGTGCCATTAAATAGTAAAATCTGCAACATTGTTTGTTATAGTTTAACTTAATATTCAATGAGTATCTTCACAATGAGTATCGACGCACTTTTGTTGAGATGCACTTCAAGTTTTGCGATATGTTGAACAAGGATCCGTACATTGGCGGAATGATCGTGATGCATGGAATCACTTGTCCATTGCCTCCTGTAAGTTTTTTTGCTATATAAATACTACTTCTGCGTTCAAAACAGTGATGGAGCCATATTTTTTCTTATTATATTTCGATTTTATACGTGTTTTGATGGTGTCCGCGAATTTGTTCGCGTTGAAAAAAAAATAAGACCTAAATCTTTGCTGTTATAGATTTTTGTCAGGCGTTGGATTTTTATTTTTAGATGATTCCTCGGGAACAGTAATTTCTGATGGAACAACAACTTTATAAAATTTCATGATTTTCGTTTGAGTAGTTAAGACGTGATAAAATAACAGAAAGAACTTCCGTAGGAAAAAGTTTCTACTCATCCAGATCCAGACCGTGCCCAGCAGCGCCTTATCCAAGTATAACTAAGAACAAAACTTTCTTGTACATATTTCTCTTATTGTCTAAGAAACTATACTCGACGGCAAATAAACCGGGCCACCCGCTGCTTTGGAGCTCTGATTCGGTTTTCTCAGGAAGTATAAAACTTGCAACTATCAAAGTTATACCTACAGAAAGTGCGTTTCATGATAATTAGGTATAACTTTCTGTAGGTATAACTTTTATGGTTGTAGTTTTTGAGAGGATCGAATCAGAGTTCCGAGGTGGCGGGTGGCCCGGTTTATTTGCCGTCGAGTGTAGAAGCCTCATTTTTATTTTGCTTAAGGTACCCCCCATCTGTGTAATATTGTAATATTTTTCAGCGAAACTATCGACTACTAAACCTAACAATTCCTTCGGAAAATTTTAACATGGTTTGGCCATTTGAAAAGGGACGTGTGGACTTGGAAGCAGTCACAACTGAATTAAAGGAAACTATCTATAATATTTCTTTGTTTGCTATATTTAAGAAAGAAAAAATTAAAAAAAGAACTCAAGGATAATGACGCTTTTTGAAAAGTATCCACAAAAATACGTTATATGTATAACGTTTGAATGTTCAAAGAAGAGAAATAAAAATGACAACTAAAAAATTAATAAAGAAAATGTGTTTAAGAACCAAGTCTTTATTTCTTAATCATGAATTAGTTAATACTACTGTGATCAATATTTTCTTTAATAATCACTAGTCTCCCGACACAAACATCTTCATTAAACACGTAGGTTTTAAATTAAACTACCATTTAATATATCTCAGTGATTGATTTTTCAGTTTGTGTTTTTCATTCTGCGTTGTTATTTCTCCTTAAATAAATAAATAAGGAAAATTTTGACTTGGCGTATATGAAGGTGCAGAAACGCATTGTTTAAAAAAAGAAAACGGGCACTTTTTAAAGCAACACCAAAACATTGGTGGATTAAAAAAACTTCGCAATCAATTCGGAAATAATTTTCCGTACTTATATATTTTCTAACGTCAACTTGACTTGGCTCGCGAGCTAAAATACCAGCACGCACAGCATACACCTTTTTTTCTTTCTATTGGATGGGTTTGGTCTTGCTTGACCAGCATGTACCCGTGAAGCAAAGACAAGGCCGACGATGGAGCAAGCACATCCAGAAAATGCCTATTCAATAATCAAATTTACATTCACATGTTATTTCAGATATACCTATTATAGTTTAGCGATAAATGAAAACGCTAGCAAAGCCACGGATAAAAGCTAGAGTTCAATTATAATGATTTTTTATGCGATCAAAATAGATAACTGCTTCCGATTCTAAATTGGTTCAGTGTACATTGTAAACGCTTTTATTGTGAGTATATCTAACAAGTAGGTGCTCAGATTTTTTATTACTTGTTTAATATGGCTTCTAAATGTCACATGAAATTGTGTTTAGTTTTCGTTGTCTCTATTACTTATATAACAGTAAGTACAATGAATTGTTTACTGCTATGGCTGACATAGTGGATGGGTATTATTTTATTATGTAATTATTCATAGGGACTGCAAGTGATACCGGAGAGGATAACTCTAAGTTATGTCAACGATAAGTACGTCGAAGGTGGGAAGGCGTACGTGAGTCGACACGGCAGGAAGAGTGGCTACTACATCAATATAGAGGGGACTATTAAGCAAACTTGGAACAACAATGTCTCGGTACGGAGAATTTCAGAATGATAGCTCTTAACATTTAAAAATTGCCCGAAATAATGTAATTTTTTTTTCCAACAAAAAGTTCCTAGATCTTTCAAATATTTCAATAAAAATTTTACGCACATAGAAAGAACTTTGTATGTCGGGTCAGTTTCTCTGGTAGAATCATGTCTGTTTTTTAGTGCACTTATCTCCCCTGGTAGAGTCATGTCTGTTTTTTAGTGCACTTATCTCCCCTGGTAGAGTCATGTCTGTTTTTTAGTGCACTTATCTCCCCTGGTAGAGTCATGTCTGTTTTTTAGTGCACTTATCTCCCCTGGTAGAGTCATGTCTGTTTTTTAGTGCACTTATCTCCCCTGGTAGAGTCATGTCTGTTTTTTAGTGCACTTATCTCCCCTGGTAGTCATGTCTGTTTTTTAGTGCACTTATCCCCCTGCTAGAGACATGTCCAATTTTTAGTGCATTTATCTCCCCTGCTAGAGGCATGTCCAGTTTTTAGTGCATTTATCTCCCCTGGTAGAGTCATGTCCAATTTTTAGTACACCTTTTCTCTACCAGTCGATTGCAACAAGGAAACTTCAAAAAAATATAATTTTCAGATCCACTTTAACGCTCTATTAAAATTATTTTATTTTACACCTTTTTTGAATTATATGCCACTAATAATATCTGCAACATTGCTTGTTATAGGTACACTTAATATTCCAAGAGTATCTTCACAATGAGTATCGACGCACTTTTGTTGAGATGCACTTCAAGTTTTGCAATATGTTGGACAAGGATCCGTATATTGGCGGAATGTTGGTGATGCATGGAATCACTTGTCCATTGCTCCCTGTAAGTTTTTTTGCTATATAAATACTACTCTTGTGTTCAAAACAGTGATGAAAACACCTCTGAAGGAAGATTGTTCCAAAGTTCGCGCGTCCGTGGGATAAAGTTTCTATAAAGAATAGTATCCCGAGTTTAGCTTATTCTCAGGATCGTCATCTTTGCTTTTTTTCCGAAACCCTAGTAAATTTAAATTTATAATGACGATCATAAGAGTTTCTTGGAAAAACCTAATTGATAAATAAATATTTTGACTTAAACCTCGCTTCGACAGCGTGCAGTACGTTGGTTAAAACGTGGTTTTCTTAGATTTTGAGGAACATATTACACAGTTATCAATAAATAACTAAAAACTTTCATACAGTTACATATTTTTCTTATCCCCTAAGAAACTAGGTAGTCCATTTTTATCTTTGCTTGTTGTATCTGTATAATATTTTTCATTTTCAGCAAAACATTCGTCTAGTAAACCTAACAATCCCTTCGGAAAATTTTGCCCTAGTTTGGCCATTTGAAAAAGGACGAGTGGACGTCGAAGTAGTCCAAACCGAATTAAAGGAGACTTTGTTTAATATTTCTTTGTTTGCTATATTTAAGAAGGAAAAAGTTAAAAAGAAAACTAAAGGGTAATGACGTTTTGTGTAAAAATAAGTTACAGATTTAAAGAAAGTAGTGAGAAATAAAAAATTAAAACTCAAAAATAAAGAAAACGTGTAAGAAACATGTCTTTATTATTTAATTATGAATTAATAGGTAATACTGTGATTTTTGTTATGAAGCAAATTTGAATCATAATTAAACCTGTAAGTGTTAAGTAGATGTAGAAGTAAGTGGCAGGAACATTTCAGAACCTAATAAACTTTTCTGTCAACTGCTACAATTATTATGAAGTTGCAAAGGCACCGAACAAAGAGAACCTTTGGTACAGTCGGCTGCATAAGTTGAATGAATGAAATAAAATATTTTGAAATGTCAAACCTCTTTATTGGAATGATGACCTCAAAAGGCAGTGAATGAATACTTATGACGAATTATATTAAAACCAAGTGATAGATAAAAAATATTTTATTTCAAACTACATTGGAATGTAAGCTTACATACATATATTTGTGTAAAAATATATAATTAAAAATATATTATTTGATATATTCAAGTCGTTTGTGACATTACATAACCAATTCTATAGTACACACGTTTAGAAAACACACAAAAATATTAATCATTGCAGCGATGTTGTGTGAAAGCTCTCTTAAGCGGGCATGTATTATTATGTACAGTCGGCCGCAAAAGTCTATTAACACATTCAAAAGTGCAAAACAAGTGAACACTCAACGCACCATAAGTCGTTGTCACGACTATTAGAACAAAATAAACTTCACATATAAACGATCTTAAAAAGTTTCCGTAAGTAAGTTGAGTGTTCAGTCGTTTTGCACTCTTGAATGTGTTAATCGACTTATGCGGCCGACTGTACCGTCAATGTTGGTAACTTTGCCTGGTCAACAAACTTGAATTATTCCGAAACTATCTAATTCGAACTAAATTGTAAAATATGTGACATAGTTTCGGAATAATATTGTTTTCTCCAAGGTCACCTCAATAGGCAAAGTTACCAACATTGACCGTACTTTTATCAAGTTTTGTCGGTCAATTAAGATGCACGAAACGTCCTATACAAAAAAAAATCTAAGCACACAACATCGCTGTACAGTCGGGATACGAAAACCTTCGTCAATTTTTAAATTAATTCCTTTATCAAGTCGTGTATAAGCTACTAGCTGCTGCCCGCGACTTCGAACGCGTAAATTATATACTAAAACCTTCCTCGAGAACCACTCTATCCATTGGTGAAAAATCGGTGCAGTAGTTTTTGAGTTTATCGCGAACAGACAGACAGACGTGGCGGAGGACTTTGTTTTTTATAATATGTAAGGATTACATTTGTGTTAATATGGAAAGTAGAAATAAATAAGTATAATGTGCTCAAAACAACACACAAGTTTTATTTATAATAATTATACAAAACGGGGCCCTTTAAATAGAAGATCAGGAAGAGAAGAATTGCAAATATTATCTTTAATACCTTTTGAAACTAAAGCGCTGAGCAGACAAATTGACAGACGAATTTGACTTGGAAGGTGACGAACCTTTTTTTACCCCGACTGTACCAATCGACTGTCAACTTAATCAAGCAAACAACGTGTCGAGTAGAGCATCACTTATAAACAAACTTTTAAAGGAACTACATTTATATTTTATTTATTTACACAATTTGAACGATCGGAAGACGAACCACTAGCCTTATTAAAATTATATGACGTCACGAAATATACTGTTTTGTATACATCGCTGCTTAAAAACTAAAGGGCCACAAATCAAAATTACACTTTTTACAGGAGAGCTAAACGAAAATAAAAATTATCTTTTGTCTATTTTTTTCTCATTAGATACATACTTATCAAATATATGCATATTATACATCGTTAGAAGCGTATTTTTAAGTACTTTTATAATAAACGGAATACTAGAAGAGATATAAGCATATAAGTTACTTTTGAATATATAAAAAATGAGTCTTTTTGTGACATACAATATGAAGGATTGTGATTATATTTTTGCAATAAAAACATTTTTGGATTTTTTGTTTTATGGCCCTTTAATTTTTAAGGAGCGATATATCGCTGCTCAAAAACTAAAGGGACAACATAAAACAAACAAAAATGTTGCAAAAAGACTTATGGTTGTTTTTATTCAATATATTTATTTAGTATATTTTTATAATTTTTTTTATATATTCAAAACTAACTTATATGTTACTTTTTTAATATAAAAAAAACGGTGTGCAAAAAAAAAAAAAAACAAGAATTAATTCTTTATAATTATTATTTTTATTACTATTTATTCAGGTATTCAGGTAGTTTATTATAAAATCGCGTACATTTATTTTATGTGTATAATTAAATTATATTTTCACAATATACATATACAAAAGTTAAATCGAAATTAAACTCTCAAATGAACTTTAAACTTAACAGAAAAGCCAACTTAACGACTTTGCTACATTAATTATACCTATATAATATCGGATTTTTTTGACGACTGTACTATGATGACTATCTCATTTGAAACGCATAGTATTCAGTTTATTATAAAAGCACTTAAAACATTTAATGCTACTTAAAAATACGCTTCTAACGATGCATATTAAATGCATATTAAATTATATTTGATATACCTATTATCTAACAAGAAAAAATAGACAAAAAAATAATTTAATTTTTTTTTTTTCAATTAGCTATCCTTGTAAAAAGTGTAATTTTGATTTGTGACCCTTTAGTTTTTAAGCAGCGATTGTCCTTTTATTACTTCTCTTACATTTATAACAAGACAAATACAAATGTTACTAACAAATGCAAATATTTTTAAATTAAAAAAAAGCTTTTTCAAAAAGCATAAATTAACGCGAATAAAAAAAAATTCAACACACTTTAAAAGTGGAAGTAGTATTCGAAGAAAACTGAATGCTGACGTCATCGACGGTAACTGGTTATTTTTTTTCAGGCAACTTTTGTGAATCTGTAAAGAGATGTACATTTTTTTAAATTATACAACGTCATAATAGTTATCGTCGCTTAGGCCTTATTCGTTAACCTGCTAAGTCCGTTTTTGGGCAATTTCACTACGTTATTGTTTCAAAAAATTGCACCCGTGCGAAGCCGGGAGCGTGTAGCTATACCTTATTCATTTAAACGAGCTTGTAGGGAGATAAAGCGTTCGGCTGTGATTGGTTGAGATAACAGACAATGTGAGTGTACACAGTAAATGTACTTTTTAGTCTCTCAGTGTTAGTATACTGCGTTTTTTAATTTTAATTCATATTATTGTTACTTTAAAGTTTGAATTTCGTTTAACGTATGCGTTAACGTTAACGTATATTTTTCATCTTAATTAAGATTATATCAGGAACCAAAACGTCTATTATCTTAATTAAAAAATAACTCACAACTTAACAGCTAGAATAGTTTATACAAAATAAAAAGTGTAGAATTGTGGGTAAGTACGTAGGTGTTACTATAATATTTTATTATAGTTTACAAAGCTAAAAGTAGCGTAGAATGAACATTCACCTATTATTGTATACTCCCACTCATGATTTGCTGTCCTTGTCTTTTGTATGGAATTGAGTGAAAGAGAAAGCGCTATATTAGTTCGTTTCAGTGAACAAGGTTTAGTAATATACTAAAAGTATATAATATATATAACTCACCGAATTAATCTGCCTTCTTAGCCTTAGCCTTGGCCTTCTCCTTGCCTTTAGGCTTCGGTGGATATATAAAGAACAGTGACAGTTGGAAGAAACAAAGCACATATGCCACTGCGTTTTGTAACTGAAAATGGAAACCTTATTATTAGACAAAGCGATACCAAATTAATATATTATGGCAAATAGGCTTTGAAAAAGAAACCAATATTTACGTGTACTAATGTTATAATATAAATTTTGACTATTTGACAAGATTTAAAATATACTCCAAATTGTGGTTATCCAATCAGAAAATTGCGTAAAAAAAAAACCTATGTCACTTTATTTCAAGCTAAATTATGTATATCTTTTGCAACATATATGAAAAAAAAAAATATTTTGGCGCCGAAACGCCCTGTGACTGTTTGCAACTCTGATGACGTCATACGCTAGTAAACATATCAGACGTAGAGTAATAAATAGTGTTTATTCAATTAATATTAGTTCTTTGTGTCGTCATTCGGTTCTGTTTGTTTACTGGCGTGTGATGTCACACGTATCAAAGTGGAAAAGTTGGAAATTTAAAGTTTAACATTGATTTTTATTAATAATAAATATCTTATAAACGCCATCTAGTTGATGGTTGATTTACTAAATAATTACTTTTTTTTTAAATACATACATATTATAAACGCAAAACATCCACGACTCAGGTACAATACAAAGATAAAATGTTAACACATGAGCATTTGCCCCTAGAGGGATTCGAAAAAATAAAATGTCAAATAGGGGCACGTACCACAATGAACTGGTTCCTCAATATAATTCCATACAAGAGCCACATAAACGTGACCACTGTTCCCGATATGATGAAAGGGAACGGCAACCCCTCGGTGCTCTTATTTCTTATTATATCGCCCTGCAAACAAAACGAAGTGATCTTAATTTAAAAAAAAAAAAAAAAAATTATTTAAATTTAGTAGGTAGATTTTTTGTCAAATTTTCGGTGTTGATTACAAGTCAGTTTTCCTACATACAAACGTGGAATGAATATTATTATTATAAGTGCATGGTTTGCATATACCCGATTGTATGGGTGTGCGTTGGACGGACGCTTTTCACTTCTGTCGGCAGTCGTCATGACTGCGTCCGTTTTTTTTTATTTATTATACTTTAAAAGCACCAACACATTGCATATATACCCGATGGTATGGGTGTGCGTTGGACGGACGCTTAGTTTTAAGTTTTCACTTCTGTCGGCAGTCGTCATGGCTGCTTCCGTATTTTTTTGGTTTTTTTTTTATACTTTAAAAGCACCAACACGTTGCATATACCTGATTGTATGTGTGTGCGTTGTTGGACGCTCAGTTTTAAGCTTTCACTTCTGTCGGCAGTCGTCATGACAGCCTCTGTTTTTTTTTTATTATACTTTAAAAGCACCAACACATTGCATATATACCCGATGGTATGTGTGTGCGTTGGACGCTCAGTTTTACGCTTTCACTTCTGTCGGCAGTCGTCATGACTGCTTCCGTATTTTTTTGAGGTTTTTTTTTATACTTTATAAGCACCTACCAAACTGAACAGCGGCGCCGCTATCAAGTAAAACATGAAGGCGGTAATGATGAGGCCGAGTCTATGCTCGACCAGTTTCGGGTCCTCCATTTCAGCGTAGGCCAAGATGGCCGCCGAGAAAGCGCCGCCCGCTCCCACCTGAAGCCACGTCTGCACTTTCTCTTGCGAATAATTGAAATACAACATCATGTACAATATGTTCAGGGCGAGACCGAACAAGTTCACTTGGATCATCTTGTCGTCGCGCAATATGAAGCCGAATTTCAGATTGAGGACACTCCTGTAATTAAAACGCATATAAAACTCTCTTCTACAAAAAAACAAACCGTCTCGTGGTCTTTTCTCATGGATGCCATTGTCAGAACTGGACCAAATCGAAATGGGACCACGCGGGAAGCACGAGCTTTCAAATAAAAAAAGAATCATAAAAATCGTTTCACCCAGTCGAAAGTTATGAGGTAACAAACATACATATAAAAAAATACAGTCGAATTGAACTGAACCATGAGAATTGAGTAATATTTATATATTTACTTAGCAGCTATAGCTTCGGCGTGTAACAATAGATAAAAATAAATGAATGAATTTATATATAGGCAATATAACACTCTACCTTTTGTTGCTATAACACTTTGGCCAGGCGTAAGTTTTTATAGATGGATTACAAGGTTAGACAAATTAAAATTTATAAGTATATATTAACAAAACTAGCGACCAGCTTCCCAGGCTTCGCCCGGGGTGCATTTTTTTACGTAAAAACCTTCCCTGATTATCCCGCTATTCATGAGTGAAAACAGAATTAAAATCGGTTCAGCCGTTCTCGAATTTTGGGCTTAGCAACACATTTAGTGATTTATTTTTATTTATAAAGAAGATTATTAAAAATTATAAAAAAATGTTATTCAAAATTTTAATTTTTTTTTTGCTAAATCTGACTGGTACCTAGTTTTAGAGATTAACGAACCAAACAACAAACAAACAAACTCTTTAACTTTAATTCTTTTTTATGTTTGCACTTGATGGTAGGTGACTGTGTTATTTTTTAATCTTCAGTTTACATAACAACTAAGTAATAATCAATGTTTATTTAAACGTTTTTTTTTTCTAATTTGATAAGACATGTCCGATACACAATTTTGTCTTGCTGCAAATTATTATTTTTTATCTCAAAGCGTTCTCTTCAAAGTTCTCTTCCTCGTAGACAAGGAAATTATTGACGTATAATTAAAATATTATCTAATCACTATATAGTGTGATTGAACAGGTAAGAAAGTGCACAGCCTGAGTGAAGATACCTTAAAGTTATTACAATAAGGTTGAAAACAGTTTGGTAGCATATAATTATTATCATATTACAAACGAGACGCAAAGTAGGAAGCATGAGTAGACGATATTATCAATATTATAGTGTTACGTATACATATGTGTCTTTGTCAACATTCAACACATTTTCCTTAATATTTACTTGAATCATTGAGATGAGAATGGGATAGAACATTTTTTTTTATTACCTACTTGATATATTAATTTATTATTTATACTTAATATATACTTCTATTATTTTATTACCTACTTTAACCCAAAATTTCAATCCTCATATGAATGGCCAGCGGTATAATAATATGTTGAACTCGTGTAGTGAGTCGTCGGCAACTGAATGCAACTTTTGAATTGGATATCTCCACATTTTACGGTGGTTTTTGAATGAATAA
This sequence comes from Synanthedon vespiformis, assembly GCA_918317495.1. Classification (NCBI taxonomy): domain Eukaryota; kingdom Metazoa; phylum Arthropoda; class Insecta; order Lepidoptera; family Sesiidae; genus Synanthedon; species Synanthedon vespiformis. The sequence goes on from OU906948.1 coordinate 11,324,842, forward strand.
GTTGTGTTTTCCATTGTTTCTTAGTATTTTTTAAGAAAAACCGTTAAATAATTTGGACTCACGTAGCGAGTTCTAAACCCCCCCAGTCATTATGCGATTTTAGTGAACTCGCCAGACGATTACTTGGCAATGACTGGGTTAAAATTATTACTTAGACATACTTACATAATGAGACCGCCAATGAAGAGCATAGCGCTTATACCGCGTGTGTTCTTTTGCTTATATATGTCGTAACATATAAACACACCAGAGAACATTTGTCCAATTGTTACTATGGCTGCTACATTCCCCACGAGCTCCTTGTAGGGTTGAAGAATATCCGCTAGATAGTCCATGTTGTGTTGTGCTGCAATAAAAAGAAACTTATTGCAGCATCTTTTGAGTGTTCAGGGGATCTTTACTTCGGAGCTTTTATGAGAAAGAGATGACTATTGTTGTCCAGGAGCACAACACAGCTAGGGTGCATTGCCGATCCTACGATTAAAAGTGGTGATAATTCTATCTCGCCTTAACTACTCAACCAACAACTAATCATTGTGAAAATTTGCATACAATTTGTCAGGGATCCCGAAAAAGACATAGGGTACCTTTCATCCAAAAAAGTAGTACTGTTTCCGAGGGATCATCTAAAATAAAATAAAATAAACCCTGGCTAAAGGGTTAGAGCAACAAGAGGTCAGGTGTTATACGTTATATTGCTTATATATTTTTTAATTTTTTGTAACGAGGATGAAGTCGCGGACACCATCTAGTTTAAAAAAAAGTTGGATGCATCTTTAAATGAGCGATAAATCCATTTATTTTTATCGCTGAATTAAACAAAACGAGGTTGCAATGGACAACCAGAAGTAATCAAACACTTGTCTATTTATAGCGAAAAAAAAAAAAACTTCCGCGATGGGTCCCAAATGGGACCTCTTTGCTCAAACTCTCTTAATGACATCCTTTAGTTTTATTGTAACAAATTGCCAGTTGAATTGAAACAAGGCGCGTCATGCACGCACAGTGCACACCCACTTTAAGTTGTGACGTCTTTTAGCACTAGTAATTGGCTTGCTGGCATTGAGTGGTGACTACGTCATAATGTATGTCTGAAAATAGTGTACAAGTCCTTTGACCCTGTCCAATTTAGTGAATACTATAAATCAATTAATGAATAGGATTGAAAATAGCGACGCTTTGCAAGGTGTACTGTTAGCATGTATGTAAATTAGTTTTCTAAATGTATCCATACATAAAATAAAATTAAAGTTGCTGTGTGTTTTCCGAAAATTCTTATAAATAGCCCAACGTATTATGAAACGGATTAACTTATTATACAACTACTATAGTAATATTATAAAATAAATAAGTATAAATAGTTATAGTTGATGCAGTGTTGAAGTGATTAAAACACTTCATTATTGACTGCAAGGAACTACATAATTATTGTAATTAATTTCAAAGTTAATGAGTATGCAAAAATATTCAATTGTAATATGTACTTCAAGAGTCCACCGCATCTGTCTGTCTACTCGCGATAAACTCAAAAACTACTGCACTGATTTTAATGCTGTTTTTACCAATGGATAAGGTTGTTCTCGAGGAAGGTTTTAGTATATAATTTACAAAGTTACGCGGACGAAGTCGCGGGCATCAGCTAGTTTATCTATAATTCATAGGGATAGTGAAATGTCACTATAATAAATCCCGCTACGCTGTGCTCAGTGACATTCACATCTGCTTTTCTCGGCTGTTTATATAGGAGATTAAATAATAGATATCCCAAGGTTAAAATAATTTAGTAGGTACCTAGTTACTCTTCGGGACTGAGTGGTTAGTGACAGGATAATATTGAGATATATTATGTTAGGATGTGGTCGAATTTTGTTCAAAAAAATTAAACAGTCATATTACATTTACTTATTTGTTATGAAATAATAAATTAGCTGTAGTTAATAATGAATTAAGTTTATTAAAATCCTTTCAATCTTCTGTTTCAATAACTAAAAGTAAAATGATAATCCTTGTATAAATTTAAAACGGAAACAGAAATTAATTTTATTATTGTCCTTGTTGGTGTGATCATAAAATGAGCAATAAGCAAGGCTTAGAAAAACCAATACATCTTTTACATGTCTTTGTATAAGATTCCAAGGGTTTAAAGGGTTAAAGCCTTACCATCAATAATATTATAAAATTATTAACCCCTTATCGCACTTGCGGGTGGTGTCACCTGTCACCTGCTGAACTACCGGAGTGGATTCCCACTACGCAAGTGCAATGAAGCCTTACTCGTAAGTATTATAGTAATAAATAATTTGCATTAAAAGAGAAGAAATGGCATCATTTATACAAAAATAAAATTGTAAAGCCAAAGTAAACAATGTATATACACAAAAACTTAAATAAAGATATAATAATTTAAGTTTTAAAAATATAATTTTGTCAATTACCTAGTAACGAAATTATAAGTAATTAATAAGTTATTATTACTATTACAAATAGAGATCTGATAATGTAATGATAGTAAATTAAACAAAGATATGATAATTTAGATACGATTCAAGTTTTATAAATACAATGTTAATTACCTAGTAACAAAATTATAAGTAAATGACAACGTAAGAATTACGAAAGTAGTGATAACGATAAGGCATAGTAAATCTTTAATATACGACATATTTTTTTGTGTAAGGGGTTAAAAAAAATAAACAATATACCCAGTACATAATAATTTAAATAAAACTTAAACCACCTAGCATTAAGTGTTGAAGTTATTATTATAGCGAAATTAATGAAAGTAAAAAAACTTACATATTATAAGCGAAGGTCACAAGAAAAGTAATCACAATGAGGTTAACTTTAGTACTTAGATTTTTTTGATTGGAGTTTATTTAAAAAAAACATAACATAATTCTATTTCAATATTTGTATAATAATAATGTATATAAATAAAAATATTCCTTTAATTAAACCATAAACACGTCTAACCTCTAAAAAACTTAGCCCTTGACAAATAAAAATAAAAAATAATTGAATTTATATATAAAAACTGTCTGTTGTCATTGGTTATCATTGTCAAGTTGTCACTTTGACAGTTACAGAATAAATTATATCCAACTCACAAAACTAAACCTCCAGTGGCTCTAGTGTGAGTTTTTATAATGCCCGCATTCGCTAGGGAGATCGTAAAATATTTGTACGGAAAATTGACAAGTTTTAATGTCAAATTTAATTTTTTTTTATACTCATTTAATGACTTAGAAGAACACTAAAGAAAATTAAAAAAAACTATAGCGATAAAGTGCAAAAACTCTACGGAACTCTATTGAACAGCAGCAGCTCTTAAATTCCTGCACTTGCTTGCGGGAGCATAAAATTTTTACTCGCTAGCGAGTTCGGGCATAGGCTATATAGTTTGTGAACATAGGCTGAATAAACTCACACTAGAGTCTGTGTCTAATTATCTGTATCATTCGAACCTATATCAATCGATTGTTTTCGACTTTAGTTTGTCTATGATTTCTCTAATTTGACGTTTTGTGATGTGATTTTCTTGAGTTTCCGATTTTACGGGTTTTCAGTGTAGCTTTTCATCCATCTGATTCTATTTTAAGCCGAATGACTGATAAGGGTTCTTTAAATATTCGTGTTAATTATTCACTATTCACATGTTAGGTCAAAAAGCTGGGGCAGTCGAGATGAAAGCTGTTCTATGAATAGTGCGGTGGTTCCTCGCGAAGGGTTGTTGTACATTGGTCAGTAATATGCAATGGAAATTCAAGGGCTTTCAAGGCAGGTGGCTGTGGGTGGTCTTGATAGTAATTCTGTGTCAACTAATTGCCGCTCAGAAAGGTGACCCATACAAAATACTGGGCATCTCGAAGAAAGCGACCCTGACAGAAATACGTAAGGCTTACAAACAATTAGCGAAAGAATGGTACGTACCTGGCTAATTGTTATGATACAAAGAGTATTTTGTTATGAATAAAATTGTAAATTTTATGATATTTATACAGGCACCCAGATAAAACCCATAATCCAAATGCAGAGTCTCGGTTTGTGGAAATAAAACAGGCTTACGAATTATTATCTGATACGGAACGGAGGCACGCATACGACACGTATGGAATTACGAACGAAGATGACCACCTTTACAAACAGAGACATGACTATAGTCAATATGCTCGTTTCAGGTAAATAAAAATAAGTAAAAAATGCCAATTATATGTTATAGTTATATATTTTATTTATTTTCTGAGCTAATACAATGTACATCCCTTTAAAGTTCTATTGAATTGGCATCTGCTGGGTGAGCTGTTCCATCGTTAGCCTCATCATTGCTTCACGGCTAAATGCTTCATGGATAAATGTATATGAATTATCAAAACTGTATTTTTTAGCTTGAATTTCCTACCGCTCCAAAGTCTTTCATAGCTTTCAAATGTACAATATTGTCAAGTGCATCTTTTACTATTGTTACAGCAATGACCCATTTGAGGAGTTTTTTGGCACCCACTTCAGAACTCAAGACCAGGATATAACATTATTTCACAAACTCTCAGTTACTGCAAGGTATTTAATCAACTTTTCTTTTTACTATTCCATCCATTTAAATAAATCTAAAAGGTTTGGAATTTTGACAAATATTTATTTTTAAAAATCATCCACACTTTAATGTGGTTTATTTGTCTTGTCTGTGGGAAAATTATAAAAGTCAAAACAAGGCTTAACCACTAAACTAATTTTGATAAATGATATTTTATTTCACCAAAATGTTTAGTTTTTAAATGTCCGGCCTCTTAATTTTGAAGGAAGCTTCACCCAATGTAGGCATACCACTTTGCAGACACTTTGAAAACAATATAGTCGAGAAGAGTGCGAGCACCCCAGCGCTCATACTCTTCTACACAGACTGGTGCTTTGACTGCGTCCGGTCGGCTGGGGCCTGGCGAAGGCTCGTGGAGGCTCTGCAGCCTCTAGGCGTTACCATGGCGACGGTGCACGCCGGACACGAGTCGAGCCTCGCCAGAAGGGTGGGAGTCCACGGTGTGCCGTGTCTCACATTCATCCTCGATAAACACGTCTACATTTACAAGGAGGGGTTGTCCTCTTTGCCCAAAATATTAGGTGAGTGAGATAAAATACACAATTCACAATGGTGATAACATCTTTGTGTACCTAATTTAGCACTCTCTACTTCGGGTACATCAAATAAAACCACTTTATGTTTTGTCCAAATACTTTTAATGTCAGATTGATAGTACTACAATTCCAACTATATTATGATACTAGCTGGCGCTCGCGACTTCGTTCGCGTTTAATGTGTAATGTTTAAATATCTAAATGTCTATCAAATTTCATGAAAATCAGTTAATTCGTTTAAGAGTTATGGAGGAACATACATACATACAATACAGCTACACTTACAGATTTATTATTAGTATTGATTGATTGTCGGATCATTTAAAGTGAAAATTGAGTCTTATGTTTTGTTGCGCAGAGTTCATGAGATGGAAGTTCCCATACAAGCTGGTGGGCGCCGTGAATGACAACAACGTGGACGGCTTCGTGGGAGACTTTGAAGACAACAAAGTGAAAGCCTTAATTTTCGAGGAGAGGCAGACCATGCGACTCAGATACCTCATCACAGCATTCCACTATAGAGATAGAGTTGCTTTCGGGTAAGTGTTTCAATGCAAGGGACAGACAGGGTACACAATTAATTCATGACTATGTTTTGGAGTCACGCTTTTTGGCAGCCCTTGCTCACTCTTGGTCTTCTGTTCTGCAGTAATAACAGAATAATATATGAAAAATATAGGAAATTGGAAAGGCATACTCTTACAATCGCTTACAATAGTATCCTACAAATATCTGAGTCACAAATTTTTATTTTTTATTTTTACTTATGTGTCTACTAAGTTAATGCCCTTAGTAAAAACATAAGGGCTTTTTTTTTTCTTTTTGCTGTTTTGTGTATAAAAGTATCAAAAGTCACAAATCTTTGAGATCTCTTAGAGAGAGTATTAGGGTATAACTTAAGCAACAGTAAGATGCAATATGATTGTTGCAAATTCTAATATTATAAAGAGTTTGAAATGTGGTTAGAATCTGTACGAAAAGCAGTGTGTGTTACTGCCTCCACTCAAGAGAGCAGCTAGCATTGGATGGATGTGAAAGGGCATAGTGAATGAGTCTTCTAGTGGAAGCTTTAAGACTGAAGACGATGATGATGTATTATTTCAGGTTCGTAGACATGACGTCGCGAGAAACTACGAACGTGACGTCGAGGTACAAGGTGCAACGGAACACGGACACGATGGTTCTGCTGAAGGAGGACAACGTGGAGCCAGCTGCCACCGTCAGCACCACCGAGATTCCTACTCAGACCCTGCACCAGCTGATTGAGGCCAACCAGTTTCTCATTTTGCCACGCCTATCTTCACAGGTAAACTCTATAAACAAAAGCGATGAATTATCTACTAGGATTCACATAAGAATATTGAAATTCAATAGACTTGTGACAACGTAATAATAACAATAATAATAATTCTTCCACAAGGTAATAATAACAATGGATTGATGTGTTCGCAGAGCGTGCTAGAGCGTGTGTGTCCGACGGAGTGGCGCGCGAGCCGGCGGCGGCTGTGCTGCGTGCTTGTGGCGGACGCGGGCGGCGGGGGACGGGCGGCGATGCGACGCGTGGCGCGCTCTACGCCCGCTGAGCGCGCGGCCTTCGCGTACGTGTACGCGCACGCGCAGCCGGCCTTCCTGCACGCGCTGGCGGCGGGCGCTGGCCTCGACGCGGCCTCCGTGGAACGGCGGGTGGTGGTGCTTTGGCGCCGTGACCCCACACGCGTGCACTACGACTGGCTCAACGACACGTGGCCCGACGACCCCGACGACCACCGATCGCAACGAGCGCTCGACCAACTCATCCGTCGACTGCTCAAACCCACCGAGCTCATGCCCTACGAGGCGCAGCTTCAGGTTTGTTCTTGCTCATAAACAGACATAAAGAAATATTTAAAAATGATTAAAAAGACACACGTATTTTATCCCGCATTTTTAAATAAGAAAGTAAAATAACCATACGAAAAACTTTCTGATATGAGGCGGATTAACAATGAAACGGCGTTTCGCAGGAACTGTGGGACGAAGGCGGGCACGGCGCGGTGTGGCGCGCGGCCGCGGCTGCGTGCGAGTGGGCCGAACGAGCCGCGATTGCACTTCGCTCGGCCCGCGCTCTCTCCGCTCTCTCTGTGCTGGCCACGGTAGCCCTCGTGTTGGCCGCGGGCTACTTCATGGCTTATCTCATGTAAGTCTGCCTCACTCATCACAACTCCTGCCATCGCGACTGCGGAAAGAGTGTGCAAGCACTGCGTGACCTTGATAAATAAGGAATGAATTTGTTAATACCTAATATGGACCTAATCTGTTGACAGTCGCGTAGAAGAGGAGTCGGTGCAACGGCAGAAGGAAGAGCGACGCAAGCAGAACGGCGGCCTCAACAGGAACAACAATGACGTCCAGTCCGAGTTGAGGCTGCACGAGCTGAGGGCCGAGAAATACAACGGACTCGTCAGGTATTTATGGGACTTTACAATATAGGACGATAGGTGTGGCGGTCATGTCTTTTATTAACGGTTGCCTATTAAAGATTGCTGAAGCCCGGGTGCCGCACCATAGTGGTGCTGGTGGACATGCAGAGCCGCGTGCAGCTGCTGTCCAAGTTCCACAAGAGCGTGTGGCCGTACCGCAAGAACAAGACGCTGCTGTTCGCGTACCTGGTGGTGGAGCGCAACGTGGAGTGGTTCCGGCGCGTGCTGCAGCTGTCGCTGGGCGGCGCCGAGCTGAAGGTGAACGCGCGCAACTGCGTGGGCACGGTGCTGGCGCTCAACCCGCACCGCAACTACTTCTGCATCTACCACGCGAAGCACCCCGAGAGCGCGCGCCCACACAAGCGCATGTCGCGCATGACTCGCGCGCTCGCCGCCCGCGTCGACCCCGACCCCGAGGCCGGCGCCTTCATCGGCTTCACCACCGACCCGGATTCCTCCGACGAGGCCGAGGACCCGCCGAAGCTCTTGCAAGGTACCCACTAATTCTATTTTCAAGGAAGTCTGATTTTTTGATTTGGAATACTAGTAAAAAAAAAATAGTGTCATATGGGTGGGTTGCACCGTAGACATGGTTATTGTTACGGTCAAAGTTAACTTTAACGCTGCTTTAAAAATTGTTACAACAGTTATTATGCAAAATATAGTTTGTTTGTTTTTTTATAAATTTCAGAGCATCTCCTAGACGGCTTGGAGAATTGGTTGGACCGTCTGTTCGAGGGCAGCACCCATCGTTACTACATAAACTATTGGCCGGACATGACGACCAAGTGAACGTACGTACGTACACTCGTGTCCAATGCAAACGCCTATTGCACTTCCGGTGGCCTTATTGCGGTCCACTCGTTGCTATTCCCGACTCGGGCCAAATGTTTCTTCTCACGTATATCGTATTTTGCGTTTTACTAGAAGTTCCATGACAACTATATTATCCGATTCGATGGGGAATTGTGTCATATATTATGTAAATGCTGAGTAATTCATATAACATATCGTTTTTAATTTAATTTTTTTTTTTAATTACACAAAAATACAATCTCATAAAATGTCTTCATATTTCAATTTAAACAATGTGTTTAATTATAGTAGGTATATGTATATAGGAAAAATATTCACGTTCTGTACGTTATCCCATTCTACTTGCGTCTTTCTATTTTCCATCAGCTAATCCATCATTGAAAATTTATATTTTTAACAACATCAACACTATATTTGAAGACTAAAACGTTTTAAAAACCCCAGTCGTATCGGTTGATATAATTGGCATTAAGTTCGAAAAGGACTCTATTATTGTTTAATGGGATCCGTTTTAGCAGAAGTTATTGAAGGAAATTTCAATAATTTTTTTTGTCTATTTCTATAGTTTTTTTTTTTGGAAAAAATTATACTCTCAAATTGTAAGTGTGTACATACATACATGTGACCAGTATTAATTTATCGTTTTGTGCAAGTTTTGTGCCTCCACATACACAGACCGTACATAATAGTATTCGTACTGTCAAAACGGACCTCATTATGAGCGATGGAAATTTTTATTATTGTATAGTGTGATTTATTTTGAATTGTTTTTTGTCGAAACGTACTGCCAGTCGTTTTAAGTCATTGACACGAATGATAATTTAAGAAATCCTCCAAATGTTTTAAATGAAATAAAGCCATATTAACAGCTCTCCAGATATAGACGACATATTTATTTTATTTGGTGATTTAATTGTAGGTACATTATGGTTTAATTTTGATGTTGTGTCGAAGCTATGTATAGTGCCTATGTCGAATAGGTGAACTGATTAACAGCCGCGCGGTAGATGGTAGATAACAAAAAAGGTAGTAAATAAATAAAATAAAAACTGACATTTTTAAATGTACCCACGCGAAACTGGTGTAAATATAATTTTGTTTATATATTTTCCAAATATATGAACTATGGTTACCACTTTAAATGGAATAAATCGATAAGTGAAATTATGTTTAAACCAGTTTTCAGTTAATTATTGACAATTTTTATAAATTTAGCTGTAAATTAGCGGTTTGTCTTCACGAAATCACAATAAACTAGTGAATTATACCTAGAGACAGTATTAGGTCACAGCACCTCATAGGTTTATTGATACTTAAATTACTTGTTGCGATCTTGATAGATATTGGTTTGGAAGGTTTTTTTTAATCGATAATTAAATTGATACACTCAAAATACTGCTCAGCATTTGAGTCAAATCGAAGCTCTCATTATTAGACTCATTTGAGTCAAATCGAAGCTCTCGTTATTAGACTCATTTGAGTCAAATCGAAGCTCTCATTGTTTGACTAATTTGAGACAAATCGAAGCTCTCATTATTAGACTCATTTGAGACAAATCGAAGCTCTCATTATTAGACTCATTTGAGACAAATCGAAGCTCTCATTATTAGTCTCATTTGAGACAAATCGAAGCTCTCATTATTAGACTCATTTGATTAAAATCGAAGCTCATTGTTCGACTCATTTGAGTCAAATCGAAGCTCTCATTGTTAGACTAATTTGAGACAAATCGAAGCTCTCATTATTAGTCTCATTTGAGACAAATCGAAGCTCTCATTATTAGTCTCATTTGAGACAAATCGAAGCTCTCATTATTAGACTCATTTGGGACAAATCGAAGCTCTCATTGTTAGACTCATTTGAGACAAATCGAAGCTCTCATTGTTAGACTAATTTGAGACAAATCGAAGCTCTCATTATTAGTCTCATTTGAGACAAATCGAAGCTCTCATTATTAGTCTCATTTGAGACAAATCGAAGCTCTCATTATTAGACTCATTTGGGACAAATCGAAGCTCTCATTGTTAGACTCATTTGAGACAAATCGAAGCTCTCATTATTAGTCTCATTTGAGACAAATCGAAGCTCTCATTATTAGTCTCATTTGAGACAAATCGAAGCTCTCATTGTAAGACTAATTTGAGACAAATCGAAGCTCTCATTATTAGTCTCATTTGAGACAAATCGAAGCTCTCATTGTTAGACTAATTTGAGACAAATCGAAGCTCTCATTATTAGACTCATTCGAGACAAATCGAAGCTCTTATTTATTTATTTATTTTTAAGGAAAAGTTACAGTGATATTTATACTTAAATTTACTTAATAACAAAATGACAGAATAACTTTACACCATTTACAAGTTTCCGCATATTGAATCATTATTAGACTTATTTGAGTAAAATCGAAGCTCTCATTATTAGACCCATTTGAGACAAATTGAAGCTCAAAAAGTTTCAAAAACGAATGTCTATCAAGTTGCACAATATCACATTTTATCTCTTCACTATTATGGTATATATATATATATAAGTACATGTTTAAAAACGCATGCTTCATCGTACCAGTAATAATAAATAACTATACTCGTATAATAAATAATCTGCCAACGCTGAACTCAAAATAGTTAGGTTAAAATTTAGTGTCCCTACGAGTGCCTATTTAATGGAAGTTTTAAAATTTATTACACAATTTTTAAGGGGTTTTTTAAATTGTTAAATTAAATTTGTATTTTTGAAATTTTTCTGTGTGATTTATTAGTATTTTCTCTGTAGGCGAAATATTTAAGCGTAACGGAGGAGATGTTACAATAAGTGTTTATTTTATTTTATCGACCAACGCCACCTGTCGGACGCCAGAGAAACTATTCTCTCAATGCTTTTTATCGCTGCAACACAAAAAAAAAGTTGTTCAATCTGCTCACGTTATTTTGATTATATTCACTAATTTATTACAATTACTCGAAATTTTATTATACATATGTTTAATTCTTCACACTTTCTCCAGTTTAAATCACATTTAAAACGTACATTATTTTTTAAAGTGACTTCCTTTTTTTAAAAAAAAATAATCTCATATAATTATTCTACACCAGAATAATTTTCCCTCATTTTCCCATTCTAAACTGGAAAATATTTTGATGAATAATTGATCATCACACGTTCTCTCCATTATAAACTTGTTGTAACGTTTGAGGTGTTTTTTTTGTTTCGTTTTGGGATTGTGCCTCTTGTCGGCGATTGTATTTTTTAAATTAATAATAATAATTAAATTAAACAACATAAAGACGATTTTTTTTTATTGTATTATATAAAGCTAGTCAAATTTTTATTATTATTACATATAACGAAATATTTAGTATTAGATTTATTTGATATTTATTATCTAGTTGTTATTATTATATTGATTGTCACGTCTCGTCGTAGTTATGTAATTGAAGTTTTATGCAATCATTTTAATATTTTCTTTCGTTTCACTGTTATAAATAAGAGTATCTTAATGGCGGACTTCAAAAATTAAAAAATATATATTGAAAAGAAAAAAAAAAAACGAATCAGAATTGACTGTACTAAAGTTCATTTAAAAGATGACTTTTCAGATTGAAATGAGCATTTTAAAAATAGTACTGAGCCGACACACTAGATGGCGCTAGTTGTCGGTTCTTAGGAAATCTTCAATTTTCATTTTGAAATTCGCCATTGAAGATTAACAATAAATTAAATGTTACGCAATTAAAAATAAGTGATTGTTTAATACGTTTTTAAGATGTATTGACAAAAATTAGCGAACACGACTGTATAATGCCAAATATTATATGTCTTAACACTTTTTCTCTCTCTCCTAAGAAGTATTAATATTTTTACTGTCACACAAGCTCTCTCAAAATGATTTGGGCGTTTTCCTTTATAAGTATTAATTCACAAGTTTTTAGATGAAACTTGGCGTACAAAATAATATCTGCAAAGTACAGTCTACATTTGTCCTAAAACTAGTTATTTCGAAAACAAAAAAGTTACACTAAAGCTTAGTTCTCCTGCCGCTAGATGGCGTGATGCACATTTGGTGTGATAGTTTCGCTGCTAAGGGTATACTTAACTAGCTGCCGCCCGCGACTTCGCCCGCGTAACTTTGCAAATTACAATAAACTAAAACCTTCCACGAGAACCACTCTATCCATAATTAGTCACTAATTGTCTTATATATATATATATATATCAGTTTATTTGATGTCATCGATACTTAATTACTTACCTATTGACCAGTGAGACATTTCAGCATTCTTACTGACTATAAGTCGGTGCCCGCGACTTCGTCCGCGTTCTCTATAGCCTATAGCATTCCTCGATAAATGAACTATCCAACACAAAAAGAATTTTTCAATTCGAACCAGTATTTCCCGAGATTAGCGCGTACAACAAAACAAACAAACAAACTCTTCAGCTTTACGTATACATATGTTAACTTCACTGTTGATAAATTTTTAAGCAATAGAAACAGCTGACGTTGTGAGCATACGATATATTTTGTGGCCGTCATTTAAATCGGTTTTTGGGAATGTTACAATGCGGGGTAGACATTTTCTAAATCTGTCTGTAGGTATACAATACATCCAGTACTAAAGTATGTACTAGGTACTGCCGAGGGCCTAGTGCGAGTTTTACTCGGTCAAAAATGCGTAAACGTCAATTCGTATGGGAACGAAGCAGCGCCACCTAGTGGCTAAAGCGTTCGACGCGCCTCCGCAACACTACCATGAGTTGCTATCGAAGTCTTGCGTTAATTTACTTCTGTAGATAACGAACCTTTCGCCTTTCACCTTTCACCCTTCAATGTGCTAGTGAATGATTTAACTACTAAAGTTACGGTATTTCTCGAGAGCATCAGTCAAATTTGTAACTCATGGTACCGATTTTGTATAGAAATGTCAAGTTAAACGTTAGCGACTACATTCGATAGGTTTTTCACTTATGCAACTCATGTTACCGGTTTTAGTTCTTTGAGTGACCGCTAGAGGCGGTGTACAATTTTTCATACAAATATTTTACGTTCTCGCTCACCTCTCGCTAGCGATTTCGGAAATCATAAACTCATAATAGTGAGTAGTACTGGTGTTGAAGTGCGAATTTTACACGATCAAACGCGTAAACGTCTATTCGTATGGGAACGAAGCAGCGCCACCTAGTGGCTGACGCGTTGATCGAGTAAAGTTCGCACCAGCTAGGCCCTCTGGTGTTGAAAGTGTTGAATCAATGCTTGTGGTTTAAAAAGTATTAGTTTAATTCGAAGTAAACGCCCAAATCAAATTTTTGACCGGAGAGAACGCACTGTCGGTAAATTGCATTTTTACAGAATTGTTATGAAAAGACAAGTTTTGTACGAACACGAATTGTAGTGTTTTTTTGTGTGTGTGTCATTTTGTTGTGCTCGCCCGTGGACATGGACAAACTTGTGTGTTTAAAAATGACTTGAAATGTTTTTTAACATTTTCTAATACATTATATATATATTTCATTCATACGGAATAAAGGACTTATTATTTTCTGTGTGAAAAGAAAATGAACGTATTTTTTGTACCAGTCTCGTAATTTTTTTTTATATCATTAAGACATAATGCTGTCATAAGGTGACATTTTTGTTCACTTAATTGTGTTTGGTGACTAAGTCATCTACCGAGATCTAGACTTCAGTGAAACAAGTTTTCACTGAAGAAAACTTGTTTATTAAACAAGTTTATCTCTGTTGATTATTTGGTGGACATTAATTATGTTTGTAAACACAGAAGGTTAAATGGATAACTCATAATATTTATAGCATCAAAGTATTAATATATGTATATTTAAATTTAGTGTTAATTTTTCAACTTTTTTTTCTTTTGAATAATTTAAATGAATTCACAAGTTTGTCCAGTGTTTGTATGTTCAGTATAAATGTGCCATATCCATTGTTATCACCGTGTTGGGGTGTCTGTCTGTATATGGGTTGTTGACAAAGCTTTCCTTTATTCATACTAAAAATAATAATTATTACTATTATATATTTAAATTATTTTTATTGTTAAGGAACACTAAATCTATCCTTTGATTCCAGTATCAATTTGTACAATAAATTATTGAGTATTGTTCTTTATATTTTGTGTTTTATTTTCAAACCCCTTTATAATGTTTATTAATTAAGAAATGAATAAATGGTCAACAATGTGTTTAATAATCGTTATATATTATTTGTACAATAAAAGAAAATTACAACAAACACTAAAGCAATGTGCCTACTGGACATTTAAATAAAATGCACTTAAATCTGCACATGATTTCACATTAAAGCCTTATCTGAAACAAAAAAACAATATCATTAGAAAAACGGTTAAGTATATTTATCTATTACATTTATGATTTCATTTAAAGTTACTAATGATTGATCTGAACATAATCAATACTAATATTTAAAATTTTTCAAGTTTTCAACCGATCATCATGAAATGTTGCATACACATTGTCAGGGATACCGGATAGGACATAGGCTACCTTTCATCTAGAAAAAAGTACTGTTTCCAAAGTAAAATTAATAAAACTAACACTTGGCAAAAGTGTATTAGCAATAAATGGCCATGTATTTGCTTATGTTTTTTTTTTCAAACACAAAGTAGAAATTGCTAAGAAGTTTTTTTTAACAAGTGTTGACAATATCGCTTTCTTGTACCATAAAACAGCACTAGCTCTGCTTCTTCAATTTCTGGGTACAGTCGGCCGCAAAAGTCGATTAACACATTCAAAAGTGCAAAACAACTGAACACTCAACTTGGTTACTTACTGAAGCTTTTTAGGATTGTTTGTAAATGAAGTTTATTTTGTTCTCTAGTCGTGACAACGACTTATGGTGCGTTGAGTGTTACGTTGTTTTGCACTTTTGAATGTGTTAATCGACTTTTGCGGCCGACTGTACAAAGGATTCAAAGGAATAGGAGATACAATAATCACGTAATACAACTCAATATGTGTTGCATATGTTACATTTTCTTCATGGCTATACTTTAGCAGTCTTATTAATAAAAATGTGTTAGTTCAAAGTTCGTCTAAGCGCCTGTTTCACAAACGTCAAGTATGGCCTACTTGACGTAACTGTCATTTAAAGTCACCGGTAACCGGGGATAATGGAGCTGCTATACCTTTGTTTGTACGGTAAACGTCGCAAACATTGAATAGAAAATAATAATAAAAAATCAGCTATCGATGGATGCACTAAACTGAGTGCATAATTCAATAAAACAGAAAATGATTTCTAAAAGTAACTAATCAACACTTTACTTGACGTTGGTGAAACAGGCGCTAAGACTAATAAATCCGAGACTGACCAAGTATTATCTTTGTATTAAGTGTTGGTATTCAAAAGGTTAAGCTACTAAGGTCAGCAGTACAAAATTTCTGTTGTCAGGCTCCCTCCTCATTAAAAAATATGCCCAATTAATCTTACTATTGATTCCAGTATAATTAGTTTAATGCACTCCAGACTGCAAACTTTTCCCACTTTGCCGCCAAAACCTTTATATTAGTCCTTTTTAAAAATATTACTTTACCTGATTATTTAAGACTTATAGATGTCCCTTTTTATTTGGATTTAATTCAAATTCACAGTTGGCATACGCAAGACCAATACCCATGCCAATGCCAGCTATAATAGGCCACCTCCTTCTCTTAAGGAACAGGAGTGATGATAATGTGCCTATTAGAAATCCACCACCTGAAACATAAAAATAATGATAACTTACTCAACGCTCGATGAATATTGATAGAAATTATGGGTTATTTTTTGTTGTACTTGCAATGTATGGTGTATAAACGTATAAAAATACGCGTAAAAAATATACAATACTCTGTCGAGGCCTTTACAAGGTACTTATTTTCCACTTTAAGATAGGTTTTAACTTAATTTAATGTACCTGTTTTGATAATTCCGTCTGTAAGACACATGTCCAGCTTAGCAGCATATTCATCGTCAGCATTTGGTTTAGCTTTACCCATTTTGTAGTATTCAAATTTATTTGCTAATTTCAAATCTAAACAGTAACCGATATTAAATATTATCAGATTTTATATAATAATTCGTTCTTGTAAGTTTTACATAATTCGGCAGTGACCCAGTGACAGCAAATACTATTTTCGGAAAAAAATACTAATGAAAATGACAACTATTTGACTGACTTCACTGACTTGACATTGTGACATATATTTGTCATTGAAAATCTGTGCCACAGTGATGGAACAAATTTAGCAACACAGTCTATTTAGTATTTGATTTGAGAATGTTTATGCGATAATCTATAGGGGAGCAAAACTAGTAGCTTTAATTATATGTTTTTAGGATAATGTCTAGTATTTTTTTATAATCAATGAGTTTATATAGGCATTTTTAATACTTACATAATTATTATTAAATTATTAGTAACTGGGGCACCAAAGTTATTCTGCTTTCTGGAAGTCTTCATCAATAATTCAATACTAATAATAAATCTGTAAGTTTATGTATGTAGTATATATGTTCCTTCATAACTCTCAAACGAATTAATTGAATTTCATGAAATTTGGTAGATAAACAGAGGACACAGAGTATTTTAGAACCTATCTTGCCTAGACCAAGGAGAATAGAGGTAAAGGAGCGCAAGCTCCGTGTATTAAAAGTGTCCGTTGAAAGACGACGAACTGATGGCGCTGGTTGCAGCTAGTGATAGTAAACAATTCAACTCAGCGCGCACTTCACTCCGTTTCATTTCATACTCTCAAACTCTCTAGATCACTGCCCTAGACACACCAGCGCCATCTCAATTCGACGATTTTAGTTGCCACTTTTTTAGTTTAACACCCATATAAGATTGTTCTCCTTATCTCTACGCTCCTTAGCCTAGACACTACTTTTTTCTTTTTTAACGCGGACGAAGTCATAGGCAGCTAGTCCTAATTAAAAATTTTCAATGTATATTATTTGTATAATGTTCTGTGTCAGTATTAAATACTGACTGTCAGTATAGAAGTCAAAAAAGTTACTCTGTGTAAATGTTATTTTGACACTTGATGTAATGAGTGAGCGAGTGATTTTGATTTGCAAATCTTGACTACAATAATCAATAAACTACGATAAATAAATGAGCGAAAGCTAATAGGGACAATATTATTTATTTTTCAGTACTTAATTTTATTATAATTTAATAATGAATATAGAAAAATCACACTATTTTTTTAAAATGACCTATAATAGTTTAAACGTGTTACAAAGCCGAGCGTTCTGCATACACCAAGTTTTAAGACAAACACAGGTTACTCCAAAAAAGTCACCTGGATCGCAGTTACCAAATCCCAAGAAAATCACCAGTAATATGGTTGGACCACCGGATCCAGTTTCAAATTTAAGAAGAATTATATTCAAGGAATCTTCAGACGAATCGAACTTGGAAAAGAAATTCAGGGAAATGAGAATGGAAGTGCAGAATTGGAACCAAAAATTTTGGTTTGAACATAACTCGAGGTTTTTTCAAGTGAGATTAATTTGCTTATTTATTAATTTAACACAGTATTAATTCATTTATTTGTCTTAAATTTAATTACTGATCATCAATATCGTTTTAATAGAATCAAAGGTCTGCTTTTGGTTAGAGTTTCTCAATTGACTCAGAATTTCTAAGAATCTCAATGACAAATTCCACCGCCAATACGGAATCAATGCACTGCTCAGGGATTTAGAGTTAATCTAAAGAAATTTTTAATTAATAGATAAGAGAGGAGAATTTAAGGGCAGAGAGTAGCTTTTTATAAATTCTAAGACCAACCTCCTGGCTTCATTAGGCATATTGTTTTATAACTTATGTTCGGCAGGGAACTGGTTCGATAATGTCGTGTTATAATTATTCATGCAAGCAGTTGTGTTTTTGACAATAAAATAATTTTTATTATAATATTATTTAAATTTTAATTATTTATTTGATTTTAAGAGGCATATGCATGGTGTATGGCTGTGCGTGTGTTAAAACTAGATCAGTGCTGGCCTATGCCAGCAAAATACTGAGTAGGGACCTCTTTGTAACTTGTAACTCATATTTCTCATGTTATTAAGTTACAAATAAATGTTTGATTGATTGATTGAAATTTGTGATAATAACAAACTTGTGTGTTGTGTAAGCACATGAAATAGAACTTAATAATTATTTTTCAAGACTGTTGATCAGTATTGTGTCATAAATTAAGCAGCCTATGTGGTGGCAGTGACCATTAAATTAAGACGACCATAAAATAACTGCATATTATGTGCTATTGTCACGGTGAGTGAGTAAGGGATGCTAGAGCTGATTTGCCTATCCTTTCCTTATATCCTTCCTTTATATATAAAAAAAATGAATAAAAATATTTATTTACAGGACAGAGAAACTTACTTAAAAAAGAATCTACCAGAGGGTAAACAGAACTTGACAGCCGACGAAATGAGCATATTTTATAAGGCATTTCTGGATAAAAATTGGAAATCGCATGTAGATTATAATATTAAATGGTACAAAAAGAATATTACTTTGTTAGCACTTGCGGTTCAAGTTAAACTGTATAGTATTCTGAGAAAAAAAGGAAAAATAAACTAGTTCAAGTAATATTTATGTGGTTTTCTTTATTAGCACTGTTAAATATGGAGTTGAATTTGAAGTTCCCTCTTCTCCCCTCTTGTGATGTGAATCTAGCGTGAGTTTGTAATGCCCTCACCAATGTGACCACCAAAATTTACATTTTTCTATGTAATTATTTGTCGATCTAAAAACAGTAGTTTTAAAATGGTCAAAATAGTGCTTTCTCTATATTAATTAGTAAATATGTGAATTTTACTTATAAAGGTAAGTTATTTTAGCATTTTGCTATGTTTGTAATGGACAAACCAAAATCTACGTACACTGATTTTAAAAAAACATATACAACCTTGCAACCTCAATATAAACATCAAACTTTTAAATGCAATCAGCCACTAAAAAATTTAAAAACGAAGCATTTTAAAAGAATGACATGTTGAGCAATAATTTTAGAGAGGATTTTATGTATGTTGATTTATGAAAATTTGTTTAAATTTACTTGTAAGGCAAGGCCAAGATATTGCTGAACTGTGTGTAAAAATAGAATAAAAAAACGATAAACATGTATATCGCATTCAAGTGGCTTTTAGGCCTAAATATGGCAATGTGGTTTGCAATGTGTTGCATTGATATTGTTGTGAGGAAAAATAGAGCAATTAAAATTGTATCTGACTGTGGTAAACCGAATAACGGTTTTCTTTCTATGCGTAAAGAGTTTTGTAAGTATATATTAAACATATTTAAGAAATAAAGGCTTAGTCGTAATTCTCCTATCATTATCATAATTAGGGAATGTACTCCTCCTCCGTGACCACCCATACCAGTACACGTAAAGAGCCCCCCTCCCCCTCTAGTTTTTACGTAGTAGCAGAAAGTAAAAATAAGTAATAAGAATTTTGCTGATATTAAAATTTGTCATTATTAATACGGTCGTTGACGGGCGACGCCAAGAGGCTATGCACGCAGCATAGCCCATTAATTACAAGTGAAAAATATATTAAGTATCAAGAAAAAAGTTGTAAAAACAGACTACCTACGTGACAAAAACCCAAGGTCCTCCTACCCCCCTGTGACCAAGCGTGGTATTTTGTGACCCCCCTCCCCCCTTTGAATGGGTACGTTCCCTTAGCTGTATAAGAGGGAAACATTTTCCGGTCAAAAATAGGGAAGTAATATTTTGTATGTAACCTTTAAAAATGATTATAGATGATGCAGATGTAATAGAAGCCGGCTACAAGAATTCAAGTGGGTCAATATTTATTAATAACATAAAAGAAGATGTAAATAATGGCAAAAGTAGCACAAGCATCTATCCTCTCATGCATTACATTACATTCCTCGCTGGAATTATTACAGTAACGATATTTAACAGAAAAAAACAAATCCTGTCGCACACAAAAACTGTGATTATAACTTCAAAGTCGTACTTAATGGAGATATACAGGAAAAATGCAAAAGACATAAACGTGAATGATAGTCTTATTAATATCAGGAATGTTACGACAAATCATTTGAACAGATTTTTGACTTGCGCAAAAGATTTATTTTCCAAATTAAAGTCGACACTGGCAACTCTCAAAGCCAAGAAGAATGAGACACAACGAAGCCTGAATTTAGTATTGGTGAAAAAGCTGAAGGAAGTTTTGGAAGAGCGTAAATATTTGGGCCAACTCTTGCTTGCTGCCATATATGAAAATAAGAACATACGAGCACAGTATCAACTGGAGAACATGGCGAAAAATAGGTTGGTGAGACACGTTGATGACACTAAGAAATTAATTAAAGAAAATAGATCGAAATATGTAAGTTTTCAGCAACTGTACCTGGTGACGCACAAGGAAAATATTTTTCTGAAGGCTCGTTTGGTAAAACTCGTTAAAGAAAAGGAGGACGCTGAACGAAATCTTTTCGGTCTCGTTAATGAAGTTTACCGTTCGAAAAATGACAAATTGAAAGCTTACTGTACACGTTTCGTTGTGAACACCGAAAATAATTTGCTGCATTTAGATCCTAAAACGGAAATTAAAAAATTTCTGCAGAAATCGATTCAGCCATCTTCTGTGGCCACTTGGAAGAGTCAGTCGACATCGGACATTGAAAATGGCCCTCCAAGATGTTTTCTCAATAGTCCTCCTCTTAGGCATATTTTGAATGAACATTCGGGACTTGTACATTTTCTGTCAGAGGCACCAAAGCTTAGAGGGCTCCCAGGGGAATACGTTTGGACCATCAAGGATAAGGAAGGCATTATTGAGAAACTTTATGAATGTGCCTATGAGTCTGATCACGGCGATATTGTTCAAAGGATCAGGGAGTACTCTGTCTATTATGATAAGGAATGTTTGTTGGATTTTAATCAGTGCGTAATTTTTAAATTTCTTTCTCTTTTTTTTTTTATAGTACATATTTAGGTACTAGGTCTTGCCAGAAGGTCTGCTTTTATTAGGGTCAAACGTGGTGCAATATAATTCATTGAATGTATTTTTTTGTTAACACGGCGCCCCAATTCCCTTATCGACTATGATGAGTTATTTTTTCAGCAGAGCTCTCTGTACCTACATACTTACAAAAAAGTTTTTGGTATGATTTTTACTTATATTCATTAATTTCTTGCTTGTTACAGTTCTAAAACGCTCGTTAACGAAATAAACAATGACACTGATCTAATGAGGCGACAATTTAATGTGGATTTTCCAATCACTAGTAACAGATTCCTCACTGGTTCGGAAGCATTTCAAAAGTTTATGACAAGAATTCGGAATGTTATATCATTTTGGTCCACGCCCGCAACCACCGCAACTCCAATTACACATGAATAAATAAATAATATTAATATATTAGTTTTTGTTTTAGTTGGTATTTTATTTACATTTGTTTTTGTATAGTTCGGAAAATTAAAATTTATTTATTAGAATTTTTGGTTTTTATTCATTGTAATGACATGGATTCTATTGTCCTGTTTCGCCTTGAGATTACGCAATTATGCCTCCACATAACTTGGGTATGGTTTGTTAGTCCACTCATTAGTAATTTATAATTATATTAGTTTGTGATCTACCTACAGTTATTAGAGGTTTTAATTTTGTGGTTTTAATTGTCCCTACCACAGATTATAAAGACTATGTTGCCCTACATTCGGTCTCTGGCTCTGCCGGACAATGAGAAAACGCTATTAATGAGTTAAAGGGCTATCACACCTTACAATTTGAACATTTCCTATTTAGGAATGTAAGTAGAGAGCTCGTGATCACACTACGCTAAATGGATTTCTAAATCGAAGAGTGTTGCCAGTATACGGATTTCTCGGTATACATTACAGATTTTTAGCATGCATGTCATACCTATAAATTACTAAATGATAAATAAGCCTTGTTATGAATTAAATTTTGATTTTGATTTTATATTTAAGATGAATAAAGACATTTACAAATAGTTACTGATTTTATTTTTTTAAGTTTAAACCAAATATTATATTACTAGCTGGTGCCCGCGACTTCTTCCGCGTTGAAAAAGAAAATATATGAGTAATAACGCCTGACATCGTTATTACTGTGACGACGGTAGCGCCCTATTATTTATATTTTTAGACGATTACTCAGGAACAGTACTTTTTTTGGAAGAAAGGTACCCTATATCCTTTCCTGTATCCCTGACAACGTGTATTGTGTATGCAAAATTCGGTTGAGTAGTTAAGGCGCGAAAAAGTTTCGCATTTATAATATTAGTAAGTATGGATAGTATGGATTATACAAATTTTTGATATCTACAAATCGATATACGATTTATAAGTAATACTTCACTCGGTATAATTAAATTCTAAAGAATTTCAAACAAATTTTGTTCTTGTAGTTTCATATATTTTAGAAAATATTAAAAATCTTTTTTACTTTTATTGTGGCATTTCTATTTAATTGAATTAGTACAAAGTATATTGAATAGGTAGAGTTCAGAGCTGCCGCTTCCGCAACAGTCATAAAACGTCGATGTTACAGTTTAGTAAATCGAAAGGTGTGATCGCAGTTAGAACAGATTGGATTCAATTTAGAGTTTATCCATTTTCAACTTTATATCTTCGATTTAGAAATCAATTTAGCGTAGTGTGATCACGAGCTCTCTACTTAGATTCCTAAATAGAAAACGTTCAAATTGAATAGCGCGATAAGCATTTCCTACATCGAATTCAATTTAGGAAACAGTGAAAGGCGGTACGGATTTTTGCCTCCACAAATCTGGCAACACTTGTGAACGCAGTAGGGATGCCCGATACTTCGCTTTGTATCGATATATCGTATTAAATATTAGGAATATTAGGAAATTACTAGTTAGGTATATAACGAGTTACTGGTATTTTAACGAAATCAATTGCAATCAAGAATCTTGATTGTGTTACCTATTTATTTAGTATATTATTTTATTACCTATTTCATTTAAATAGGTATTTCATTTAAGTAGTTATTTTAGTGCCCGACTTCGTCCTCGTAACGTTATAAAATATAAATAACCTATGTTATTTATGTTTCAATTTTGATTTTAAATTGGATACGTTCAAATTGTAAGGTGTGATAGCCCTTTTACAATTTGAACGTATCCAATTTAGGAAATCGAAAGGTGTGATCGCAGAAAGAACAGATCGGATTCAATTTAGAGAGTTCTAACTCTCTGTTTCCTTAAATTGAATACTGTGATCGCGGCGTTTCAATTTAGGAAGTTTAGGGGTGTCCACTTAAAAAATACATCGATGTTTTTTTGTCGATGCGATACAAAGAGGCTATGCATCGGTTAGAAACATTGATGTTTTCTCAAAATCGAGTACACTAGCTGTTGCCCGCGACTTCGTCCGCGTAACGCGTGACACGCTAATATACAAAATGGTTAATTGTTTACCTTTTTAAAATCAAAATTGAAACATAAATAACATAGGTTATTTATATTTTATAACGTTACGAGGACGAAGTCGGGCACTAAAATAACTACTTAAATGAAATACCTATTTAAATGAAATAGGTAATAAAATAATATACTAAATAAATAGGTAACACAATCAAGATTCTTGATTGCAATTGATTTCGTTAAAATACCAGTAACTCGTTATATACCTAACTAGTAATTTCCTAATATTCCTAATATTTAATACGATATATCGATACAAAGCGAAGTATCGGGCATCCCTACTGCGTTCACAAGTGTTGCCAGATTTGTGGAGGCAAAAATCCGTACCGCCTTTCACTGTTTCCTAAATTGAATTCGATGTAGGAAATGCTTATCGCACTATTCAATTTGAACGTTTTCTATTTAGGAATCTAAGTAGAGAGCTCGTGATCACACTACGCTAAATTGATTTCTAAATCGAAGATATAAAGTTGAAAATGGATAAACTCTAAATTGAATCCAATCTGTTCTAACTGCGATCACACCTTTCGATTTACTAAACTGTAACATCGACGTTTTATGACTGTTGCGGAAGCGGCAGCTCTGAACTCTACCTATTCAATATACTTTGTACTAATTCAATTAAATAGAAATGCCACAATAAAAGTAAAAAAGATTTTTAATATTTTCTAAAATATATGAAACTACAAGAGCAAAATTTGTTTGAAATTCTTTAGAATTTAATTATACCGAGTGAAGTATTACTTATAAATCGTATATCGATTTGTAGATATCAAAAATTTGTATGATCCATACTATCCATACTTACTAATATTATAAATGCGAAACTTTTTCGCGCCTTAACTACTCAACCGAATTTTGCATACACAATACACGTTGTCAGGGATACAGGAAAGGATATAGGGTACCTTTCTTCCAAAAAAAGTACTGTTCCTGAGTAATCGTCTAAAAATATAAATAATAGGGCGCTACCGTCGTCACAGTAATAACGATGTCAGGCGTTATTACTCATATATTTTCTTTTTCAACGCGGAAGAAGTCGCGGGCACCAGCTAGTAATATAATATTTGGTTTAAACTTAAAAAAATAAAATCAGTAACTATTTGTAAATGTCTTCATTCATCTTAAATATAAAATCAAAATCAAAATTTAATTCATAACAAGGCTTATTTATCATTTAGTAATTTATAGGTATGACATGCATGCTAAAAATCTGTAATGTATACCGAGAAATCCGTATACTGGCAACACTCTTCGATTTAGAAATCCATTTAGCGTAGTGTGATCACGAGCTCTCTACTTACATTCCTAAATAGGAAATGTTCAAATTGTAAGGTGTGATAGCCCTTTTATTACAGAGAAAGAGAATATCATACAGAAAATCACAAGGGGGGGGGGGGGGTGGTAGTATGGTAGGGTGAGTGCCTTATTTCTTCTGCATTCACCTTCCTCAGTAAGTTTCCATAACAGTAACGTCAAAAATTAATTATGACAAAGAGAGAACACGCAGCAACATCAAAAGGTAAGTAGAATTTATACAATTTTGTTGATAAGCATAGTAATAAGATGTATCCTAATAAAATAAGAAAGTTTTTAATTTTCATACCTTGATGGTACAAATCAAATCTCCGATATATATTTCATTTACACAGAAGAAAAGAATAACAAGCTCTACCATAGAGAATTCGTTCATTGTATGAATTAATATTACATTTTATTTCGTTGTAGTAGATTGACGATTTTATGCATATTTTATGAGTAGGTAATTTATAATTTTTACTAAAATTGCGATAAAATATGAAGGTTTGTGTATAATTATACCTACACCTAATTTGCAACAATAAACGCATGACGCATCCATGCGAAGCCCGGGACTGATCGCTAGTACCTATCTAATATCTATACATATGAATATTGGTGTCGATTCTAATTTAGCTATTTTAGTATTTCACTTTTCCTTTGACAGATGGTTCGAATTCCGTTTGTGAATTACTTAAAAACATTGATATAAGTACAGTTCATTGGGAGTCGATAAAAAAAGAAGGCCTAGATCTTGAATACGCCGTTCCCATACCGAGAACAATTGCGAATAAAATATTTAATGAATTTGAAGAAACGCTGGAATATTTTACAGGAGAGCTAGCCAAAATAAAGTAAGTAAACAATTTACTTAGTGTTTTTTTACAAAACATAGAAATATCGCAAAACTTGATGGGCTCTCGGGTATCTTTCGTTTGCGCAATGCGCATGTAGAATTGCGAACAATATGGCGGACCTGCTTTCTCTCGTACAAAATGTTATCATTGCGTCTCGCTCCCCCATCCCCGCGTCGCTATACGTCACAAATAGTCCCAAAATCGGTTACTGCGCATATTATTTTGGCATCACCAGTGCCAAGTTTTGTGATGAAAAGACCACCAATGAATTCTCTGTTTTTAGGATATTTGGAAAAGTTTACCCAGTCCCTCGTCAGCAAGTAGCTTACGGAGACGATGGTGTGAAATACACCTTTTCTGGAATGACTGTACCCGCATTACCTTGGCCTGAACCGGTCCTCGCTTTAAGAAATTTTGTCACTTCTTTAAACGGCACGGAATACAACTTCGTTTTTGTCAATAAGTAAATAAAAAATTTCTTTTTTGTATCAATATTACTAAATTAAATTGTACACATAAGTACTGTAAGTATAAACTTATACCACAATCTATGCAGTCTTTATGCAATGCATAAAAGATAAGACAAATGCATGCACCTAACAATGAGATAACGCACGATTTAAAGTTAATGTTTAATCTCAATTAAACATTGTTTAGATATAGAAACGGCGCAGATCACATAGGCGAGCATAGAGATAATGAATCAGACTTGGATCCAAACTATCCAATAGTTTCAGTGTCTTTTGGACAAGAAAGACCATTTGTTCTTAAGCACAAGGATGCAAGAAAATCAAACGATAAAAAGAGATTAATCCCACCAGGTGAGTTTTATTTCAAATCTTCATACTTATTTATGGTGACTGAGTCATCGATATTTCTTAACTTATAGAACATGTAGCGCAATAAACGAGCCTCGAAAGTTACGGTCTGTTTAGCTTTAGTATTGGCATCCTCCTCTTGAAAGGGGTTTTCGATAACGGTGCTCACCCGCCTGCCATAAGTCTCACACCCTTCCAGAAATTGTAAGCAATCTTTGATTGTGCTATCTTTCACGACAATTAAGTGTTTAGATAGATTTTCTAAAAACGACAGGAAACATCGTTTGGCATAAAACCAGGTATCAGTTCCGAGACGTTTGTTAAACGGCTCCAATGATTTTATAACTCTGGATATTCCGAACTCATAGTTGCCTTTGGCACAATATAAAGTCCCTATAACAAGGTTGACTATACAAAGGTGGTAGAATTTCTTATGAGGGTCTTCGAAAATCTGTTGTTCCTCTTCTTTCTCAATTTTGCGCATAATGTCTTCCGCTTCTTCATTTTGGGATGTCATTATGTACGATACGCATAAGTTTGCTAACACGACAGCACTTACATCTAAAATGTTATCGTATTGCTTTTTTACGATCGGTTCATAAAAACTTGCAGCCTCTTTGTACTTGTTTTCTTGCATAAATAACACATGTGCTACATTCAAACGCCAAACGTCCGATTCGTTACAAAACTCCACAGATTTGCGAAATATTTTCTCCACTTGTCCATAATTTTCCATGTCCCAGTAAATTTTCGCTTGAGCCATAACAACTGGAATATATCTTTCTAAAGCTTCCTCGTATTCTACGACAGCTTTCTTAACTTGATCATTATCACCCTGTGAACGACTCTCTTGAACCACTTTCGTCAGTTTTCGCAATTGCTCTGCGTGTTTCGAAGCGATATCTTCATATTTTTGGAAAGCCTCTTCAGGTGACGTTTGACTTGTAATAATAGCGTCCAGAAAATCATATAAATACGGAGTCAAGTATTTGTAAGTGAATTGAGCGTTTTCTGCTAAAACGTCAGCTGCTAGATCGTAGTACTCAAATTTGCAATACAAAAGTAGTAGATTAGCAAACGTTTCTGGTGGAAATGGATCTTGTTGGAGTAAAAAATGCAATTTTTCGAAACCGTCAGTCGGCTTTATGTCTATTGATGTTAAAGCTAAATTATGCAAAGTGACCGCATCTAGTTCATGTTCGTGCCTCGGAGGCATATCGCTCAAGGCTTCTCTCGACGCCTCAATGTTTTTCAATTGGTACTCGATAGCTGCTTTTAGATTAAACACTTCAGTGAGTGCAGTCTCGTGAAGTGTTAAAGTATTACCAACAGACTTCACTTCCGACGTTTCAGCCTGCATGCCGACAGCTAACTCTGGATGATCCCTTATACCGCGTTCTATCACTAACGTGATGTGTTTCAACGCTTGAGGATACTCCTTCAGTTTAAAATAACACAACGCCACATTGTAGTGAAGGTGCGCAATAAATCCCAACACGTTGAGACTCCTGGAAAATTTTTGCAATGCTTCTTCATATTGGTTTTCTTTGAACAATAAACACCCAAGATTGATATCCTTATCTGGATCATCTTGTGGATACGATTCAACTAGACTTTTAGCTGTTATCGTGTCTTCTTCGCCATATTTGATCGCAGATTGTAACTTTGTAACCTTTTTCTCCAATTCTGGAGCCGTTATTTGCATCGCAACTTTATTGGACTCTTCATACATGGACGCTTCATATAACGCTTGAGCGAAATAAAATTTGTATTCGGGCACATCTGGATGCATGGCAGTTAATTGTTCATAGCAATTGGCGGCTTCCAGGAAAGATTGTGTTCTAAAATGGCAGTAGCCGAGTAAGGATAAGCCAGCTCGATTCGGGTTGAAATTGATGGCATCGTTTAAGGCTTTTATCGCGTCCTCATATCTCGCTTCTTTTATCTATAAAAAAAAATACATTCATTAGGTAGGTAGAACGTGTTCAAAACAGGGACAATCGTTTTATATTGACGTTATTCGTTGCCTTGATTAATGGCCGACAAACAACATTTAGACGCAATTGTTGTACAATAAGTATAATGCGTATATTTGTATCTAAGTATTTCGTAACAACTACTTAAATTGAATTTTGATGGAGTACCTATGTACATACCTATTTGGGCACGCATTGACAGACGCATTAAGATACCAAGTGCCTATTTATATATTTCCTACAAAATTAAATTTATTTTACAAAGTTTTAAATATACTTAGGGAACATCAATTTGTAACAAAACTGCAAGTCTTTTAGTGCGACTTATTTTATGCCTTTGTTGTGAGGTTTCAAAGAAATGATTACGATATCTAAGTATCTACATAGATTACCTTAGTTTAATTTTAATAGTAAGTATAAACAAATACTGGTAGGTACCTACATATCATGCAATAGCTAAGTGTCATATTCCCGTAACATTAGATATCAAAATGTTATGCACATTCGCAATGCAACCAGATAAGTAAACGCGTGCACGTTATAAGTGGTTCTCACACTAAACTTTATTATATATTTATATGTACTAATCTATAATATCTATAGGTATACTTACTAATATTATAAAGAGAGAAGATTTGTATGTTTGTAATGTTTGTAATAAACGCGTCAAAATGCCCCGTAAGATTATGAAAACAATCAAAAAACGCAAGATTCAATATCTTGGCCACGTGTTTAGGCACGATAGGTATCTGCTCCAATTGATTATGATGGGTAAAGTGGAAAGGAAGAGACGGAGAAAGCCGTGGCTCAGAAATATCCGAGAGTGGACTGGGATTGCCTCGGTCAAGCAGCTCTAACAGTTGGCTCTTGTCAGTTAGTTCAGTCGGTTCAGAAAGTTGACGGCTAACCTTCAGGACTGAAGAGGCACATGAAGAGAGACCTATAGAACCTATAGCACCTATAGAAAGCTACACACATTAAGTTATCAGCAAGTAGGTAACATAGGTAACATAGGCTATATTTTAAAAAGTTATAAAGAAGAAAAGTTTGTATGTTTGTTCGAAACTCATGCGATTTAAAAAATATTTCACCAATAGAACAGAATTTCAGGATGTTCAGGATGCAGGCTAAATATTCCACCTGAATGTAAAAAAAGTATAATGTCAGGCATTATACTGATTTATTATCTTCACCAATACGAATAGAACATAATAGATAGATATAGGTATACCTATTTGCCATTGCCATATATCTTATGCCTTTCGTTAATCTAATCGTGTCGCTGCATAACGAAATTTGACTTTTTCCTATCAGTTGAGTGTGGAGCAGATATCATTCGTTTATCGATTAACGACCGCGATTTTGCCAAAAATATTATGCAAAAGTCTTCCGCATTTTTAGCTACTTACATACCTGTAATCGCCGGGTTTATTGGCATTTTCTGGGGTTGGGCTTTTTACGTTACAGATTAGCTGATCCGTGAGAATTGTTTTTTTAAATATTGTTTTGGTTATAAAAAAAATACTACAGTAGGTAGGTAACACAATGGCAACAACATGTGACCTAATTTGAACTACTGCGCCTCTTTCACAAACGTCAATTAGGCCAAACTGTCATTTAAAGTCACCAGTAACCGGGGATAATGGAGTTGATATACCTTTCAAATACCTTTGTTTGTACGGTAAACGTCCCAAACATTAAATAGAAAATAATAATAAAAATTCGCCTATCGAATGATGCAGTAAAGCGAGTGCATAATTCAATAAAACAGAAAATGATTTCTAAAAGTAACTAATCAACACTTTACTTGACGTTGGTGAAAAGTAATAAATAAATAGTAAAAGTTCAATGTAAGGAAAACATTATTTTTCCGAGCTTTGTGAATGTGCCGCTAAAATTTACTTACCATAGTATAAATAGTTTTTGTGTATTGGCCATCTTTAATTTGTAAATAATCCATTACTTACTAACAATATTTTTGATTTTCCTTCTTATTATTTTATTTATATTACGTACTTAAAATATTTAAGAAGTACAAATTGTATGTTTGAATGATCGTTGTTATGACAACCTATTGTCACAACATAGGCACAAACTTTATTACCTTTTTAAACTAAAATAATTGTAGAGGTAACGCTAACGCTACATGATTGTTCCTGTTATAAATTTAATCCACTTAATTGCTTTAAATGGCTAAATTTATTGCAAAATTATTTTGTTTGCAGTTAAGATTGGTTTGGAGCATGGCAGTGTTTTACTCATGTATCCACCGACTAACGAGATATGGTACCACTCTTTACCAATAAGGAAGAAGCTCAAGGGATCAAGGATAAATTTCACTTTTAGGAAAATGAAGACACAATAAATAATTAATAAAAATATACCTAATAAAAAACACTTGTTTAGATGTACCTATGTATGTGCTGAAATTTTTAAATTGCGAGTCAATATACCAATAAAAAAAATATTGTCAACAGCCAAGAAATGTCATTGTCAATGTCAATGTCATATGGGTCAGTGTCAGTGGATGTTTTCTTTCATGATTTCATTTCAATTTCATACAGACAGATGCAAATCAAATAAATCGTATCGTATTTTTTGTGTTCATTTATCAATTATTACATTTATTTATGATATTGTGCCGTGAGAGGTTTAAAATACAAAACTTAAATAAAACATTTTCCAAGGTGCATATCATTGATCAAGTGAGTATAAAGCATTTATATCTTAATAATTAAAAAAAAAATGGGTAGATCAACCACTGTAAATAATTTCGTATTGATATTGGATCATTTGGTTATCGTTGATCGACTCAAGTATATGTTACGATAAGAATACCCTATATAACGGGAAAAATCGTTGCTCGATAACTTTTAACGCCGTATATTGTGATGAATGCTCGTTTAATACGCTTAACGAATCGGATACAGTTAGTTAGGGAACAAAGATGGGCTGAAAATTTCCGCGGTTTTGGTGGAATACATAGTAATTGTTTGCAATATTGAATTAATAAATTGACAAAAATGTGGTATGGTCCGAATCTGCAGAGATCATACAAATACATGAATTTTGCATCGAAAATGCCATCGCTGAGGATCGATCAGAGCGACCTGAAGTGTAAGAATGGATGCGAGTATTATGGAAATCCACAATGGCAGGGCTATTGTTCGAAGTGTCACAGAGAACAGAAACATCGGCAGAGGAAAGCTGGTATGTTAATTATTCTTTTAATCCTGATCCTTACCTTTCATAACTATTTGTATAGTTTATAAAGGATACTGATAACCAGTCTTATCATGTCACAAGTTTTCCCATTAAGGATAAAGGATTAGAAACGGATAGAGAAATGGTCTGGCATCCGTTACTCACTTACCAAAACAGAACAGCACAGTCATATGCTGTTATTTCACAGTGGTTTTTTATAAGGGGGAAAATAGAAGACACTTTTTGATTATATTCTTACTTCTCACCTCAAGTAAGAATATAATCAACAATACACTGTACCATATTAAATTAAAAATTAGCAACCTCGTTTGCTTTCTTAGGATAAAATGTTTTAAATATTTCTTTAAATACTGAATTTTTACTGTTACTGAATTTTTATATCTTTTAGACAGTCAATGTGGTATTTTTATTGAATCAGAATGGATAATTCTTCCAGTTACATTTAAATTTGATAAATAGTGTCAAACAACTATCAACCTCTGAAGTTGGTTCCTGCGTTAATTGGTGCAGGTACAGTCAAACACATATTCCCGCTGATAACTATTTCGGCTATTGCGATACAACTTGCGACAACTTAATCTCTTGAATGCTGGAACAGAGATACATATGTAATCTCAAAATTAACCAGTAAAGGAAGCATTTCAACATGATGAACTAGGATTCATGTTTTGTGACTTTACTTATTGGTGACTATAATACTTAAGTATTGGCATTCAAGAGGTTAAGCTGCTAAGGTCAGCAATACCAATGTTGTGTTTGTGTTGTAGGCGACTAATGTTTTGTGACTATACTTATCGGTGACTTTTGTACTTATTGTATTGACATTCAAAAGGTTAAGAGGTTGATAGTTGTTTGATAGGTGTGTCACGGTTATTCTCATCCGTGATTAATGATTAAGTTTCAACTATGGGATTGTTTCAGTTCTTTTTTAATTTAAATTGTACTAAAATCTTAATAATCTTAATTGTTTTAATCTTCTACTAAAAGATTGATTATTTAATAAATAAAAAATAATCTAAATAATCAATTTAAATAATTTATTTTTGCCCTTAAAAAATAGAACTTTTTAAATAATATATTAAATTTAAATAATCATCATCAATCAATCAATCAATACTAATAATAAATCTGTAAGTGTAGGTATTGCAAGTATGTTTGTTTCTCCATAACTCTTAAACGAATTAACTGATTTTCATGAAACTTGGTAGATAAACATTTAGACATTTTTCTTTTTCAAGGCGGACGAAGTCGTGGGCGTCAGTATTAAATAATTTTAAAGAATAAATATCTTGAAAAATCCACATCAGTATCCATATTTACGGCTATTAAAAATCCTGCATCCGCAACAACTTTGATATCTCATTAAAAACACAATTTGTACTAAATTTTTTGAGAACTTCTAATTACACTATTAAACAAAGTCGCTTGCTCAGATATAAAGCTTTGCCAATAAAACAATAAAATTATTAATTATAAATATATGAAGTGGTACAGCAAAAGCTACAATAGCCATCTACCATCAAATGATACCGTCAGTCAGTTCATCTACTTTAACATTGTTAAAAAAAATTAAAATTAGTTAGCTTCATTTCTTTTCTTATTAGCTTCATCTTTTTTATTACAATGTTACCATTCTAATTTTTTAATGTTATTTTTAATCTTGTATATTTGTTATTTATATATGTCTGTTGAAATTTATTTTATTTATACAATCAATAGTTGGTAATGTTACTGATCAAAAGATAAAATGAACTTCACCTTCATCATATACAGTACAGTTATCATTTAACAACATAATGACGATAAAATGAACATTTGACATAATATTTATTATAACAGTAATAATACGTGTTGCAATAACCTCGCAAGGCTATTCAGAGGTCAAATTTTGTCATAAGTATACCAGGGAATATTTAAAAAATGTATATCAAGTAATTATTGCATAGTTAAAAATAATACATTTAATTTATTTAGGGCCTCTTTCACCATCTGTCAAGTAGGCTAACCGTCATTTAAAGTCACCGGTCACCGGGGATAATGGAGCCTTTGTTCGTACGGTAAAAGTCCCAAACATTAAAAAGAAAATAATTTAAAAAAAATCGCCTATCGAAGGATGCAATAAACCGAGTGCATAATTTAATAAAACATAAAATTATTTCTGAAAGTAACTTTTATAATATTAATCCGCTTTATAGTTTATTAATATGGATGGTTTGACCAAATATGATTCTATTTTATAATTTTTTCAAGGAATAAAGTGTTAGATTTCTAACTACGTATATGTAAAGGATATATTAATAGTCAGATACAACAGATACAACACATGGTAATATAATAAAGCTGGTACCGTAACATAATATATATTTAACTTATTATTATTGCAATGCCTCCAGATTTACATTACATAATAAATACTTTACTTTTCTTGTAAGGCCATCGGTATTGTGTAATATTTTTTTACAAATGCATTTTCAAGGTTTCATGATAAGGTGTTTGTTCGAAATAACCTGGTGGCAGCTATTATCTAATATCAATGGTTTTGTCAAAATACACCAAACACTTCCTAGTTTGATATCTGTTGATATATTGTATTATAGGAATTACAACTTGGTAAATCAACACAACATGGGCGAAACCTTAATTGCCCGATTTCCTAATAAAATCATTGTCAAGGTTTACTAAAGTGTAATCTTTATACAATTACCTACAACAGTAGGCATTCACACTTTGATTTAATATTTAATATAAAAAAAAAAAAATGGTAAACAGGGAGCTAAGTTTATTTTAAATGAATGTCTTGCTTTGACAACCATAATATTTAATAAATAAAAAATAATTATTATTATAACAACAATTCTCGTATCTGTAAAATGCACTTAGTGGAGTGTCTTAAATAGTTTTTACTAGCTGGCGCACGCGACTTCGTCCGCGTTGTAAAAGAAAAAAGTAGGCCAAGTAGGTCTTATACACGAGGTTCTCCTATTGAAATGGATTGGTTATATTGTGTTACAGAAAAAGCATCTTCAACACTCCCAAAACCTGAACAGAAGAAACCAGAGCGAGGCTTGAAGCTCACTTCGCACTCGTCATTTTCAAAGTTTGAAGAGAAACGTCACCGTCAGAGCGAGACTTTGAAGAAAGCGAATATACTTAAATTCAGCGTTTTCAAGAAAAGCAGTACAGGTATGACACTGTACACTGTTTAACATTGATCTGTAGGTTATAATGATTTGTAAATAATTTTGATAAAAGATATTAGTCTATCACAAAGTTCACGTAACAGCTGATAGACCTTAGGTTAAGAAGGAATAAGAAGCAATGTAGTTTCTCTTTGTGTGTTCTACCTGCTGTACATTGTCAGCCCACATGTATGACTAAACATCACATGAAAACGGCTCGACCGATTTTTCTGATTTTTTATTATTATTTTCGTAGTGTGAAAGAATTTTTTTGAAAAATCTATACGGGAAAAATAAGGAATTTAGATGATATTTTCATAATGGAATTGTCAGAGGAATAAGGGGGCGTTAAATGAAAGTATTACGTAATGCCATTTTTGAAAATTTTTGATGTAACGCGCCGAAAGCAGTCTGTACCCCTTCCCTATGAGCTACGTTCAGGACCAAGTTTACCAAATGACCATTTTTACCAACGAAAAGGTTCGCCAACTTGGGAGAACTAAATAAAAAGGGCGCACAATACACTCGAGGGATTCCCCTTCCGCCCCCCGTAAAGCATCGTAACGTTTTACAAGAAAAATTGCGTCATTACGCATTACTTGAATATCCTCTAACTGTTGGGGTCAGACTTCAGAGGGAGTTTGTTCTTATCGGGTTCATTGAACGACTGAATCCTCCAGATGATCACGAGCCGTCAGAAAAGAGACCCTCCGAGTTTAAAGTACCGGCGATAGTGTACGAGACTATGAAGCGTCAGTTCCGCGCACAGTTCCCGGCGCTCACTGCTCAGGTGAGCCGCGATGCGCGTCTGTTCGTCGACTCCTTCATCACGGACGTGATCAAGTGTGCCAACTCATTGACTGTGGATGAACTGTCCGAGAGGGTCCAGAGGCACTATCAGGTGAGCTCCCATTAAAGTGACTCACGTTTTTAATGTTCAAAAGTATTCTATTGCACTTTTAAAAACTACTCATGATCTGTCATGAGTAGATAAAGTGTCTGTTCGTTCAGCTTATTTAGTATTATAGGTACCTACTGCAGAAATATATTTCATTTAATTTTTTATTATATTTTAATCATATCAACTCATTAGGTAATTTTTAACATATTAAAAAAGTAGGAGAGTTTAGTGCATTGCATAGTATAAAATGAAAAGCACTCATTACTATTAAAACGCTAATAACGACGTAGTAAGGTCCACTTTATGAGGAAACTTTTAGAAAAATATTATATTGTAGTATTCTGTTGCAGCGTTTCATAAAACACATGGACACATCACTCCACTTCACGAATGTGGACACCGACACCAAAGAGTTGCTAATTGATTTCGTTGAGGAACACGCCATGACTTATTTGCACGAGTGAGTACAAACACGATTAACAATTTAAGGGGTAACAACTGCTAAAACTAAAATGTACCGTACAGATTCTCTCACACCTACTGACCTGTTTAAGCACTGGACAGGCTGCTGTCAAATTATTTTTATATCTATTTGAAAAACGCCATTTTGGCGCTGTAGACTATGGAGCGTAAGTACACTGAACTAAAACTAGCGATGTCCGCGTAACAAAACAAACTCACATTCACATTAATATGCCAGTTATATTATAGCCAGTCCAGTGCTTATTACAGGTCAGTGCTCGCATCCATATGGG
The DNA here is from genome assembly GCA_918317495.1 of Synanthedon vespiformis. Classification (NCBI taxonomy): domain Eukaryota; kingdom Metazoa; phylum Arthropoda; class Insecta; order Lepidoptera; family Sesiidae; genus Synanthedon; species Synanthedon vespiformis. The sequence continues at coordinate 11,361,736 of OU906948.1, forward strand.
AAGGATACGGGGGCCAACGACCAATGTAAACGCGCCCTTAGTGTGGTATTCTGATGGTAGGTTGCCGTCGGTGGTGTTCTCGCCGCACGGCACGGAGGACGAGCGGCTGGACCGCGCGATGTCGGAGCGCATCCAGCAGCTGAGCTGGGTGGACGAGCGGCAGTTGGAGTGCCGCCTGCGCGAGGGCGAGGACGCGCGCGCGGCGCTGTACGCGGCCGTGGACGAGCTGCTGTGCATGGACGGCGCGCCGTGGCCGGGCGGCAAGGTGGCGCGCGCGCGTCGCTGCTGCGGCCACGTGCTCGCGCTGTGCGCGCCGCCCGCCTCCGCCGACGACCTGCTGCCGGCGCTCATCTTCACCGTGCTCAAGGCCAACCCGCCGCGTCTCGTCAGCAATCTCAACTTCGTCACGCGCTTCAGCCACGCGCAGCGCCTCATGACCGGCGAGGGCGGCTACTACTTCACCAACCTGGTCAGTTGTCTCTCCAATCTGCGCCTAAGGCGGCTTCAGTACTCTTATTTATTTATTCTCGGTTCTAGTGCTGCGCAGTGCAGTTCATAGAGAAGATGACAGCCGAGTCTCTCAATATGGACCAGAAGGAGTTCGAGTGTTACATGGCGATGCCGGCCTCCATTGGAGGCAGTAAATGGGTCAGTTTGCTTTATTACTTTTTTTTATAAACCCTACCACCGTGTCACTCATTGTACAAACACTCGCCGTAACACAACACAGGTTATTCAATTATTTCAATTATATTCACAGGACTGTTCAAATTATATTTAAACTAGCCGGTGTCCGCGACTTGGTCCGCGTTCAAAATCTTATATATAGCCTAAAGCCTTCCTCGATAAATTTTTCAATTCGAACCAGTAGTTCCTGAGATTAGCGCGTACAACCAAACAAACAAACAAACTCTTCAGCTTTATATAATAGTATAGACTAGCTGCTGTCCGCGACTTCGCCCGCGTAACTTTTTAAATTATTATACTAAAAAAACCTTCCTCGAGAGCCACTCTGTCCATTGGTGAAAAAAGCATGAGTTTTTGATTTTATCGCGAACAGACCGATGAGGTTATATAAATTTTCCGAGTTTATCGTGATGCAATGTGGACTGTGGTTGTTTATGGTGGTTGCTCTTAGGCGGCGGCGTTGTCTCTGTGCGCGGAGTTACGCGAAGAAGAGGAACAGCAGACGATGTTGAAGCAGATCATCGCCGACGCCGAAGAAGTGAAGAAGCAGGCCCATCTCTTGTCCGAAAACGCACTTTCTTTCGAGGTATTTATTATTTTTTGTGAGACATTTGGGGGTAATCCGCTATTTGATTAATTTTAGAAAATCGTTTTAAATTGTTCTATATTACATAATAAGAAGCACACTGCATTGATATTTCCGGGAGATCTACTGTATTATTAATAAATAAAAATCAATGTTAAAGTTTAAATTTCTAAAACAGCGCCAAAAACGCTGTTTCTGTAATGGCGCTGTGGTGTTTGATACGTGTGACGTCACACGCTAGTAAACAAACAGATTGAATGATGACACAGAGTGTCACTCGCGGAAGCAATGTTTACTAGCGTATGACGTCATCAGAGTTGCAACCAATCACAGGGCGTTTCGGTTGCAGAAAAAAATTTTAAAAATGAGGTTTTTTTGTTCATATATAATTTAGCTTAAAATAAAGTGACATAATTGTTTTTTTTTTAGTTATTTTCTGATAGGATAACGACAATTTGTAGTATATTTTAAATCTTGTCAAATATCCAATTATCTATAGACAGAGCGACGGTCCACTTGATGGTAGGTGGTTACCGTCGCCTGTGACAAGAAATATAAAACAAAAAAAAAAAAAAAAAAAGAAAAGAAAATATAGATAGAAATTAATTTTTAAAAAGTAATTCACCAATTTTCTTTTTGTAAGTAAATTGTAAGTGTTCAAATTGTTGGAAAAATGTCAATATCATTCAGTACTTGGAACGATGAAGGAAGCAATTTTTAGAATGATTTAAATGCTAAAATATAACGCTTTAATTCTAAGGGTCTATGTCTAATTACAAATAATAATAATGTCTTGACGTTTTCAGAGAGAGATTAAGAAGAAAGTGGAAGACGTACTCGCAAAGGCTCCGCTTGAAATTAAACCAAGACGCGAACCGCCTCGTTTGGGCAAATTAAACAACATCAAAACGGCTCCGCTCATAGATTTAGGAAGCACCGAGGAAAACACCCAAAGCTTACCTCAAACCTCACAACTTACCGTACAGTTGGAAGAATCGACGAAAATTATGGAGCCAGAAACGAGAGAAAACCTGAGCAACCTTGGCTTCGAAGTGTTAGATAAACAATCTCCCCCAAAATCACCGCAAAATCTAGACCAAGCGTGGGATTTGAAGCAAACCAGCTCACTGGAACTGCTAACCCCTTCGCCGCTAGGTTTCACGCCGTTCGACTCGAGGTCCATTGATGAACTAATGACGCCAGACGAGTTTGTCTCCGAACAAATGGCGCCCGGATTGAGCAACATCAATTACGACATAGACCTGTCGGATTTCAGCGGAGAGAACAGTGCGGCCGATGATCCGGTCCCCAATACGGAGCAAAGGGATCCGTTCAGTCCCGAAACGAAAGTGGCAAACAGGGATCCGTTCAGTCCGGAAGTTTTGAAAAGGGAATTTGATCCGTTCGAGTCAAAATCATGTAACCCGATGTTACCGGTTCGCGTTTTCGACGAGTTCACATTCGTCGATTCGAGAAACAGTGCGTCGGATCCTTTCGAAATTGTACCGAGAGCCAAAGATCCGTTCAGTCCGCTCGTCCAGACGGTTTCGAAGCGGATAGTCCAAGACAGTGTCTCGTTTGGATCAAACGTTCAACGAACGGATCCATTTTCTCCAATCCCCGGCACATTTGATACGGATTTTCCAAAAAATGTCTCTCCTAGCGCACAAGTTAGTCAAATTAATGCGCCAAAAGTGCATCCCAGTGATACCCTCCTAAGTAATGTTCGCGAGAAGGAAGCTTTAGCTCAAAAAGTGAATACAATCGATGAATCCAAAGCGAGCACATCAAACGATCCGTTCAACACAACAGAGAACACATCAATTTTGGACGGCGGTGATTCCCCGACCACGGCTTGTCTCCTGCCTTCGCCGCTTCAGCCACAGACCAATAAATAATAGATGTGACTTTAGTGGTTTCGTTGAATAAAATTTTACAATGTCATGCATGGTCAAATGGTACAGTCGGGGCATGAAAACCTTCGTCAGTTTCATTCGTTTATCAATCAATTCGTAGAAGTCGAGTCGTTATCAAGTCTATAAGTAACCGAATCGCAGACAGATTTTGGAAACCTACTGACTTTAAGGTAAACGAACCTTTCCTCACCCCGACTTTACACGATGTCCACAAATGACATCAATTGAAATAATTATGTGTATGTATTATGTCGCAGGGTAATAAAATAATGGATAGTATGAAAGAAAATACATATGAAATTAATTAGCCATACTTATAATCTCAACTTTGGTTTTACATTTTATATGGGATATATATTCGGTTTAAATTAACTTTACAATCGATGATTATAATATAAAGTGAATGGTGATTTTACTCAGACTACAATCGGCGATGTACCCAACAATTGTTTAACCACTTTTACTTTTACTGTTATAGTTTTACCTTTACCTCCGGAATATTTAAATTATATTAACTGTTTCGAATTTGCATGACATCGATGTTTTTAGATTTAAAAAAAAATGATCCATTGCGGTGCAGTTAGACGGGGAAAAAATGTTCTGTGATTTTATTGTTGATTATGTCTAATTTAAGGCTAAGTTCACACGACAGCATTTTCGCTACTCTTTTTTTCTTTTCTTCGATCTATGCGTCTGTCCGTCTCAAATTGCGCGAATCAACTGAACGAACAGGTCCATACAATATATAAATATAAATAAATAAATATGACACACATTCCACACAGCACCATCTAGTTCCACACTAAGCAACTAATGCTTATATACTACATACATATATTACCTACTTTTTTTTTGTAAATACAAACATATTATAAATACAATTAAAACATCCATGACTCAGGTGCAAAGGTAAATGTTAACATATAAACATTTGACCCCAGCGGGATTCAAACCCGCGAACGTTTGGTTAACGGCTAGGGTTACTAGCCCCCAGAGGAAACGTGTCGTCTTGTACACATGTTTGTAGAACTTTTGCGCGCGGCAGGCTTATTAATATTATCTAAATTCCTCTGTTGAGCGACAGGCGAAAAAATTGTGCAATATCACACTAAATCGCTAATTTTTACGCAAACCACACTAGTGTTATGAGCTACGTGATACGATTTAGTGTGATATTGCACAATTTTTTCGCCTGTCGCTAGCGCGCTGCGCTATGCCGCGCGTTTATGTAAACAATAAACACTGGTTTAGTTTGATCTTGTACCGCGCGGTCATGTGAACTTAGCCTAATGATTCCACTCAGTGGTTATTATGTTAAGAAAATAGTCGAATATATAAACTTTGTTATTTTGTCCCCATTTTAATTATCCCTATTGTAAGGAGAATTGACTGTTTTTTTTTGCTCATTCAACAAATTGGTTAAATAGATAACGGATTGTATTAAAGTCAGTTTTTTCATAAGAAAAAAAAATAAAAATAAAAATAATAATTTCTCGATCAGTATAGTATAATTGAAGTTAATATTTGAAATAAAATTTAGTTTTTGTATTTTTGGAATATGCTTAACAAATTTTGGATAATACGGTTAAATAAAAGGGGATGAAAGAATTAATTTTATGCCTAATTTATTGTGTTAATAATTAATAAAATGTGTATGATTAAATTTAATTTTAAAACAGTACTTGTCTTGTTTGTTGTCTATTTTCTCCCCTTATCCCACCCCTTCATTACTTTCACAAGTTACACATTTATAATATTAGTATGGATATCATATTCCAAATTTTTCTTAAATAATATGCCACTTGTTTTTTTTTATACATTCCCTTTTATAAAGTCGAGTATAAAACGTTATTCTGTGATGATCACAAATTTGTTCATATAAGGATTCCGGCGTGGTGGGGATTTTTTTTAGTAAAACAAATTCACTTCTGGTACATTACAAAATTTATTAAGTATAATCTTTGAAAACTCTTACTTTCGTCTGCTTTCATTCAGTGAAATATAAGTTTTACATTATTTTATCAACTAAAAATATTTTTGTGGCGACAAATGACCACACCACAGTCCTACACAAATATAAAATTTCACTTTACATTTGTATTAAGTTATATTAAAAAAAAAAAAAGAATGACACGAAATTATTCTAATCTACATATTTCTTCTTTTGTTGTGGCCAGTGTATCTTAACCAATATATTTTTAATCCCCGACACCCGACGCAAAAATGGGGTGTTGTAAGTTTGATGTGTGGGTGTGTAGCTCTCAAATTATGACCTAGTTTTTTTGTTTAAAAGTTGAACCTGATCTAAGTTTGAAAGTTCTAAGCTTTGAAGATCCTCGTTGACGAAGGAATTTCATTAACTCCAATGTGAAACTTGGTATATTGCAACTTCGGTCGTATTTCCATGACATGGTAATCTTGTTCTGATGCAGCAGCATCAAGAAGTCTTCAGGACACCCAACTCCTGAGAAACTTACAGCAGATATAGTGTGTTTGGGCTCAACAGAATGTCGAGGGTTAGTTTGGTATAGCTCAATAGGGTTTTTAAACAAGTACTACTTTGCCCCTGTACTCAATGGCCACAACAATCGCAATTTTCATGTTATGTCACATTTTCTCAATCATAAGTCATATATTATCCGAGTTTACTGAATAGAACGATAAGGTAACTGTTTTAAACAGAGTATGTTCCAGATTTAATTTTGATATTTTCAAAAATTTATTATATACAGCATAAACATTTCGACCGCAAATTTATATTAATGATGGATTTTATTTTATGCAAAGTGGATATTTTAATTTTATTCTATATTTTACTTTATTGCCAATACTGGATATATTGTCAATAAATATTAAAGGAATCTAATTAATAATAACAATGTTTACACATTAAACATAAATATTAAGTACCTAACTTCACAGTTAGATCAAAATTAAATCAAAAATACTACTAACCAACAAAAAGAAATAAGAAAACACAAAAAAAACATGGGCATGTAAGTAAATTATATATAAAAAAAATAACTTCCAACTAGTTTTACAAAACTCATTGCCGGGGGATTTTTCAAAATGTAAAAATCACTGAATTCTTAATGTCTAAGTTTTCATTTTATGTATTTACAAGAATTATAAACATATTTAACCTAAATATATTATTTTGTTCATTGTTTGGAATAAAATAATCACATATCCCATAATTGAGGGGTTTGAGATTCCCCCGGAACGGGATAAGACTCTTTGTTACATTTGTAAAAGGCATACCAGTGAATTTTACCATTTATTATTTTCAACTACTTAACGCTAAAGAAATGAACACACAATATGGATGCACAATGATGGAACTAAATTTACTATTTGGCTTTATTTTTAAAAAACAATTGTGTCATTTTTATTATGTCCAATTTAGTGAAATCAATTTTATTATTGTAAGAAAATAATTTATATCGCTTGCAGCTGTGCTCAATATTCAAATCCCTTATTTATTAGGATGGATTTTGGATACGGAGAAAGCTCCTTATTTGCGGGGGTGTGTTATTAAAATATGCCTGGACTACATCTGCATGTGCCTGATTCACATCCACATGCAGATTTTCTACTAATAGTTTGATTACTTAATAAAAAAAAAATATTAAATAATAATTTCCCATCACCTATTACTGTTTGTCAAAATCAATTTCATTTATTTCTGCATTTAAAAATTAATAATCTTAAATAAAAAAGAACTAGAAATTTGCATGTATACAATTAATATGATTCTCTAAAAATCTGCAACAACTTTCGATTTCAAGTTGCCAAAATAAAATTAATGAAACATTTTGAATAACATCTATTTAATTTATATTATCCACCTTAGGCAAGTGTATAGAGAACTTGCAATTTTTTTCTTGTTGAACAAGAGATTACAAAAGTTTTATCAAAGAGCCACAAATATAATACACTTAAAACAACGAAATTCAAGCTTAGTGACAAAATAATGATTATTTGTCCTTTCGATTTAGTTTGAACCACTCTTTGTAGAAGTTTCCTCTCCACATGTCTGCAGTTGCAGTTGCCAATTTAATATTATAATATGTAGGAGGAGGTGATCTTTCAAACTGTTCAATATGATTTAAAAAATTCTTTCACCAATAGTTATAGAACAGAACTTCAAGACATAAGCTTAATGAAAATCCAACATATGGAACAAATATGTCAGTGTTATGCTGCTTTACATAATTATTGAGTCACATTATTTTTTGAATGGGGACGAAGCAGCCACCAGCTAGTGTTAATAAATAAATTTTTAACTAAGATTGTATAATGAAAACACAAGTAAGGAGCTTCTCTGTATGCCATTCATATACTATTTACAATTGCTGTACTACTTTTTCTGTAAATGGCCAATATATTTGAAGGCAACTGTGTGGTGATGTACTTAGGCGAGGGAAATAGTAACATTGATGCCCAGGTTTCCATTATCAGCAAAGAGTTGTGCAAGAGATGTATCAAAGACCAAACAATCAGAGTTCATAATTGCCGATGCGACTCCTTCGTGAATCGAGCGAGGCATCGCTTCCCAGGTTAGTCTTCTCCTATGTCCGTTCAGCTCCAGCCTGTAAGCGAAGCTCTCCGCCTCCTTCCGAGAACCTATGAGCTGTACGATCGCAAAAAATTGCTGATGGCCATCATACTTTTCCTGCTTCTCGAGCACTAACATAAAGTGATGATTGAAACACGACTGCATCATGACCCAGTCCACAGCACCGGGAAGATTAATGTCGGTGGCCAAAAAAACTATGTCCTCTCCTTGTAATGTTGTGATGCTTTTATGAGACATCATGAGGTGTGGCATCACTTGGTCTAAGCCACCTTGCCATTTACAAGAAGCGCCAGGGCAAGGGCAGGAGTATGGTCTGTATTCGCACGCTTCTTCGTGCTCAGCTTTCTCCGTGTGCACCAGTGTTTGGGTACATCCTGTGTTAGAATGCTTGCACGGGAACATTACATTGCTGGCCACTTTTTCCATGGCGAGGTTGCGTATATTTCCAAGAGGCCCTCGGCATGTTGGACAGCACGACAGCTTGGGGCGGCAACTTGAACACACCAGGTGTCCACTCTGACACTGCAGAATGGGGGGCAGCACATAGTCGAAACAGACGGGGCATTCGAATAAAGAGGCAAGATCGGCCGACATGGCGGTCGGTACGTTGACGAGTGCGGGCACTCCAGAAACAGAACAACTGGAACCGCTAGCTCCTCCCCTGCGTTTGTTGTTTGTGCTCATGTCACCGTCACGCGTACATAAAACCCGTAATCGGCTACGACTGACTCGTTAGCCCTATCTAGATCCCAACACAATTAGCTGAATCTTATTTGGCTCGCTTGCGACCCTTGCTCGTCAAGTTTTTCCGTCTCTTGGTTGCGTTGTACAATTCCATCACAAATGCGGACTAGGATATTGTATTTTGGTCAAACGTCAAAGTAATTTGTAATACAGTTAAATGTTCACGAGTTGTCGAATCAATTTACAAATTGTGTAAAAATAATTGATGTAAGAAAACACTGCGACTATTCCATTGTTTGGAAATAATAATTTATATTCTACACGAATCAATGTCTATTTTCCAATTGATACATTGATATGATAACGAAATAAAATGACTAATAAGTGTAATAACTAATAAATATGACCATACAGACCATAGAAGAAATATGACTGAGTGAGTGACTGACCACTTGACACTTAACCTGACAGAACAGAACATAACACTAAAACATAGACTTAGACATAGTGTTCTGTGGTTAGAGAAGCAGAGCAATATATTGAAAGGACTACATACGGTAGACCAATTTATATGGTTGTTAAATTAGTTAAACAGGGGCCCTAGACAAAGTGACATGACGAAGACGATAACGAAGTTCGAAACAACAAAATGTATGGAAAGTATCACGTGACTTAACGAAGGCATATGTCAATCCCATACATTTTGTTGTTTTCGAACTTCGTTATCGTCTTCGTCATGTCACTTTGTCTAGGGCCCCTGTTAAACTTGTGTTAAACTGAAAAAGTATACAATCATCAAACAATTCAATTCAAACAGTGGTTTATAAATTACTAAATTAGTCAGAACGGCGCTTGTGGTGTCGTTTAGTGTTGGAAATTATATTAAGAGATAATTAGAAAAAAATACAAAATAATCATATTACTTATTTATAAAATTATGAATATTAATTTCATATAAAAATTAAATAGAATATTTTAAAAACTGTCCTTTTGACATTTTTATTAGGTACTAGCTGGTGCTCGCGACTTCGTTCGCGTTAAAAAGTATAAAATTATAACACTCGATAATCGATAGATGGCGTTATCAAGATACCATACCGGTTTTATACCGGTAGATACCGAGGAGCGGATCGCTAAAAATAACACCAAGCAGTTCTACCCAATCCGATAGATGGCGGTATCAAGTTTATCCCTGGCCATAGTCCCTGGCCAAGCCGATAGTATTTACTTTTATTTTAGATAATCTTCATTCTTACGGGAAATCTAAATTAGATATCCCGTAAGAATGAAGCATTTTCCCGCGGTAAAAAGTAGCCTATGTTCATCAGGGATAATGTCGGCTTCTAATGGTAAAATAATTTTTCAAATCGGTCCAGTAGTTTCGGAGCCTATTCAATACAAACAAACAAATCTTTCCTCTTTATAATATTATTAGTATAGATTCATTTTGCCGCAGTCAGCGCTTTTTAATAAAATTTTACGCTAATACAGCGCCCCCTTATTCAATGATAACTCATATTTTAATGGAACAAATGGGGACAAATAATGAAATAAGTAACAAGAACTAATCGGATGTAGAAGCAAATACTATAATATATTTTACTTATTATGATGTTTACCTATCTACTTATCTTACAACTATTTATATTGTACGGACGCTCACTGCAGTGACGCAATCACATTTAACATGAAATTCTGTTTGATGTTATAAATGTTTGATTAGTAGTGGCATTAATAACTGGACAACGGGGACAACAGGCGGCAGTGTCCATACCTATCACCATTTCCCTATCCCTTTAAAATAGCATATACTTTTACCTACTATTATTTACTTTGTGTCGCTAATCCTCTATCCTTCTGTGGTTATTGGGAAGAAAATAAATTATTATCGACATCTGAGAGTAATTACGACCTTTATTAAGAAGTTAACGACATTGAACGACAATTTTTTTTAATTACTGCTTATGGGAGATAATCGCCATTTTATTTATTTCACACGCAATAATACTAAGTAGGTAATTAGCCAATCTTATTAATAATAATAATTGATTAGGCTAATGCCTTGAAATTCTCTGGTTTTGTGTGTGTCCATAGGCGACGGTGACCATAGTTCACTTCCCAACGGGAGTCACTTACCGTTTCCATACTACGTAGTTCCACTATTACTCCTAATCTATTGGTAATAGCAATAGATAAAAAGAAAACATTAAATTTCTGAGACTAAGACAGGTAGATAACAATTATGAGAGTTTTATTGTGTCACTTCAACTTTCCTTTTCATTCATAATTTATTTACAGTAGTTAGCTGGCGCCCGCGAGTTTGTCCGCGTTGAAAAAGAAAAAGTAACCTATCTTGTGTCCCGTACGTCTAAGTCTAACTAAATGTTTACTTATCTACGAAGTTTCATGAAAATCACTTAATTCTTTTAACAGTTATGGAGGAACATACATACATACCTACACTTACAGATTTATTATTAGTATTGATGTTGATTGATGATTATATTACTAGCTGGCGCCCGCGACTTCGTCCGCGTTGAACGATGAAAGGTACCCTATGTCCTTTCTGGTGTCCCAAACAACATCCATACACATCCATACAAACTTTCGCATTTATAATATTAAAAAGTACGGATTATGCTTTTTTTATTATCATCGAATCGAAATGACGGTGAAAACTGCATCAAAATCTATAGTAATATCGATATTTTTTTTTGTCGCATAGAATTTGATTATAATAATTTATTTTATCTATCAAAAAAATAACATTTAATGTATAAAATTAAATAAAATTAAATATAAAAGTAAATAAAACCTAAAAAATATCTAAAAGACTAAATTTAGGTGTACAGATTGACTAAACAACACTTTCCTATAGTTATCACTGTGACTAAACAAAAACATTACTGTGTGTGTGACTTCAGCGACATGTTAATTGGAACGGACATCGCGAAACAACTGAAATAATCGGAGGCATTGTTTCATTAAAATCGTAATTCATAAGTCTGCTAGCTAGATTGTTGAATTCGTGTTTTTTTTCATGGAAAACGTCAGGTTTTTTTAACGAGTTTTATCTTGGTTGGGTTGCGATTGCTTCGCTGAGTGCAAGTCTTTGCGTGCAATGCAGGAAAGGAATAGGAAAGAAAATTAGTCTGTGAAAAGCGACGCACTGGAGCGCACGTTGATTTTGACATTTGCCGTTTTGGCGCGAAATCGAATGAAATAAAATTTAAAAATATATAATACGAGTCAATACGAGTGATTGTGTTAATAAGTGTGTTATAATAAAAAGTGATTTTTTGTGTGTATTATAATTAATTAACTGTTGTTATAATTAATTATTGTTAAAGTATAATTTTTAATATTAAAAAGGTAAGAATTTTTTGTTTATAAATATTAATATAGGTTTAGTTTTTTTTAGAGAGAAAAAAAATTCAAATTTTACTTATATATATTTTTGTGTAATATTCTTGTATCAACGATGACTGTAAGTAATGCGGTGTTTTTTATCTTTCTTATCTCACTAAACTAAACATATCAGTAGAAAAAAATTCAACAAGTAGGTACTTTTTTTAAAGGTTATTGATTCAATAAATTTAAACTAGAAATATTATTTTCTTTTAGCATTATTACAATACAAATATATAAAAATGAGGGGAATTATTTTATATATGTATAGCTAATATTTAACCTAAGACCTATTAAATAAAAATACAGAAAAGGGTACGTAATTAATTAATTAATTTGCTAGTTTAGCGTAGACTCAAAATTACTTAGGTGTACTTACATTAGTTTAAGAACTTAGTTATTAAGGTTAAATAAAATAATTTTTTGCTTTTCAGTTTTTTCGTCGGTTTAATTTTTTGTTAAAAAGATTTTATTTTATAACTTTTTTGTGGCTATAATCTACTAATTACTAAGTATATGCTTAATTTTGGATAACTTTTTTTTAATTGTAATACACAACTCCGCATTGAAATCTGTTAGTGAACAATAAATCATCCCCTGTTTTCCTACTCTAGTGTTGGAATTTTTTTTCCGAATTTATATGGGACCACCCTCGGACATACCCTTTCCAATAAAAAAAGAATCATCAAAACCGGTTCATAAACGACGAAGCAAAAAAATAGATTTAGATTTTTTTCTATTTGTCTGTGCGTTTGTGAACTCTGCTAATCTCAGAAATGGCTTGATTGATTTAAATGAGGTTTTCACTGATATATTGCAGCAAGATTCCTGTAACATTTTGTGTTTTTTTTAACTCCAATTGGTTTACGAATAAAAAACATACAGCTAATGTAGTTTGAAAAGAATTTTATGAATTTTCAACCGGATATGAAATCCATCCGATTAATTATTATTTTAAACATACCTACTCGGTTCTACGACTGCACAAGTTAGAAACACTCTGTTTTAAGTTACCTACCTAAGTTAAAACGTGCTAATTAGCAATGTGTGTTTTAAAATTCAATAATTAGATATATTAAAAGGTTACCTCAGCGTATTTGCCAGTCATATTTTAGAAAAATACTAGCTTTTGTCCACGACTCCGACCTTTTGTCCTTTTGTTAGGCGATAAATAAAATATTTATTTGATCTTTATCTATACTAATATTATCAATCAATAAAAAATCTGTAAGTGTAGGTATTGTATGTCTTTATGTATGTATGTTCCTCCATAACTCTTAAACGAATTAATTAACTAACGAATTTTATAAAGGGCAAACGAAGTCTCGTTCAACAGCAACAAGTTCATATTATAAGTATTTTTGTCAGGTATTAAATTTTTTTAATTTTCTTATTTTATTTTATTTTATTTTTCTTGATCACAACCCAACAGCAAAACAAAAAAATAACATAAACAGAAACACTTCACTACATATATTGCCAATTATAGGGTTTTACTGTGTAAGACTTAAAAATTATAAAAGACCTGAAAATTATATATAAGTTGAATAGTAGTAATTAATTGTAAACAAAACAAAGCAAATCAAAGGGGGAGGGGATCTGGGGTAGGGTTTGATAAGTTTGTGTGTGTGTGTGTGTGTGTGTGTGTGGTTCTGTTTATTTTTCCTTCAGTGTATTCACAACGCTGCGCTTGAAAGATATTTTGGGGAGGTAAAAAATGTCCAAATGCGCGAACTTATCATTATAGGTTGTGGGTAATCTATGGTACACAGAATTATGGTCATAGTTAGTTCGAGACAGCGGGACGTGGAACAATTTTGTCTTTCTTCCACGTTTGGAGCCGGCCTGAAGCCGCAACATTTATTTAGATTAGATGAATCTTCAGAAACAGAAATTTTTTTCTAGATGAAAGGTACCCCAATATGTCTTTTTTTATTCTGGACAACAATGTGTGTTACATACAACATATCATGATAGTCGGTTGAGTAGTTAAGGCGTGAAAGGGCAACGAAAATCTCACATTCACATTTATAATATTAGGATAGGACGAAGTGGATTTTATCAATGGAGGGTAGTATTCGAAACCACTGTACTGTAACATAATATACTGTTACATATTTGAAAAAAGTCTTTTGTTATTTGGAAGGCATTATACCGGGTGTTCCAAGACTATGAGACATGAAGGAAAAGTACCTTAAATATTTTTAAAAGTTAGTGATACTGCATTCAAAGATTTTCTAAAAAAAAATTGGGAATAAAATTGGGAAAAAAGAAATCACCCGTATTTTTATGATGCCAATCGAAAGAATGGATAATAAATAATAATTCTTTTTAAGTAACATAGTATCTTAAAAGAAAGGAATAACGTAAAAGGTTTGATTCAAATTTCAAGAATATTATTTAATTTTATGGCCGACGACGACGTAATTTTTAGAAAATCTTTGAAGAATGCAATATTATTTACTAACTTTTAAAAATAACATAAAGTCTTCTTTCAGCAAAATATCCTTTTTACGACATTTAAGGTAATACAAGTCAGTTTTCCTCCATACAAACGTAGAACCCTAATTACTACGCTGTTTTATGTTTTATTTACAAAAGTAAGCTTGATACCGATTTATCTTGTCGTTAACTAGGTTCGAATGCATACAAACTTAAAAAAAAGTATTAATTTAACAGATATGATCCTTGAAAAATCCATATTTTAACACAAGTTTTAATGCAAATTTGAGGTTGAATAGGTCACTCTAGTTTACAAAAACTCCAAAATACTTTACATATAAACATTAATTAGTTATTCAAGAGTTCAAATAACTTTACACGAAACAGATATATGCAGTAGTTTTGTCAAAAAAAGCTTTGGCCCAAGGGTCTGTTTGTGACTTTATTTTTGGTATGAATCATTGTGCATCTCAGTCGACTGCTCTTCCCGCGCTTAGCCATGAGACCGATGCACAGGGGCGAAGCCGAGGCGCATCGTTGTATGTGTTTACTATTTAAATACCTATTGTATAACCTCTTTCGAACACTTCGACACGCCATTTTAATTCGTCTTAATACAATATTCACTACATCTTATAACAAAGTCAATGTCTACTTCAATATTGTAGTTGAAAACACTTGACAGTGCTCTCTGTAAATAAATGCATCATATTTTGTTACGTACACTACACTTGTAATATTCATGAGTAACTTTATTAACAAGTACAGTTTATTTTATTTTAATGTTTTTAATACTAAATTATAATAGTTTGCCTGCCTTACCAAGCACTTAAACGAGGTTTTACCTACACTTAAGTTTATGCAATTTGGGTGTTGCCTAAACTATACAATAGTAATACAAAACATACAAACAAACAAATATACAAATTTTACCTCTTTATAATACATATTAGTATAGACATAAACTTACCAGTTAAATAGATCGTTAATCACTTTCATTAAGATTTAATAGCGAAACGAACGATGGAAGCTGCAACGAAACATCTGAGCAAACATGAAAAGTGGCTTTTAATCTGACACGTCACGATTACGGCATTTTCCTGTGCGAAACAATAAAATAATATCTCGGCGGTTTCTTATCAAAACACTGTTAATATTAACACAGCTCTACGTGACGGCACCAGATTTGCTGTACGGTTATTATTTTAACAAGTGAATTTATCACTCACTTTTATATTTAGTTTTCATTTTAGAGTCGCCACAAATATGCTTCGACTACATGCGATCAACTGTTAGAATTACAGTAGAATAGACTAGCTGTTGCACGCGCTTTATAAAATATAGCCTATGTTACTCACTGATAATGTTAACTTTCTATAGGTGAAAGAATTTTCAAAATTGGTCCAGTAGTTTTAAAGTTTATTCATTACTAGCTGGCGCCCGCGACTTCGTCCGAGTTGAACAAGGACAAAAGTAGTCATGAAAATCAGTTAATTCGTTTAAGAGTTATGGAGGAACATACATACATATACAAAGCCTACACTTACATATTTATTATTAGTAATGATGATTTACGATAAACTTATAAATCTTCTTAGAAAGAGATTTATTTGAAAAGTGCAACTACAGACTTTTCCCCGTAAAAAACGGCTTTCCGAAAATGCCATAAATTAATTATTTTTATTGTGTTTGACGATCTATATTTGTAAAACTTGATACGAGTATAGATAAAAAAATAAATATCAAGTCCAAAAAAATAGAAACAATATTTCATCAACTAATCTTGAGGCATTGATATAAGAGACAGCTGAAATAAATATCAATCACAGATAATAAACTTTGATATCGAGTCTAGGAGACTGTAAAAAAGAAATATGTATTGACATTAAAAAATGAAATTCAAAAATTTTACTTTTACATTAAAATACGTTATTTTGTAATTATTTTGTATGCAGTTAAACTTTTCACAAGTAGGTATTGGAAATTTAAGGCCAACAATTTTTATTACAAACTAGCTGGCGCCCGCGACTTCGTCCGCGTTGGAAAGGAAAAAGTAGGTAGCCTATCCTGTGTCCTGTACGTCTAAATGTTTATCTACCAAATTTCATGAAAATCAGTTAATTCGTTAAAGAGTTATGGAGGAACATAAATACATTGTAATTGTCAATTTAGATTCAGTATCATGTACAGAGCCTATAAACATGATATTTCTGAAAACAATCGAATGTATGGTATTTTCCTGCAAATAATATACACAAACTTTTGTCGTTTATCACTTTTTCCATTATTGAAAATCTTAAATAATATTCTTATTATTAATTATTATTAATATTCCTGAAATATTTTAATAAAAAAATCACTTCACAAACAAATTAGAAAAAGTTACCGAATAAATTAATTATCTTAAATATATCATCGATTTTTATGCTTGATATTATTATGCGCTGCGAGCGCTCCACGGTCAATGACACCGGAGCGGCTCTAGATTGTTAGGTAGATCTGTAGTTAGGTGATAATAAATGCCTTAAAAATGTTAGTAATTATTGTGTAATTTTCACGAAATACATTATCATATTTTTGGGTTTTCCTTGAGAATGTTTCACGAACAATACTCAATGTGACTCAAAATGACTCAATAGGTAGGTTACTCGTTTCCTTCAGATTTCTTGCAATTTTTTTAAAGTGATTGACACGAATAGATAATGTTAGATTATTTACTATCGGTATTGCAATATGCGACCCACATTCTGTGTAAATAGTGTGATAAATTTTGGTTTAGATTTTTTTAAACAATTGAAATTACTTATACTTCTTTCATATTTCAAATTGGATTTTTTATTTATTTTATATGAATAAAAATTTGAATAAAAATTCTATATAAAAGGTCTTTAATATATACTTTTAGGTGACTGCTGAAAAAAAAAAAATTGAAAAAAAAAAAAAAAAAAACTTATTTTTAATCAGATTCTACTGCTTCTATTTTTCTATTTTTTACAACTAAGTATTATGTTTCTCTACTATTATGTTTGACAGCTGTGAATGACCTAATAGTAGACCTGGGCGCGAATAATTAGGTCTGCAGAAGTCTACATGCAGTTGAAGTTATATTAATTTGCTGGCTTAAATAAAAAAAAAAATCACCATAAAAATATTTCATTAAAATTGGCGCAGAAGGAGGAGTACTACACTAGCTACACGCTCCCGGCTTCGCCGGGGTTTAAAATAAAAACTATCCTATCTTTTAAATTGGACTACATATTTATTGTCAAAATTGGTTCATTAGTTTAGGAGTTCATTGGCGTCAAATAACGTGACACATTATTTTTTTATATATATATACTAGCTACACGCTCCCGGCTCCGCCCGGGTTCAAAATAAAAAATATCCTATCTTTTAAGTTGGACTAAATTACACATAGTTACGAGGATTTATTAAAATCGATTAGTAATAGAGATAATATAGATAATTATGTATGACCATCACAATGTGGCTTGTCATTTCTTTTACTCAAACATTAACTAAGTAGATATTTTCATTAAGTATTTCTTTGTTAATTCTCACGGTGAATATGTAGTAATCGCTATTTAAGCACGTCCGTGTGTAGGGCAGTCAGTTAACTTAATGACCGTTTAAGTTATAAAATCTGACTTAATGCGTGTGTCACAGTTACAATGATAAATTGTTTTGTTTAAAAAAAATGAAAATTAAACAGTGACGTTAAATTTTGTATTTTTTCTTTGTTAATTTGTGGAAAGCGACTTTACAGTTTAATTATTTTTAATTTAGGCTAAGCTTAAAGTTTAAGTGTCTCGTACCTACTCAATACTTCTAGCTTTTAATAAGAATATTTTTGTGGTAAATGAAATTTTTATTTACCTATGAAAAACTTTTTCGAGTTTTTTTAGATTATAATCGTATTATTATCGTAAAGCAATTAAGTAAATTATATTTAGGTATTAATGGGGTAGGCAGCTCACTTGCCTGCCCTAGTGCCCTGCCTAAAAACGCAATAATAATAATAATAATAATAATAATAATAATAACATACTGAATATAAAAGGTAAAAAAAATAATATATGATAATTTTTTCGCATAATTATGACTTCCTATATGCTTCCTATGCACTCGCTTTTGTCCAACTCTGTGCTCGTACCGCTTTCTCACGGTCGAGTAATTGAAAAAATTAAGATTTTTTGTCGCGATTACAGCGGCCTCAGAGCTACTAAGTGCCACATTAAACACAAATTATCGGTGAAGAATCTTTGAGAAGATAACACATTTCTATTTCACGTGAATCTAGGGCTTTAAATGTGCTTCTATATTGGGATTGTTGGGATTATTGAGATTATTGGGATTACTTAGATTATTGGGATTATTGAAATTATTTAGATTATTAAGATTATTGGGATTATTGGGATTATTGAGATTATTGAGATTTGATGCTGTTTTATGCTGTATATTCTATAATCAAAATCTATTTATAAGTTTACCAGCTGCTGCACGCGACTTCTTCCGCGTATGTTACTCGCTGATAAAGTAGCTGTCTATAGGTGAAAGAATTTTTGTAATCGGTCCAGTAGTTTTTGAGTTTATTCATTGCAAACAAAAATACAAATCTCTCTTCATAAATTAGTATAGATTAAATATTATAGTATAAATTAAACGAATCCTTTGTTGTTCAAAGTAACCATAAAGTATATTTTAAATATGATATTAGTTGCGACACTGATTAACAAATTTTTTAAACACTGTGGCGTCGCATTGTTTTTATAAAACTAGCCATTAAACAAATGAGCTGCTGTAATGAACTGGGTGTGCTCACGGTCGCCTTATCCGGTCACGGAGATTTGTGACAAATTAACAATTTTTTTTTTTTACATTTTACTATCTGTTTCAAGTTTTTAGTGTACACCGACTAAACGTGTTGTTGATTACTCGACACACTCTAAGATTCGAGACAAAATTTCCTTTGCGAAAATTTGTCACATGTAAAAGTACAGTTAGCAAACAAGTACCTACAAAGGAGAACATTACTGAATTTTTTTCATTAACATTTTTTTTATGTTTTCTTTTGTTTATTTATTTGGCCCGGCTTAGCACCGATGCAATATTTTTCTGTAAATTTATATAGGTACACAAACCTTATTTATACACAAACCTTATTTATAGCTCTTTCCATTGATTAGTATCAAACAATATACTATCAAATTATACTAGGTATACATACAAACATTTCTTGTTTATCCTTCTTTCCATTAGTGAAAATTGCATTAAAATCCGTTGGTTTAAAATAAAGATAGCGGAGAAATACTTAGGCAAAAGTGGACACGCGTGAAGAGTAAGCGATACATTGCATATTATTATTTCATACTTATACCAACTTGGCGCAATAGACTCGGTGGAACCCAGAGCTAGGAGACTCAAAGGCGATAGTACTCTTTTAAAATCTAAAATGCAGAGCCTGGCACAGACGCAAAATTGCCAGTCTATGTGACTTTTATAAGATGTACTTCGGAGAGTGTGCTCATACGTGCTCATACCGCCTTCCACTTTCTTCCATCGGACATACAGACGTCCGATGTCCGATGTCAGACAATATGAGGACCCTCATATTGTCAAAATCCCTCTTTTTCGGACCAAGTGCTTTGAAACATCTTTTATAATGCGCATTGCGCACTGCCAAGGTTTGGAACTCCCTGTCTGTATTTCCGAGCTCATATAACCCTAATCTTTTCTAAGTTCGAGTAAATGGTATCTTCTGGTTGAGCTCGCTCCATCATTGGCCTCAGCTTTGCTACACAGTTGGTTGTTGGCCAAGAACAAACCCATCTCTAATATATATATATATTAATAAAATGTTTAATTAGTTTAAAAATTTCTTATTGCATATTTGCTTATGAATTCCGATTGGTGCATTAAATTTATTATACGTAAGAATTTCACTCAACGCGGTGCGCCAGTCATGCGTTCGATTACGTTTTTTTTATATCCCTCATAAATACATAAACGTTTACTTTCTGTTTATAAAACAAGTAATTAACTTATATCACTAGAAACAGCGCGAAATGGAATTCGCAGATGAATCTTTATTAAAAACCAGCTGTTGCGCGCGACTTCGTCCGCGTAACTTTTGTAAAATATAGCCTAAATTACACTCTGATAACGTAGCTTTCTGTAGGTGTGAGAATTTTTGAAATCGGTCCAGTAGTTTTTGAGTTAATTAGTCATATTAGTAGTATAAAAAATTAGCAAGGTTTAAAATTTTATTTTAAAACGTGCGTTTTTTCATAGTCACACATAAACCAGGTCACGAAATTTCGATGTTGATTACTTGAATTTTCTCGCATCTGCTTTGTATAAAGAAAAGAATAAAAATCGAATGATATTGCCTTGCGCACGCGCTCACAACAGATACTATAAAAAGCGGGCGGACAAGTAAACCGATCATTTTAAATCGTTTCTTTGTTTAAACTAGGTTTAAACCACAGAGTAGACATTCTTTAAGATTACGTGACATTATCCAACGTCTGGTTAAGGTTAAACTCTGGTTAAACGGTATTGCTGCATTAGGTACTCCGGCTACCAGATTATCCGGCCGGATATATTATGAACATAATATATTTGCCCGTGACTTCGCCCTTTGTAAACTATATACTAAAATTTTCCTCGAGAACCACTCTATCCATTGGTGAAAACTGCATGAAAATCGATGCAGTAATTTTTGAGTTCATCGCAAACAGGTAGACAGTCAGTCAGTACAGTTATATAACACGACTAGCTGGTGCTCGCGACTTTGTCCGCGTAGAAAAGTATAAAACGCCATCTACCGTATTTTGGATAGATGGCGCTATCTCCCGGGCCAAGCCACTAGTATTTACTTTTATTTTAGATTTCCCGCAGGAATGAAGCATTTTCCTGCGGTAAAAGTAGCCTATGTTCATCACGGATAATGTCGGCTTCTAATGGTAAAAGAATTTTTCAAATCGGTCCAGTAGTTTCGGAGCATATTCTATACAAACAAACAAACAATCAAATCTTTCCTCTTTATAATATTAGTATAGATATAACGAAGCTTGTAGAGTCCATAATCCATATAACTCCATTTAGAATAGAGTCTCCGGAATGTGACTGTCATGGGAGAACCTTGGTTCTCTCGTGCCTATATCTGTAACCGAGTCCTGAGTTAACAAATAAAAGCCCATTGTTTGCTAATTATTATAATTCACAGGGAAGTTTTGTTGCCGTGTGAAACGATTTTTATTCGCGGTCGTGAAATACTTTAGTGTCGGAATCCGTTGAAAGTATATTATCGTGCTGTCCGCGTGTATGGGAACTATTTTTAAGTTATTCGGAAGTAGATACATTTCACAGGCAATAAATTGGACATTTTGTACGTTTATGTAATATTAGATTTTGCCCGCGACTTCGTCTGCATCTATTTTTCTGAGGTTATACAATCTTTGTTATATCTGAGTTATATAAAGACTGAAAAAATGTTTTAAACTAATAAGGGCGGTTGTGACCTGTCCTTTTAAAAATTAGGGGGAAAGGGAGGGGGGGGGGGAGGCGTCATCACTGGCAAGGCACATTTGGTCACAAACCTTTGTTGAGCACATTTGGTCACAAACCTTTGTTGAGCACATTTAGTCACAAACCTTTGTTGAACACATTTGGTCACAAACCTTGTTAAAGCACTGAGAAATTTTTAACAAGAAGATGTCTTGGAGCTTCCCGGACGCTGAATATTCGAGCAGGATTTTGAGCAGGACTTTACTGTTCTCAACAACTTCGACAATAATAAACAACAAATTAACATAAAAAGTAAAAACTATTATAGAGGAACATATATTTACAGAAGATTTATTATTACCTAGTCAATAATATTAGTATTGATAAATTATATCATAATTCATAACTCTAACGTCTAGACCTGGAAAGGTTCTTTTATATCAAAAATACCTTCAAAGGCAAACTCAGAGATATGCCGTGCTTGTATATGGTAGGTTCAAATGACAAATGGTTTACTAATAGCGAACAAGCCAAGTGTCTAGCACGATGCCATACATGGCTAGAATCAATGTAATCTCGTCGCCAGCATTGATGAATAAAATTGCCTGCATAATTACCTTCTACATTTATTTCTTATTTACTACATATTATATGTTAAAAAGATTATAGTCTAGCCTGTTACTAACAGGCTGAATCTTCGTGAGTAGCTTCAGTTTGCCGAGACGAACCACTTTTACTCTATAGAGGTAGCTAAAGGAGTTAGCAGCCGTAAAAAACTTTCATACGTGGACTGGGAAAACGTGCCACTCAATTTGCAGGACTATGTGGCCATTTTATTATATAAATATTTACTAAGCTGCAGAAAAAATCAATTTCATCAAAATCGGTTAAGCCGTTTCGGAGTGGTATGGCAAACTAACACTGTGACACGAGAATTTTATACATTTTCATTGTTTCCATACAAACTTACATTTTTTTGCGCTTAGCGTGCGTGCGTGCTGTGTGAGACAGGACGCATTTTAGACATAAGACCGATGAGTTCGGGCCGCCGACTTGTTTCACCTTAAGTTTAAAGAGAGTAAGATTTTTTTATTGTCATGCTTCACGTACTTTGGGTGAAGGGCATCGTTCTCTGTAAAGGTTACGGCCTCTGTCTGTAATAATTACAGTGAAAGGTGTTTAGTAGATTTCAAGAAATCTGATGGCGAATACCTTTATATATTTGATATCACCAAAGGGGGAAATTAGTTGTTTACATATATTAAACAACTAACCAACTAACTACATATATTTTTCCCGTCTTACTGGATACTAGCGACTCGTCTCCGACTTTGCACGCACACAAACCTTTTCTAGTTTTAAGATTAGTTCCATTAGTGAAAACAGTAAAAACTGTCTGGTGATTTGACAGCGACTTTTTTTTATAAAACTAGCTGATGCCCGCAACTTCGTACGTGCCGTAGTTTGTTTTTTGAAAATCCCACAGGAACCAGACATTTTTCCAAGATTAAAAGTATCCTATAGCTTAAATCCAGGTAATCATCAATACATCCGTGAAAATTAAATGAAAATCGGTCAAGCCATTTCTGAGATTAGTTTTTTTTTTTATTTTGCTAATATAAGTATACAACGTATTTAAATTAGAAGCCGACATTATCCGTGATGAACATAGGATACTTTTTACCGCGAGAAAATGCTTCATTCCTACGGGAAATCTAAAATAAAAGTAAATACTAGCGGCTTAGCCCGGGAGATAGCGCCATCTATCCAAAATACTGTAGATGGCGTTTTATACTTTTCTACGCGGACGAAGTCGCGAGCACCAGCTAGTTATGAATAAACTCAGAAACAAGTGGACCGATTTGATAGCTTTTTTCACCTATCAGCTAACACCTATCAACATAGTTACGCGAACAAAGTCGCGTGCAGAAGCACTAGATTTTGCACATTTTATTTTATTACATTTTATATACTTACTTAAATACTTGCACAACGTATGAATCACAGAACAAAGAAATAAAAAAAAAGATAAAACATAATCCTTAGATAACCATGGAAATATGTCAAAGATGACCTCGTTCAAGTGCAATGATATATTTTGAAGTAAAAACTTCTGTGGGCGCGTTGGGCATTTTTGACATGGGAATAAACTATTGAACTCGCGACCTGTTACCGTAATCATGTAACCGTAACCGTAACAGATTTTTTTTATAAAAAGAACAATTTTTGAGATGGGAAAAAACCATTGAACTCGCGACCTGTTACCATAATCATGTAACCGTAACCGTTACAGATTTTTTTTTTTAAAAAGAACAATTTTTGAGATGGGAAAAAGCCATTGAACTCGCGAAAAACCATTGAATTCGCGACTTGTTACCGTGTAACCGTTTAACCGACAAATCTGTAATAAGTATGCACTTTTTCAAGATTCAATTTCTGTCTGCACTCGCGCAGTGCCTCTGTTTTTTTGTCTGTTTTTATAAAACAATAGCTTACGTCCGCGACTACGTCCGTGTTGAAAAATAAGAAAAATATAATGCGAGACAAAATACAGACAGGGTTCACTATATTATTAATATGACGTTGTTAAGTTTCGAGGCATTAGTTACCGTTTCACAGATCAAATATTGCCTTACGATATTGCGTGGGCTGTATCAGTCCCCTGTATACAAATGGGTCTTAAATCGCGGGTGGGGCAGGTCAACCAATTTCATCTAGCAAGTAATTTGTCACAACATTCACCACAGCAATAAGTTTCCCATAAAGTTGTTAGCGAAGTGCTGCACCCACAACTTATTTCTCGACTCCAGTGAGGTAATATTTTATCTCGACACCAATACAACAAGCGATAGAGCTACATTATTTTGTTACATAAGTAATACTTTTTATTCAGGAGTAGCTTGCTGAAGTACCGGTAATATGAGTATGTATTTAATTGGTTACTTAGATAATAATAATAATAATTAATAATAATAAATATCTCTACATATTCCACACAGCACTATCTAGTTTCGTGCACAGTAAGCAACTAATGCTTGTATTACGGATACCATACAGTTGATATACTACATAGATTACTTATTTTTTGTAAATACATAAATACAAACAAACATGACTCAGGTATAAAGGTAAAATGTTAACACATAGGTAAACATTTGCCCCTAGCGGGATTCGAACCCGCGAGCCACTAGACCGAACGTGTCGTCATACACAATATCATACACACTTACATAATACACTTCAAACTGGACATACAAAAGACTAGTGAGCCATACGGGCACTTTTTCGTAGGTAGGGACAAAACTAGTGGGTCCAAAGGGTCGGACGCAGATTTATTTGAAAACAGTGACTACGGCGGTTTCTTACCGATTTCTTTCCCTTAGAAATTTTTTTCCGAACCGGTAAAAAATAATAATTAAAAATCAAAATATTTTCAAACTAGATGGTGCCCGCGACTTCGTCCGCGTTGCTTATTTCTTTCATTTCATGGCTTATTTCCTGACCGAGGTAATATAGTCAGCTCTGGAATCGTCAGTTATTTCTTGATTTTGATAAAATAAAAAATAATAATAAGCTATTTAAGCTATTTTATTGATAGATAAATAAATATCGTTATATAAAATAGTATCAAAATAGAGCACTAAGTGTAGTAATGCATATATATACAAATAATAAAGCCTTTAAAAATATTATTGTACCGAATACTCTTTTTTTAGACTTTACACTAATAAAATAAACATTCAAATGTAATGAGTCATAAATATTTTATGTACTCAGAGAGTGTTTAAATTTCCGTTGTGTTGTTATAAATTTCACCAACACAACTGACTCAGAATAGATAAAACACGTACGTTAAATTCATATCTGTTTCTTCAAGAAAGGTGTGACATTTAGTTTTACTTATGTATTCGAATTCATTTGCCCCACGACGACATGATACAAAAGAGGAAGTTTGACCTGTGTGTTTGTTTGTAGCATTAGCATCGTAGCTTCCAAACGGATGAACCCATTTTGATCCGATTTGTTTTTTTGAAAGCTCACATGATATGGGATAGTTCTTAGCTAATTAATTTATGAAGATGAAGACCTCAACAACGATACGGGACTTTGCAGCAGTTGTCATCTGCAGTGACGAATTTATGCCACTGCCGATTGAATGGACAACTCGCCCGCCCGACCGACAGGCGATTTGTCATGTTTTTTTTAAAAATTTTTTATAGACAATTCGCCCGCTAGTATAATATGCTATTCAAATTTTACCGGCAAGATATCATGTATAGTGATAGGATATACTGGGGTTCAGCAGTCACAAAAAGGTAGCCTCATAGCGTTTGTGATTACCTTTCAATATTAACACGTGTGATTTTGTGATTTGGTCTTTCACTAACTGCCATCCTCAATTCTTACCGTGTACATACTTTTTCTCCTATAATGGCATCGAAATATATATCTTTTATTCAAGTTCGGTGTATAATCGTTCGCAACAATTACATTACCCTTGTGTTGTTTGCTATAGGTGACTGTATAGTATCTGAAAAGCCACCAGGTTGATGAAGTTATAACCACCACCTCACAAGAAGGCCAGGCCAACGTGAAGTAATAGCATGTGTGCTGTTCGGTGAGTGAGTGAGTAAGAGATGTCAGAATCTATTTCTCTATCCCCTCATATCACTTTTTTAACCTACTAAGGTCGACAGAGAAGTCGCAACCTATAGCGTCGCATGTGACATTAGGCGACGGTAGCCACCTACCATCAAGTGGAACGTTAGCCTGCCTGCTGAATAAAAAAAACTTAAGGATTTAACGATAAAAAAAATAGTTTCCCTACTTCTAAAAATATTGAGACACAAAATGATATTTTTTTACGACTAAGTACATACGCTTTATTTGAAGAAGCAGATAATTATGACACTCACAAGTATACATATATCTCGTGTAAACATACAGTGTGATGATTGGCGGATATTATGACGTCGCAACTAGCTACAAATTGTACAAGACGTCCATTCAGGGTTGTTGCGGATGCAGAATTTTAATGCAGATGCGGATGCGGATTTCACGTTGTTTGGGTTTAAATTTTAACACAGAAATAAATGATTGAAATGGATCCTTTTAACAAATTTTTATTGAGTCATCAAGCTATTAGTAGAAAATTTAAACATTTAAATTAAAAAACAGAAATTCGGTCCGGTTGCGGATGTCTAATTCGATGCAGAGTTCCGCATTTGCGATTTTTCCAATTTCTATATAAAAATTTCGCATGTTTTTTTCATAAATAGGTTAAAATCTAGGTACTAAGTGTCAATCGGGTGAGAGCAGCCATAAAGTAAAAATTGGTACTTACATTATAATTGTTTCGTAAGATATAAGTAGATAGAGGGTCGATACAAAATGTATGGTACGTCACATTTATAATACACGGTAACTAAATGTGGTTTTGTTATCTGATTAAAAACTAATTCCGTTGTAGATTTGTAGATATATTTGTCTTACGTATTTAGGAAGTTGCATAAACAATTGCCTGGCGGGGAAGGAAGAACGCAACTACCGTTAAAATTGCTTATCTCTCTATCTCAAACGGAATTATGTTTCTGCGAAAAGTGATTATAGATATTACGTATTTACAGGCAATACGTTTTACTTACTGCAAAACGGCTGCAATTTTATTTATTGAAGAAAAAAATATACCATATATTTCACATTTAGATATAAAAATACTTCGGTCAAGTTGAGCCAAGCCAAACACTTGCTTCGCCTGTAGCTTGGGAGCCAAAGTTGAAAATTATTTTGTGATTTTTTTTAATACTCTTACCGGATGTACTTAGTTTCCAAGAAGTGTGCTACATAAACTTGGGATATATTGGGAAGATCGTCATACTATTAACCTACAGATTTTTATGGCTCATTTCTAACTTCAAATTCAATTCAAATTGTCGGATTTTTTATTTTTTAGAAATTATAAAATTATAAAAAGTAATAATTGATTGTTATTTCAATAAAAAAAAATTAAATATCTAAATTTTTTTTTATATTTGTACTCTCTAAAAATAGCAAAGATACGAGTATCAAGTTGATGTACTAACTTCACAATAAATGTGTGTAGTCATACGAACACCATCGACGTAGGAAGATCACTAACATCGATTGATTGGATCTAATCACGCTATCCCATTATTATCCGCTAATTATACGAAATCGTACACGCCACTTTGACCCTAATTAACAGCGCAAGTGAAATTTATCGCCACAAAATATTCCCTTTTAGGCTTACAATGGCAGCGTTATTAGTTTATTTTTAGGGTGCGCCCTTCCATCAAACACATGATTGTCTATCAAAAAATGGCACCATATGTGAACCTTTACATATGTGACATTTGTGACGTCACATAGCTAAAACAAAATATAAATGTTACTTTGAACATTTAGATATATTTTGTTATATAAAGAGTGAAAACTGGTGCATCGACATCCGCCAAGTGTGTTGCCTGACTGGAACGATGACGATTTTGTATAATGCCTGCATCGTTAGAGGGCTGTTTAAATAAATAAATGAATAAATGAATAAATAAATAAATAAATAATTCGCCAAGAATAAACACACAAATAACGAATTAAAACCCACTTATGCACTAACCATCAGCAGCCAACGCAACAACTTGTTTGTTGGTAATGATTATTTATTAATACCTATACCTACTATATTATATTCTATGTAGTACATTATTTTATATATTATCATCAATAGTTATTATTTTATACATAATATATAGTCATAAACTATTCAACAGATTTTTATGAAATTTCTAATACTTTCATAAAATATTGCTCCCGAGGGATCATCTAATAAAAAGATAAATAAAAAATCAACCCTTGACAAAAAGATCTGAGCAATAAAACTTGTCTAAATGTTAAATAAAGATTATAGTTTTACTATCACTTCATTGTATTACTTACCTTCTTATTTATTCTTCTTTACAGTTAAGAAATCAACAATGTAAATCAAATCAAATTATTTGTTTGCATTAATGTCAACAAATGAATCTTTAACGAGTATGAATCATGTTTGTGAATGAAAATAGGATCTGCTGATCAATTACACTTTTTATTTCCAGGTTACCGGAATCGAAGGCCAGATAGTGACGTAAAGGAAGAAAAAAAACTACCGAATTGGACTTTCCGCCTCGGTGATAAGGTCGTCGATGGAACTTACGCAAAATGTCTGTTAAGACAAACCGGAAGCAAGGGTGTTTCATTTACGTTTTGGTAACTTAAACATTAGTTAAGGTGAGGAACATTAGTTTACACCTTTTTCAATATCTATATGTACTAATATATAAATCTGAAGAGTTGTCTAATCTATATGTACTAATATATAAAACTGAAGCCAATCTCAGGAACTACTGGAATTAATTTGAATTTTTTTACTTTTTTTTTTTTGTTATTTTCGGCATTAATATTTGTAATCAATAAATTCTAGGCTAGGCGTGAAATTATAATATCTGTTATTGGCGTTAAAAAATAAATAGTTAATAAAAAAATATTGCACTTATGCAACGTAAGACCACAGCACAAGTGCTCTTATTTCACGTGTCTTCAATAACTGAACAAGTATATGTAATGTGCTTTCACAAAGGAAATATTCTAACATGTTTAAAAAAAATCAGCAAAGATTATCTTTTGTGTATCTAGTAAATGAAATTCATTCACATTTTTGCGTGAACCTGAAACGGTTTTAAGTGTGATATAAAGACTATTTTTGGTTGAACTTAAAAGTTAATGAGGCCTTTATCACGTGATGTCTGAGGGGCGCAGTGTTTTTTCTGCTATGGAAACAACTGCCACAGTCATGCGAAAGGTCAACATGTTAGATAATAGTAATAGGTACAACTGTGAGTACCAAGTATAAAGAAAATTAAAATACTAGTTGGTGCCTGTGACTTCGTCCGCGTTGAAAAAGAAAAAGTTGCCTCTCCTGTGTCCTGTACGTCTAAATGTTTATCTACCAAATTTCATGAGAATCAGTTAATTCGTTTAAGAGTTAATTAATTAATTTATTACAAAATATATATATGTGGTTATTAACATTATTAATATCACAAAATATATTAAAATCTTATAAAAAAATAAAATAAAAAATATATGTGGTTGCGGATCTCTAAATCGATGCGGAAGTTCTGCATTTGCCGATGCGGATATCCGCAACAATCCCGACTAATAACACGTGCCATGACTTCACTCGCTCTTGCTTCAAAATAATAAAAGTGTTATCGAAAATTTTCACTCTTTTATGTAACAATCTATACTTTACTAATATTATAAGGTGGCCGAGTTTGTTTGGTTGAACGCGTTAATCTCAGGAACTACTGGTTCGAATTAAAAAAATATTTTTGTATTGGATAGTCCATTTATCGAGGAAGGCTTTAGGCTATATAACATTTTGAACGCGGACGAAGTCGCGAGCACCAGCCAGTCTACTAATAAATGTGTATTTATTTTATTTTATTTAATTGTGAAAACATTCGGTGGTAGTTAACACATTAAAAAAATCTAGCGGCACGCCAATGTAAACATAAAAGATAGTAATAAGTTATTTTAACGATAATTAGTGAACGGGATTTACGTACTTATCAATATGCTATCGATAATAGGGTAAACAATGTCAGACAGTTTATTGGCTATTATCTATGAATCATTCTGTGTACCCCATGCATTTGTTTTCATACTCATTAGTAAATTCTTTGAAAATTGACGAGCCTGTTGGACGAGTGGCAAGGGTGCTTGCCTAACGTTTCAGGGGCCCCGGGTTCGATTCCCGGCGGGGTCAACTTTGGAAATTTTAATATAATTTTCAAAGTTGACTCTGGTCTGGATTTGAAAAGTAGTGGTAGGGCACACTGCGTTTCGCAGTCATTTGGGCAGCCCGTCTGGCGGCAGTAACCACCACCTTACAGAATACCACCGTGAAATAACAGCATTTTGTGCTTTTGTGTTTCGGTGAGTGAGTAAGGGATGCCAGAGCCCATTACCCCCCATTCCTCCCTTATCCCTTATCCTTAATCCTTCTATGGTCAGCAGCACACTTGTAGCACTTATGGCGTTGCTTGTGTTATAGGCGACGGTAGCCACCTACCATCAAGTGGACCGTCAGCCTATCTTTAATTAACAACAGCCGACTTTAACATTAAAAAAAAAATACATATCACTACATAGTATAAAACAAAGACCTCCGCCGCGTCTGTCTGTCTGTTCGCAATAAACTCAAAAACTACTGCATCAATTTTCATGCTGTTTCCACCAATGGATAGAGTGATTCTCGAGAAAGGTTTTTGTATATAATTTGCAAAGTTAAGAGGGCGAAGTCGCGGGAAAAACCACTAGTATTATATGCTATTTATATAGCGAATATAAAGTGTTTTATCTTAAAGTAAAGTCGCGTTATCGTTAAATATACCTAGTAAGGAAATAAGTATGTATGTTGGCTTATTTCTACGTTTTGCGTGCTGACCTTTATATAATACCTAATTAATAACCTTTAAGTATAGTCATATTAAAACAAAATTTTCGAGAGTATCTAGTTAGCTAACAATCAGAACTGATAAAGCAAGCATCGGTAATCTGATCCACTTTATCTTGTATTTCGTTAACAACGCATTTTGATAACATTTCACGCTCTCTTTATTTCAGATGTACCTGTCACATCGGAATATTAATATCATTTTGACAACGTTATTGTTTATTTTATGCATAAATTGCGCATACGCTAAGAAGACCAAGAAACATTTGTGTCCTGAGGGATTCAGATTAGCTTACACCAAAAACAATGAGGAACCGATATGTTACTTGCTTAAAGGGCCCGAAGCTTTCGACGAGAAGTTCAAAGATTGTTCGGGCAATCGTTATACATACAAATTGTTGACAGAATTGGATTTCGTGAAACCAAAATATTTAAAATTATGGACCGAATACAAAACCGCTTACCCCGGAGGACCATTCATTGATTGGTCTTTCACTGAATCTACTGGAGATTTGTTGTCAAGTTCATACAATTTTAATATAACTTTTGATCCAGTTCTGGGATTGGACGACGAGTGTCTTTGTGTAGAATTATCTGAAGGAACAGCGCTTTCAAGCGCTAGGTGTTACAGTGAACATTATCGATACTGTATGGTCGATCCGTATCCTGAAGAGCAAGGTGTTATAGATGAAGGTTGCGATGAATTCGGTCTAAGGTTTTACGCGCCAAGACCGACATGTTTAAGCCGTGTTGAAGGACTTAATGGAGGAACAGTGAGGGCAACATGGAAGCAGGCCCAGGAACTGTGCGCTAAGAGAGGAGGTTCTATTATACAACGAGGTTGGAGATACGCAAACCATCCTTTGCTCAGGCCATCAATAACACCAAGAACAATTCCATTAGGTGCACTAGTAATGGGACAGGAAAGGTTCGTTTGGAGCAATTATGAAGACGGGAATGATATAGTAAGTGTGTTCTTTTAATTAAAATACCTATTTTTTTTCTTCCCTTTTCGAATAGCTACAAGTCCACTGCTTTCAATCACAATGTAACTGTATTTTTTTTGTTTTCAGATTCAAGATTCGGATTTGCAATATTTAGAAAGTTTTGAATCCAACAAAACTGGATTGGGATTAAAATTTAATACTAATGGTAACATATCCTGGATTCAAGTAAACACTTCTGCGTTATATTTCGACGTCACTTGCGAAAGGTCTATACATTTGAGAAATGTTGAAATGAACGTGCAAGTGCTACCGTAAGTACTTTTACATATACTTAAGTGTTCCCATTTGATAGTAAAATTGGTAGAAATGTCCCATGGGTTTTTATCACCTGCTCACTGTTATAGAAGTCAAGGTTACAGAGCTCAATTAAAGAGGCCATATGTTCAAAAATGGTAGCATTTGAGCAAGTGATGATGATGATTGGAATACAGCAAATAAATTAAAAAATAAATACCAATTTCTAATTTACAGGGGCAGGAAAATAAAACTAGTAATGAACGATACTGTCGATGACGATGACATCTATTGTTTTACTGACTCAGCAGCTTACTACCCAAAATCTGTGGAAATTCAAAAGGAAAACGACACCGTTTATGAGTTGAAACCTGTTAGAAACGGATACAACGGTTACTACTGGTGTATGCACTTCGATTCAGTGAATTATCGAGTTTCTGAATCGAATAGAGCACTGTTCATACGCAAGGACCGTTCCCTGAAAAATCTTTATGCGATCAAAATTCGAACCTCGGTGGAATACAGCTTGAACGATTTGGATAAACTGTACAAGTTTTGGGAGAGAAATCTGAAAGAGTACATCCTGTGCAGGACGAGGTACTACGAGTTGTACGGCGATAAGAGTATAACGGACGAGGAGTTCAA
Organism: Synanthedon vespiformis; assembly: GCA_918317495.1. Taxonomy (NCBI): domain Eukaryota; kingdom Metazoa; phylum Arthropoda; class Insecta; order Lepidoptera; family Sesiidae; genus Synanthedon; species Synanthedon vespiformis. The sequence continues at coordinate 11,394,947 of OU906948.1, forward strand.
GGAGGAGTTTAATCTGAAGAAATTCAGCAAAGCAAGTCCCGAATTGAAATGGAGAGTGAACGTGATAGAGTCGCTGCGTTTGAAGAGAGTGTTTAGGGATAACAGGACTGTCTTACTGCACGTTGACTTAAGTCCAGAAATGAGACCGTCACCACCTGGCCTCTGGGAGGACTTGGAAGTGTTGTACATGAAGCCGACTTACTATTGCCAAACCGAAAACGACTACGTGCCATTGGGTAAGCATTTTTTGGTATGTTTTGATAAAAGAAATGGATTCTATTTGTAGACTGATAAACATGTTAAAAATGTACTGAATGTTTATAGTGGTATATCTATTTTTGAAATCACAAGTCTCCATGACGTTTTAGAATTTACATTTCCTCAATAATGAATTAAAAAGAATTAAATTTGTGTACACCGATTGCGCTGACGCTCTCGGTTTAAGTATTCATCCAATTATCTCATTATTTCCGAGTTCAGAAGGTTAAAATGTGATACTGTTGTATCATTAGGTACATACGGTATGACTTTCTTGAACCATTAAAGTACTAAGATAATTACTAATATCCGAAATGAGGAAATGTGTATATAGTATAGCCCCAAATTAGTCTTTCTCGGATTTTGTTAGTCAAGGCGGACTTAGGAAATTTCGTATCCATTGACATTTCCATTCATTGACCTTGGCAGGAATTGGTCTAATTGGTCTCGGGATCGTTGAGTCAGAGCCAGTCGACCAACGAGCACGAATTTATTAACCCGATATTATTCAAAATACATTTTTGTTGATATTTGAAGCTATTCATAAATTTGTTGATTTAAAATGAATTCTGTTTGGAAGTCCATGAACGTAGACTTAACTTAGATTTCTTCTCATGGAATATTATAGAAAAAAATTCAAGAATACTTGAAGAATAATAATTAATAATTCAAAATATTATAAAACGAGCAAGCGGTATTGTACTTTTGTAACCATTCCATTAAAAAAACTACATGAGACGAATTTTCTCGGACAGATTTCTAGACCTAAAAAAACCCTAACCCTAGATTTTCATCAAAATCGTTAGAGCGGTTTGCGAGATCGTCGTGACATACAAGAATTCCTCGTTTAGTATTATTACATATAAGATAAGATTTAAATATAACATACTTAGCAAACCGTTCGCGGTTTCGCACGGATACGATTTTTATTCATAAAATAATTACATCAAATTACATACACAAACTTTCCTCTTTCATTAGCGAAAACCGTGTCAAAATCCCTTGGGTGGTTTAGAAGAAGAAGCAAACAGACAGACAGCGACTTATTTCAATGACATATAAAGATTGAAATACAGTTACGTGGTAATATTAAAAAATATATATTTTGCTACACATTTCCAAGGAAACTTCGAAAATTTCTTTTCGTAAAATATTTCAGATTTTACATTCAATTATTATGTTACGGTCTTTAGTCTTGGTCTTTTGTTGTAATTGTTTCAATTTATAATATTTTGAAACACAAAAGAAACGTGTTTGTGCGATTCGTCGTGGATTTATGGACAACAGACGCCCTCTAAATACTTATTCTGTAGGCTATGAATAACTAAAAATATTTTAGTTGTATATGAATTATAACATCCTTACATATTGTAAAAGTAACCAAGTAATAAACATTTTACTTGTAGTTGGTGAAAGAGGCCCTTAGGCCCCTTAGTATATAAAAAAATACCTTAAAACCTCACGATTGTTGAGATTTTTTTATTATAAAAAAATATCAGAGATTTCATTTTGATCTACCTACAATTGTGAATTTCAAATTTTGATCTGCTAAACTATGTTTTTTATTCTCGGTACAATTTGTATATATTATGTACATAAATTTCGTGTTACCCTTAGGGTAGAAATTACAATAATATACTCGTTTCTAAAGAAAAAGTTAAAGATGTGAATTGTTAACTCGTATCTTCAATTTTCGAAATATCCGCTGAATTGTTTTGAATAAATATACTAATAATACATTGTCCAGAATAAGTATTTAGTATGCTATGATATGAAAGGCACTGTAATTTGTTATACAAGTCATGTTTCGATAGATATGTCACTTTTAACCTTAGGTGACAGCCGACAATCGACTTCATCCAACGTTATGTTTAACCTGGTAATTACGCCGCATGAGTTCTTAGAACTTCATAATTAGTTGCGAATTATCATTAAGTACGTAGTGCAAGTTACAAGCGGTCTGGTTCAATCATCTATCTATATAAAATTCTCGTGTCACAGTGTTTGTAACCAGACTCCTCCGAAACGGCTTGTTCCGATTTTTATGAATTTTTTGTGTATATTCATCAGGTCTGATAATAGGTCATAAACTATTTTTTATATCCCTAAGTGATAAGGGTGGCCCACCACACCACAATGTATGGCAAAACGTGTTAAGGGTTTATTTCACATCTTCTTAACTTCTGCTGGTTTTATAAAGAAAGGACCCGTTTATTGTTAACTATTAAAACTTTCATAGCTATGTAGACATCCTTACTAATATAAATATATTTAATACATTATTCCTAAAAACACACTTCTCAATACATATCGCAAAAACGTCTGACAAACAAATTTTCTCCGTCACTTAAAATCAATTTCCTTTTCTCTATTTAAAACTATTTTATTTTCTAATTCTAGCCAGTATTAAATTCCAATGCTTCCAACAAAACGTTGGTCTAATGTCATCCCTGCTGATAGGAATAAGCGACAAAAATCCACTTATTCCAATCAGTTGTGATACCTATAGGGATAGTGAAGCGCAGATAAAAGTGGTACATAAGTTGGTAACTTAGAGCATACAAAAAAATTACATTTTTTAAACGTTCTCTTGAACGGTTTATTCATTGATACACACGTTTCTAGTTCTGTGTATTGATAGCAGCAATGTCGTTACTATCCGGAACTTCTTTCGCGTTACAAATAGACTTGTAAGAATTCAATCGAAGAAAAATTGTAACGTTGTTGCGTTCACTTTTTGCTCTATTACAGTGATAACTCATTGATGATCTAGCTAGAACAAAATAAATTTTGTTCTAGGTCATAATGACTCTGAAACAATACTTATTTATTGCATACATGATTTATGTCCACAGGTTAAGTAGTTAAGGCGTGAAAACGACATAAACAAACAAACTCACTCACTTTTGCATTTATAATTTTAGATTGGACCTACTCTCCCATTGATAGGATTCAACAATATTTGCTAAAATGTTCGACCTAAAGATTTTTCTTCAACAATCTACTATACAGGTTCACTAACGTAAATTTTCAGGCGAATCCCGAACACAAGGTTGCTATACAAAAATATGTGTGGGCGATTTCAATGAAGGAGTACAATGGATTACAACGGCTACCGAAGACTGCACGGCTCGGACTGTAGAAGTCATCAATACTTCGGTTACCGTAGACGAATTTTCCACCTCAGTATTGGTAGAAGAAAAAGAACGCCAGGTAAAGGAGCTTAGTTAATCTTGAGGCAGTGCCTTTGTGGAGGGTAGTCTTAAAATGTAGACGTTTTGTGGGTAGGTAACGTAATCTATGATAAAAAGCCTGTATCAGATGTAACTGTTTATTTTGATGACCTAATTATTCCATGCTTAAATGAAAATATTTGTGTACAAAATCAACTTATGTGACCGATAGATATGCCCAATTTTTGTATTTATTCAATAGGAATTTAAAATAAAAAAAATCCAAGTATCAAAATTTTCCTCAACAAATTATCAACAAATTAACAAATAACATAATATCTTATATCTTAATATCTTATCTTATCCTCAATATCTTTGAGTTCAATACAAAGGACAACAGCCATCATCGTTTTCACAAGCACTGCTCGTATACTGAACAATATACTTAACTTGAATGTTACTAACACTGCATGTATGAATTCTTAACCTTACAAATGCCTCATCTCATTGCAATTACTAACATTTATAGGTTCACATAGGGCATCCTAGCACAAGCGACAGTTCAGAAGAGACCACAACTGATATAGTGTCAATAACAACAATGTCTGAGAGCACTGTTGTGACAGCAATTTTAGAGACGGTTTCAACAGTAGATACGCCTGAGATAAGTGAATCAAAGCCTTCGCCTCCGCCCCGACCTCCGACAACGACTACAACAAGCATTCCACCGACTATTGCAACGGTAATTATGATAATGTTGAGAAAAAGTGTGTAATCCCAGATGATTTCCGTTAATTCCAGGTTGAATTTAAGATGATAATACCTTTTTTTATTAGAGTTAGGTTTGCTCTTGGCCAGCATCTAGCGAAGACAAGGCCTATGATGGAGCGAGCTCGCCCAAAAAATGCCAATCGAACTATGAAAAGATATGGGTTCTTCTTCGTCTTCTTTTTAGATTAAATGGCAATGCGGCTCATTTTAAAATGGCCATTATCTGCCAGTGTCAAGTTAACATAGCAATTTGTAATAGCCTCTTTTTTAAAAAAAAAAGAGGCAAAATTGAAATCAAAATCAAAAGCAGCAAACTCAAGTCTAGTCAGTCAAGTCAAGTCAGTCAAGTCTAATTTTCTCGTGTTAGTATTCCAAAACAGGTCCGTCAAGTCCAAAGCAGTCAGGTCAAGTCCTAAGATATGGGTTATATGAGCTCGGAATCACAGACGCTGGCAGGGAGTTCCAAACTTTGACAATAAAAAGTTTCAAACGCATCGAACACGTTAACGTGAATTTGTATGGGAATGAAGCATATAATAGCCACTAGGTGTCGTTGCTTCATTCCCATACAAATTGAGATAAAACGCATTTGATAGAGTAAAACTCGCACTAGGCCTCCTGGTTGCCATTTTGGTGACGTAATCTCGTGACACACGCAGTACCATTAGCGACCACTGGCTGGCGAGTGCAGCAAGTGTTTTTAGTTACGAATGACGTCACATTATGTTAATGTGACAAGGTTCCTGCGCATAGTAGTTTGTAGGGATTACACCTAGTATAAAGAACCATACTTGAAGATGTTCTGTTGTGAACTGAACTGTTCTGTAAGGGAGTGGGCTGCCTATAAGAACGTGAAATGCAGTGTGCCCTGCTACTACTTTCCAAATCCAAACCAGAGCCAACTTTTAAAAAGTCATTACCAAAGTTTACCCTGTCAGGAATCGTACTTGGAACCACCTATCGTCAAATGCACCGTACCCACCTACCATTAAATTCTGCCTACCGCATTTTATCATAAAAATACCATTAAAATAATCCAACCGTGCACACCAGAAGAATTAAGAATCTTTAATCCTATTATGTATTACAATACAGAAGGTATAATTTCCCTATCATCGAAATATATTTAAGCCTAGAAAATTTTAGATAGTCTAGACAGTTTCTAGACTATTTAATACATTAAGGGCCTCTTTCACCATCTGTCAAGTAGGCTAACTGTTATTTAAAGTCCCCGGTAACCGGGGATAATGGAGCTGACATACCTTAGTTTGTACGGTAAACGTCACAAACATTGAATAGAAAATAATAAAAAAAATTCGGCTATCGATGGATGCACTAAACCGAGTGAATAATTCAATAAAACAGAAAATGATTTCTAAAAGTAACTAATCAACACTTTACTTGACGTTGGTGAAACAGGCGCTAAGGGCCTCTTTCACCATCTGTCAAGTAGGCTAACTGTCATTTAGAGATAATGGAACTGAATAACCTTTGTTTGTACTGTAAAAGTACCAAACATTGAAAAAAAAATAATAAAAAAAAAAATCGCCTATCGAATGATGCAGTAAACAGAGTGCATAAAACATAAAATTATTTCTAGAAGTAACTAATCAACACTTTACTTGTAGTTGGTGAAAGAGGCCCTAAAAGAAGTAAAATTAAATGGTTTGGTTTTAATAATATTGAAAGGAAATAAAGAAAAATGTTGTGAAAAATGAAATAAGTAGATAAACATTCCAGACACCACCACCGTTGGACCAACAACTTCTACAGGTCATGGAGGACTTGGAAAACTTGATAAACAATGACACAGTCCAGGTCCACGTCGAAGACATTGAAGATGCTTTCGATAGGGTAACTTATTTTCATTTTAAACTGATAATATATAAATACATAAGAATTTTTGTTTGTTCAAAACTGCCTGAAAACTGAAAACTTTTGCCCGCAACTATGACAGGATTGATTTCTTAAGAAATACTCACCACAAATTTCAGGTTGATGTTATATTGGATGCTGAAGAAGAGTTAGAAATTCCAAGCGAACTGCTTCATCTGCTCGATCAATTGGGCGCTAGGACTGACCTGAATGGCTCTCAACAGGCCACAGCCGTAAGAGCCAATATAGCCATGCTATTAGCCGACGCCAGTCCCACTAATCCCGTACGGGGGATAAGGATAGCCACTAGGGATTCAGACGTATTTACCAATCAAGCATTCGAGATTATTAGCGGTAAGTAAAACAAATCTTATCGAAACTTTGTGAATGAAGAGTATTGATGTGTATGAAGAATTAGTAAAGTGGCGTGAAAATGAAAGTGTTATCAGATTATGGACGGTTAGAATGTCTGCAATATATGTAGATCTCATGTAAGATATTGTGTGTGTTTATGATGTTCAAAATTAAACTAAGTAAGTATATATTTAAAAAGGTTGTGTTAGTTTGTGTATCATTCAAAAACTCGAAAACTAGCCGACGGATTGACTTGAAATTTTTACATAATATGCAATCCGCTTCAAGGATTGATATAATCTCGATCGTGAGAAAATTGGGTTTTCAATTGACTCTGTCAGGAATCGTACCTGGAACCACCTACCATCAAATGGACTGTAATTCTGCCTGCTGCACTTTATCATAAAAATACCATTAAAACAATCCAACCGTGGACACCAGAAGAATTAAGTTAATCCCATTATTGTATTACAAATCTTGCAAAAGGATAATGAAGAAACACATTATAACTTTTATAGTCTTTAAATTAAAACGTAGGCAGTCCTCATGACTGCCTCCGTTTTTAAAAATAAAATAGTTAAAATTAAGTATCATTCTAAACCTCTAATCAGAGGATTATCATACGAAAAAGAGAAAGACCTTATCTCAGATAGACAGATGACCTAAACAAACCACAAAGGGAGTTTGGCAAAGAACGACAAGGGACCGCATTGAGTGGAAAACTTTGGAAGAGGCCTATGTCGCAAGACAAGTTGGAGTTGTTGGTGATATTGATAAATAACATAAATATAATATTATTATTTTTCTTCTTGTATTAACTACTTTCAGCAATATTTATTTTATTTATTTATTTAAGGTAAAGACAGTCACACACAACTTAGTTTACAAAAAATAGAAACAATAAGCGCCTCTTTCACCAACGTCATGTAAAGTGTTGATTAGTTACTTTTAGAAATCATTTTCTGTTTTATTGAATTATGCACTCGTTTTACTGCATCATTCGATAGGCGATTTTTTTATTATTATTTTCTATTCAATATTTGGGACGTTTACTGTACAAATAAAGGTATACCAGCTCCACAATCCCCGGTTACCGGTGACTTTAAATGACAGTTACTTCAAGTAGGCCATACTTGACGTTTGTGAAGGCTAAGACGCTAAGACCTATATTGCCATGGACTAATACAAATATTTACAAGCGGTGGTACAAATCGACACTTCAAAAGAATACAACAAAAAAGTGTTACGAGTAGGCACAAATTAAGAACGTACTTAATAGCAAATCTTCCAAGCTCTTCCTGAACTTCGCTGTAGAAATTTATATATTTTATTTTATTTATCATTCTAAACCTCATTCTAAACCTAATTTGTGCAGAGGAAGTGAACTCGACTCACCTGTCGACGAACGAGAGCGAGGCAGTGGTGCACTTGCCGCAGTCGGTGGCGGAGTCCAATCGGCGCATCAGCTTCGTCATATTCCGTAACGACAGAGCGTTTCAGAGCGACCGCGAACACTTCGTCGTCAACAGTAGAGTGCTCAGTGTTAACGTCGAGGAGCTCACCCAATTTGCCGACGGAGAGGTAACAATAACCTTTGGTCATCAATACTAATAATAAATCTGTAGGGTCGGTCATGGAGTAATTTACTTTGTTTTCAGAAATATCGTGTATATAGGCCATAGGCTCTATACATTATACTGAAACTAAATTGACGAACCATTGGTGAAAACAGCACGAATATCGGCGCAGTTGTTTTTGAGTTTATCGCGTACAGACAGACAGACGCAGCGGAGGACTTTGTTATTATATAATATAACTAGCTGGCGACCGCGATTTCGTACGCGATGATAAATTAAAAATATAAAAGCAATTACAACGCTTGACAACTTGTTGCTATAACACATTGGCCAGGCGTTAGTTACAGTTTTATATTTTAGATAATCCTTCGGGAACATTACTTTTTTATTGGATGAAAGGTATCCTATTTCCTTTTTTATGTCCCAGACAACGTGTATGCAAAATTTCATGGTGATCGGTTCGGTAGTTTTGGTGTGAAAGCGAGACAGACACAGTTACTTTTACATTTATAATACATATTACTATATAAGTAAGAATGTAAGGGATGATAGACAGGCAATAAATCATCATAATTGATTTATTGCAGGTTGTAGACATTCACCTCCGTCCAATGACATACGAAGTGGACAGAAACATGAGCCGCGCTTGCGCATATTGGCATTTCGTTGAAAACGGATCCGGTTATTGGTCCCAAGAAGGCTGCACTTACATACCAGCCAGCGAAGAGGGCTTAATGGACACATGTAGGTGCGATCACCTTACGCACTTCGCTGAAATTCTCGTCCCCAGAACTGTCTTTTCGGAGAGAAACGAGCGCATTTTGGAAATCATATCAATTGTCGGCTGCTGCGTTTCCATCTTCGGTCTACTCCTCATAGGACTGACGGCTCTCTTGTTCAGGTCCTGGCGGAGAGACTTCAACAACAAAATTTGGTTGCATCTCTGCTTATCTATATTCCTGCTTGCCCTGTGTTTCCTCATTGTAGTTTTCGCAAATTTCCAGGAATACAACGTTTTGTGCATGCTCACCGGCATCGCTTTGCACTATTCCGTTCTTTCTTCCTTCTGTTGGATGTTGGTCGCAGCTGTATTGTCTTACAGAAGACTGGTGTTGGTATTCACTAGAGAGGCGTCTCATAAGTTGTTGAGAGCCTCCGCTTTTTCGTGGGGCGCTCCTTGCGCTGTGATAGGTATTCTTCTTTCTGTCTCCCCGCACTCGTATTCGGGGCGTTTCGAAGAGAAGACTCCCTCAGGATCCTTCTGTTATCCCTCAAATCTCGCTCTATGGTTGTCCGTTTACGCGCCAATCGCACTAATGCTACTCGCAAACTGGACGCTATTTATACTAATAGTTCGCTCCGTGTTTGCTTCTAAGAGGGTTCGGAGACACGGTGATACTAACGAAATCTTCAGATGTGCCTCTGTCAGTTGTCTTCTAGTGTTTCTGTTCGGTCTTCCGTGGCTCTTCGGTCTCTTCGCTTACAATATAGTGTCGGCTTACTTCTTCACACTGACTTCAACCTTCCAAGGGTTCGTCTTGTTCTTGTTCTTCGTCGTGTTCAACAAGAAGACGAGGGATCTCTGGTTGAATAAGTTGAAGATCAAGCAGACTCGAAAGATACCTGTGACGTCATCGACGTACACCAACAAGAGTACTGGAAGTGGTTGGCAAAATGCAAGCACTAGGCCTCGTGAGGGTCCAGAGACAATGGTGGCTGATTCCTCGAAGCCTAGGTCTTTGGCGTCCCCAGACGATTCTAGGTTCTCCTGACAAAGGCCTGAAGGAAGACCTCCTAAAAGGAAATGGTGCTTTAAGAGTTTTGAGACGTTACAAACCTAATGTTTTTATTTGTTTGGTATCTAGTCTTTTTGATTTCTTGTTGTGTTCATTCTAATTAGTTTCGATTTGGTCATACCAAATTAAAAAAAAATGTATTTCCCTATGAAAAATTGTACAAATTTGCATACTATATTTTTTTCCAAAGATTTAATATTTATCGTTAGTTAATGTAAATGCTTAATTTACGCACACAACGTTTTAAAAAAAAAAATATAATTTTCTGTTGACATATACCTCTATACTTGCTTATTTTTCAACCTTTATGGTCATAAATATTTTCATCTTTCTTTCCCACTAATAAAAGATAGATTTTAAATTATCACAATACAATTATCTAGTCCACAAAAAATGCACCAATTTATGTACTATTGTGCTATTAATTAAATATACTTACTTAATATACTAGTGAATATTTATTAAAATTAATTAGAATTAAATTAATTTCTTAATAAGATGATGAACTTAAATACAAAATTAATATTTCCCAGTGAATTTAATGAATGATAAGTAAAACCATAATCCATTTTACCATATTTTTTTTTTTGAGTTCTTTCCTTGACATTAATTGTGTTGTATTCTTACATATAGTTGTAGCGAAATAAGTTACCAAAAATTACAATTAAGTATGACGTAACTTATAAAAAAATTACCTATTTATTAGTGAAAGTATTATTTATTATTAAGAATTAACGTCATATTTTAATTAAGATTTTTTGGGCGTTTTTGAACGTTAATGTTACTGGTACTACTCTTTGTTGTAAATAGGTATTTTAAAGTATCAAATAATAATAATAATAATTAGACAAAATACAATGTACTGAGCACCCCATTAATGAATAAGTAGATGTTTATAAACAATTCAGGTAAGTGTAATTTATATACATAATAAATCATGAGGCATTTATATACAGTTTAAAATGTAGTTTATTAATGAATAAATGGTTCAAATACGAATTTATTTGATTTTTTTTTTTAAATTATCAGTTTTATTTCAAAGTACAGTGCTTAAGGTTGTACAAGTCAGTTTTCCTCCATACAAACGTAATACGCATATTACTCCGCTGTTTTATGTTTAATTTACAAAAGTAAGCATGATACCGATTTATCTTGTCATTAACTAGGTTCGAATGCATACAAACTTAAAAAAAAGTATTAAATTAAAAGATATGATCCTTGAAAAATCCATATTTTAACACAAGTGTTTTAATGCAACTTTGAGGTTGAATGGGTCACTCTAGTTTACAAAAACTCCAAAATACTTTACATATAAACATTGATTAGTTATTCAAGAGTTCAAATAACTTTACACGAAATAGATATATGCAGTAGTTTGGTCAAAAAAAGCGTTGGCCCAAGAGTCTGTTTGTGATTTTATTTTTGGTATGAATGATTGTGCATCTGAGTCGAATGCTCTTCCCGCGCTTTGTGCTGTGTGAGACAAGACGCATTTTAGCCATAAGACCGATGAGTTCGGGCCGCCGACTTGTTTCATCTTAATTGGCCTTAGCACTCTGTCTTAAGGTGTTTACACACCAAAGACTGACGTATATGTATAAGCACTGGACAGGCTGTTGTGAAAATACTTTTATGTCTATTTTTTATAAAAATGCTATTTTGACTGTAGGCTATGAAGCTTAAGTACAGTCGGCGCATAAGTCGATTAACACATTCAAAAGTGCAAAACAATTGAACACTTATCGCGCCACGTACAAACGATCGTAAAAAACTTAGTAAGTAAGTAAGTTGAGTGTTCAGTTGTTTTGCACTTTTGAATGTGTTATGCGCGCAATCGATTTACGCGACTGTACATGGAACTAAAACTAGTGATGTCCTCAGACAATATTATACTTTGCGATTGCGCGTGTTTCGAATTATTAAGACGTATTTTTAGTATTTGATATGGATGAGGACGATGGTGATCTAATATTAGCAGCTTGTGCAGTTATTGCAGTGCAGATTTACACATTTGCCGCCCCTAGGCTATTCTAATTTTACCGCCCCTAGACTGCATTTGATACTCTCGTTCACAATCATAATAATATGAAAGAAAGTCACAGTATCAGCTCCCGATAGGAATGCGAGCAATTTTTGGGTCACTTGTATAATATATATTTTTTAATATTATATTTTCCGTGCCACAAAAAATTTGCCGCCCCTAAAATCTGCTGCCTTAGGAGAAAAAAAATTCAAAATTCCGTGGCATGTATTGAAAAAAGGTTATTTTCTTCTTGGGAGTGCTGATTGCAGTAATCCTCTAACTCTTAAAGAAAGCTTTTATTACATTCATATCATTGTTACTTTGTTGATATTTTGTCTTCTATATGTAAAAAAATTACACTAATTAAAATATAAAAACTAATTAATTTTACACATAATTAAGCCTTTACACGAGCGTATAATAAAATATTTTTGTCCACATCTTTTTTGTATTTTTATCTTGACCCTCAACGGCTCCGGAGGGTCTTTAAAATCAATACATGGAATTATTGCCGCTTAAATACCTCAGCTAACTATAGATTTTTACTCCGAAAGTACTTAGCAACCTTACTCGTTATACGTTTATTTAATTTTACGATGCATTGAACATTTCATAATGAGAGTAGTCAAGCATAGTTGCGTTAATAGTTGTCATGGCAACGCTCATCACACCTCACTGAAAAGTATGCTTCATCAACTTTTGTTTACGTCGCCATGGCATTGACAATCTCGACATTGCACAAACTGAGCTTGAAGTGACAACACGTGTAACGCGAGAAATATAAAACGCAAATATGTTTTGGGGTATCAGCCCTGCTCTGGATTTACAAGAGGAATATTTACACAAAGGTGATCACAATGCATACGAACTCAATTTTCTCATCATTGGAGGATGCGATGCGAGGCATCTTATCAAAACGTTCGCCCAGGCTTACAGGCACAACAGACGGTACATGAACCTGTTCGTAATTGATGGATGTCCTGAACTTATTGCACGACAACTTCTTCTGATGTCTCTCGCTTGTGAAAAGACAACACGTTGCGGCCTTCTCGAGAAAACCAGACGTCTATTGGAAATATATGGTAACATTCTTCTTCGACCGCCCACATCGAGATACATGATCGCAAAAGCTCGTCAACTCGTCGGCATGATCACCAACCCTGACTATATGGCGGGTCTCCTGCCTTGCGTGTCCATCGATCAAATGAAGTATCGCGAACGTGATTACATGGAGAATCTTTTGAATTTTTGGACAACTGGCAACACGAACCAATTTAATGCTTGTGAATTGTGGGAGCATCGGATCAGGCGTAACCTCGGCGTGAGATATGATAACAGAGCCGGAGTATATGATTGGGACTATCATATGCGTCTCAAGGAAATCGCATCACAAATTTGTTTCCAGGAGTACAAGCATTTTAGGGAGCACGGAGTATCTTTTACTTGGTTAGAAACTGAAGTGTGTCGACCCAACGTGACTTTGGCGGCTGGAGTATACAAGTGTGGTGATAGATATCTCCATAGAGGTTACTTGGGAGATATGGTTTCTTCGCCTTACCTAGCCTTTGGATTGGATTGCGAAGACAAGGACATGTTGAAGTCGAGTCATGGGGTTAACAATAAACGAGCCACTGACGTTTCGGAACGTAACATGATGAGGATGTTGTACGAAATAGAAAATCGTGAAAAATTCGATGTCGTCGCTATGAATTTGGATACCCAACAGAATTTAGGTATGGTCGTTATGAGTGAACTGGATGCGAAGCAGTCTGAGAGTAGACCCGAAGCGCCACTACTTCTACGCGAAGACCGAGACACTTATATAGATGTTGACTATGGTAAAGTGCACTTCCTTTCTTTGACTGCTTTAGAACATTATCCCCACAAGCCACACTTCCAGGGATTGTTTCACGGTGTTTTTGTCGGTCAAAATATGTTGCCAAGGATCAAACCTAGTGTTTGGTCGATGGCTAGAGACGACGCCGTTGTTATAATGGAGTCTCGAAAATATATGGTGGACTTAAAGAGAGAGGAAGTTAAAGCTTTTGGTGATCAGATACACCAGGCTGCTACGACGGCGCAGTGTGAGAAAATAGCACCTTTCGATCCACAGAAGGATGATTTCGCTAAATTTATAATTAAAAGACGGAGCGAGAGCACTGGCTAAAAATATGAGCACCGTTTTTTGTTAATCAATTATATTTTCTAACTAGATTAATTCTTCTATTATATGATGTGATAGCATTTAAAATGGAGATCTAAAACCGGGGTTAGTGCGATTGTTTTTTTTTAAAGTAGATAATATGTTTTATTTTTGTATTTATCAATATAGCATTTTAACACCTTTCACATTTCTCTAATAATATTTTCATTATCGGTTTTCTGATTAGATTATAGAGTACTTCGTAAAATAATGTTAGTTAATTAAATGTTGTACTTATCTATTTATTTTTGCGTATGCTTCTAACAGATGCCTCAAATTAATTAAAAATAGCCTTACATTACGTGTAATTTCTCATGTGGTGGTTACGTATTCCAAATTATTACAGAAACTCAAGGAGTAACAATTGCATTGATTTAAAATCATGTAACTATGGCCATTTAAATCGCCTTTCTATATTCACTTAAATAGATTAAATTGGAAATCTTTCTTTACATGTGTTCTGAATATAAATTTGAAAATATTAAGTTAAAATAATGCGAATTATAAGTGGGCTAGCTTTGTAAACTTAAACGCCTCACTCCTTCACACAACAGCACCTGTGCTGTTCAGATTCTGTGCATGAGAAAGGTAGATAAAATTTTGAGAATATAATATTATGCTCACAAGCGCATTAGAGGCCACCGTATTACAAACCTGTCTTTTATCCTTTATCTTATTCTATGTAAGTATATTACACACAATGTGGTAAAAAGTGAATGTGACGAATGTCTCGTAGGTCAGATGGACTGACGTCAACGCTAAATCCAAGCTGCTTCTGTCCGATCTTTATGGAAAATTAGGAGGAAGTCATAACATTCACCAGTGGACTTCCTACAGTTGAGATGGAACTATTTTTTTGTCCTACCGGCTAGGGCCACTGGCAGTAAGCTGTATATAGCTTGTATAGCTGGCAGTGTCAGTACAAGTAGAGTTTTTAATCTGGGTTTAGATGCACGTCTATACATACGGTACAGAGTACTGATCTGCCACGTCTATACATACCACATACATACAGTACAGAGTACTGATCGTCCTTGGCGCACTGCCAAGGTTTGGAACTCCTTGCTGGCGTCTGTTTCCGAGCTCATATAACCCAAACCTTTTCAAAGTTCGAGTGAATAGGCATCTTCGACAAAGCACACGACACACGTTTGGTCTAGAGTGGCTAGTAACACTAGCTGGTAACCAAAAGGTCGCGGGTTCGAATCCCGCTAGGGACATTAATGTAAATGTTTTAAAATTTACCTTTGTACCTGAGTCATGGATGTTTTCTATTTATAATATGTATGTATTTAAAAAAAAGTAATCTATGTATATCAACTATGTATGGTATCCATAATACAAGCATTATTTGCTTACTTTGGAACTAGATTGAGCTGTGTGGAATATGTGAAGATAATATT
The DNA here is from genome assembly GCA_918317495.1 of Synanthedon vespiformis. Taxonomy (NCBI): domain Eukaryota; kingdom Metazoa; phylum Arthropoda; class Insecta; order Lepidoptera; family Sesiidae; genus Synanthedon; species Synanthedon vespiformis. The sequence continues at coordinate 11,410,380 of OU906948.1, forward strand.
TATTTATTTTTGTGTGATAGATGTTGACCAAGATCGAACCAACCTTTAATAAAAAAAAAGTTGACGATGACAATGAAAGGGCCAATAAAAGACAGTTTAAAATTTGTGTTCATCTATTTTCTCATTAATAATATGTTACATTCATTTAATAAATCATATAGCAAATATATTTACAAGGACAAACTTAAATGAAACAAAAGAAAAATAATGACATCGTGTCAACGTCTCATTTCGTTTAAAATTCGTATTTTTAATATTATACATAATATCACTTAAATTTAACATATCTATATTGTAGGTCGGTAGTGATGAATGGCCGAGGCCGATTTACATAATTGATGTCAATTCAAATTAAAAAAAAAAAACTGATAAATACCAATGAAGAGTATCTTACATTTTTGTTAAAGAACAACAGATATCGGTCGAAAAAGAATTATTAAGCAACTCCTTAATTTACTCCTATCTAGTTCTATAATATACGTCTATATAATTATTATTATATATTGCAAATTATATATTAAAATCAATACTTTTTTTAATAATAGGCCTTGCGTGAGTACCTATACTCTCCCTAAATTGAATATTTATAATTTTATAATTACTGGCAGTGTACGTGTTCATTTAAATTTTCCCAAATAACGAATTCTAATAAAATATTAAAAGAGATTTAGATGTCGGTTTGTGTAAGACTTCCAATTAGGACACTTGCAAATGTCCTAATCTGAAATATACTTGTCCACGCCAGAGTCATCGAGACAATAAATAAATAACCTCGTCAATTTGATCGATTCTTATTCTTAATGTAATTTGTTCTGTGACATCAATTATATAATCGGTTTTGATACAGAGCACTACCGTGAGCAATGGCCGTATTTGGCGCCGTTCAAAATTGACGTTATAGGCCTACGCGGTGCAAGCTTGTCTGTGGTGCCGGCTTTAATTATTAAAACGACCATAAACAATTATATTTTTTTCGAATTCGGCCATACATTACATAGTAAAATTTGCCGTAGATTGGTATTAAAAAAAGAAATTAATGCTTGTAAATAAAATCTGAATTTTGAAGTCAATAAAAAAATAATTAAATTACAACTATTTGATTTATTGGAAACAAATATGGTTTAATTTAGCAGTAGATATACTCAGTAGTTGTAAAAAACCGGCACATTTATTGCGTTTTTGGCAATTAATGTCTTATTTATGCGTCAAACTGAAAATTTACGAATTTGCTACTTGTATAATTAATAATAAAATTATATATTTGATTAAATTTGGAATGAAACAAGATAATATACAAGGATGTACTTGTACAATCCTGAACAAAGCAATAATACAATTAAATAGACTATCGAACCATGTATTAATTTTTTTTTAGTAATTTTTAATACGAAATAAAATACTTTGAAATATTTTGAAATAAACTCAACATGAAAAGTCCCTATTATTTAAAACATAAAACTACAATGAATTAAATAATAAGCTACTGAATATAATGGAAAATGAGGGTTTAAATTGCGGTCCTTTAAACGAAACAAATTGTTTGAGGTCGATCGATTATTATGAAATAATTGTTTCGCCAACAGCACAAATAAGCTTGGGGTAATGAACGCGCGTACTCGACGCCTACTGGGTGCCAACAAACGCAATTCGTAGCAAAAGTTCTAATTACTGAGCTGTAGCAGACTCAACATAACCAGTTATAGCTTCCTCTGTTATTAGTAGTTCTTATCAGTACCACTGATTACTAATGGGTCTTTTAAAAATTATACTGTAATCACGAAATTTAAGTTAAGAAATAAGGATGGAATATTCCTAGTTCAAGGCTTCATAAAAGCAACGCAATCATTTCTCAAAAGAAATTTTAACACTGACAAAACAAACTACATATTAAATCCTAAAAAAACGCTTTGAAATGAATAGTTTTTTATTCGCCAATGCTATTTATTTTTTAATAATTTTACTCAATTCAAGATTTACATGAAAAGAACAACCACGGAGATTTCTTGGTTCACTCTGCCACAATTAAAAATTGCTAGTTAGTATCTAGTATCATCAATTATTAAAAAAAATCATCTAAGTTTTACATATTTCGTTCAGCGCCATCTATGTATTATATTTTTATACTGTAAAAAAATTAAATTGAATTCTAAAGAATGGAAAAAAATACACAGAGTTCGCTCAGTAACTAAAACTCTTGCTAATATGTTTACATACATTTTTTTTATACATGAATACATTTAATTGAAGTATGATTATTTATTATTAGCCATGTGGTCGAAATACGGTGTCCGGTCGACAAGACAATGTTGACAGGTCCCACAGTCCATATAGACAAGACATAGTCGACCGCACACCAAAATGGCGGATGCAGCACCCAGTCACAGAGTATTGCAATCACATCTACCCTGTACGAGTTCGTAATAACTATTTCACTTACTTAAATTTATAACGAATATCTATTAAGAGTAAGTATAATTTACTTGTAACCGGAGCGCTTTGTCAGAACGCCCAGAACACCGTACCGATGTGATGATAGCGTCCGGCGTGAGGCTAGTCAATTTTTTTATTACATTTTTTTAAATAGTGTAACTAACTGCTTGTAATGGCTACAATTATAGTCTGTGGCCGCGCCACCTAACCTAGCGTAAACGCGAAAGAATAATGACCTAAAAACTGTCTGAATAAAATGAAACAATTTAAACAATTAACACGTTACTTTTATACAACAATTTTCATTCATCGTCGGTTATTCTGCATAAATTCGTTTAAATTCAATACAATTATAATAGATATTCTGTTAAAATTGAAATAACTTTTATTCACATTTATGTTTTAGAATATGTGTAATTTATTGGCTATAATTATACAAAATTAAGTGCACGGTGATACGCGAGATCTCTGAATAGGTGTTTTATTTTTAAAATTTTTTTTAAACAAACTATTACGATTCCTTAAAGGTGTCACTGACTGATTGAACGCTCAACACAATTCGACATTTTCTTAAATTTTTTTTTTAAAGAATAACATTGGTGTTATAATTTGGTTTATTAACTTCCTAAGGAATGAATATAAGTGACAATCGGGCGTATGTTACGAAGTGGTAGTAATACCTAGCGACTGTTTAAGGGCACCCACAGACACACAATTGAATTGAACATCTCTCGAATTTAGTCTTTGTCAACTAAACTTTAATTTCTCACAGAAATACATAGTATGAAAAAAAAAATCTTGCCAAATCGATTTCTCCCTTTTACGTTTTTACATGTTATTATGTCATTATTAGTGTTTATAAAGAAAGTGTTATATTTTCTTCCTTTGAAATGAACCTTTCAATTATTTCTACTCTAAAAGCATTTAATGCGATTGCGGATAGTTGTAAAGAAATTAACATATATTGAGATAACTTCAACTTTTGCTTCTACCACAATATTTGATTTGTCTATTTCCAAATTAATTTAATTTTTATTTACGGAATTTGTGTCCATTTTTACACACATTTTGACACAGACAAATGTATAATGTTACGAGTCCGTGGGCGCCCTAATTCTCCGCGGACGGCTGTTAACTCAGTGGCCCAACACTGATCGATGTCGCGACAGAGGCCGTCGAGCTCGTAAGCGGGCATCACGACGGTGACCATCAATTAACACATTGTTACATTAAAGCTTCGCTTACGATTACTTTAGCTCAATTTATTAATCGCCTATCTAAATTGCAAGCTACTTGAGCCTCGTCGGTCGGAAGTCGAATGGAAAGCGAACTCGACGTCTCGCAGGACCTCGGCACCGTACAACTTCACCTCACTTAACTCTAAATCCATAACGATAAGTCTTACTTAAATGTAACTTTAGACATACATACACAACCGCCGTACCACTGCACGGGGACGCCGCGTCAGAACATAGATAGAGTATAAAGCGTATCGATTTTAATGGAACAAATATATTTATAATAATCATTAAATATTTCAACACATATTGTCGACTTCCCCCCAGCGGCGCGACGGTCGACTTTTCGCCGTCTCGTAAAACTTACACTCAACATCGTTTTAAATGCTAATACTTTGAAATACTACAGTTCAGTCATATTATGTGCATTTAATATAATACCGTAGTACATTAATATTTACAATTCACCTGTTTCGCTAACAATAACTATGTATTTATGTATGTATTCACAATATTCGGCGTCTGTTGCGTCGATACACTATTAAATAATTACATTAACTTTTATCATGTTAACTACACAGTGAGAAGATTTTATTGTGTTCATTACTAACGTTTAAACTATTTGTTAAAGTGATTACCCTAAGGGCCAGCTCACACCGAGACGTGACGCCGCGCGCACCTTTCAAGGCAACCAATTCAATATAGAACCAATCCACTATATAAAAGTGGGATGTGGCTGTGTCTACGTTACGAGTAATATTTTCTTTGAGCGTATTATTAATATATCCAACATACCAAAAACATCTTTGATCTTTTAGCTATCGAGTGGTGTTATTAAATTTTGGATGTAGATGATAGATAATGATGTCTACAGCATCAAACTGTGTTTCCAGATTTTTAATCACTTTTTGAATTGCCTTCCACTATGAAAGCTCAAAAATCATCAAAAGGTAAAACAGTTCAGCGAGTAGGTACGCGATGCGTTTCGCTATGATACGTGAGACACGCATAACTGAACTGCAAACTTTCTGAGAAGCATATAAGGTCTATATTGCATTGCAAAATGCAACCTCAAAACGTATACAGTTCAGTGAGTTGAGTATGCGATGCATCTCGCAACACGTATCACTGAATTGCATACAATACACCCCATGCTATTACCCTGCGCAGCAAACAAGGTATTGCATTGCTACCTTAAAACGAGCGCGCCGCGTCTCCTCCCTGTGTGAACTGACGCCAACAGTGCGAACAGAGCTCTCGATACATCGAATATTAGTAAGTGAAGGGGGTAGGGGTAGTGAGGGAGCTAGACGCGCGGGGGGGAGCGTGCGGTCAGTGCGTGTACTCTGCGGCGCGCGGGGGCGAATGCGGGGGGGAGCGGCGCGCCGAGCTGCTCGAGCTGCCGGGGGGCGACGGGGGCACGGGGGGCGACGGGTAGTAGTCGCGGCGCACCGCCCCCGGCACGGCGTCTTCACTCGCCCACCGGGCTAACTGTTGTTGAGCTTGAATAAATTCATCACTAGAAAATGATAGAGAAGAGAAACGGAGAGTCGAGGCGCGCCGTGTCCACGTGCGGCGGGCGCCCGAGTCTACTATGGCCGATTAGTCGGCCGATCGATCGGTTGTCGTTGTTCTTACGTTCAATCGAATTTACAACTCGCATATATAGACTTTGGAGCCCGCCGTGGATTGGGTATACAGTGTGATGTGTAATGTGTGTACTATCATCAATATAAGTGTTACGCATTTTATTCGACTTTAATATTGGCGCCACACCTGTGTCTGTCGTTACGAAATAACTTAAAAATTTAATTAAATAAAGATGGCATTGTTGTCATATAATAAAAGAAAGACCGTTGAGTCTATTGTTAATCTTGAGGTAATGTTTAATCACCTTGAAGCGAGGAAAAAAAGCTCGATTACGAAATTAAAATAAATCAGTAAAAGAAAACATATTTTGTTCATTGTGTAATTTGGAAGAGTCATTTAGTGGTGGCCTAATCGATTGCAAACGGTTTCCAAGATGAATAAAGTTCTCACCTCTCACTATCGGGTGCATCCCTCAAGCGTTCGGCGTCGGCAGTCTCGTAGAGCGCGTCGTCATCGGGGGGCGCTCGTGAGTGCGGGGAGTGCGCGGGGTGCGGGGCGTGCACCAGATGCGCCCCCCCTCCAGCCGCTGCGCCCCCCGGGAATAGACCGCCGTGGTGCCGTCCGCTGCCTCGGAACCGCGGATAGCCGAATCTAGACTCCTCCTCGCCACCAGCCATGCGGCCGCGACAACGTCTGACAAATACATAATATTAAGTTGCCTATACAAACCTAATCGTAAGAGCTCGTTCACATTACTCCGGTCCGGCGAATTTAACAGGCCGGTAAAAAGTCGGAAAGTCAAGTGGCTGTACAATTTCTATGAAGCTGTTCACATTATGTCGGACGTTTCGTTACAGCACAGCGTAAAGAACATTGAATACTGAAACCAAACTTCGATGACGTCAGCTCCAGTATATGTGAACAATATCGAACATTATTTTATCCAAAAACGGGCGCCGGCTTGGGGTAAATTCGCAAGTAGTGGGAACCTAGCCTAACCGAACCTATCCGATGTCCGAAATAAATATCTATCCGTTACTATAAGCAGTAGATCACCAGGTGGGTATATATTGTTGATATGTCTATACTATAAACCTAACGGAATACTTACTGTGGTATTTCCGCTGGATCGATTCTGTAATGCCTGTCCGCTTCAGTCTCCGACATCCTAATATCTTCGGACCCCGAAGGGCTCATGTGTCTGCTTGAATGGTGTTCTAACTGTCTAATCAGGTCTTCTAAATTCCTAATTCTGATTTGTCCGCAACGAGGCGTCTCATCTTCCTCCTCATCGCCGGCTCTCTGTCTCCTCAATTCGGCTTCGTGTATTTTCTCAGCGCTAGGAGCTCTTTCCCGTTTGTATTCATATTCTTGTAGAGCCCTAAGGTCACCTGACCCAGCAGCAGAACCGGCGCTGGCACGCTGTGCTGCTGCTGTTTTTAGGGCAACTATTATGCCCTCGTGATATCCATTTAGGTCCTGAGAAATGAAGCAAATTTTTGGTGATTTTGTCAAGTTTGGAAGGGGGTCATTATTCAGAATCTTTATCTACATAATTATCAAAATCAAAATATTTATCCATCAAATAGGTACATTTATTACTACTAAAACTGTGTGTTACCTTTTTATTAACTACTCAACCGAACATTAAAAAATTGTGCATACACATTGTCACTGATATGAAAAAGAACATAGAGCACTTTTCACCCAGAAAAAAAGTACTAGAAAAATACGTCGGTTCCACCTAACCTATCCACCTTCCCTCGAACATATATTTTTCTAGTCACTATATTTTTTTAAAGGGGCGTGGACGAAACCAGGGGCTCCATAATTACCACTGCTTACACATATCCATATTATATTATCTGGGCATATTATTCTCTTCAATGTGACATGGTATAGGCCATAGTCCATCATTATGGTTGGGATTTTCCTGTGTTTACTGGGCTTTCTGGGCAGGATTTTTACTTTTACTGGACAGACACGATTTAGTACAATTTTTTAAAATTTTTATTGTTTTCTCATTAAATATCGGATAGTTTACCTTAAACTTATACTCCATGTCAGCAACGGCTCCGGAAGGCTCCTGGCCATCGCTCTGAGAGCCAGCTTCAAGGTGTTCTGACTGCGAGTCGTCTCCCCACTTATCCTTGCCGTCCACTGCACCATAACCATGCTTCTTTAGTATCCCTTTCTCTGGAAGCTTCGCTATAGAATTAGGTTGTACATCTATGAATGCTATGTCTTCTTCTCCTGAAAGTTTTATCAAATTTTATATTGAATTTGTTTAATGCATATAAAATTAAGTAGTTATCGATCGAATAAATCAAACTCGATGAATCTTCATTGGTGAAGTAATTTTGCTGTGTCCTAAGGGCCTAAGGGGACTAAAATTTATTTCATAGGCCGTGATATATTTGAAATTTAGATAGAGATACCTCCCAAAATTTATGTCAATGGTGGAATGATTTGCAGTCGTTTGCATCATGTTTCAGTGTTTTTAAAAAGTACTTAATATAGAGTAGAATAGATTAGAAACGCATTTGTTGCGATATATTACATATGTATTATACATGGACTTGTTAAAACGATGCAGCTCGACATTGTAGGTACATTATGGATCGTCAGGACAAAAAAACATCTTAATTTAAAAACTAGAGGCGTTGGAAATAATATTTTGACTATTTAGTCAAAATACGTAATTTTAATTTTACGATAGGTATGATATGTTTTGCCTCTTGCTACATAATTAAGTATGTATTAAGAAACTGTCTGGCAACATCTAAATTTATTATATAGTTCGCTTGCCAAATCAAAAATAAATTATAATTACCTGAATGTGTTGGCTCATCTTCGCTACCCGAATGGACACGTTTCATTTGCTTGTGGTCTCTGAAATCACAAAAGAAATTTCATAAACAATTTGGTTAAAACACTTGGATACAGTTCCTCTCAATATAGTTATAGAATCTACTCACGGATATCTACTAGTGTTCCCAGCTCCGGCCATATGATTACCATGTTTGAAGATCACTCGTTGAGAATCGCCTCGGCTGTGAAGAAAAAAATTAAACATTCATAATACTCTAATTTGATCAGGAAATTAACTTCAACTACACTATGATCAAAACCTAATAAAAAAATGAAGTATTTGTCAGATTTATTTGCTACTAAAACAAGATGTGTTCTCATTACAATAAATAAAGATAGCGTGTGCATATTTTAATAGGTATTTCATAAGACTGATAAACGGCTATTTCAATCAAAATTAGAATAAAGAAATAGTATACAAAAAGAAGCGTGTCTCTTTACGCGTAATGGTCAAGTGTTGAAATTGTGCTCTGTCATAGTTAAACACATGTAGCAAAATTTGCCACTAAGCGTAATCAAAGCTAAGTGAGGAAGCGAAAGTCGTGATAATACTGAACAGCGGTGAGGCGCCGATTTAGACTAAGTTTTTGCGCCAAGCCAATGCGACGTACCTCAAAAGATTTCTGTTTCGTTGTGAAGAGCGGATCCGAAAAGAGGAAACAAAAATTTAAATCACAACGATAGGTTTACATCCGACATTCAAGTAAATATTCAAAGACAAGGTCGAAATGGCTGCTGATAAAGAGGAAATGAACCAGTCGGATGTTTAAAGTAGATACAACTTGCTCGATTACGGGTAGGCTGGAGAGGTAAGAAAGGGTATCTACGAATAGCAATGAGTGTTTGTATATCGTACCTGAATGTGTTATTGAAGGAGAGCATTTTTCCACCATCGAGCGAGATGTCCTCCTGCGAGTTGTTGGAAGTGGTAGATCCGGCAGCGAAAGACTTGGCGATCGGCTTCTTGACGTAGGGAGGGTCGTACTTTGGCAGCGTACTCTTTTTCCTGATGCAGGCGTGGCGAGGGAACGCACACTCAAATCAATCGATTACGTTTGCAAAACAGATTTAATTTGGACTAAAAACGATCGGAATAGAGAACACCTTCTGATGGATTATTAATTTTTGTGTTTTCGTTTCCGATTTTGTCGAGAAATTTTGAATAAGATATTGGTATACGAAACAAAAGGTGATAAGTTCTACTTCTCTTTGGTAATTCTCTAACGTCTCTTTGGAAACCGCGAACTACTCATAAAATTTTAATCTAAGTACTTTTAAAATATTTTTCTATTTAATTTTCACCTTTTATTTAGTACCAACTTGTCACTTTAAATCCAATTAATTTGAATGGAAATACTGGTGCTTTTGGATAGTTAAATGAATTTTGTTAATACTGATTTTATATTGGATTCAATTTAACTTTTCGTTTCATTCCTCCTGGGAATTTAATGTTTAATGAAAACAGAATCAAACAGATCGATCTTAACTTAAATTCAAATGAGTTCTTTCCAGCAAATGAAATTTTAAAGATCGTCATCGATATAAAAATGTTAATCGGAAATGTAAAATTTTGATTCATTTACAATTTTAGTGTAGATAGAATACAAACAAAGTGACAGAAAGAACCCACGATTACCTTATAAATGTAACATTAGGCGTTGCTAACTAGATAGATAGACAGCTGCTTGAAAGAAGAATCCGTGCATCGCACATTCGCTTCTCGTGCATATACTTGATAGAATTTAGTGGTAGTGATTGGTGACAATAGAGTCGCGCGATCTATATCTTCGCCAATGATATAAATTTCTCGATTCAAGTGATACCCGTGGTGCGGAGTGTGGCTTTGCTGACCACACGCCGTCCCCGTCGATAGATGAGCGAGTTAGCGGCGAGGGAAGATATAGTCGCGGTCCGACCAAGAAAGGAAACGAAAACGAGTCACAGTTCACATAAGCCAATGCATACATCCAAGAGCCCAGAATCTTAAGGGTTTGTTCGAGTGGAGAAGGTGTCGCTCGAGTACAACGAGGAAAGCCTTGTCGGCATGCAGGAGGCGAGGCGGCCGGACGGCGACTGGCGAGTGGTGCGTGGCGGGCCGGCCGCCGACGCGGGCACAGAACCACAGATCAAATGCAGTTGTGGCGCGCCGACACTCTAGACGCGCCACCCGCCAACTCTAGTACTACCACCACAATAAACGACATAAAAACCAACAGAAACGACAACGCTAACTTCTAAAATAAACATACAAGTATACGAAGGTGACGATTTAAATTTCTTCTTAAAGACTACCTTTGGTCTGTTTTCTGCTCACTAACCTTAGGCACAGGGAGAAGTTTTTGTGTACTACGACTGACCTGTAGCAGAGAGCGCTCAGGGCAAATACTATGAATACCCCCCCTACCACAGACATGAGCACCGCCACTAGGAACACCGTGTTCGAGCCGTGGTAGTTCTCTGCGCCCAAAGAGAAGGGGTGTGAGCGAGTTGTCGCGGGCGGCGGCGCGGTCACTCGCGGGCGGAACACAACACTCACAGACAGGCACGAGCAGACACAGTGCGACAACACCGATTACCGACCGTTACCTGAAACAGTACGCCATCCAGGCGAACCCCACGAACACGGACAGCACGACCGCGAGCAACAACAACACCATGTTCATCGTGCTCATCTTATTGCCCTCGTGCTCACCTGCAAGAAGGGTCCCGCCCGTTAGAGCCGGCGCCGCCCTATCTCCCTCTTCCGACCACTGCTCCCCCCGTAGGCGAGCAGTGCTCGGAATCGGACCAACACACAACGCTACTTAGTAGGGGGAATATTAATAGGTACAAACAAGCCACCTGAAATCATAAAAGGCAACTTCATCAAAACGTTAGTACAACACACTAAGTAAGTAAGTACTTACTTAGTGTTATTTGACAACTTTATTCTTTATAGTTTAACTTTAACTGTGAAACCATTCTCACTGCTATGATTACTTTCCAATAATGAGTTGATTACTATCAAAGGCGGCAATTTGACTTTGATTATTTTTGAAATTTTTGAAACGTCTATTAAATGTATTGTCTTTATAGAAAACTAACAAATCATTTCGGACAAAATGCACATTTGAAATTAATCAACGCTTTTTAGATTTAACAATCGTCGTAGGTACTTCGATAAAACTGTCGAATGAAATTATATTTATGTGCTGCTCTTACAATTACTTATGACTAGAAATATTCCGGTTAAAAATGAAGTGGTTGTAACATAGAAAATTATTGGATATTCAGATGATGTCGAGACTTACGCAGCTGTATAACCGGCATTGACTCACCATACGGTGTTTCCTTCTTGGTCATGTTGTAGGCGGCTTTTGTTGCGTTGTCGGGCACGTAGGGCGTGGGCGAAGGGGGTAGAGCGTCGGGTTGGGAGCAGTCTGGTCCCGTCCAACCGCGGTTGCATACACACTTGTTGTTATTGGAACACATCTGAAAACACGGTTCACGGTCAATCAATACTAATCTCCAAATAAATCTCCAGGGGTCGGTCATGGAGTAATTTACTTTGTTTTCAGAAATATCGTGTATATTGGCTCTATACATGATACTGAAACTAAATTAACGATTTTTTGAATTTTTTTCTGTATGTATGTATGTATGTTCCTCCATCACTCTTAAACGAATTAACTGATTTTCATGAAACTTGCTAGATAAACATTTAGAAGTACGGGACACGTGATAGGCTACTTTTTATCTTTTTTAACGCGGACGAAGTCGCAGGCAACAGCTAGTACTAATAATAAATCTGTAAGTGTAGGTATTGTATGTATTTATGTTCCTTCATAACTCTTAAACGAATTAACTGATTTTCATGAAACTTGCTAGATAAACATTTAAAGTACAGGACGACACAGGAGAGGCTACTATTTTCTTTTTCATCGCAAACGAAGTCGCGTGCGTCAGCTAGTAAATAAAGAAATATCTTCACAATCTAGTTCTAAAGTAAGCAACTAATGCTTGTATTATGGATACCAGACAGATGATATACTACATAGGTTACTATTTTTTTGTAAATACATACATAGTGTCAACGTATTCACTACAATTTGGGTTTAGTATTATAGTTTTAAGCCCTAAACCCTAGTTATTTCATTAGCTAAACGGCCCAGAAAGAAAGATGCGTTTTGGTTCACAAAATTTTGGAATCTGTTTGATTACAAGTCTATTTTTGGCACAGAAAAATTAAAAGTGTTCATGTTTATGTAACATTTAAGACTCGTAACTTTTATTAGTTTCAAGGGCCTTGATTTTATCAGGTTTTTTTAAATTTGTAGCACCAGAAAAGTTATGTCAAATTGGGTTTGTAGACGAATCGGGACGCAAAGACAAGTGAATAAATTTAACGCAGGAAAATATGTAGTGCCTATAATCTATACTTACAAAATTGTAACGTGACATTTAACCAACATACGAAAACTAATAGGTACAATATAATTTGAGACGCGAACAAGAAACTTGTAAAGGGGGCCACAGAAACTGATACATATAATATAAGAAAAGTGAAAGTTCCCGCAAATTTCCATACAAAAACATCAGAGTTTGTAACAAGTTAAAAGTCTCCGGGGAAGGGGAACAAATTGGAGACAGCTGAACAAACGAATTGGCAGACTTGCTACTTGGTACTGTTAAACTGACGTTTTCTATCTATTTAAATAGTATGGAAAAGTTTTGATTTATTCACGACTGTTGAATTTTTTTTTTTTTTTTATTTATTTATTTACACAAAAAAAAATACAATAGGTACACAGTTTAGGTGCACTATAAACTCAATTGAGTTTTTGCCGTACACCTGAGTTGTCTAAATTAACAAAAATACATTCTGAACAAGTAAGGAATGAAATAATAAACTATTTTACTGTGTTAGTAGCTCAGTTCGAAAATTAATAATTTGTATTGTTACTTTATATTTTACTAGCTGCTGCACGCGACTTCGTCCGCGTAGCTTTATAAAATATAACTTTATAAAATATAATACATTTAGTAGTTGACATACCGACAGCAGCGCCACCTACCGGGTCCAATTGTATTTTTAAATCATACAGGAAACCATCGATATAGCCATATAAAATTTCATCTCAATCGGTCCAGCCGTTTAGAGGTTATATGAAAAAGATAAGTAAGGAAGGATAATTCTTACTACCCGTTGTTCTATTACCCATTTTCCCGTAGGAATGAAGCATTTTCCCGCGGTAAAAAGTAGCCTATGTTCATCACGGATAATATCGGCTTCTAATGGTAAAAGAATTTTTCAAATCGGTCCAGTAGTTTCGGAGCCTATTCTATACAAACAAACAAACAATCAAATCTTTCCTCTTTATAAATATAGATAGTATAGATATAGATAGCCTATGTAACTTGCTGATAATGTAGCTTTCTATTGGCGAAATAATTTTCAAAATAAGTCCAGTAGTTTTTGAGTTTATTCATTATTACAAACATTATCAAAAACAAATTCTCTCTCTTTATAATATTAGTTACATATATGACTAGCTGCTGCTCGCGACTTCGCCCGCGTAACTTTTTAATTTATATACTAAAATTTTCCTCGAGAACCACTCTATCCAATGGTGAAAACAGCATGAAAATCAGTGCAGTAGTTTTTGAGTTTATCGCGAACAAACAGACAGACTGACGCGGCGGAGAACTTACGTATGTATGTAAACAATCATAAAATGAAACTGGTAAAACAAAATAGAAATAAATGTGAAAATTCTAAACTGAAATTCTTATAAGTGACTCCGACCACAATCGGATAATAAATTACACGAAATGAAAATCCATTTCATTCAAACTTTTCTAATCTAGTTCTGATTGTAAGAGATTAAATTGATTATCTAGGAATTGTGCCACATTACCTACACTTAGATTGGTTTTCGATCTGAACTTCGGATTAGTACAGGCTTAGTTTTGGCACTGAACGACGACGGCCAACGTTATTAGACAGATTCAATAACTATTGATTTTCAAAAGTTATTTTCAATTTAACCGATAGGAGTAGAGTTCGGTGGTAATTGAACTTTTTAATTGCTGGATTATAGTTATATATATATTATAGTAAGGCCGCCGGACTATTTCTTTTATAAAACCAATTTTTTTTTTCATATTTAAATGACAACACATACAAATACAAATTAGTTTGTTTCTTTATCTTAAGCCCAGGTACAAGTTAGGTGTAAACATAAATTTACGTTTTTGATCTATAAACGAGGAAACCAACGCTGCAATTCTCATTCATCTTTTATTTCCGATTTTAATTTGGTTTTCATATATTATGGAGGGAGCGTTAAACGGGGAAGGTTTTGTATATATAAAAATTTCACCCTGGACGAAACCGGGAGCGGGTCGCTAGCTATAAATAAAAATATATACCAACAAATTAATATATAAGTAGCCAATACCTTGCATGCAAACCGTGGCGTAGATATTTTACGAATCGACATTTTATTTATTTGCTATATTGAAATTGTTAGTATTTAGTCTTTTGTGAGATTTTTGTAAGATTTTGTAAGATTTTTGTAAGATTTTGTAAGACTTTGGTAAGATTTTGTAAGATTTTTGTAAGATTTTGTAAGATTGCTGTAAGATTATGTAAGATTTTTGTAAGATTTTGTAAGATTTTGTAAGATTGCTGTAAGATTATGTAAGATTTTTGTAAGATTGCTGTAAGATTTTGTAAGACTTGTAAGATTTTGTAAGATTTTTAATGTATAATGGACTAACTTGAGCAGTCAGTAAAGAAATATTTTTTGTTTTATTTGACATTTTTTAAAAAATTGGTCTAGGTATAGATACAGTGTTCTTATTTTGGTCACAAATTGCTAATATATATATATTATGCCCCGTATTGTTTAAGTTATAATAATTGAATTATCTCTCCGAATTGAATCGAGTCAACGTCAATTATTTCATATCGAATCCAATTTGAATTTGGCGATTGCGTTATTACGGCTGCTAAGTAAGCTCTAGCTTGTACAGTTAATGAGAGATAATATTCTAATCAGTTACAATGTGATCGATGAAAACCGCTGTTATTATATATTATGTGTACCTCTATTTATTTATGGAAAATAATTAATGTCTATTTTTGGTAGTATCCAGCATCCTGTCATTAAACGCCAATATCGCCTTGGTTATACGAGTATATATATATAATACTATGTAAGTATGTAGATTTTTGTTTTCTATATTAAATATTATAAAGAGAGAAGATTTATATTTTTGTATCTTTGTAATGAATAATGATATGAACTCAAAAATTTTGAAAGAATTTTTAAAATATGCCAATAGTCTATATATGCATCAGCGAGTAACGTAGGCTATATTTTATAAAGATACGCGGGCGAAGACGCGTGCAACAACTAGTTTGTGTATATAATTTGCTAAAAAAGATGTTACTAGCAATTCTAGATTAGCGTTGACGTCAGCAGTAACTTCTAACCCCGAGGTACTATTGTGGGTTAAGCCCTTCGATTAAAAAAGGTTTTAAAGTAAAAATAAAGCACAGTTTACACTAGGAATAACAGTGCGGAACGTAATTCGTAGTAACCTCGTTACTGGACGACAGAACCGAGATGGGATGTTTAAAAATCTTATAAACGTCGCATCGACTTGCACTCAAACTATTAAAGCGACTGCGCTGTAAGTACTGTAGTTCTATTGAAATATTCACGTAAAGATAAGGACACCTGCAGTAAATTTTTTAGTTCACTTTCTATTGAATATCTTCAATAAAATATCTGTATTTTTTATATCTTAATTGGTAATTGGCGAATCGCCTATAAACAAACTTAAGAGTGTAGAAATACTACATGATACCCTCAGTGTGACTATTTGTATGTAATAAACGCCATCTATATCTGAAAAAGAACGCATCTACTTCTTGGTTCATAATAAGCTTAAATATAATTTTCACCTATGACGTGCAGTCTTACGAATGACAGTTTTTATATTTATACTGAAAAAAAAAAATGGTGAGCTAAAACTAATGTATGTAAGATTTGGACACGGAAGTATACTATGAGAATGCTGAAAGAAAATCAAATAAATTAATCAAACAAGGGTGTAAGCTTACCCCTTTAGCGGAGCATTCGTTGTTGTTGTGGTCGGTGGGGCACTTGGTGTGGTCTATGAAGGGGAATATGGAGGTGCACGTTTGGTTGACACAGACCAGGTTATCACCGCACGGCGTACCATCGCGGACGAGACCTAACGGCCCAATCTCCGAATGTTCCGGGAGGCCAGTGGTTGCCCTGGAATTCACAATAAAAATTTTCTTCAAAACTGTACTAAATGTGTAATACTATAAATACGTACTGGAACACGCAGAATCCCTCAATTGTTGACTACTAACTGGTGCCCGAGACTTTATCGTCCGCGTTTAAAAAAAATGAGTACCTATACTTACATAACGCGTGACATCTTTCCCTGACAATGCGTATGCAAGTATATAGTTACTTTCACATTGAAAAGGTAACAGACAGACAGAGTTACTTTCACATTGTGTGCCAAATTTAATCCAAATTCGTTCAGCGGTTTTTGCGTATTAGAGACCCATCCATCTATCCTCACAAATTTTCGTGTTTATAATATCAGTAGGATTTTTTTAAATATACATGGACGAAGTCGCAGGAAAAAGCTAGAATAAAATATGTAAGGCATTCTAAAGAGGGTTACTCACTTGCATTCATACTCGTTACCCTTGATGGTAATGACGGTTCGTGTGTAGTACTCGTCCATTCCAGAAACTATGGGATACCGGTTGCCCAACTGGCACTGCAACGACCCGCATCGGACGTTTCTGAAAATAATAATGGCATTTTAACACTCAAACACATACGCTAATGACCGATTATTTCACCAATAAGACCCAAAAACAGGGTGTTTAGAAGCTTTGGGTATTTATATAGTAGAAATTTATTTAGAACACGGTGCCAAGTGCGGTATAACATGTTAACTCAGTGTATACTCACTCCATTTCACATTTGATGTAATGTCCGCTGCTATCTTTCCCACAGTGTCCCGTGACTGCGCCCTTTGAGTTGAACTGCTCGAAACACTCCTTGTCTGCCCCGACAGTCCCCGGCCCCCAGATCCTCTCGCATTGCAGGGACAGGGTGGGACATTGTCCTGCGAAGCAGTACCCCTTGCCCGCTTCACAGGCCTCCCCGTTCTTCCTGTAGGCGTCCGGAGGACAGAAGCCGGACAAGCCTGTGCATGTCTCGTCAAGATCGCACTCGTTGGATGCGTCACGACAGACAACACCACGCGGTTTCAACTGTAACATTATTGATTTATTCATTACCAGCTGAACATAGCCACGCTTCGATGCGCCCGCCTTCTCTGACAAAAACCATAATAACTCACGGTAAATGTAAATAACATATTTATGAATAACAGAATAGTTAAAGTGTTTCTTACACGCTTTGTCTTTGGTCCCGGATTCGATTCGCTCCAGAGCCAACTTTGGGAAATGAACATTTCATAGTTGGCTCTGGCACACTGTGATTCACAGTCATTTTGCAGCTGATCTGGAGGCAGTAAATACCCCCAAACAGAAGATCACAATGGAAATAACAGCAAGTTCTTATATGCTGTTGTGTTTCGGTAAGTGAGTAAAGGATGTCTATCCTTTCCCCCCCTTTATAATCCTTAATCCTACTGCGCCGTTGTAGTCAGCAACTGGACCGTCAGCCTGAGTCTTTTTAGGTTAATATTTTTACCTGACATCTCTCACAACACTCCCCAGAGGCACATTGGGCTTCTTTCGTCAGTCTGCATGTGATGGGATCACAACAAGGATTAGAATTGTGGCACTCTTCAATGGTGCCGCAATCGCATTCCTCTCCTTCGTCAAGCCTGCCGTTTCCGCATTGACGATGAACTACAAGCTGTAGAAAAAAAATGCCAATATTATCACACAAATTATTTTTAAGTCAAACAATTCAATACAAAATTGTTCCGCAAGCACTACATTGCGGAGGTGTAGTAATAATCACCGGCTGCGGAAAGTTTGCGTTCGTTCCGACGGCAATGAGCGAGCCATTGGCACCCCACTTCCCCACATTAACCAGCCAGTGTTCATTCGAATGCAAAACAGAATTCCACGTTGAAAATTAATCAGAAGCATTGTTTGTCCCAGTCGAGTTCCTTGGCCACTCCTTTAATAAAAGCTATGGTAATGCGAGCTGCCCGCGCCTAGAATTATCTCTTCGTTTGCGAATATATAATAACAGGAGCGGGAACTCCGACGGTTTATAGGAATAAATTTACATGCAGCCGATGATAATGCAGGCGCCTCCGCTCTGCCTTCGATTCGGTACGTTTACATATTTATCGGGGATGATTGTGGGATGAGGGACTGCTTTATTTTCTATATTTTCTGGGTATCACTCTCTCTCGTTCCGACGTACACGTGTTTATAGTCAAGGCCGATTTTTAAATGCGCAGTGATCCCTTCCAATGCGCCGAACCGTTGAAATCGAATAAGATTGATATGTCAAAGATATTCGGTTGTACTCGCACTTATTGAAAACCGAGAATTGTATTTCACCAAGTGTACAAACGAATTTCGTTACCTTTTTGTTTGAGTTAGGTATTAAATAAATATTTTGTTGTACACGAAATAAAATGTGTAAGAATGTGTTAGGTATAATAAACGTATAAATGTATGAAACTACATTGGATTTTAATTGTCAAAATTCAAAATTGTCAACACATTCTAATCAGCTTTCGAAAGCTTTTATAAAAAAACCAACGGCTTTTACTACCTTAATAACACAATCAATTTAGATGAGCGATCTCTTACCTCATTCGGTTTATTGAGCAGACAGAGCCCTTGGCCAATTCTCAGCTCGTTGATGTAATCGTTCTTCGAACAGTCGCTGAATTTGTACGGCTGGACATTTTCGAGGCCAACTATGGACTGTGCCATTATACAGCCGTGCCAGTCTCTGCAGAAGCACTGCTCGCGGCCATCGTCATGACCCATGCCTGAGTAAAAATATACATATTACAAAAATTTGCACGTCCTTGCATTTCACTACAGCACGTGAGTTCTTGTGAGGTTGTGTTGAGGTCTTGACTATTTAGGTATACTTTTACTACGGCAAGGCGAGACAAAATGTGTAAAATATCCATTGATATGCCTAGATTTATTATCAGAATTAGAAGCATATTTCATAGTGCACCAGTAGGTATTAGCAGCCTTATTAGTGACAGGGCTGTCAGTATTATCATTTGCCAGTAACGAAAACCAAAAGATATCAGCAATGCGTTTTGTACTCATACATTAGAAAATTCGTATGACGTCAGAAATCAGAAATCAGAAAAGAAAACCATTGTTAATTAAATGCCTAAATCCTGCCGACCTCTAAAGAAAAATATAGGAATTTATATATGTGTAGATACATACCAATATTGTGTCCAATCATATGCGCCATTGTGCCAGCCAGCAAGTGCGGCTCGTACGTGTTGGTATCCACAGAAATGCCAACCGATTTCGGCGTGCATACCGTATCTGGTACAGATATCCCGGATTCTCCACCCGGGAACGTAAGACCACTGCAACAACATAATATTGACACATTAAATATCAACCATCAATACTAATCCACTTAACTAAACTCCCCTCCGAAAGGATATTATAAAATCACTGATTACTTATTTAAGTGACAAAGAAGCCTGGATTTAAGCGATTCGGAGCTCGTAAGTACTATGTTTAGTATTAAAAAATATATATTTATATATTACTATTATCAAGAGATAACATTTGTACTTTTGCATGTTTGTAATGATTAAACACAAAAAATACTGGACAAATTTTACAAATTTCTTCATCTATAGAAAGCTACATTATCAGTGAGTAACATGGGCTACATTTTAAAAAAGTTATACGCGGTCGAAGTCGCGTGCAACAGCTAGTATCTCTCTGTCCCGAATAGCAGAATAACTAAAAATTTTTTTTTTAATAATATTCGTTTTCTTATACATTTTCAAATTCAAATTCAAATTCAAATATTTTATTGCAAACCATAATGTATAAAGGATGTCACAATATAAAAATTAAGACCAGTGTTATGGACCCTGTTGGGCATGCAACTTAAGGACTAGGAGAGAGGAAGCATACATAAGCATATAAATATTTATATAAATATATAAAAGAATTTTATTTTATTTAAATTAAATTACATTTATATTATTACATTTATATTATTTATATTTAAATAAGAATATTATCTAAAAAAATATTCATTTACGTTATAATAACATTTAGTATGTAGGATTTTTTTCAATTTTTTTATAAATATGATATCATTTTCTTCTTTTTTTAAATTAACTGGCAATTTATTATACATATATCTTTATAGAAGAATTGAAGGTATAGGTAGAGTTTAATTTTAATCGTGATAATAATAATAATAATAATAATAATAATAATAATAATAATAATAATAATAATAATAATAATAATAATAATAATAATTCACGTTTTTTATAAAATTGTTTATATTTTCGTACAAATTTACACATTTCCAAAATATATAGGCTGGGCAGGGTTAATATTTTATATTCAAGAAAGTATGGTCTACAGATATCAGTTTGATCTATATTTGTTATTATTGTTCGGATTAACTTTGTATGGAACTGGTTTTTATTTTGTAATACCTTAAAAAGGTAAACCATTTTAAAAAGTCAATGGACGTTTAAATTCCATTTAAGGGCCATTATTGGACAACAACATATTTTCACTGGAAAATTAAAATGTTCTCAGCAATTAAGGTGACTTTTAGTAGGGAGAAAAGCATTTGAGCTCATTTACGCTGGGCCGGACGAGCCCTTCGGAACGGAAGGTTGTTTTGTATAGCGTTTTAATTTATAATGGCCTACTAATACGGTGTAAAATTAAAAATAATGTTAACCCCTTTTAGAAAGCCCAGCCCAGAATTTTATGAACCACCCAACAGATTTCGATACGGTTTTGAGTACTAGAAAGAGCGACATTTGTGCACTAGAAACCCCCTGCAAATATATGTAAATTAACTTAAATATAATTACGATCACTTATACCAAATTTTCTTAAGAACAGACAATCACGTTTATTAAAAAATCAAATACCTGTACCTGTACTGAAGATTTAAATACTTGACTAGGGGATTACTGCTCGCAAAATTTGAGTTAATAATGGAAACTCATTCTTCAGCAAATGTTGCTTTCACATTTTATTAATTTAATTGAAGATTAACAAAAAAACCTGTTGCAATATTAATTTGGACAAAACATTTTAATGCATAGTAATGTATTGAATTAAAAAATAATAATTTTACATGTCACTGCATTCTATATAAATACATAATGTCAGTACTAATATTATAATGCGAAAGTTTGTGTGGATGTATGGATGTTTGTTACTCTTTCACGCAAAAACTACTGAACCGATCACCATGAAATTTTGCATAGACGTTGGCTGGGATACCAGAAAGGACATAGGATAACTTTCATTGTTCAAAGCGGACGAAGTCGCGGGCACCAGCTAGTATCTGTATGAAACAAAGTCGCTTCCCGCCGTCTGTCCATAGGCTAAGTATAATCTTTTAAACTACGCAACGGATTTTAATGCGGTTTTCACTAATGAAATTGAGAACGTATTTTATCATCAATATTAATAATAAATCTGTAAGTGTAAGTAAGTATGTATGTATGTTCCTCCATAACCTTTAAACGAATTAACTGATTTTCATGAAATTTGGTAGATAAACATTTAGACGTGTCTACTTTTTTCTTTTTAACGCGGACGAAGTCGCAGACACCAGCTAGTTAAAAAATAAAATCGCTGTCGAAAATGAAACCTTAAAAAAAAAGCACAACGCAACGCAGTCGTGAAATCGGCAGCCGTAAAATGATACAGTGACATATTTAGGACAACAGCACGTGTACTGTTTTGTTTCTTTCGAGTATATGAGAATACCAGCGCCTATTTCTTATATAAAAAATATGTAAACACGGTGCTACTTATTCTTTATATAAAAAGAATTTAAGATAGTAAATTATACCTAGTTGTTTTAACTCCTCTTGCAAATGTAGCAGCGTAGACGTTACATTAACCATTAGTAAGGATTAGACTTCATAGTTTGAAGCCCGAGGGCACGATGCTAATCAGATTTCGTACCAACGAGACTGTTTGCATAGGTTGCAGGCGCTGTGCAAGCGACGAGCTACAAGCGACAACTTATGATAGAATAGATTCTGCTAAATTCGCTAAGAGTCTCTATTATTCGATACATTTATAAAACCTAATTAAAAGTGACAAATAGAATGATAAATAGAAACTAAATAAAGAAACCAATATGAAATCATCAGCATCAAGTCTGCAAGGGTCCACTGATGGACCTTTTTAATAGGATTGCCTCCACACTCGTACGTCCACTACCAGAGGCTCTCTTGTGGTCTTCCATTTAGAGAGCAGCGACGTTAGCTCATTGGGCGTTTTGAAATCTTATTACTTTTTCCTATGATCGAGCGAACTTTGGAACAATCTCCCTTCTGAGTGTTCTCCATTTTGAGCCGTGCCGGCAGCGTGCCTGCTATGTTGTTGCTCGTGTCCTTATTTCTACCTAAAGTGACCGTTAACATGCCTCCCATCATTTGTAACACAAAAAAATTAAAAAGGGGTCTTTATAGGTCTTTTTTTCTTTATAGGATTAGAATTCAGAACTTGATAAATTACATTTGTAAGTGGCCAACTTAGATAATTATTATTATCCGCGTTCTTTATACCCTATAGCCTTCCTCGATAAATGGTCTATCCAACACTGATTACTTAGCGAGTACAAACAAACAAACAAACAAACTCTTCAGCTTTATATATTGGTTTAGATTATGGTAATATTTGCTTTTCTTTATAATTAATGCGAAAATCCTTCAATTTGAGCAATAACGTCCGCCCGCGTTCAATGCGGCCACACCCTAGCGAACGATACGAATAGTTCCAGGAGCTGAAATAACCTTTCAGTGGTGTTTGCGTTCCATGTTACTTGTTTGAACAGATCTTCTATTACATGACAGACACATTTTGATTGATTGCATGACCGAATTGATTATCTGATGAAATTGATTTAACCACACTCTGTTATTTCTCTCTTATTCATTATATTCTTAAGTGCTCAAAAGTTTCTAGGGGTTCTATAAAGTTAAATCAAATCAAATTAATTCATTTGCAAGTAACATGGGCTAATGTGATTCAGTTTTTATTGATTTGCGTATGTATCCTCATGTGCCTACTGTCAAAATTGTTTGGCGTACAAAATCATAGTGTAATCTTTATTGTAGAATAGTTAATAAATACAAAACAATTAAAAATGTATCAAAATAAATTACCGATTTATTATTATTATTATTATTACATTTCAAAATAATAATTAATGTTATACATAAAACTGCTAGATGGATTCGGATATTTTTCAAGGAAGGCTCACACAAAAATTTTGTTAAATCTGCTTACTAAATAAAACGAATAAAATAAAAGACATTCTACTTTTTTTTAAGAATAAATATTACAAAGACCTTATTAATATATTACGCAAATAAATCACCCATACCTTATGGATTGGTTTATCAAAGTTATCGATTGGTTTAATAATTTGATAACTGTCGGATTTCTATGTCAGACTAAAATAGGGATCGTAACTATGAATTATTATTTTTTAATATTAAGAATAGATAAGACACTTTGTATTATACGAATCTATCGAAGAGCGGGTTTGAAGTTGGGTTAACTAACTTTGCGTTCGACGTCAGGTCAGTTCGTGTCCTCGGGGAGTCGGACAGTCCAACCTAATTTTGTTAGTGACCGTGTGTGCAATATGTACCCTATGTATTTCGATACAGCCCAGTCCGCTACACAGGTTGCTTCTATTACATAACTAGCCTCTATGAGACTACAGTCTTCATATAAATTTGTATGCGACATCTGATTTCAGCTTAAAGACATCTGAACGTCAGGCACAGCGTCAGCTGTCAATACATATCTATCTATGAAGTGAACGAGGTCTTGGTCACAACACCAGTCAACAAACATTGCTTGCCTGAGGTTATAAGTATGTCATTTTGTACTGAAGCTATAGACACTTCTACTCTGCAATGGTTCCAAATAACTTGAGACGCAGCTCTGCGTTTGAACGCAGCCTGCGATTGCCAAACGCCGGCGTCAGCTTATGAAAGACGTTACGTGACAGTACATTCCATTGATTTAGTATTACTACCGTTCCTTTATTTCTTTAGTAAGCATTGTGACCTGTAATAAACACTGGACTGGCTGGCCCATATAAATTACAGATAATTTCGCGTATCATATTGAAACGCCGCTCGCCGCCGCGTCGTCGTAAGAAAGTACGGAGAACTAATTTTGGCGTTTGAGTATTTTTGGTCCATATAGATAAGTATAATACTGCAGCGTCTGCGCGGACATCGCTAGTTTTAGTTCCATGTCCTTTCGCCTACAACGCCAAAAGTGCATTTTTCAAATAGATATAAAAATAATTTGACATGGACATCAGGTCCAGTGCTTATACAGGTCAGTGGTTGTGACGCGGCGTGCAACGTGATGCTGTAAGCGGCCGAAGACATTTGTGTATAGACTAACACTGTGATTATTATATGAAAATCAGACAAAACAGAAACGCAGTGGTGTCGTCGATCCTGCAAAAAGGTATCATCACCCAATTATTCAAGCCTCACGTAGATATAGATCGGCACACATGGATTTATTACACTTGTCCTCGAAGCTTAAGCGTACTGTCGCCCGCACCCACAAACTCGATATCGCAATGTCGATCTTACGTCGACTTTCTGACTTATGACAGGATTTCCTCGTCGAGACGACGAGTTTTATCAACCGCTCACATCTGAACTCTAATTTGATAAAATTAACCAGGTAAAGCCGACGCGCTTGCTTAGATCGTATCCAGAATGGGCCTACATCTCTAACTTTTCTTTATCGCGTGAGGATCTGATATATCTGATATTGTGTTTACTTGCTTAAACGGTGTAAGGAAATTAGTATTTCTAGATAAAGTTTGCGTGGTCCACCATAATTGCTCAAATAATGGACAATGCCACTCAGTACCGATGATGACCACGAACACGCTGCGAAGAGTGATTCGACAGGGATGAAAGGAGGAAGAAAGAAAGGAATGGCCAACAGTGGAGGCTTGTGGGGTTGAAGGTGATAGAGGAAATCGCAAATACATGACTTTTATTTAAAAAAATGTGAAACTACAACAGTTAAGCGGGCGCGTTTATCGTTTAAGATAACTCCGCTTTTTTCTTAAGATTAATTTTTGGCCCGCTTGGCCCAGGCTGTTGTTACGCTGTTTATCTTGTAATTTTGCACCGTCAAAGTGAAAAGGGTTTGATATATCTGATACCAGGGATACAGCTATAAATCGAACACGCCATAAATATAACTAAACAATTTTGAAGTTATCAGTAAAACTACACTTTGACCGCGAATTCGTCCGCTACCCTTTTTCTTAGGTGTTCAATCTTTATTGCTTATCTATATTTTTATTAGACCTTGAATTTTTAGACGATCACTCGGGAACAGTACTTTTTCTGGATGAAAAGTAGGTACCTTGTTAGCAAAATTTTATGGTGATCGGTTTAGTATAGTTAAGGCGTGAAAGCGAAACAAACACATGAACCAACTCACTTTTGCATTTATGGTATTAGGATATTATTTTAAAAAAATTCTGCGTGCTGATAGATAATGAAAAAATGGCGATGTATTTACCTGATAAGGATACCAGAGAGATTTTTTTTTTTTTTTTTTATGAGAGCTGGGTAGCAAGGGAGAGGCCTAAGATGGAGCGAGCTCACCCAGAAGATATATACTATATCGACTTTTTTTTAAATGCATACATAAATACAAACATCCTCAGGTATGTTGACTCAGGTACAAAGGTACAAATGTTAACACATTAACATTTGGCCCTAGCGGGATTCGAACCCGCGACCGTTTGGTTAACAGCTAGGGTTACTATAGCCACTAGACCAAGCGTGTCGTCGAATTTTTTTTTATTTTTTTTATATTAAATAAATAATGAGATAAACTTACGTCAGCAATTGTGTGGTGTCCTTCTCGATTTTAAAGAGTTTCCTTGCGGTGTAGTCGTTGAATTTCAATATAGCTCTTGTGATGTCCTGCTTACGGTCGATATCTGCTTGGTCGAGACTTTGCCACGACTCTATATATACGAGCGAAACTCGGGTGTTGAGCGTGCGGAAGTACTGTCAACAAAAAAACATTAATTAAATTATGGCGTTATGATAAATATGCATTTTGAATCAGTGTTTAAATAATTACTTAAAATCTAGATCTAAGTAGTAGATTAAAAATCAGAATCACAAACCTAGAAATGATATAATTAATTATTATATAACTATGTCTCGATCGGTATCTAGTCTCGTCTAGAATATTAACTATATTCAACTTTGTGTATATTTTTTTGCAAAAATAAATAAATAATAATTTTATCAGTTTTATAATTTTACCCATTACATAACATACTTTAAATTCACTCTTAGTATTTTCACTTCATTCTGTTTTAAATATAGTTATCTATAGTCCTTCGAATTCCTAATTGGTCTTTCGTTTTATACGAATAACTAACATTCTTTTGGCTGAACAATCACAGCAAAATTAAAACTTGAACAATGCGGCTCTCTTACACAGACGAGGTTTGAACTTTTCGTGTATAATTCATACAAAACTTGGTCCAGATACGAGAACTAAATTCAGGGCGATGTACAGTCAACGCCGTAATGTGTTGGTCAAATGGATTTTTCGTCAGCCTGCATGCTATACTTGTATATAGGCATGCAGGCCTACGATCTCCTGCTTTTTAAAATTAACTGTACATAACACGTTTTTCAACTTTTTTTTATCAAAGACGTCTTAAATCGACGATCTCGAGGTCTGTAATCATTCATATGGACATATTATTATCTTCATAAACGCAAAAAAACGAAAACACCCAAAAATGCGACATAACACATTCATCCACTCAGGTTTTGAATTATAAGATGACACAATTAAACAAGGGTTTTTCAAACCCTTATCGATTCGAGATGATAAGCCAATTATGTTGCTGACTGTACTTTCCACTACGAGCGCTGATGACGTACCTACTTACTGCTCTTTAGGAACAACGTGTTGAAAAACACACACAGTGGTTGGTTATAGACACAGACGCAGTCTAGAAAGTTTTGGGCGGCCCGCATAATCCTTCACCCAACTTTGGGCATGTGCAAAAAATTTTTTCATCCTAAACTTTTAATTCCCTTAACTCGTTTTGAAGGGGTTTATTCACACGTACTTTGAAATAAAAAAAAGTTCTTACCAAAAACTTTATTAATTTTATCACCTTTATCTAGTATCTATTTATACATATCTATTCTATACCAATATATACCGCTGAAGAGTTTATTTGTTTGTTTGTTTGGTTGTACGCGCTAATTTCAGGAATTGAAAAATTATTTTTGTGTTCGATAGTCCAATTATCGAGGAAGGCTTAGGCAATAGAAAAAAGCGGAAGAAGTCGCGGGCACCAGTTAGTTATAAAATAAGGTCGTTGTACGCCTCTGTCTGTTTCGCCTCTAACTTCTTCTAAATCGCACGACGGTTTATGATACGGTTTTCATTGTATGTAAAGAGCGATAAACGAGGAAGGTTTGTGTGTATAACTTGCAGTTAACTACCAAATTTATGAGTTATTAGATTCTTGCTATATTTAACATTAATTTAAGACTTTTTGGTTGCAAAAATTTTAGGTTTTTAGGTAGCCAAAAGGTGCGAAAATAGCCAAAATAGCAAGACAAAACGAAGGGACAAAGCTAGGTTATTAATAAGCAGATCTTTGTACGGGTGCACAATTTATTATTTTATATTTACTATAGTGCAGAGCGAATTTAATTTAATGAAATGCTCCAGGTGATTAAGGCTTAGTCAGCTAGGTCGTGAAAGTTTCTTTGACGAATTAATCTACAGAAAATTTATGATTTATGGTATTTTTAAGAATTATTGTTAGTTGCAAGCATAATACCTACTTAGTTAGACTTTTTGTGTAAGTATTCGTCAAACTTTTAATCACTTAAAGGGTGCTTCTGTATCTTTATTCCAATTATTAAGCCACCAAATTTATCTAAAAAAAAAGACCTAACTTTATTTCTTACGGTTTCCTTGCGGAACAGAATCTATCTAGCCACATGCTCCCGGCTTCAACCGGGTACAAAATAAATACTAACCTATCTTTTAAGTTGGACTAAATTACACACATTTACGAAGTTTTATCAAAATTGGTTCAGTAGTATAGGAGTTCAATGGTGTCAAACATCGTGACATGGATTTTTTTATATATTATATACTTAGAGATTTCCAATCATTTTATTGATTATATCGACCATGAAGTGAATATTGATATGTACTAGTACATATTTGCTAACTTAGGTCAATAAACCAATATGTGAAAGCCTTTCACATGCAAAACAAGCTTCTAGTGAACAAAGAATATTCGCTTGCAGCCATTTTGAACATCAATTTACTTTTCAACTTATACCTCTTTGTAGGGCAGTATCATTAATCGATACCGTTACTGCTACCCTACACAGTCACAATTATTGGGAGTATTTTCGCTTTTGCCTCGCGAGTCTAGTTTTGTTACTATAGGTATTTTTTAATGTGCTCTCAAAGATAAGCGATTCGTAAATATTCACACAATCTTCGTTCAAGGAAACACATATTACATTTGAAATATGTGACTGAATACAATATAAATAAAACAATAACTAAAAATTATAATGTTATTCTATTTTTGAAGCATATTTTATTGAAATAAAAACAATTGATAAACTAAAAACGCTTGACCACCATGAAAAATTTAGTTATCTTAAGTTTTCATTCTGTAATTGGGAATTTCTTTGGAAAAATATGCCTTAGCTTGTAGATAATAATTGAATCATACATAGCAAATCGATATTAGCAATTATCTGCATAAAGGTTCAAATTTATTTTTTAATCCATATGAATATTCAGTTAAATTTCTTTCCCTACAAGTTTTCTTCCATTAGGCATACACATTAAAAACCTCGAGGTGGTGTTTTTGCATGAATGTACTAATGAAGAAGTGTGTGTCCTACATAATATTTAGCGAGAACAAAAGTGGGGACCAAAACAAAAGAACAAATGCTTGGATGCTGAGTTTATGAAGATGTTGTGTTGGGCATCCAGGCAGTGTCGCTATGCAACCCTAACGCTAGGGCTGCCCTAGAATTAAATAATGAACATTTTATAATAGCTTACAAAAATAAAATGTATGTTTTTTTTTACATATTCCAATGTTACATATGTAATTAGTTACATACTTTATACAAGTTGGAATAATTATTGCAACCTAGATTAATCTTGCAATTTCTGTAAAAGAAAATAATGTGTTTGATTTTCAAACGTGATATTTACGTAAACTATAAAATTATATTTAACTGTGTAATATAATATAAATAAAATGAAATTAAACACTAAAAGTAGTTATAGACTAAAAGAGCTAAAAGTCTTTTCTGTGTAAATATTAACGCTGTAGTACTAATTGTTGACACAACAACGTTGTAGGTAACGAGCGCCAACCCTAAATTTATTGCTGGGTTGTCCCTTTGTAATGACAACTTTTTATTGTTAGCTCCACGAGTATAGCTTTGCGAGCTATCGTAATTGCGGTTTGTAGCAGCACCATATAAATAAAAACAGTAGATAAATTCAAGCATAGATAAATTTATAAAAAATAGATCTAAAAAGAACATTTTATTCAAATCAAACTTTATAGAAACGGGTCAATAGATAATGATAATTATAGTAATACAATAGTAAGATACAACGATTTGGTGGTACATTAGTTAACAAGAGGCCAAGAGGCCTTTCTGCTGAACGTTCATCTATTATACATATGTCTATCGCCCTGCTTTACCGACACGGCTTTAAGTATAGCAATTTGTCGAACATTCATCTACACATATTCGATTCTACCGCCTGACTATGCCGGCCCGACTATATGGCCCGATATTATGTAGGCCTTTAGCATGTAGTGTACCTACTTCGAACGCCATTTACTGTGGCAATGGCTGCCGAAACAGTAGAGCAAAAGGAAAGTGTAACAATGCGACGTGGTCTCGGGCGCTTTGAGTTACCCCTCGCCATATTTTTGGGTAATGATCGGTGTGTGTTTTTCGCTGTACGTTGCACGTTACACCGTTTTGTTGGACTTTGTCGTTTGGATAAAGGAAACGGACTCATTTTTACTTCGGCACGGATTATAGTTTGTTATAACTGGAATATTCCTATTCAGAAAGTCCAACAAATATTTTTGTTTTGCATTGGACCAAATATCAGTCACTTACATTTTTACAATTACAATTACCTACGGCTCAGAATTGTTTGAGGAAGAACTGTCGTGAGTTATGGGGGATTTTACTTCAGGTTATTTTCCAGACTAGACGCTGATCCAGGTGTTTTACTGTCCCAAGTACTTAACTCAGGTGTTCCAGCTGTTTCTAAGTATTTCACTTATTCCACATGTGGCAGGTTTACAGTGGTCAAAGAAACGGGAGCACAATTGTCAACGTTACCAATAAGTTAATTGTTAAAAACTTGAAAGTTTTGCTCGTGATGACGGTCTTCATCAGAAGTGTAATGTAAATCCAGGTTACGGAAAGTGTTCGATCATAACATGGTGGGACATATGTAGGCGTGGAGCTTAATGTGACGTTATAATAGCAAGTACGTACAGGGTGCATTGTTCGAGGCATGACGCAATTGTCTCGCTTCCTTCCCTCGCTTTGTCATGGTAACGATGAAAATTGCATCACGTGATAGCCGTCCGCACAGAATATCGAACCTGCACCTCGACTATAAGGTTCAAAATCGAACAGTCGGTCGTCGCACATGATTGTTCTGTTCCAACGGCGCTAGCATAACTACTGGTTATTATTAATCTCGATATCCGCTAATAGTTTATTATAGTGCCGATGTCGTTTTGAAAAAGTTAGACAATTTGAAATTTTAACGGAATAAAATGTCCTAGATTTCGTTTATTTTTTCATAATAAAGGATAGCAGGAATGATGATGACCTTCCCTATAAATTAATACAAAATTAGATTTTTTTCTATTTATAAATGAAAATAAATTCGACAAAAATGAATAATAAAGACCGAGCGAATAAGGGAATATTCGAAGTCTCTAATGCTAAAGTGCGTTTCATAATTCGAACCAGTAATTTGACATTTCTTGGGTTGCAGGTTTTTGACCATACAACTCCGCACTACGGAGACAACGCTGGTAACATTATTTTAAAATTTGACATTAGGACCTGTCAAATTACTCGTTCGAATTATGAAATGTACTTTTACACACAAATAATATCACTATATGCTTACCAAATCGGCAATGTTGGCGACTTGTATAGCGTCGTGAACTACTTCCGCTCTAGTACTTCCGTTGCGTCTCTCGAACATGGCTCTGTCGATCACCATAGCAGTTTCAATGTACTTGGTCGTCTCTCTGACGTCACGCCTTCTCCTGTTCAAAGCTCGAAGGCCGGCGTTGTGGAACAACCGCCAATGGTCGTCGGGATGAGCGGCTCTGCGGAAAAAAAATGCGAATTCAATTAGAATTTAGTTTAGTTTAGTTTTATTTAGGATTTATTTTTACTTGCCAACCCCTCACAAAAGATTTCATTGAAAATGAGGTCCTGTGTTGTTGTGTTTCGGTAAGTGAGTAATTTATAAGTAAGTCTAATTCCATCGATCCCTTCTTATTACTTGTACTTAATACCCTATTTAAGTTTGCAGTGCACTTTGCACTTAATCTTGCGGCGAACTTAATTAAGTTAAAAAAATTGTAATAATGATAGGGTTTACTAGAGCTATCTACGTAGAGCTACGTATTTACGTAGAGCTATCTGCGTAGAGCTATTACATCAATACAGGGTAAAAATATGTCCGTAATTTTTTTTTTAATCTGTGATGATAAAACTTATAAACCAGAAGAACGACTAGAATTTAAATGGTAGATTTTTATGTTTAATTAATTAAAATGTATATTTAAATTAATTATAAGTATGTGTAGGCCTAATGCCTTGTACAGGACCAGGGGTCAAAAATATATGATCAATAAAGATTGAATAAACGTTCTAACACCAAAGGAAATGGGGCACAGACGAAGTCGCGGGTAAGCTAATCTATACTAATATTATAAAGAGAGATTTTTCTGTTTGTAATTAATAAACTCACCGATTTCGAATTTTTTTTTATACTTTAAATAGCTACAGATATCAGCGTTATAAAATATATCCCGTATAACTTTATAAAATACAGCCTATGTTTTAGACTATATTTTATAAAGATACACGGGCGAAGGCGCGTGCATCTCTTTAAACATAAGCTTGTCAATACTTTTCTGGGCGGCACAAAAAGTACTTACTTTGGAAGCCATTCGCTATTCTTTGTTAATATTTTAAGTGGGAATCGAGAGTAATGAATTAAAAAATATTAAAATCCCCTTTGGCACTAAGAAGGCTTGAAAAGATTAAGGTAGTAAATCCTTTATCGGTTTTCTCCCCGCTCTCCTCAACTTCCGGTCCGGAGTAGTCCCTAATCAACTTTTATCTCGGGACTGCCTGTCAAGTATCTAACAAAATTGAACTCGGATTATATTATGTATTATTTAATATAGAAAAGGCGATGGAATTTTTTAAAGTATAGGTTCTGTTTTGCTCCGTCCAGTCTCTTACACTGTGACGATCTGTGAATATTCACCGTGAAGATTCTACTATTGGCAAATGTATGTATAACAGCAATACGTTATATTCTTTTGCATATTTCGTCAATTTATATTTATTTATTTATTTTCCAAAAGGTACACCAACAACACATACAAAAAAATTACAATAGATATAGGTAATATAAGGCAATTTTATATCTTCTATTTTTTAAAGCGGACGAAGTCGCGAACACCAGCTAGTGCTATATATTTTATACTAGCTGGCATTTTTTACATACATACATACATACATACATAGATGGGTAGGGTCTTATTGTTTCTTTGTATATATTTAAGGACAATAACTTAGTTTAAGTTATATTTTTCTAACAAAATCCGATATGTACAGATGCTTGATGAATAAAAATGATTTACTGTTATTGTTTCAAAATTATATATCTTGGGTGTATTTAGATGTCCTCTAGACGTCTTTAAAGATATAAACAATTAATAGGTATATCAATTAAGCGACCTGTTAATATTGTTTCTGGCGGTACAAATTCCCAAGAGGATCAATGTCCAAAGCTGTTGTACATTTGTTTAGACAATCCACTTTCGAAAAAGCAGGTTGCTTGTAATTTATCCGGAGGAAATTAATCCCTTCGGGGATTTTTGCTCCCGGAAAACGGAAAATACCCAACAGAGGGCCTCTTTCCACGCGACGCCTTCAAACAACGAAACGCAATGACGAAGGAAACTTAAGAAAACTTTGTTCAGTTCTAAACACTTAAGTAGTTGCAGGGCACACTGCGTTTCGCAACATATGGCATACATTTGTGGCATCAGCATCCCCTAAAGAAGACCACCATGAAATATAAGCATGCGTGCTAAAGTTTTCATTGAGCGTGTAAGGGATACTAGATCTCTTAATATTCATTATCTTACTAAGGCCAACAGCCCTTTGCTTTGCTGTGTTTGCTTAAAGCAACGCAAGATGACGTCACCTGTGACGTCACAAGCAACGTCACAGGTGCTATAAGCGTGCTGCTAGTCTAGTTAGAATAAGGATGAGAGCTCTGCCACCCCTTACTCACTCATCTAAGCACATAATATTATGCTGTCATTTGCGGTACTGGCACAATAAGACTTGGTCATGTATCCAAGATGCAAACGCAGTGCTTTCTACAGACGTTTACGCTAAGAGAAAACTTTATGATTGCTCAAAATTTTACTTTGACGTTACACCAAGCTTTCTCTTAGTGTTCTATCTTCGTTTCCGAAGTACGCAACGAAGTGTTTGCAACTTGGCTAGGCTTAATTTATGTCTGCCATACGCAGAGTGCCATGCCCATCGAAATAATATTATCTTTCCGAAGCAAATGATCACTACTTAGGATTGTTCTATTTTATTTTTCCTGATTATATTTCGAAGACGAAGATTCGATTTCGAAGATGTTATGACGTAAACGACTAAATAATTTAAAGTAGACCCCATAAGGACATGTCTCCGGTAGGTTGATTTATCGTGTCCAATATTGGAGAAGATTATTTTGCCATCCGAGTGGTGTAATACCGTCCCGTGCGTGACTTAAGGAGATTTGTCAGAAACGTGGCGTCCCACTTCCAAACAAAATAAACGGATAAATACGTATACCTACTGCTGTTACTTTCTTTTTCCTGTTTTCTACACACACTTTAAGTCTTTAATTATTTATTAACTGTTTTGTATTGATGCTTTCATGTATCTTTACAAAGTTTACGCGTTAGGACCAAATAGAACTAGAAATTCTAGGCGTTAGAAAGCATGTAAAAATAGTATTTTTCTTCTTTTATATTAAGGTCGACAGTTAGGCTGGACCGGGCCACTTGATAATAGGTGGCTACCGTCGCCAACACAGGCAACAATACAGTTGCTGCAAAGGATTGCGAAAAGATAGGACAATTATAGTTTCTTCGATTTCAAGAACTCACATTAAGGCCCTACTTAGCCATTCGTTGGCGAGATATAACAATAAAACAAGATAATTATAAAAAGTTCGTAAAAAATATT
Organism: Synanthedon vespiformis; assembly: GCA_918317495.1. Classification (NCBI taxonomy): domain Eukaryota; kingdom Metazoa; phylum Arthropoda; class Insecta; order Lepidoptera; family Sesiidae; genus Synanthedon; species Synanthedon vespiformis. Next base: position 11,445,401 of record OU906948.1, read on the forward strand.
GAATATTGAATGAATACAAATTTCCTTCTCAAGCTAAAAAAGAAAAATATTCTAAAAATAATTCGCTGATTGGTCTCTGCAATCGAACGCTGAGATGAACCGGGTTCTCTTTACGGCAATTATCTCTTTAAAATAGAGACGCGGTCCCCTCGACCGAGCCTTTCATTAAAATTTAAAACCAAATCAAGCAGTTCCTAAACGACAGTTTGAAATGTCAAAGACATCATTAAAATATCTTCGGGAGATATCAAAGTGGAATGAAATGAATCGAGCGGTGGCTTATCTACATTGAGCTTCGGTCGTGTAAAAAGGACATCTGAAAATCTCACTTTGGAGAACGTTCTTACACTTTGAATGTTGATAGATTTCGTAGAAGATGAATAAATTATTATTGTGCAAAGTAATTACAGATATTTATGACAAATTTTACATATTTATTATTTTATTAATACATTAATTTAAAATATTAAGATATATTTAGATTTACTTATTAGCATTGTGGAGGTTTCTGCTATAAGTATTACATATTTACTTTCGATCAATGTCGCAATAGTAAAAATTTGAGTTTTTTTTAAGCTTGCTGAAGTATTTATTCTGTTTTAAACCTTGTAAGGTGTAATCTATATTTTAAAATTATAAATCCAAAAGTATGTACCGCTCTCTATTGATTATTCATTCAAAACCAATCAACTGATTTTGATTGAACTTGGTATGGAGATAGGTATTTTATAATTTTAACTCCCTATAAAGTACAATTAGTGAAAACATATATGTGTTTGGAATTAATAATAATATGGAAATTTATATTGAGGCTAATACAGAAACAATAAAAAGGTTTATCAATGTTCTATGAAGTAGACCTGAATAGGCAATGAAATATGGGATAGAACTTAGTATTGCGATTCCGATGGAAATAATATATGTACACTTATTTATTTTGGTAATACTCGTAGAATACTTATTTTTAAAATTTCCATCTTCGAAGAATTTATGTAAGAGTTTGTAACTTAGGTTTTATAGATTATAATGTGAAAAAATGGTATTCAGGCCTATAAGTTACAACTGAAGTAGAAGAACCCATTCACAGACTTGATAATAATTTATCTAGAAAAGATTTCTTATAGCGAAGCCCAATTTTTTTGATATTTTTAGTTTAGTTTAGTTTTATTTAGAATTAAATTGTATTTCATAACGGACATAAATTAAAATTTAAATATAGGTATATATTTTAGATTTCTTATTATATATTTTTTTGAAAACATTGCACAAAAACTATAAAATCCTCTATAATTGGGGTGCATTATTAGATTAAATAGGTTTTGAAATAAGTATATAGTTACTCAATAACTAAATAAGGTATCTAACTGTCACATATCATTGGTTGTTTATTTATTGGGCCTCATGACGATAGCATAAGCGTTGTCCGGTCTGCTCCCTGAGGGTTTTTCGTAGAATATTAAGAGGCTCCTTTCATCAGTCCGCGCCAACAAATTGGGTTCGAGCAAATGATTTATGAGGTATAAGTGGCAGGTCCCGGCGCTACGTTCGCCCGCCGATTCCTTATGTAATAACCTGAGCTCTTGTATTGCAAATATTGGGGTTCCCATTGTACACTGCCTTTGTGAGAACGTATAACAACATATTTATGGAAATGTGTTTATTTTCTTTTCGACTTTCCTTTAGTGACATACCACGAGCAAAATAGAGATAAAGTTACATGCCAACGTTTTGAGCAGTGTTTCAATTTTTATATACATACTAGACTAGAGACACTTTGTTCACGTTGAGAAAAATAATCTAAAACACACACACAATGACTGTATGTACAATTGTAATATAATTATGATATATTTATTATTGTAACTTACTCTTCTGGTAGTTTGATCTTTTTATTACTTAGACTTTATAACAATTTAAACTTGTGAATTTCCTTTTATTACAGAAAACCACATTAAAGTAATCGTGGATTTTTTTTTATTATTTTTTAATAAGGGACGCAAGAGCCCCTGTACAACATTCCTACTATTTCTCCTAAGCCATATATATATCCGTTATTCTATCAAGTTTGTGAACGTACTTCCAACTTGCATGTCCCATAGCTGCCAACCATCTCATTTCATTGACCACAAACTGTTTATGAGATTTAGAAATTATATTTTTCTGTTTAGATTAGAAGTTACACAGGAAGATAATGATTGCACATGAGTTCAAGCTACTTATAGAAAATTTTCACTATAATATTTCACCCATTATATAGAGTGTTTGCTTTGTTAATAACTTGACGTAGCGAACCTCATCCTATGTATATACACAACCAAATACGTGTATGTATGTATGTAGATGCATCGTCTGTAAATTGCGGTCTCCTGATCAAATAAATCAACGCCAGTCGATGCAAACAGTTGATTGGGCATTGCAATTATAAATAATCAGAACACAGGGCAAATATGCTTTAGGGTATATAAATTGAATTTAGTGTCTTCATATTATAATATACAGTAGAAATCTGTTCAAATACCTAATTTAAACTCGATGGGTTAGAATTTAAACTAGATAATTTCACTGGTTTATTATGATATGGCTGGATGTTTCTTGGCAGGTTGACTGAAAGTCCATTTAATTGTTAATGAGTGTCACTCAATGGGGCGCACCTTATTCATAGTAATCCTTACTAATATTATAAATGTGAAACTACTGTTTCACGCAAAAACTACTGAACCTATTACCATTAAATTTTGCATGCGCGTGGTCTGTGACATTAGAAAGGACATAGGGTACCATTCATCCAGAAAAAAGTACTGTTCCCAAGGGGATTATCTAAAATAAAATACATTACTAACGTCTAGCGTTTTAAAGTGTTATAGCAACAACGCATCAATCGTTATATTGCTTTCAACGCTGACGAAAAGGGTCATCTAAAAATATTATCACATTTCAACATTCATCGTTCAACGCGGACGAAGTCGTGGGCATCAGATAGTATTAATATATATAAAGAGAGAGAGAAAGAGAGGGAGAGTTTAATTTTTTAAGATTGTCCCAGGATGAATAAGACTCCCCGAATAAGACTTACTAAGCATGCGCTGGAATCTTAATGGGCGTGTATATAAAATACCATTCAGATTATTATAACTATGTCCCATAAGGGCTTTGTAAACGTCTAAGTTTAGAAGATAAATTATGTAGTTTCATCTAGTTTGTACGACTTTAAATTTCATATTTCAAAAGTACAATTCATTTTGAAACTTTTCTATACGTGTGCTGGCAAAAAATAAAACTTAGTAAAACTTCGAATTCTAACAGCATTTATTCACTTCTTAGTTTGGCCACGAAATTTGTGATACAATTATTCAGATATGTATTGATATCATGATATACCTTTTATGTGGATGAAAATCATCACAATTTTGATTTACTGATTAAGTACAATACTTGTATTTTTTTATTCAAATATAGGGCTAATATTATTCAGTTCTTTATAATATGTTACTCGAATTGAAATTAAAAACAAAAAAAATACTTACTTGAATTAATCTTACTTTTACTTTCCTTTTACTGTCCGTAATCTTACTTTTACTGTCCGGTAAGAAAATGCTTTTCTTTGTATCACCTAAGTTTGTCATAGGGAGTGCTCCGTACTTTGTGGTTTCCCTAACCTTTAGTTTAAGCGCCTCTTTCACAAACGTCAAGTAGGCCAAACTGTAATTTAAAGTCACCTGTAACCGGGGATAATGGAGCTGATATACCTTTGTTTGTACGGTTAACGTCCCAAACATTAAATAGAAAATAATCATAAAAAAATCGGCTATCGATGGATGTACTAAACAGAGTGCATAATTCAATAAAACAGAAAATTATTTCTAAAAGTAATTAATCAACACTTTACTTGACGTTGGTGAAAGAGGCGGTAAGTATTATATTCGCTGCTTTAATGGCCACACACTTAGTTCAGTGATAGTTCAGACAAAGCCTCGTTTGATTAATAACCGAGCGAGAGAAGTTTATCCACTTTTTTTATGTTTTACGTTGTGTTATGATTTAGAGCTCTCGTGTATGTTTCACTCAAGTGTGACGGTATTTATTATATGTATATATCAGTGCCCTGTAATATAAATAACATAACTATACTATTCCAAGAATGATCCACAAAAGTATTATATAAAGGAGAGGCGAATTGAATAGATTAGAAGCCTTATGAATTTCTCAATACAAAATAATGTAAGGTACTTTTATTAAGTTTTATTTGGACTTATGTTGGGACGAATAATAATGATAAGTCTTCATCAATTAGACAATAAACGGTGGTATATAAATAGCTCAGAATAAAGGTCAAAAAGGCTTTGAAACGGTCTGAGAGAGTTTCGTTAAGCTATAGCTGAAGTCTTACAACATAATTACAAAAGATTTTCATGATACGTTTCTAGGAATGGCGGCTGATAGACTTCTAGTGTGGTTTGTATCTACGAGGGCTGAAAAATGTGACTGGAACTAATGTTGAAATATGTGAACTTTCAGCAATTTTAGAAGCGTAATTTTTTTTTTAATAAACAAATTATTAATAGACATTTTAATTGGGGATTTAACAACAAGCCTCAAGTTGTTGACAAAAAATAATATGTGTGCGAGACGACTTCTAAACCAAACTTAGACGGCTTTGATGCCTTAACCACGTTATTATTAGCACTTGAGCTATTGTGTTTCGTTGCGTGAGCAATGGATATACCAAGAGTCTTTTTCCTGTCCTGTATCCTTTATTCTTGCATTGTATTAGTAGCGCACTTGCATCCCTCTTGAGATTTCTTTTATTTATTTGCGAAGGCAGTCATCTGTGCTATTTTGAGCTGAGAAAAGTGTCCTTTTGCACGAAGATATACATTTTATTTAAAAAAAAAGACTTTATTCTGCAAAGAAGTCGCGAAATTATTGCGAGTTTATTTGCAAAGTTGACTCTGTCGGGAATCGAACTCGTAATCTCTGAGTAAGAGCGCTAAAGCAAACCACTCGACCAACGGGCTCTGTGTTTGTAAGCCACATTAATATAATAGCTTGAAATTTTTCACTTATATATTAAGCATCTATCTATATGTAACTTACATCTACGCAAGTAATAGTTAACTTACAAGTTGGATTCGGTAAACAGCATCTGTGGTAGCACGTGCTTAGTCCGCCTGCTCTTTGGACGGAATTCAAGTTTATTGGCACAGCCCTTGTTGGCCTTGGTCCTTGCTTCAAATATGACGTGTGGGTGCTTCTGCTGAAACAAACGGATCTCTTGTTAAAATTCTGTCCATTTATATCATACAAAAATTTCAGCAAAAGTTATTTATGCTGCCAATCCGCAGTCACTGTAGCCCCTTCTTGCTCTGTGACTAGCATAGAGAAGAAAGTTCTGTAGAATAAAGTTGGCTTTTCACTATGAAACGTAGTATTACATTATATACCAAAATATAAATAACTAGCCGTTGCACGCGACTTCGTTCGCGTAACTTTATAAAATATAATACATTCGTGTCTGTGAAACCATGGAAATACACATACAAAATTTCAACCCAATCGGTCAAGCCGTTTAGTAGTTGACATACCGACAGCAGCGCCACCTACCGGGTCCAATTGTATTTTTCAATCATCCAGGAAACCATCGAAATACGCATATAAAATTTCAACCCAATCGGTTCAGCCGTTTAGAAGTTATGTGAAAAAGATAAATACAGAAGGATAAATAATTCTTACTACCAGTTGTCCTATTACCCGTTTTCCCGTAGGAATGAAGCATTTTCCCGCGGTAAAAAGTATCCTATGTTCATCATGGATAATGTCGGCTTCTAATGGTAAAAGAATTTTTCAAATCGGTCCAGTAGTTTCGGAGCCCATTCTATACAAACAAACAAACAAACAATCAAATCTTTCCTCTTTATAATATTAGTATAGAGTATAGATAATCTTCTGGGATCAGGCATGACCCTGTAAGATAGGTATAAATATATTTTAATTGAGTTTACGAACGGTTAGAGATTCCATAGCTCTTTCATGGCAAGCAGACTGACGGTCTAATTCATTATTATTATTTCAAAATTCATCTAGTTCCATAGTAAGCAAATAATGCTTGTATTATGGATACCAGATAGTTGATATACTACATAGATTGTTTTTTTTTTTGTAAATACATACATATAACTATAATAATAATAATAATATAATAAAGCCTTTATTCAGATCTACAATTAACAATTATGTAAAATTTAAAAGTCCACTATATATTTCTTGCTTGTTGCCTGTAAATCCGTTTGCCAATCGGCATAGGCCTCCTCCAACCTTTTCCATTCGCGTCTGTCTTGAGCCACTCTAGTCCATGTCGTTCCAGCTACTTGTTTGATGTCATCATCCCATCTTTTCTCTGGTCTGCCCCTCTTCCTTTTTCCCTCTATTATTTGACTATTATTATATTGACCGTTACATATAACTAATTATTATAAATACAAACATCCATGACTCAGGTACAAACATCGAAATAATATATCTCTGGGTACAAAGGTAAGAACCGCGAACGTTTGTTAACAAATAGGGTTACTAGCCACTAGACCATACGTGTCGTCAAATATTGAGATATATTGTGTTATTGATATATATTTATCAGAATTTGCAAGTACATAATAGTTATTAGTGAAGAATTATTGCAGACGTAATGACGTACGTCAATTTGTATTCCTATCGAGGCGGAAGTAATTCGAATGGATTAATCGTTTCAGAGATGGAATAGAAGAGAAATATTGAACCAGAGGAGATATGTATCATGTAATAAGTGTTTTGTTCGGCTTTATTTGCACCAAGTAAATAGCAATTCAATAGAATTTAAGTATAGATAAACTGTACCGTAGGCATCAGCTTCTTTTTGCTAAATTGACTTGGACTGATCTATAATCAATCTATCATGTACCGATCCTACCATTAAATATATTTATGCAACGGTAGATATTTATCTAATGGTAGATATACTTTTCTTTTGTTATATTATGTTTTTATAGTCCGTAAGCCAGGCACTAATTTCGTCAATGATTTCCTCTCAGTCCATAATTTGTAAAATGCCTGAGAGTGTTGTATCATGATGCGTTGTGAACGTCAGCTGCGGCTCCAATGGTGGGTTGAGCAGTGGTAGCCCGTTACACTTTCAGAGCATCAGCTGACAAGCATTCCACCAAGATATAGCCAGCTGACTTTTTTATTTATTAACAGTAATACATAAACTATCATCTGATAAATTTTCTATTGGGATGTAATCACTGAACACGTATATATTCGTGTGACCTGCAGACGCATAATCCACCATTTTATAAATAGCTGACAATTTTGTTTCTTCAAAATATTAGGGTAATTATAATTTGATGAATTTTTAATCGGAAATAAATGATTAAAAAATTTTTTTATTATGTGCGTGGGCGGCTACAGCTCTACTGCTCAACCTACCATCGGAGCCGCAGCTGACGTTCACAATGCTTCATGATACAGCTCTCTCAGTCATTTTACGAGTTATCGACTGGGAGGAAATTGGTCATGAAAATCTGTCGCTGGCTCATGGACCATTATGTAAATCCCAGACAAGCTCTGTTTGTGAGCAGAATTTCATTTAAATCCGTTCAAAGACGTAATTTGACCGTGTAACAATCAAAATATTAAAAGTATTAAATATGAAATAGTTAATTTTATATTGTTATATTATATTAAATAGTAAATTTTATTTTTTATAAAATAATTCACAGATTTACATATATAAATTAATAGTAAAGTTAAAATTAAATTAAATAAGAAAATTTTAAGCTTCATTAACCTCTTTCTGTTATAACTGCGTCAATGAGATCTGTGAAGAAGTGTCAACTGTTAATCTCAACTGTGAATAAATCCCCGAACGTCAAGTGAACACAGCAAGTCTTAAAAATAATGTAACAATTAAATGTTAGCTTGTATGTTACGTATTCCGTTTGGCTGTGTCAAACCTAATTGTAACATCAATCGCCTGTACCATGGGCGGACTAGTTGTATTGAATGCAACATTGATGGAGTGTCCAATCCAGCGTGGACACGGCTCGGGACTTAATGATCCAATAAAATACGACTGCTGGGTGTGTACGTGACCTGCCTACAAGACAACGCGGACTCTACAGGCACAAGACTAATATAGAATATACTCGTAGTTAACGGCTTCGAATTGAAATATTTCTCTGCTGGTACATCTAGAGCAGTATTGGGCAAACTTTTTCCAAGAATGGACAGAAAAACAAAAAAAAAATACGGGATTGGCTTTAAGCGATTGGCGATACTTTGATATTTTTTTTGTATTTAAGTGTAATTGTTATCATTTTATATTTTAAACATGACAAAAAGAATAGAATCTTGAATTTCTTTCGAGGTTTCTTCCCAGCATCGTCATCTTCGCCTTTTTTTTCCGAAACTTTGGTAAATTTAAATTTTAAAATGACGATCAATAAGAGTTTCTTGTAGAAACCTAATTTATAAATAAATATTTTGATTTTTATATAGATTTTGGTTTACTTTAATTAAGGTGTTGTTGGCCGTACTTAGCCCACTTACTAAACTAGAGACATTTCAACTAAGTTTTCTGATTTTCATAGTGCGCATTCAGTATACATTCGGAATGTATCAATAAAAGGTGATGTATCCTATTTATTTCCATGGAAATTATGGAAATAGTGGGACTACTAACTACTACTAATACGACTTGGTCATACTAATATGAAATCTTTAACGCTGTGACGAAGATGGCGTCTATTTATTTTTATTTTTAGACGATCCTTCGGGAACCTAACATTTTACCAGGTTAAAAAGTATCCCATATACTTATATGTTAATCCGAGCTATATGTGTGCCAAATTTCATCCAAAATTTTCTAGCCGTTTTTTTCTTTATTGAGGAACAAACATCTAAACACACATACTTTCACGTTTATTAATTAAACCCAAGCAACACAGAATGGCTGAATATTCTTTGCCGTTATCAGCCGTTATCCAAGCAATTTGGGCACAAAATAAATTGCTTTAAGCTGTATAGTAGCAACATAATAGCTGAATAGTAGCTGAATAAGCAACAAGAGGCCCATAATGGCACATAGTGTTATAATAGCCCAAAAATCATTCAATACAGCATTTGCCTATCTTGTCAGCTCTAATACCCTTATAACAAAGGTTTAAACTGAATAATTTGTGAATTTCATAATGTTATCTGGCCTATGTGTTGCCTGGGATATTATTATGATTAGGATAGCTTACTTAGCCTTGTCGTTACCACGACCTTAAATGGTCGTGGAGTATGACAAAGTACTTGAAAATTGTTAGCGCAAAATCGGTGTTAACTTAGTTTTAAGTTTAAAAAGGTTTGCGGTTGGCAGAAGTTTTCTTTTCAACGCTTAGAAATAGAAATAGAATATGTCGAATGGGAGAACTGAATTAGTTTCTAATGAAAAGGTTTTACGTGTTACAGAACGAATGAAAAGAGGTTTTACAGAGAACATACGAGGAATTTATAAAATTCTGCTTTACGTGAGAATTTTATCTGTAAGTATTATTTAATAGTATTTATTCTCCTTTAAATAAGTACTGGCTGGTGCCTGCGACTTCGTCCGCGTTGAAAAAGAAAAAAGTAGCCTATCCTATGTCCCGTACATCTAAATGTTTATCTACCAAGTTTCATGAAAATCAGATAATCAGAAAATCTGAATTAGTATTGATGATGACGATTGATGATGATGATATGATGATGATGATTGATGATATTGATTTATAATTTATATTCTAAGGTGTTAATACATTATTTTTCTTAATTATTTTTTTCTGTTAAAGTCGACAGACAGGCTGACGGTCCACTTGATGGTAGGTGGCTCCTGTCGCCTATAACACAAGCAACGCTATAAGTGCTACAGGTGCGCTGCCGACCATAGAAGGATTAAGGATAAGGGAGAAGGGAGGGATGGGGTAATGGGCTCTGGCATCCCTTACTCACTCACCGAAACACAACAGCACATAATGCTGTTATTTCACGGTGATATTCTTTAAGGAGATGGTTACTGCCGCCAGACGGGCTGCCCAAATGGCTGCGAAACGCAGTGTGCCCTACCACTACTTTTCAAATCCAGACCAGAGTCAATTTTGAAAATTATATTAAAATTTCCAAAGTTGACCCCGCCGGGAATCGAACTGCCCCTGAAACGTTAGGCAAGCACCCTTGCCACTCGTCCAACGGGCTCGTCAAAGCGATTTTTTTATTAGGCGTCGTCATTTTATTTTTATTTATAGATTTTATTTCCCTTTTATTTCCCTCGGGAACAGAGTACTTTTTTCTGGAATGGAAAATGTCCTTTTCTACATCCCTGACAAAGTTTATGCAAAATTTCATGATAATCAATTTAGTAGTTAAGGCGTAAAAGAGTAACGAACAAATTCACTCTCGCATTTTATAGTATTATAAGTACTTAGTTAGGATTATTCATGTATGTGGTCGAATTAAAGGCGACTTTGTCACTTAAGCCCTTTTTTGTATGTTCTAGGTAAGTTATGTTGTGAGTAGAGCAGCTTTGTTTAAATGCATTAACAAAGTAAATAATATCTTCCGCGTGGCGGCGCTAGTGTGCAAACATGGCGTTGCGGTCGAAATAAAAAATGGCGCCAATTTAGCGGGAAAACGGGAAAACTCGGCTAAATTGGATATTTCTCACCGCCCGCTGCAACTCCAGCTGTGTTTTATTTCGTATCATAGACAAGAAACCTATGTTTATGTTGGAAGTATTATGTCGTCCAAAGATATAGAGAAATTGGAAACACTTATTAACTTATTTATATTTACATAAATAATATGTAAATCAATAAAATAAATTAAATAGTAATAATATAATTAATTAAAATTTTTAATAAATTTATCTGTTGCAACATATTAAATTAGAAAGGTTTTAAATTGTCTCATGGGAAAAATAATCCTGTAAGGCACATTGTACATTGTAAGGTACATGGATAAGGGAAATATTGTGACAGGGGGATAGGGTATCCTGAAACACAATAGCACATCAATGAGTTTAAATGTATAGAGAAGACATGGCAACCAGATTGTTTGCAACACGAGTTTGAGCCAGCCAACTCAAACCATTTTAGTCTCGTTGGCGCTACAGGCGACGATACACTTGTGTTCTGTGGTCAGTATAAATTTAATTTAAATTAAATATGCCTACATGTGTGCTGAGGTATTGTTTAAACAACTCAGTAAATACAAATAAAGCCCAAGTAATCACCTTTCACCTGTAAGTACACACTATATATCGATATAACATGCAATTGAATAATATTTTGTCAATTAAAGTAGCTAAAAATACGCAGCGGCAGCCATGTTTCAATAAAGCGTAAGCTTATTGGTCGCGAGGAAACAACACTTTAGATCTAGCGCTGCATGTTTGAATCGTATGGTTAGACGGTTAAGGATTGTCGAAGCGCTGCAGCGACATTTAGTTTTGAATCTTAACCAAAATAGAACACGACACGACTTTTGTTTGAGATGTCTTCTCTAGTAATAATAACTCAATGTAGCACATACGTACTGTTATTTCAAAGTGATTTTAGTAAGATATAGAGAAAACGTTTATAAAATTTTCTGACCATATAATTTTTATAAAGGTAAAAAAAAGATTAAAAAAGGCGACCGCCAGTTAGTTAATTTAGTTAATTTTCGAACATAGTTTTATCTACACAAATGATTTAGATATACAAAATATATTACACAATATTCTTTTAACTTCTTCTAACAGTGATAAAATATTTAACGCCTGATTTAATTAATATTACATAATAGATCAAGTTCCTACTAACTCAATTTAAGTTATAAATTTAAGTTTACACGAGATAATTAAATTAATGATTAACAGTAGTACGAGCTTCAAGTTAGCTCATCGTTACACTGCCTACATTTGATCACCTACATTAGGCCTTCACTACAGTTGGAGCTATAATATTTATAAAAATTTTTTTTTGATACAATTTTCATATCATGAAAATGTGTATACATTAAAAGGTCTCTTTTTATCTATTTATTAATACAATAATGTTTTTACATGTAAACATAAACTCATTAGAATTTCACCGCACACTAGAGTTCAGTTTACAGAATCATTAAAATATATAGGTATAGACAAATAATTTATATAAATATATATACATGCAGATATTATTAAAATATTTTATAAGCTTGATTTTAACACATAGACTATCTAAAATGAATTAATTGAAAAAATGAATAATTAGAGTGAAAGCTTAGAATTTTACTCATTAAGTCACTTTACAAGCTGGTGGCAATTTTAACATAGAAACATAGCATAGCTCTATTTGTGTGCAACAGGCATATGTTTTGTTATGTCTCGCGCTGTTACTTTAGTAAACTATCGAACTTCTTTAATGGGATAAGTTTCCGCTTCTCATCTTGTATTATTTATGTTGCTTCGTTTTATCTAAACGCTAATTAATTCAAGACAATTTTCGTTACATTTTGCACTTAGGTATAAATGTAACAAACGTTGGTACGCACACAATAAATATAATTTATATGTCTATCTGAAAACAATCTTAAATTCTTTATTAATTCAAATAAGTTAGAGTATTCATTGTTTTTTTTTATGATGGAACTCCTGAGTAAAAAAAAAAAACTAATTCACCTTTGATGCAAAAAATACTTGTAAAAATACCGTAACATTTAAAACTAAAGAGTTACTTCCTATTAAATTACATTTACATACATACATACAGAAAAAAATTCTAAAAATCGTCAATTTAGTTTCAGTATCATGTATAGAGCCTATTATATGTATACACGATATTTCTGAAAACAAAGTAAATTACTCCATGACCGACCCCTGGAGATTTATTATTAGTATAAATATAAATAATAATAATAATAATAATAATATAATATAATAATAAATAAATAATATAAATATTGATGATAAAGAAACTTTAGAAAATAGCTTTGGTATTCGCTTGCTGTATCAATAGGAGCAAATCAATCGGACCGGTAAATATAATAGGCCACATATATACGTATGCGTTCAACTATGTATTTTGTAAGTTTTCATCCGGAACTACGTTCCGGAGTGAACACGCCCCAGTAACTCACTGGAAACGTACTCCCTCCATCAACCGGTTTTAAGGCTGTCTTCGGCTGCATAACTGCGCTTTGGAATTGGTTAAAGGAAACTTTAATAATATATTCTGTCTCTACACTCTCTTCGTTCTCGTATGTTTCGCAAAATGTAATATTGATTTCAACAAATAGAAAGACACTGGAACGCTTTTATTGACAGGGATTTGATTGTACAAAAACTTAGAGAGCCATCCACCTCGAAACTTCTTCTAAACCACCCATCGGTCTTTTAAACTACCACATTATTTTGATATGGCTTTAGCTATAGGAAAGAGTGATAAACGAGGAAGGTTTATGTATATAAAATGTACAAAAAAATTGCATACGTGCAAAGCCTAATAATTTCAAGTAGAGACCCAAAATTAAACTAACAAATGCTTTTGAGGTATAGGACTAACAAATGAATATATTTATGAATACGAAACGCATTGTGCCTAAATATATTTAATTATTTTGTTAATAAATTTTTGCAGTCATCAAATACTCCAATAATAATAAACAATTCACGAGAAAATAAATAAAATTTATATACATTTAAGTATGGACGTGGTAGCGTTTTTGTTCGGTTCACCGAATAACTGCAAATATGTGGGCATTTTCACGTTAGCGTTGCCGGTGAGGTATGTTTACGGCCCGCTCGTTATGATACACTCACACACTTTTTTGTAATTTATAGCACAATATACGTTACAAATGCTTGCATCAGCTCGAGCAATAAGCATCAGAATAAATCAAGGAATTCCGCCGCAAAACGCCTTCAAAAATCTCCGGTGAACGTTTGAGAAACGTCTTTTCCCAGTTGCAATAAGCGACGTAGAAAATGCAAAACTCCGCTGCACTTGCAACGTCTCTGATCTCGGACCAAAATATAATATCAAATGGAGTAATATTTCTTCATAAATCGCTGCAGGTGTTGCCTTTTGAGGGCAGAGCTTTTACGAAATATCACATTCAAAACATAACAACTTATACTTTCTTAAGTATCATTAAAATATGCACGTCTTTGAATTTTTGATTAATATTGTTTTATGTAATACTAGCGTCCCACCCAGGGTTTCGTTTGTTTTCTGTAAATTATACACGCAAACCCTTGACTAAAATGGCCTTGTGCTTGTCTATCTGTAGACACGTTTGTATGTTCTTTTTTTACTATATTTTTTGTTTTAGTTTTGAACTGTTGTGTCTCAAAGAATAATAATTTAAAAAAAAAAGAAAATTAGCAGCTCTAATGGAGAAAAATTGTCTTTCTAACTGCTTTCTCATCCCTCTCCGATCCTTAATCTTACTATTGCTACTGCAGAAGTTGTGGCGTTGCTTTTGTTACAGGCGACGGTAACCACTCAAAAAAAACCTCATTCCATGTAAGATTTACTATGGAAAGCTAATAAATATTACAGTAGGTATATTAAATGCTTCTCGATATAAAATATACGCAAAACTGAGAAACTCAATTCGTTTTAATAAGATTCATTGTCTGAAACAAAGACGAAAGTCGTTGAAAGTTATAAAATGCAGGTCGTACATTTTAGCTCTGAGTAAAGTTTCGGCTTCTACCTTCAAAGACGAGATTGGATCTACTTCCAGCACAATATTGTGTTCATTGCCTTTTTCTTTGGAAGCTATCGGAGCAAGTAAATTGCTTGGCTTCTCAGAAAGTGCACTTCATTTAGTTACTTTTTGGTTTATTCAAGGGACAACAGTAAAAGTTATACTGTAGGTACCTATATTACTGTAACATTACATATTAATGACTAGTTAATAAATACTAATAAATACTAATAAATCTAATAATACTTAATGAATTTATTAACAGATACTGTTAATAATTCTAGCAGATGTCCTCGACATCGTCCGCTTTGAAATATACCTGACAATTATCTCTGACAACATGTATGCAATATTTTATGATGATCGGTTAATACGTTAAAAGGTAACATTACTCAGATACTCTCACATTTATAATTATAGTACATTAATGACATTTAAAAGATGCATAAATTAATATTATTAACTATTAACAACCGTATCACCTACTTATGTACTCGTAGGTGATTGTGGGGCCTATCTCTAATCGATTCCGCTTTTCCCCAAGATCCTTTCAGTCCCCTCTCCGTCATTGTCACTATGACGAATTAGACTCATTTGGCGAAGACAGTTCGAAGGAAAGGGCTCCACAGGAAAATTTTAACGTCACTTATTCACATATCTAAGGGTTGCAAGTAATACGCCATGTTTTAAATCAAATTTAATATCGTTATAGTGTTATATCGCTATCTAGCTTATTTATCTATTTTAAAGCAGATTCATCAATCATTATCAATCATCAATACTAATAAGAAATCTGTAAGTGTATGTATTGTATGTATGTAATATGTATGTTCCTCCATAACTCCTGATTTTCATGAAACTTGGTAGATAAACATTTAGACGTACAGGACACGGGATAGGCTAGTGCTAAATAAATCTGTGCTGAAACTTGTTATGGTTAAAGTTGTATTAAAAATGTGAATTTTGCATACTTACCACAGCCAGGCTAGAGTCAACTTTGAAAAGATCATTTCCAAGGTAAGCCCTGCTGGGATTCGATCCTGGGATTCCTGAGAGAGAGCGAGCTTAACCACTTGACCAATGAGCTTGTCAAACATCACCGTATATAAAATATGAGACGTTCTAATAGTTGTTTTCGTTTGAAGTGATAATCCCCGGATAAGTAAGGGGAACGGATTGTGCCGATACGAATTAGTTGACCTAGTTCAGAGGGAACGAAATAGCGAATCCATTTCAAATGTCCTTTGTTCGGGATAGATCCAATTGGTGATAACTGCGCGGATTGTACTGATTTGGTGTTGAGGGTAACAGGAGCTGCTATGAACCAGGGTTGGTGGCGATGCAGAATTTTCATAATCCACATATGTGGATGCGTTTTATATGCGGATTTATAGAGGATTTTAAGTTTATTAATATATTTAAATTAAAAATAAATGATTGAAAATGATTTCATTAAGTAATCAAGCTTTTAGTAGAACAGTGAGACGAATTAAATAAAAAAAAAAAAAACTGAAAAAAGAAACATAACCCGCAAAAGATTACGGTTGCAGTTGTCTAAATCGATGCGGTTAAAATTCCACCTTATTTCATTTATAACTAGCTGGCGCCCGCGACTTCGTCCGCGTTGAAAAAGAAAAAGTAGCTTATCATGTGTCCTGTACGTCTAAATGTTTAACTACCAAGTTTTATGAAAATCAGTTAATTCGTTTAAGAGTTATGGAGGTACATACATACATACATACAATACCTATACTTACAGATTTATTATTATAGTATTGATAATACCGTGAAAAACATTGTATAGTACTTTTACTTTTTGTAAGATTAAAATCTATATGAAAAATAGGTACAGAGTTAAAAATATCTATTTTTATTGTATCTACTTATCCCTCACTTTTAACTATTTATTTGGTTCCTTGCGAAACGAAAAGTCAATGTATTTCTGCAAATAAAGAGAGTCCTTTGACGACGTTTTATAAAATACTAATGTTCAAGGTAACAGGCGTATTATTGAAGGAATTAAAAGGATCGCCTTTCAGTGCGCTCCACATTAAAAATGTCCAAAGCGGGGAGAGTATGACAGAGCATAAATATACGTAAAAATATAAGGGCTCTTAAACTGCTGATAAAGGTGCCGTAAATTAGCCACAGAAAGGATATTATAAATTATAAACGAGTTAAGTTGGGATCCAAACCAGCCAGAGATGGCGACGAATGAGTTCGGTAATATTGCGTATCATCCCTTATTTTCTACGGCTCGTTCTAGAACAACTTAAAATTGAAGAATACGTTGTCTTGTAAATTGTAAATTGTAATTTTTTTTCTAATAAGGGTAGCAAATCTTAACTAATATTATCCTAACTTTATAATATAACTAGCTGCTGGTGCTCGCGACTTCGTCCGCATAGAAAAGTATAAAACGCCATCTAAGGTATTTTGGATATCTCCCGGGCCAAGCCGCTAGTATTTACTTTTATTTTAGATTTCCCGTAGGAATGAAGCATTTTCCCGCGGTAAAAAGTAGCCTATGTTCATCACGGATAATGTCGGCTTCTAATAGTA
The DNA here is from genome assembly GCA_918317495.1 of Synanthedon vespiformis. Lineage (NCBI taxonomy): Eukaryota > Metazoa > Arthropoda > Insecta > Lepidoptera > Sesiidae > Synanthedon > Synanthedon vespiformis. The sequence continues at coordinate 11,462,693 of OU906948.1, forward strand.
AAAGAATTTTTCAAATCGGTCCAGTAGTTTCGGAACCTATTCTATACAAACAAACATACAAACAATCAAATCTTTCCTCTTTATAATATTAGTATAGATTTCGAAAGTTGCGTTTGTTTGATTATTCTTTACGCTTTCTGATAGTTTAATACTTGAATTGGCATAATATAGGATAGATAGATTTGTATTTTTGTATGTTTGTAATAGAGAAACTCAAAAACTAAATGGACCGATTTTAAAAATTCTTTCACCCAATAGACAACTACATTATCAGCGAATATAAGGCTATATCTTACAAAGTTAAGCGGACGAAGTCGCGTGCGTGCACTATATAGTAAGTCATATATTATATTTATACTATAATAAGAAATACTATTACTTTTTGTTGACTCCTAATGATTACTATGACCCATTTATACAAAACTAATAAATTTAAAACGGAAATTTCTCTTTAAATTTACTATTGAAATTTGTATGAAATAATTACATGTAAAATACATTCATATTACGTTTAAAATAGCGCTTGATACGATGCATTTATTGAATGATATGATAATACCTTCCAATAAATCTATAGATTTAAATTTTAGAACGTCAAGTCAAGATCTCATAGATCAAGTTTGAACGGAACAAGAGAAGGTGAAACGAGGGAGTGTCTGCGGTATACGACGCCAAGTTTCACCGGCTCTCAATCCGAAAGCCATAAATCCCAGGACCGAATATAACCCCGCACTTTATCGAATGATATGAGACTGTGAAAGTCTCCGGTTGACGCTGTTCGAATTTCGAATTTTCACTTAGTTTCGGTGCGGTGTTGCACGGTGCAAGATTTAGGTTTGTGACAGTGCTTATAGATTCCGACATGTAGGTACTGTTTCCCAGGACCTTGCTTTGACTAATTACAATAAGTGAGCAGATTTATTTTTGACTCTTGCATCGTGAAACAAAAACAATCTAAAACGCTATTAGTCTGCGATAAGAAAGGAAATAAAACAACCGAAGTTGTGCCCGATTTTGAAAAAATATCACTGAATCTATTGCGGTCAAATTGCGGCACTAAATGTCATATAGTCTCAACTGTGAGTCTCAATTACAAGGGCGGGCATTTCACAGACATCATAATAAACGAAAGCCCGTATGGAGTTAGGCACCTTACCTTACAGAAGGCCTTCGTAAAAAGAGGATAATTATGCAGATTCACTGTTGTGTTTCGGCGAGTTTTACTCGATCTCTGTGACTCGATCAAACGCGTCGAACGCGTAAACATTAATTTATATGGGAATGAAGCAGCGCCACCTAGTGGCTAACGCGTTTGATCGAGTAAATCTCTCACTAGGCCCTCAGGGCTAATTTCCCTATCCCCTTCTTATTTCTCATCTATTATCCCACTAAAGTCGGCATCGCCCAATGAATAAAGTGACGTCAGCCTGCTTGCCCGACTTTCACATAAAAAACGTAGAATTATTATCATTGTTAATATTTCTTTGATTTCACATAAAATTGTAATTTCGTTATTAGTTATTTGTTGAAGATATATATATATATATATATAATTAATCATTAAGTCGTTAAAAGGACCAGTTTCCGTTAAGTTCACAGACTTGGTATTCAATTGTTAGTTGAACAGACGTGAGCACAAACTTCATTCCGGAAGTGTCTACAACGCTTAGTGTCTATTAATAGGGTTGTCACAGAAATTATTTTAAACATTTAATTTTGACCCTATTTTTGTATTAATTTCTTAACACTAAAAGTTAGTTTTAAATGAGGAGGATATTGAAAAACCGATGCATTTGTTTTAATGTCTCTTATATACTCGTATATTAATGCCTACTAATGTTATAAAAAGAAAAGATATGTATTTTTTTATATATATTGAATAAACTCAAAAACTACTGGACCGATTTTAAAAATTCTTTCACCTATTTAAAGCTACATTACCAGCTAATAACATATATAAAGTAACATGATATAAGTCAAGTGCAACAGCTAGTAAAATAAGAGTCACCTTTGCCCCTGCCACCTTCATTTAAAAATTACATTGTATCTTTCTGTATGAAATGTAATCTTATCTGTGGGTAAAGATGTTCTGAAATTTTAATTAAATTTGAACTTTGAAATCAACCACCGTTTCACTGACTTGTGCGAATCCGTGGCTGGTTGTAAGCGTTAATAGTCTGACTTTACTTAAACCGCGTACATGTGGAAACCCTGAAAGTAAGTTTCTAGACCAATAGTAGTAATGAAGTGAAACTTTCATTGAACATTAGTGCGCAGCGACCACCGTTACGAGCTGGCTAATCTGTAATTCAAGCCACAACTGTGCGCTTCGAATCATATTATGAGTACAGTTTTTACTTGATTCCAACTAAGTTCATTAAATATTCCATAGTTCCGGTTCAACTAACGACTAGGTATTTCAGTAACGATTAGGTGAAAGAATCTCTTGTTGGATTATGAACACAGTAAACACTTTGACTCTCGTAACTATATTTATTTATATATTAAAAAATATATCTTCCGTGTGTATGTCGAGCCACAAAACTCGAAAACTAGCATTTCATTTTAATAGATAAGTGTTTTTATATATTTTTCATAATTTAGAAGTTGCAATGGAACAAAAATAAATGAGCCACAGCTAAGGTACTAATTTTATAAATGCAATAGAATTTGCTCTTTGTTACGTTTTCACGCCTTAACGATATTGTAGAGATTGTATGTTTCCCAAATATAAATAAATAAATAAATAAATAAATATTGTAGAGTTTTTTTTTTACAGAGAAAAAGAGAAAGATTTGGAAGGATCAATTAAAAAATAAAAATCAAAAATCAACGCATTACAAAAATATGTACATACATACATTATATAAATAATGATTGAATAAATGTTATTAATACATAACAAAAGAGATGCAGACGAATTCGCGGTCCAAAACTAGCTCCTAATTATTAAAAGGTATCTCAGAAAGAATTCTTTTTTTTTCGTTTTGAACATAAATAATCTTGTCAGAAATTATATTTGTTAAGTAAACACAATTATAATGCTTCGTTCTACTATGCATTATTAATTGGTATGTCCAGTTAAGAATTTCATTGTAATACAGTTAAAGTTTGTTGACATGGCGTCTATTATCTCAAATTCATGCTTAGGGAACATTGTTCGCTATAAAGCTAACGACACTCAAGGGATCTGACCTCACCTCCAGGACCAATTTGCACTATATTATTATATCTGGAATAATGTAGCTGACATTTTGCTCGATATACGGGACCAACAATGGCAAAATTTACGTTTAGCTACTAAATGGTTCAAAATATCCTTTACTTATCTCAATGTCTACTTTCTTGGTTATTATTCAATGTTTATTTATCTAATTCTAAATCTATAATAATATTATAAACTATAGCAACCCACTCTTGGCTTTTTTCTGAAAATCTATACTAATATATAAAGCAGAAGAGTTTGTTTGTTTGTACGTGCTCATGTCAGGAATACTGGTTCCAATCGAAAAATTCTTTTCGTATAGGATAGTCCATTTATCGAAAAAGGCTTTATAGGCTATATAACATTTTGAACGCAGACGAAGTCGCGGGCACCAGCTAGTATGTATTATAAAGAGAGAAGATTTTGTACTTTTTCATGTTTGTAATGAACAAACTCAAAAACTAGTGAACCAATTTTGAAAATTCATTCACCTATAGAAAGCTACGTACATTATTAACAAGTAACATAGAAGTAATAATTTACATGAGCGCGACTAACGTATTGTTAGAAGCAGAATTAATATTAATATTAATCCAGAGTATTATCCGTGTAAACTGTCGACATGTTGCCGACGTGCTTAACAAATTTCAATTTATCGATCCACTAAAAACGGATGGATTTTCTAAAGTCAAATGTAGCAAGCGTAAACTTAATTAATTATAAATTTTGCTTCGCAATTAACTTATTTTCACTCTTAAAATATTATAATACTAGCTGGCGCCCGCGACTTCGTCCGCATTGAAAATGAAAAAAAGCATATACTGGTTGGCGTCCTTGTACGTCTAAATATTTATCCAAATCAGTTAATTCGTTTAACAGTTATGGAGGAACACACATACATTCAATACCTACACTTACAGATTTATTATTAGTATTGATTATTATTAGTTTTGATTAAAACAGAAAAACATTCATATGTTTAGATAATACTAAAGAAATAACCCACCGACAAGAGGCGAGTATAGAAGTATTAGGTTTGCTCCCAGTCCATTTTATGGTTGCTTTCACTATACTTCTACTAGCACCAGCTAATATGTCTTACTAGCTAATTAGTATAGACTAATATGTCTTACTAGCTGGTGCTCGCGACTTCGTCCGCGTAGAAAAGTATAAAACGCCATCTACCGTATTTTGGATAGATGGCGCTATCTCCCGGGCCAAGCCGCTAGTATTTACTTTTATTTTAGATTTCCCGTAGGAATGAAGCATTTTCCCGCGGTAAAAAGTAGCCTATGTTCATCACGGATAATGTCGGCTTCAAATGGTAAAAGAATTTTTCAAATCGGTCCAGTTGTTTCGGAGCATATTCTATACAAACAAACAGTTAAATCTTTCCTCTTTATAATATTAGTATAGATAAACAGAAAAGATTTGTAATTTTGTATTTTTAGCTGAACTCAAAAACTAGATTGATTCTTTCACCTATAGGAAGCTACATTATCAACGAATAATATAGACCCGCCATCTGTTGGTCTAGGTCCAGCAGTAAACTTGACAGCAGTACCAATGATGAATGAAAAATGTGTCTACTGATAAGAATATTTAACCTAAGAAGTGCATACGATTACTTACTGATTTCGCTATAATTATAAAATTCAAAGTTTTTTTTATGGTTGACTTAGTGGGTCAACTATAAAAGGGCTCTGGGCTTGTGTTACTCGATCAAAGGGCTCGGATCACTTGATTAATGATTCAATCCCCTTTGATTATGTTTGGTCTAATTAAAGGAAATACAAGATCTATGAAACTAACGTGTGACTAGAGCGTGCCTTTTGTAGCCTTTTGTACTACTCTGTTACTAGTATTTTTATTATTTTGTAACTTTTTTATGTAAGTCCATCCTTACTAATATTATAAATGTGAATGTGAGTTTGTTTGTTTGTTACGCTTTCACGCAAAAACTACTGAACCGATCACCACGAAATTTTGCATATACGTTGTCTGGGACACCAGAAAGGACATAGGGTACCTTTCATCGTTCAAAGCGGACGAAGTCGCAATTTGTAGCCGATAGAACACACAAAAAAGGGTCTACTACTTACTTTACTAATAATATAATAAAATTTAATTCTTCGTAAACGGTTTCTTTTTTATGGATATTCTAACTCCTTCTTTGAAAAAGTCTTATCTAAAATTAGACATCGACAAGGCCAGTATATATTTTAGAATTGTAACAATAAGCCATAATGTACCCATTCTATGAAATAAAACGAATAAGCCACTTACCTCTAACTAAGGTACCTATACTTAGCACTAAGCAGCGAGCGACAATTGAGATTAAATTATTTCAGTACCCTGGTCGATCGACGGTACCCTGCTAAATATTTTAAAATTTATAAAAAACATCAACAAAATGTTCTGAAAGGGTCCCAAGCTTTGATAGTTGAAGAATGATGTAAGTGAAAACATACCATTAGAACATGGTAACACTATTAGACGGGGTCTCTGAGACCATACAAATTTACTAATGATTCTATCGGCCTCTGTGGGTTACCAGGGTTAACTGACGCACAAAAGGCGTATTCACACGTCCGCGGAGAAATCTTGGACTATAAATCACTTGTTATATTGAATGTACTAACCCAACGTTTGCACATTCGGTACAATCACAAACGCACACAAGTATACGAAATGTTTGTTACTATTAGTACAGTTAAATTTCTACGAAATCGTTGAAATCATCGATCAGATAGACAAAGTAATCTGATCAATGAGAATCATTTTATTATATCGAGTAGGAAAAGCTTGAAGGGTTATTGTCTTCTCAAGGGACTACGAATTCGATTATACCATAATTATAATAAAAAAATTCTGTGATCTAAAGAGCCATCTAAGTTTTCTAAAGAGCCAAAAGCCAAAAATAAATACCCTAGGATCCCATGGAATCCTAGACGTGGGAGCCAAGTGGAGGGAGTGAAATTGCCTCCCACAATGGAAGCAAATTTAAAGACGTACTAACGTCAAAATCTTTTCAATATCCAACCTTATTTTAAGCGTGTTTCAATTCCTTATCACGACATTATACAAAGTATAAAAGCTGGGTTCAGTAGCTGTTTGAAAAATGCGAACGCCCGACCAGGACATCCACTATTTATTGGGGCATACTTCAAGTAAATGGCCCTCTTAGTCGCGGCGAGCGGGACGCTAGGGGCCCCTGATTGTTTATTTTGCTTTTAAATTTGATCTGTGCTTGAATACATTTATTTCTACTATTTCTGTAATAGTATTTTTCTCTGCGAGCACATTGGTTATGACAATTTCCAATGGTTACTTACTTACTTGGCAATAGGTTGAAATTGTTACAGCAGTGTCGTTCACTTTATGATGTAACAAAAAGGTCCATAAAAGACATCTTACAAAACCCCATAATTTGTACTTATTAACTCAAAAATCTGTACTTTACTGTATGTTTTCATTATTTAGTTTAAGGTATATTCATGCCTTAACTCAACGGATCAGCATAAAAGCAGATCAATCAGTTTTTTATGGAGGTTTTTATTATTTTCGTTTTAACGGTTGAAACTTGTAACATTAATTTAAAAGACATTATAGATTTTACTAGAAAACTAACGTGTAATTTAGTGATGGGGTTTAATATGTAAATAATTACGTTTAAAAGTATTAAAAAAGTTTGTAAGTATAAAATGCTTGAAATGATAAAAAAAGTCTTTTTAATTTTCAAATATAATTTTCCCCATTTACAAAATCTGAAATATTCACAGGAATTTACTGAAAATATGAAATACTTTTATTACGAAATGTCCCAGGGTGTAAGTTAAAAAAAAGTAACATCACTACACTTCTGGAAGATAGGTATGTCTACCTGTCCCAAGTCTGAAGTGGTAGCGGAAAATGTATATAAATTACTAGCTGGTGCCCGCAACTTCGTCCGCGTTGAACGATGAAAGGTACCTTATGTACTTTTTCGTATCCTTTTCAGTAGTTTTTGCGTGAAAGAGTAACAAACATCCATACTCATCCATACAAACTTTCGTATTTATAATATTAGTACGGATTACTTAGTACCGATATTTACGAAACATTAATTAGCACTAAAATCATTAAAAATAGAAACGTAAACTGGACAGCCTGCATGTCGCCTGTAATTAATTACACTTTTTCGCTTATTCTATACATTATTAAATATAATTAAGTCCATTATCTTATTAAAATCAGTTAAATAAATCTCTGAAGTGAATATAGGATATAGTATCTGTATTTACATGTTATGTAAAAGAGTAGCTGTCTGCTTCCGTCTGTTTTCACTTTACTTCTTTTTAAATCAAAAATCGGATTTTAATACAGTTTTTATCATGAGAGATAAACGAGGAAGGTTTGTGCTATATCCCGGCTTCGCCCGGGTTCAAAATAAAAACTATCCTATATTTTAAGTTGGACTGAATTACACACAGTTTCGAAGTTTTATCAAAATCAGTTCAGTAGTTCAGGAGTTTATTGGCGTCAAAGAATGTGACACGCATTTTTTATACCTATATATAGAGATTTTAACGTGTAATCGTGAGACGTGTGAAGTAAGCTTAAAGCTTGTAACTTGCACCATACGACCGGCTTATCTCGGCTATATTTGGTGCGGCAGAACCCGTTGAGCACTCGTTATACTAATGGTCTATTAGAAACTGGCGAAAATCCGCACTGCACGACAATTTCGTTTGAGAATTTTATTAAATGTATAATTTAAAAAAATATTTAGACGTAAACTTTTAGGCTAGTAAAATAAAATAGAAATAATATTTAATAGACAACTGTTTCAATCACAATAAGATTAGTTGTAAGCCTTGTAAGTGATCCTATGTAAGACTGGTCCAATTGTGCTTCCGGTTCATTATAACCTAATCCCAAATTATCTGTTTCCCATTTTGACTGAAATGAAAATGACCTTTCTAAATCGACCAAATATTATAATATAACTGTGGTAGGTCATTATTGTCGCATATAAATACAAGCGAAACCAGGGGAATGGCATTTCCAAGCATAGGATAAAGAATCAGAGGCGAGTTGACTTGATGTGACAAGAAATGTGGTAGCAAAAGCAAATCCGAGGCCCGCATGAACGTTACATAATTATATAAATCGAATTAAAGTTATTTATGGAACACATAACGTATTTATGACCGAAGAGCAGATTGCCGTGATTGAGCGCGCATGATAAAATTTTACGGCAAAACTTTGCCGTTTAAAGCGAATTGCCGTAAATTTTAACTGTAGTTTCGGTTCTGCTGAGTAGCGGTGTTATGACGTGTGATCGAGATATGAGGGGCACTTAATGGATTGGAAAACTAAATGCTATGTAACGGATATTGAATTATGTATACATATTAATATTACATAATATCTTCTGACTAGTCAGTTCTAGTCAGTTAGTGAGTTTCTTTCTGACTGAGTTGTGTGTCTATTGAGTTCTGACTAGGTTTGAATCCAAGCCACCCCGAATTTCACTTACGAATCATTTTTGTATGAGAAAATTTGAGGTCTATTTGGAAATTTGTAGTCTAGGAACATACATAAGGAACAAAAGTACAAGGGTATTTAACAAGGGGCTACTGACCCTAAGCCTGAGTAATAAAAAACTATATGGTAAGCTAAGTGGACAAGACATATAATACTAACTTTTTACTTATATACGAATTGGATGTAGACTGGATTAAATACATTCTTCTTAGAGAATTTCCAATGCTGTCTTAAGAGAAAAGCGACTACAATAAAGTTTATTTTTCCATAATGTTTTGTAGGAAACTGAGTCAGTATTTAGTTAACATTATTCTCACAACCCACGAACATTTGAATTTTGCGAATCTATCTCTGCGAATCGAATAAATCTTCAAAAAGAAAACAACCCGATACCGCAATTACTTTGGCGAAACCTATTGCCGGGGATGGACCTAAATGTATCGAAATACATAGTTCCGGATAGGGCGGAATGGCCCTAATGCCTCCACCTCGGTCCTATCTCCACCATTATGCGGTCGTATCTCACAAGCACCTTTATCTTGTAACGCTGGACCCTAATAAAGGCCTTTGTGTGTGTACTTTGACATTTCAAAATCTGTTTTTGATTTTTATATTCCTCGTGATATGGGTCCGAGACCGATAAAAATACGTTTATTTAAAAGTGTACAAACATGTACCTGAATTAACCTAACCGTTAGAATAAAAATACTTGCTCTAAACTTTACCTTTCATGAACAAACATTCCAATTTTCAAAGGCCTGGCCCTTTTTTAGTATTTATAGCATTTACATAGCCATCAAAAACATACGAAATTTAGTTAATTAATAATTACCTACTTTATAATTCAAATTATAAATTAATTCAAAGCAATTTGAAGACTTGACAAATATGTCTCTCATAAATCAAATTAAAATTTATCGTTTAAACGGTAAATCTTAACATCTTATGTAAAAATGAAAAACAGAGGAAGACGGGAAAATACTGATTTTATCAACAAACTTTTAAAATATATTAAATGGTAAATTTATAATGTATTTTTTCGGGAAACGCACCGGGAACTTCGGGAATCGAATCCGGGAACCCTGGAACATAGCGTTAAGGCAAGCACCCCAATGACTCCCCCAATGACAATACAAGAGCCAACAACGATCTCGTCAAATTCGAAATCGTCAAGCTGACGTCTACTTCACCGTAGTTGGTTATTGTCACCTATTACCAATACAAGCAACGCTATTAGGGTTGCCAATTGGCTGTCTATCTTAATAAGACAAACGATAATGGAACAAGAAGCAATGGGAGAATCGACTCTGGTATCCCTCTTTCGTTTATCAAGTAAACCTACGGCACGTGCTATCTATTACAGTGATTTATACCTTTATTTCAATAATTGAAATTAATACAAACCAAACGTGTATATTACATTTTTTCTTTTAGATTTAGATTTTAGAGGGCTTGTCGGCCTATTCCTATTTTTTTACATAGTAATGGGAGGGTATCAAGAACTATAAAAAATCATCTTACATAATATGTAACGTAACGCGTATAACGCTTTAGGAAGATGTAAGGAAATGTGTTCTGATATTTCTTAGTTTTGAAAGCCATTTAGGAAAGCGAAACTTCTTCGTTTTTGAATTAATTTAGAAAAAAAAATACATCTAAATTTAATCTAACAAAACAACAATAAAATTGTGTGAAACACAAAATTAATGTAAATTGGTTGGTCGCCAACGAACATAGGGGTATGTAAATTGTACTACATTATACCAATACCGTGCTCTGCGGACATTTCGTTCAACTTTACGGATGCACTGTTAAATTAGTTTACACGTGTTTTGCATTACAATAAACTCATAACTCGACGCGAGGGCATAACCTAACTTGGCGTTCCATATGTGACATCACTTTATGAATAACTTTAAGCCATTAATAAAATTGGTTCTCTGCCTTCTACGTGGAGTAACTTCAGTATTTGTATGTGGAGGTTTTTCAATTACTTAAAGAACCAATTATGAATTACTTTTCTCACTTTTTGGACTGTTCAGATATCAATATACAAACACAGGAACTTTGGCGTTTGTTAAATAAATGAAACTTGATATTTTATAGACAAATTCTTTGTTATATATGAAAAAAAATGAAAATTTAAATACGCACGCACGGTCTATCTATGTATAGTCATATATAGAAAAACAATAATTTGTTCTAGTGCTCAAAATTTCGAAGTTATCTCTTGAGTGACTGACTGAACAGATTACAGATTTTTTTCACGAATGGGAAGTCATATTATCTGGGTATAATTTATTATGAAAAGCTAAGCCTCGTAGCTAACCCGAGTGAAATATATGTTTGAACCCATAAATCTAAGTAACTACCTAAATGATAAAAAAACATTAGAGGTACCCAAATTAAATACAGTTGAAACCATAAGAATTGTTACCATTTTATCAATAAAGACTAGCTGTTGCACGCGACTTCGCCCGTGTAACTATATAAAATATAGCCTATGTTACTCTTTAAAAATCGGTCTAGTAGTTTTTGAGTTTATTTATTAGTGTAGAAGAGCACAGATAATTACTATTGTATATTCGAGTATATTTGAGGTAATAGTTTAATTCAGCCTTATCTCACTGCTTATTAGTAGAATTTCACATGTCACCGAAGCTAGCTACTTGTATCACACACGTACGAGTGATATTTATAATTAAAAAGCATTAATAACAAAGGAATCTTAAAAATATCGACAGATTAGAGTTCAATCCACTTGGTTCTTATTTCCCACAATATAAACAATGAACTTAAATCATGTCAGTATGCGAGAATAATGATATACTATCTTAAAGAAAACATGTTTATGCAATGAGGCATCCTTTAACTGGAATTCATGTGGTTTGTGGCAACTTTGAACTAAGTAAGTTGGTTATTTAAAATATATTTTAGAACCTCATAAATTCCACCCTCTTTGCATTAGAATAACATCCACAAGATTCTTTCGGCAGTGCTTGACGTGGAACGCTTTTGAAATTAAATTTGGATCGTTTTGTTATTTCAAAACTTGAGAAAGTTTTACGTATAGGCGGAGTGGAGTGGCTCTCAACTCGATGTAAATCAACACAGCACAAAACTCGTTCAAACCGGGTTTCGTCAAATTTAATAAAACGTTCTCGGGGCCCTTCAAAAGCGATTCGGTTTTGAAAATCAGTTTGCAACGGTCACGTTCTCACGACACCTGACGCTTGGTCACGTCTTCAAAGAGTCCAAAAGTTAGCGCGTTTACCCTGTAAACTCCTGATTAGCTGCAGTTAACAGCCGCGTCGGGGAATCGTTTCGGGTAAAACGCCCGAAAGTTGGCCCCTCGCGCTTGGACGTGAAGGGCTAACGAGCCGTTTAAATTTTTACTACTGCCTCCAGTTTGGGCTGCGATTGTTTTTCGGGTGTACCCGGGGTTGTTAAAGTTTTCAACTTTACACATTTTAGTAGCAGATGTAGGTACAAAGTGAATCTATAATTTATGTACTTCGTTTCGGTTTTGTTTGGAGAATTTCCATTCGAAATAGGACAAGTTAATTACTCATAATGAAACGTATCTTTGCTGGGGAAACTGGTGTTTGAGTGGCTCTTTGGATAGTTTAAATTCACAAATGAACCTCTTTTTGTATGGTATGTTTAGCTGCGATGGGGTCAAAGATATTTCCGGGTTCGTGTGTATATGACAATCGAATGAATCTGCTAGTTTTGTAAACAAATTATGTTAACTGACCAAGTCTCTGAATACACGAGCTATCAAAATATTAAGTTTAACTTCAAAACATCAAAATATTTGAAAAAAAAAAATTGTTTTTACGGATAATGGACCATTTTACCTGACATTAATTCCACCTGACACAAAAGTGGCGTTAACCAGATAAACATTGGAACCGCAACCGGTAAGCGGGATCGCATCACACAAATTAACCCACACGGGCACACTTGCACTCGACTAATTTAAATCAAACATCCTCGGTACGAATCTAATTTCCCACTTGAATTAAGTAGCTCAACGACGGATTGGATTAACTGTGACGCGCGCGTTAACGTAAACATCGCCGGAGTTCATTCTCGCATACGTATCGTGATACGTATCATGTATAGAAATAACATTTATTTTATCAATCCAAATCGTCAACGATCTATTCAGAATCTTAGTTCTGCTTGCTAAGAGCATTACTTAGCTAAAATTTAACAATCTATATAATACTATCTTTTTCACATAACTTCTAAACGGCTGAACCGGTTAGGTTGAAATTTTATATGGGTATTTCGATGATTTCCTGGATGATTTAAAAATACAATTGGACCCGGTAGGTGGCGCTACTGTCGGTATGTCAACTACTAAACGGCTTGACCGATTGGGTTGAAGTATAGCCTATGTTACTCGTTTATAATGTAGCTTTTTATAGGTGAATATTTTTTAAAATGGATCCAGTTATTTTTGAGTTTATTCGATCATTACAAACAAAAATACAAATATTTTCTCTTTATAATATACGTATAGATAAACTGGTGCATAAGTGAGTACTACTAAACAACTACTTAGCGCTGATATACTGGCAGTAATATGACAGTATAAAAAAATACGTGATGCCTAACTGGAGCACTTTTTTTAATAAATATTTATATGCAAAGCCGATTTCCTCTATTTGACTTCTCTCTCCATTCAGTGAATCCACCGCGTTCATTACTCAAAGTGCTGGCTTACACGCTAACCCGCAAGCCATTTTGTTTTAAACCAATTTATATAATGCTCAAAATGGAGCGATTGAGCGATTTTTTGTTCCCTCCTTCCTCAAATTAAGTCCAAAATTACGTAAAACGAGGGTGAATTACACGATTGAAAAACTGTAAAGAAGTTTTCTGAGAATACTCTATGGGTTCAATCGATTTTAGTCTATAGATTTTAGAGATCAGACTTATCTAAACGACGAAATAACTAACTCACTGCCGGCGTCTGTGTTTCCGAGCTCATATAACCTAAATGTTTTAAAGTTCTAGTGTTGAATAGGAATCTACTGTGTGAGCTCGCTCCACCATTGGCCTTGTCTTTGCTATGCACGGCTAGATGCTGGCCAAGAGCAAACCCATCATACTAATAATAAATCTGTAGGGGTCGGTCATGGAGTAATTTACTTTGTTTTCAGAAATATCGTGATATAGGCTCTATACATGATACTGAAACTAAATTGACCATTTTTACAATTTTTTTCTGTATGTATGTATGTTCCTCCATAACTCTTAAACGAATTAACTGATTTTCATGAAACTTGGTAGATAAACATTTAGAAGTACGGGACACGTGATAGGCTACTTTTTATCTTTTTTAACGCGGACGAAGTCGCGGGCAACAGCCTAGTATTTAATATATGTGGTTCCCGTGTGGTCCCATTTCAATTTGGTCCAGTTCTGACAATGGCACCCATGAGCAAAAGACCATGAGACGGTTTGAAGTGGTTTTTTTTAAAGAGTTATATTTTTTATGTAAACAATATTGTGTAGATGGCGCAATATGTCTGAAACTTCAGATATATTCTAAAATATTCAGAAAAATTTAACGTAACTATAACGCATTCGTGTGACAATTCCGATTTTACTCGGGATTTGGTTGTAATGAACCGGAAGCTAATTTTTCATACCAAGGGCTTATAAACTAAAAAAAGAAAACTGAACGAAGTTTAATCAGCAAGAGAGTTTAATGAAAATCAAGTGTAACTGATAGCTATCTTAGATTTACAGCACAGTGTAAGATTTGATACCTATCAATTTGCTACTGATTAACGCTAATCAATTCCGTTTGATTTATTGGTCAATTTATATTCATAGGAAATGTCGTTGAGGTTAACTTCAAAGAATTCTAACTTTAAATATCATTATTGGATTACGTGCGCAGAGTTTTATCTGAACCGACGGTTCGTATATAAAAAGATCTATAGAGAATGCGAATTCTTTAAATTTTTTTCGTGACTAGCATGAATGCAGATTAATAACAAGCACTATGAGTTTCTGGTAAAACACTATAGGGAAGCATATTTATGATTTTTTTTATATATTTTTCTGCTCATTAATAATAATAATAATCATCAATAAGCGCAAGAAACGTTCCAGCCGTTCTAAAGAAGAGAAAAATTTGAAAATTTGCTCGGAAAATTTTTATTCTTGCGGAGCCGGGAGCAAGTCGACAGTCGTAAATAAAAAAAATCCCGTTTGATAATTATTATCCTATGTTATTTACAAAATATTACTTTAGGGCATGACGACTTAGTTTTATGAAAAACCGCTACTAAACCAAATTTGAAAGTGATCCATTAATATTTTTTTTTATTAATTACATAAGAGTAACCCTTCACTTCGTTCGTGTTGGTGTAAATAAGCTAAAGAATCCTTTTAGATTTTTAAACCAAAAAATGTATTGCTTTCGGTACAATAGCTAAGCTTTTTAGTTTTGGTTTACAACGAGTATGTTGAAAAACCGAACTTAAAATGTACTTGCAACAAAGTATAACTTTCGATGAGTATACTAGCTGTTGCACGCGACTTCGTCCGCGTAACTTTATAATATATATAGCCTATGTTACTCGCTGATAACATAGCTTCCCAACAGTGAAAGGATTTTTGAAATCGGTCCCGTGGTTTCGGAGCATATACAATGCAAACAAACAAATCTTTCCTCTTTATAAAGAAGGATTTGAAAAATTCTTTCACTGTTGGGAAGCTTTATTATCAGCGAGTAACATAAGCTATATTTTATAAAGTTACACGGACGAAGTCGCGTGCAACAGCCAGTAGATTATATGTCGGTAAAATAATTTTAAGTAAATTGGTTGAGTAGGGTCAGAGATTAAATAAATGTACTCTACATATATAAACGAATAATTAAAAATTGCTAAAATTGCTACTTTACGATATCCATTAGTGTACATGGTACCGAATAAATTAAGCTCCGTTAATAATAATTGAAAAATAACGAGTTAAATGGGAAACTCTTTTACATGCAAAATGAAAAGTCAACTGAACACATTTCCAGTAATTGCTGCGGGACCTTGGGACATTGTTTGCAACAGTTGCTTCCTAATTTACAAAATTATTTTGTTTACCTTACAAGTTTCAATTAAATACACTTGTTAGAAATATTTGCAAACTACAAACACTTACATAGACTAAACCAATTGCTTTATAACCATTAATAAGTTAGTTAATAATTAAGTTACAGCCAAAATCAAAGTTCTGAGGGTTCTGAGGTTTTTCGTATGGCGTTTCATGGACCCCCAAAAAGGTGACCATGTATTAAATTTAAATTAGGAAATTAATAAATGAAAAGTCTCGAAACAAAGCCAATGAAATTCATTTGGTGAGTCGTTAAAAATAATGAACGTTCAAATTAGGCATTTTAATTCGAGGTAACTTTAAACAAGAAAAAGTATTTAACAAGGGCTGAGATTGAATGCCGGAAAATGGTGAAAAAAATGGCCGAAACCGTACTGAAAGGATTATCTACTTTTTGTGATATAATTATTACTTTGTTAACGGCTCGTTTGAAATGTGGATTTGATGAGTGTGCCGGCTATTTTAAAATTGTGGGTTAGCAAATGAAATTTGGGATAAAAGTTGTAGTAATGTGTGTTGTTTTTACGTTTTAAGACTTTGGGGTTTTCATCATTATCATCTCTGACATATATAGAATCCTTAATCTGACTATGGTTGGCAACGCACTTACTTCGCTTATACCACTATCGCTTTGCTTGTATAGAAAACTATAGGTAGCCACAATCAATCTGTCTGACGAGCTTATCAAGATTTAAAAAAATCTTGGAAGATTCGTTGCGTTGTCTAAGGCAGGGCTGTCCAAATAGGATACGAACCCGGGCCGATTAGACGTACTAAATGGATTGGAGGGCCGCAGACACATACAACTAGGTACTTTAAAAAAAATTAAGAAAAATACTTATCTTGTACTAGCGTTGCGCGCGACTTCGCCCGTCTGGCATTGAAAATTATATACTAAAACCTGCCTCGAGAACCACTCTATCCACTGGTGAAAACAACATGAAAAGCGGTGCAGTAGTAAAAACTAGTAGTAAAATGTGATTTATTTGGGATACCACAAAAGCGAAATATTTTAGTATTTGTGATAGGTAGATAAAAAACACGTCGCGGGCCGCACAAACATAAAACGAGGGCCGCATGCAGCCCGCGGGCCGCGGTTTGGACAGCCTTGGTCTAAGGAATGAATTATTAAAACAAGAGGTCACCCCGTGGTAAAAGTTCGACCATAAACAATATTATATAATAATATTAGCTTTCTACAGTCCTAAGTGTATCAAACTTCACACTCCTCAAACTCTTGACTTTCAAAAAAAGGATCTAATAAGTAAGAACAGTAATTTATTTATTTTTATTTTATTTACATTTTTCCTTGTAAAAAAAAGTTAAAGATAAATAAAACAGCAATAAATGACATAACTAGTACGACACAGGAAAAATTAATGTAATTTCCATCCGAATATTATACAACAGATTCTAATTAGTTGAACAAGTGTCAAGATTTAATTAAAGGGCGAATCTCCGATGTCAATAACAAGTGAATTTACGTTGTCATTCAGTTGCTTTATCTATAGCCACAAATCACGTCTGGAGAAACAATAGAGTGGAACAAAGCCTCATTTTCACAAAGAACGTTGTACTCATTACTAGAGAAAGGCTGGCAGGGCCAATTTACTTAGACCTCTTAGAGTTCAATAAACCTCCCCTGTATCGTCTGCACTAGTATGGATCGGAGGCGGGAGGGGAGGCCAAGCCGAGACGGTGAGGAGTAGCTATCGTTGAATCTAGATAATTGATTGATAAAGATCTAAAGGCCGACGGGGAACGGGTTCGGTGGCATGTTGGTAGTATACTGTCTTATTTTTATTGGAAAAACAATAGTTTTCTAATCCTTACTAATATTACACACGTTGTCTGGGGACATCAGAAAGGACATAGGGTAACTTTCATTTTTTTTTGTATTTAAACTTCTTTATTGTGTTTAAGTTATATAACTATAATTACATATTATATAATACATATATATAAAAAGTATTTTAGTATCTCAATCCAACCTTTGTTATTTAAAATAAATTATAATCTTCAATATATTTTTTTAAATAACAAAGGTTGGGTTGAGATATTAAAATATATTTATATATTATAAATTTCATGGCTTTATCTTATGTTTTATGAAAATGAATGAAAATATACAATGTAGTAGCGATCTCTACGGCGTAGCTTGAGTTAATGGACGACGCGACGGTAGCCACATAACAACAAATGGACTGTCAGCTTGCCTGCCGAAGGTTACATAAAAAAAAAATGGTATATAAAATGTATTACATTTATTTAATTAAATAATCAAACAGGTACATACAATTATGCGTCCGTATTTGGGATTAGTTCTCTCTTCCAAGTGGTGTATCGATTGAGTCTGGCACAGACACACTATTCATTACAATCGATGCTACGCCGTTCGCTACGAATCTCTACGCGTCTACGAATATTGCTACGACTTGTACCACTACGGATTTCAAACGTTGCTACGGACTACGAAACGTTTTACGATGTTTTGGCCGTTCCCTCTATTCACACAGCTAGTGTGGATTTTTAATGATTATATTCATTGTACCTACCTATCTAAATTCTAAAGATGTCAAATTATTTTTACATTCATTATCGATATTTCAGTAATTTTCTTTGTAAAGTTTCATACAGAAAATAAGAGCAAATTTGTGATTGAAATTCCGTGTTGGTTAGTTTAGAATTCTTAAGATTTATATCGAGTGAATTATTATAAATAGTGTATCGAAAAATTTGCGTTTCTTAGAAAATCATGATCTTGGAGTGGAATTTTGGAGCCTTAATTCCAAATTGGAGCCTTGTTTTGAAGTGTTATAAAAAATTCATGTAATACCATAGGACATAATAAACAAAACGAAACTGCACCGGATTTACAGCCGACACGTTTCATGTAATCTAGTTTATCCCTGAGGGCCGTCAGTCTGCAATGTATTAAATAGTAGTGGAACATAAGTTCGGAGTCCCATAACGCCACTGTTGCCATGCAGTTTGTTTAGACAAACACTGTATTGCTACAATTGTTACACTGGTTTCATATTGTGTCAGTAATCATGTTTACTGCGAATGCATGTTGCCAACCAGTTTACTTCTAATTTGTGATTCTATCCTGAGTTAAATCATAGCCAAACATATATTATTAGAAAGCTCTTAAGAGTTAGAAAACTCTTATATAATTATAAGGGTTATAGATTTAGAAAGCTTCATGAAGGTAAAGACTCTACCAATGTGCAAATATATTGAACTATTTATACCAAGTATTTTATTACGTTGTCAATGTATTCAATACGCAGAATCAGTTTATTTACTTTTTAGTTTGTAAAAAAAAGGGAAGAAACGGATTTTATTAAGAAATGCAAATTTGCGATTGTGATGAAAATTCTCCACATAGTTTGAACCTTGAGATTTAAGTAGTGACAGGACAAGTAGTGCGTTTCACAATAACAGCTGTGTGCTTTTGTGTTTCGGTATCTCTTCTTAGACCCTTATCTTTAATTCTACTATGATCAGCAGCGTATTTGCAGCACTCGTGGCGTTGCTTGTTTTATAGGCAACGGTAGCCACCTACCGTCGCCATACACCAGTCAAATTCATCGACCATATATTACTTTGCTGAAAAGTAATTTATACTTTTTAATGTTCACAAAAATGTTTACAAAGAGAAAATATGTCAGTTTTTGTAATATGGGACTAATGGTCCAGTATCCCTCAAAGGAATTTTTTTCTGATTAGATTTCTGATTTGATGACAGGCTGAATCTTCGTGAGTAGCTTCAGTTTGCCGAGACGAACAACTTGTTCCTCTGCGAAAATTCTCGATAGAGGAGCTAAAGGAGTTAGCAGCCGTAAAAAACTTCCAAGCGTAGGACTGGAAAAACGTACCACTCAATTTGTAGGACTATTATGATTCATTGGGAGTGGTTTTTTGAGAGGGATGGGTATACTAACCAGCTGATTTTTTGTCTGCAGCTAAGTAAACATTTATATAATAAAATGGCCGCATAGTCCTACAAATTGAGTGGCACGTTTTCCTAGTCCTACGCTTGGAAGTTTTTTACGACTGCTATAACTCCTTTAGCTACCTCTATCGAGAATTTTCGCAGAGGAAAAAGTTGTTCGTCTCGGCAAACTGAAGCTACTCACGAAGATTCAGCCTGTTAATAATTAAAAAAAATCATTTGAGGGACACTGGACTACAAGTTACACAACTGTTTCCTATCTGTAAATTAATGTTTTGTAGCCGTGTGTCACGGTCGAAACGCATTTGTCACAGTGATAATCTGTCCAGTACGACGCGTCCGACATTGTTTATTTGCTGCTTGTTCGCCGGCAACCGGACACGTTTTTCTATTTATTTCACACAAGCTGGACAGCCGTGTTCACTATGCTCACTCGTTCGAACTACCTTCTGATTTGAGTGACATGACTCAAAGATAGTTCGGACTAGCTTTACTAGTAAGTGAAGTCTTGGAGGCATCTTGAGTTTTCAACGAGATCTACGAAAGAGACGAATTGAAGCAAACTTCACGATATAATTTGAAACTTAAGAGGCCACTTTCAAACTCGAGCGGCTTACTAATTCCATACAACGTAATTCCATGATTACACATTAGTTATTGATCGTAGTAATACATGAAAAAACATAACCTTTCTGACCTTCATAACCTTCATGATATGAAGGTTTGCATAGAAAAAAAAACTGAAATTTATTTTTTTATATCTAGTATAATAATTAATTTCTAAATTGTGCAGAATTTGTTACATTTTCGCTGGTTGATATCTCGTAATTATTGACTGAAAGCCAATAATATTTTCCATTAAAAATTGGGATGTCAATAGTTACCATTTATAAAGGTTTTTCTAACATATTGGAAAACCTTTATAAGTGGCATTTGTTTCGCGAGATGAATAAGTGCGCGAATGTGTTGCTTCGCATTCTGTCTTAGGTTATTAGCTTTATAGTAAGTTGAGACAACAAATTCTCCTAAATACCTATTACGCTCGTCGAGCGCCACCTTAAGACGATGTGATAGGTATAAAAATTGAATGATCATAGTTATTAATAAATTGAGGACAGCACAATTAATAATATTTTGTGCCTTGTTTGATTTTTCCATTGAAATACCACATTCAGATTTCAACTATTCCGTTTGAATAGTTTGTTTGCAGTGACGTTTAAAATACGGAGTCGACGCAAATTTCAATCGATATATATTCACATGTTTCATTTCGAGCTCTGTTTGCAATTTGAACAATGTAATTATTTTCACAGTGAACCAACCAACGAACGTTACGAACTTTTAATTAATTATACGAAATCATTACATACAAATATTACACAATATTCTACATTGAAATGGTTTTTCAGCCAATATTAATTGGTTGTATTGCGTTATAATATTGGGTGGAGATCTATACTATCTTCGTCTCGAACCAATTATTCTGATTTTCGAGTTCAACCGATATTAGAACGTGCTTTAGTTGAGTCGGCAGCAAAACATTGTTTCACTGGTCTATCCCTGCTTTTTAAGTATCTACCCAACTAATCTATGAGCTAATCTGTTTTATCTGTTGCGGTAACCAGTGAGTGAAATCCGAAATAATTTACACGTATTACTGATTCTGTTTGAGAACGGAAAGATCAACAAATGTAGCCAGCAAGAAATGTATTCCGTACAAAGTGTTTAGTCCACAAGGAGATTAAGGCATAAGAGGATCAGCGGTCGTCCCCCGACGCTCTCTCGGAATATTCTCGAATTTAGTTCCAATTTCGCTTTTGATTGTTTACGTTATAAGCTCCAACACACTCTTCTTTAATTGCTAAATGTATAAACTAACCTTAAGCTTAAATTATGGTAGAGACGGATAATCATTTCGTATTCCATTCGGTCTAAGCTGCACTATAATTTTAATCACTAAATCAGAATTTTAAGCTTGTGAAGTGAAATTCAATAGAAATTAATAAAATTGTATTTTATTGAGTAAATAATAAATAAGTTTAATTTTCTGACTAGCTTTTGTAAGCAGTTTCGCCATGAAAATCTATTTAAATACTATTTGTGCCTTGCTGGATCTTTAACCTAAAATTTGAACTCATGTCGTCAGTTAAGCTCACCAACTAACTAAAGCTCGAAAATAAGCGCTTTTATTCCTACAATTTTAAATGAAATAAAATAAATCAAGCAAGATAAGTAATACGTGAAAGAATTTTCTTAATCGTTAATTAAAATAGGTTCATTCGTTTTTGCAAGTATCCTCATAACCTTTCGCATTACTTACTTAGTAATTGGATATCGTGGATGAGATTACTTTGTTAATAGATAGATAGAATTTCTACTTCGAAGTAAAGTTCACTAGAAGTTAAACGGTTTGTCATTTGAGTATGAGAAAGTATTTCCATACTTTACTTAAAATTAAAATATAGAAAAAAGATTTATCGGTTTTGTGTTCTGGAGGGACAGAAATTTAAAATTTAAAAATAAATGGACAGCTGACTATTTCACCTAAATGTAAAAAGACTTATCTAAACTTACTTATCTAAACTCATCAGAGTTTAGATTTGACTGTGATGTCTTAAGAGTTCCTTTTTCTTAAGGCTTTATATGCCTTAACTACAACAACAAACAAACTAACTAACTCACTTTCCTATGTACAATATAAAATTGGTTATAATGTATGTGTATTGTATACTACAAACAACTATTGCAAATATGCTTAATTAACAGATAAATCTATACTAATATTATCAAGAGGAAAGATTTGTTTGTTTGTATAGAATAGGCTCCGAAACTACTGGACCGATTTGAAAAATTCTTTTACCATTAGAAGCCGACATTATCCGTGATGAACATAGGCTACTTTTTACCGCGGGAAAATGCTTCATTCCTACGGGAAATCTAAAATAAAAGTAAACACTAGCGGCTTGGCCCGGGATACACTTGACAGCGCCATCTATCCAGAATCAGGTAAAGCGACTAACATGACAAATGACAACTGCTTGGTGATATTTTTAGCGATCCGCTCCACAGTAGATGGCGTTTTATACTTTTCAACGCGGACGAAGTCGCGAGCACCAGCTAATCTTTAATAGACATAATTTTTCAGTGGCCTATAAAAAAAAAAAATCAGTTTTTGTTATCTATAAGTGGATTTTTTTTATTAGGTTCAGTTTTTTTTTTTTTTTTTTTATTAGAGATAGGTTTGCTCTTGGCCAACAACCAGCTGAGTAGCAAGGATGAGGCCTATGATGGAGCGAGCTCACCCAGAATATGCCTATTCACTCGAACTTTGAAAAGATTAGGGTTATATGAGCTCGTTTATATGAGTTTGTTTACTCACCACTATTATTAAGTAATTATACCTGTAAATTTCCCTAAAATAAAATAAATAAATAAATGTAATTATAATATAAATATTCCATGTTTTTTTAAGTATGTTAATAAGCTTATTGCGTGCAACATTAATCACAACTCGCGCAACTTGAAACATACAATGACTTGTAGTTCGCTAAACTTGGCGTCGTCGTTTTTATAGACATTTCGCAAAAGCGAGATGCGTGAGTGTAGTGACTCAGCGGTTACGGTTTTTGTAGTTTCAGAAATAGGCCATAGTTTCATTCTTCCTGAATATTATATTGATCGCGATAATTTATTGTTCAAGAAAACGCGATTTATTGTTCAATTTCAAGAAATTCGTTTGTCCTAAGTAATTTGTAAGTGTAGGTACTTGTATACTAAGTCCTAACTACACATGACAAAACAACTCTGAAGTGTGTATCGAAAGTCAAACTCATACCAATAGTGTCCCTGTTTCTGTTAATTTTATTAACAGCGACATTAACTAGCGACCCGCTCCCGGCTTCTCCAGGGATGCATTTTATTGACGTAAAAAACTTCCCCGATATGTGATACAGTGATGAACTGATCCCACTATCCATGTGTGAAGACAGAATTAAAATCGATCTAGCCGTTCTCGAGTTTTCCGCTTAGCAACACATTTAGAGATTCATTTTTATTTATATAGAAGACTAGCTCTTGCTCGCTCAGAAATTGTAGAAGAATTCTCACACATGAACCACACATTATACTATATATCACTAAGCGCCTGTTTCACAAACGTCAAGTAGGCCAAACTGTAATTTAAAGTCACCGGTAACCGGGGATAATGGAGCTGATATACCGTTGTTTGTACGGTAAACGTCCCAAACATTGAATAGAAAATAATAATAAAAAAATCGGCTATCGATGGATGCACTAAACCGAGTGCATAATTCAATAAAACAGAAAATGATTTCTAAAAGTAACTAATCAACACTTTACTTGACTTTGGTGAAACAGGCGCTAATACTGTTAAGTTGTTACTTGGACTACTTCTCTATATAAAATATAATAAGTATGCATACACCTATACTACAATAATTATAAAAAGAGCATGTTTGTATGTTTGCAAGTATTTTTGTTAAACTGGATCGAATTAAAAAAATATATTTCACCTATAGAAAGCTGCTTAATCAACGAGTAAAATAAGCTATCAATACTAATAATAAATCTGTAAGTGTAGGTATTGTATGTATGTATGTATGTATGTTCCTCCATAACTCTTAAACGAATTAACTGATTTTCATAAAACTTGGTAGATAAACATTTAGACGTACAGGACAGAGTATAGGCTACTTTTTTCATTTTCAACGCGGACGAAGTCGCGGGTGCCAGCTAGTTTTTTATAAAGTCACGGACGAAGTCGCGTGCAACATTTGTCATTACATAAATACATACACTTGTTTATGTTATTATGTACGCATACAATACTTTGTATGTCTTTAATGTACGAATGTAATGTACGAATAACTTTTACATTTTATACAGTAGTACTGTAGATATACAGTAGAAGTGGCGATCTACTTGATGGTACTTGATGGACGATGGCGACCGTCGCCTAATCTAGCATTGAGATATTTTTAGTGCCATTAAGATCCACAAAAGTCGCACCGCAAAGTCGTATAAGATACATATTTATTTAAACTACAAGATCACTTGACTGTGGAGTCTATTTAATTAATCTAATATACTTATTATGTAAAATGTTAATGTTAGTATGTGAAGACAGGGTTTTCTCTATTCGAATCTAATCCCTAACCTAATCTAATGAAAATTAGTAGGGTT
Organism: Synanthedon vespiformis; assembly: GCA_918317495.1. NCBI lineage: Eukaryota > Metazoa > Arthropoda > Insecta > Lepidoptera > Sesiidae > Synanthedon > Synanthedon vespiformis. The sequence goes on from OU906948.1 coordinate 11,487,721, forward strand.
GTGCCTTTATTTAAGTCGGATGATAAAACTAATCCCGCGAATTATAGACCAATTTCAGTACTTCCGACCCTTAGTAAAATATTTGAAAAAATTATTTTGAGTCAACTACTTAAACACTTTAATAATCATAATTTACTTTTTAATAAGCAGTTTGGTTTCACGAAAGGGCGCTCTACTACGGACGCTGGTGTGGAACTATTGAAAAATATTTTTGAGGCATGGGAGAACTCGCAGGACGCTCTGGGTGTTTTTTGCGATTTGTCTAAAGCCTTTGACTGCGTCCAGCATGACACTCTAATAAGGAAATTATGCCACTATGGAATTAGGAACAAGGCTCTCGATCTTTTAACTTCTTATCTCAGCCATAGAATTCAGAGGGTCGATGTTAATGGTAAGAAATCTCCGGGTTCTCTAGTTAAAATGGGCGTCCCTCAAGGCTCGATTCTCGGTCCGTTTTTGTTCCTGGTTTATATTAATGATTTACCTCATTCTGTGAGTAATCATAATATTGTATTGTTTGCTGATGACACATCATTAATATTTAAGATTAAAAGACAACTTGGATGCTATAATGAGGTAAATTATGCACTTTCTAACATAGTACATTGGTTTAGTGTAAATAATCTTCTTTTAAATGCCACCAAAACTAAACTTGTTAAATTCAGTACCCCTAATGTTAAAAATATTGGAACGAATGTGATTTTGGGTAGTGAAAAATTGGAACCCGTGGAATCGACCGTATTTTTAGGTATTACCATAGATTCTAAATTACAATGGGGTCCACATATTGAGAAACTAAGTAAAAGGCTTAGCTCTGCGGCTTATGCAGTTAAGCAGATTAGACGCCTAACAGACGTAGATACAGCTAGGATTGTCTATTTTAGTTATTTCCACAGTATAATGTGTTATGGGATTCTTCTTTGGGGTAGCGCTGCGGACATAAATACTATTTTTATTTTACAAAAAAGGGCCATTAGAGCCATCTATCAACTAGATCCGCAGTCTTCCCTCAGAGAAAAGTTCAAAGAAATAAAGATTTTGACTGTTGCATGTCAATATATTTATGAAAATTTAATTTATGTGCACAAAAATATTAGTCAATTTAATAAAAAATGTGATGTACACAATATCAATACTAGGTCCAAAAGTGATTTAAATCTTCATAAAACACGACTACATAAGATAAGTAATTCTTTTATGGGTCAAAGTGTCCGGTTTTATAATAAACTGCCTCAAATAATCAGAGCCTTATCTATAAATAAATTTAAATGTGTCATTAAAACTAAACTCCTCTCGAAAGGCTATTATAAAATCACTGATTATTTGAGCGACAAAGAAGCCTGGATTTAAGCTATTCGGAGTTCGTACTATGTTTTGTATTGTAAAACTATAATTTGTATATATATACTTTAAGTTTGTTAGTGTTAAGTGATGTGTATTGTACTATTTTACATTTTAATGATGACAAAAAGAATAGTATCCTGAGTTTCTTTCGGGGTTTCTTCTCAGGATCGTCATCTTGGTTTTTTTTTTCCGAAACCCTGGTAAATTTAAACTTATAATGACGATCAAAAGAGTTTCTTGTAGAAACCTAATTGATAAATAAATATTTTGATTTTGATTTGATTTTGATTTTGGATTATCTAAAATATAAAACTGTACCTAACTAACGCCTGGCCAATGTGTTATAGCAACAAGTTGTCAAGCGTTATAATTGCTTTTATATTTTTAATTTATCATCGCGTACGAAGTCGCGGGCACCAGCTAGTATAATATATAATAATTTGTGGACATCGTATCCAGAGATTGGACAGGGTGTAATTAAACTAAACCAGACGTCCGAGTCGGCACAAGTTTGATCATGACACCGCATAAACCTCATTGCGTCCATCACACAACGGGGTCGCCTTCACGTGCATTGGACAACCTGTTTAATGATGTTTCAAAGAAAGATATTATCAAATGCTTCCAATATAATTTTCCAAATGTAAACGATCGAAAATTATTTATAGTCGACATAACCGGCGATTATAGAGCTGGACTATTACCTCGGCCAACAGATTAGCATTGCCCAGTTGACCGAAGCTTTATAATGTATGTATAATATGTAAATGTAATATAAACTTTGTTTAGCCTTAAGTATTATTATCAAATAAATGTTTTTTGTAACTCAAATTAAATAATAAAGCACGAGTATAATAGATAATTATCTCTTGATATTTCCATGACGAAAAATGTACGGTATTCCATATCTGAAAATGGTGACAATTCATGCCAATTAACTTCAATGGAATAGGCAAGCCTGTGTATGATTTTATTGGCATAATATTCGAAAAAAATTGCGATGATAAATGTATTTTTATGATTGATATTTATATATTATATACTATTCTCAATCGTAAAGTGGGAAGTCTAAATTACGTAAATCTGGCAACAACAACGGGGGTATAGGATGTAAATATATTTTTTATATAACTACAGAATTAACGAATTAATTAACTAGGTAATTAAGACAAACTTAAGTTTGTCTTATACAACTTAAAACATTTAGTACCTACATTTTACATCTAACATGTTGTATTTTCTTGGTTTTTATTAGGTGTGTTCGGTGGTTAAAAAGGAAATTACTACAAAAATGCAGCATCTCAAGTATTTTTTTCTGGGAATTTTAAATAAGAAATATTATTGGAAGCGTACAGCTACATTTTCATCTAAGTCCTTTAAGAGTGCTTTTATATATTATTATATCTTCTGTGACTATAATCTAAGCGTCTAAAAGAAATTGAAAAATTCTGCACATGTTGTTTCAAAGGTGTCTTTGAAAGGGAATTTTGAATAAGAAACATAATATTAGAAGGGCGCAACAATAGTTATATTAGACTTGGTAAACTAAGGCACCGGTGCATGACTTTAAATTTATGCCGGAGCAAACCGGATGAGGGTCGCGGAATATCTCATCCACAACAAAGGTCGCTACGACAGATGTTCAGGGATGCGAGAGCGACGTTGACAAGCAAATATACCTAATTACACACTAATTGTACATCCAGTTACAGTGCGTGTAATCTACACTAATATTATAAAGAGGAAAGGTTTGTTTGTTTGTTTGTATAGAATAGACTCCGAAACTACTGGACCGATTTGAAAAATTCTTTTACCATTAGAAGCCGACATTATCCGTGATGAATATAGGCTACTTTTTACCGCGGGAAAATGCTTCATTCCTACGGGAAAACGGGTAATAGGACAACGGGTAGTAAGAATTATCCTTCCGTACTTATCATTTTCACATAACTTCTAAACGGCTGAACCGATTGGGTTGAAATTTTGTATGGGTATTTCGATGGTTTCCTGGATGATTTAAAAATACAATTGGACCCGGTAGGTGGTGCTGCTGTCGGTATGTCAACTACTAAACGGCTTGACCGATTGGGTTAAAATTTTTTATGTGTATTTCCATGGTTTCACAGACACGAATGTATTATATTTTTTAAAGTTACGCGGACGAAGTCGCGTGCAACAGCTAGTTATTTATAAACAGTGGTTATAACAAATCTAAACCTGTTTGTATAAATACTAGCAACCCGTGCCCGACTTCGCAGTTATTTTCTGTGAACGGGATATTTATTTACGAGTATTTATTCATTTATTTGTCTTAAACATGGTAGTAGGTAAGGTGTTACAAATAAGTTACAAAAGGAACATCATGTTTCGCCTAAAGAGGCAATCAAAATCAAAACCTTGATAAGAATCAAACAAAACACACACACACACACACAAACATTAACATATCGTCTCTTCCGTCAGTTATTTATTGTTCTTGTATAGTTTCAATACAATGTTTCAATAATAATAATTAAAAAAAAATAACATGAGTTCAACAACAACAACATTAGTATGATTATGTATGACTATGCAAAAACATAAACGGGGAAGCTTATAAATAAAAGCTAAGCTTAAGCTAAGCTAATAAGGAAAATAATAATAGGCTTAAGGGGTTAAGCTTAGCTTATGATTTATTATCAATACTAATAATAAATCTTCTTCTTCTTCTTTTAGTTTACTATATTGCAATGTTTAATACTGTTTTAAAAGAAAATAAAATACATAGAATGTGAATAATGGGTAGAATTTCGATTAATTCTATCCAGTGAATCTTTTTACAGCACTCCATTGTCCGAAGGGTCTTTGTTTGGGTCCGGCCATAGAGGAAGATAAGAAAGCATTATATGAGTGTCTTATCGCATAGTATCTTCAAGTAACAGTGGAATGTAAATTAAATTTAAAAAACATGGGCTTAAATAAAAATTAAGTAAAAATTAAGACAGATTTCCCCCGCGTTAATAACAACTTAATCGTCTTTTGAAAAAAATAAATATAAGGTTTTGAAATAGTTCACTGTTAAGACAGAGTAATTCATATTATAATATACTAGCGACTAGCTTCACGGCTTCGCTGAGATAAACTTTATTAGGTTAATTATAAATGATATACTTAACTTTATTATATAACTTAAAAATTCCGTGAAAAATTAAGTATCTAACTGATGGTGAAAACGGTATCAAAAGCTTCATGATAAATGTCAAATTATGGAATTATATTTGTTCGCGGTTGCTTATGAAAATACTGAGAACACTTAAGAACGCTTAACAATACGATTTCTCTTAAAATACTTAAGTCGTTATTATATTAGAGATTTTCTACTGTTTTTCAGGTCACGAGCACAAACTGAACTCGTCCGTGGTTTCAATACGCGCAGTAGTTAGAGGCGTACGTGGTTTCTTTGTAGACAGTCGTTCAATACTCTTTTTAAAATTCTCAATTGATTAGTTCATGGCTCTGCGGGTAATATTAAATGTCTTTAGGTATTTCTTAAAAAATAAAGCTCATTTTTTAAATACTGTAGTGCCTTTCCAATCGTTTCACTGGCTCATATCACATACGCACTTAACGGACAGACCACCGACACGCGACTGGCATATTTATCTCATCCCACGTGGATTGCTCGCGTCAGTCACGTGGTACGTTTAAGACTGTGCTTGTCTGTATGAGTTACTGAACAAATCCCAAAGATGCATACACTACAAATACTTAATTAAATTTTGACGAGCCCGTTGGAGGGGTGGTTAGTGTTAACGCTCTGTTCCTGGGGTTCGGTTCTCCGGGGTTCGATTCCCAGCTTGGTCAAATTTGGGAGTAAACTTTTCAAAGTTGGAATCTTGAAAGTAGTAACCAACCCCTTAAGACTACCATGAATGACAGAATGTGTGCTGATGTGTTTTGGTGAGTGCATGAGTAAGGGATGCCAGAGACCATTTCCCTATCCCTTACCCTTAATTCTACTATAGTCGGCAGCAGCAACTGTGGTGTTACTTGTGTTTTAGGCGACGGTAGTCACCTATTAACCATCAAATGGGCCGTCACCCTATCGGCCGACCTTAACATAAGATGAAGGACCTGACTGCTTTGGACTTGACGGACCTGTTTTGGAATACTAACAAGAGAAAATTAGACTTGACTGACTTGACTTGACTGACTAGACTTGAGTTTGCTACTTTTGATTTCAAAAAAGAGGCTATTACAAATTGCTATTTTAACTTGACACTGGCAGATAATGGCCATTTTAAAATGAGCCGCATTGCCATTTAACCTAAAAAGAAGAAGAACATAACATGAAAGAAAAAACATAACGTTTTAATAATAATTAACAAAATATAAAATAATCGTATTAATCCAGATGATCAGTCAACTTCTGAACCAACGTTTTTCCAAATTCACATCAGGTGACGAGTCAGAAAGCACGTCACAAACATCAGAGGCAACGGTTACCACATTATTTACAAGAATCAGAATAACTTGGATTTAAATATTAAATGCACCCGCAGTCAACCATAGGGAAAAGGGAGAAATTCTAGTACAAAGTCCTGCAAGTGCAAACCAAATGATGCAAATGTCACTGCAGAGTGAAGACCGTCAAGAATCTATTAACAATCTCACTTTGAAAAGCTCTCTTCGAGTAATGGAAGCTAATCCCGTAACTCGCATATTAATGTTAGATTTAGTTCATTTTATGCGTCCTTATACAAATTGTTCAAGCTTGAATATCACGAGAGATAAATTACAGAGCTTTCATGGATCAGTTGAATTTTCATTCATTAAGTTTTTGAAATGGCATTTATTATAGCCATTAATTGTATGTAAAATACAATTCAAATATTATAAAGGTGTAAAGTTGGAATGTCTGTTTGTTTGTAAGTTGGAGGTAAACTTGGAACTTACTCATTCGATTTAAATTTCATTTTTTTTAAGGAATTATTTTCAAAGTAACTTTGCAGTAGTACAATAACAGTAGTAACTGCTATCAGACTGACTTCGCTGTTGCTGAACGCAATTAGCCCTGATTCTACTTCGAGTACATACCAAGTGTTTTTCAAAAAAATATATAAAAATAATAACGACCAAATTCCAAGTAAAAATGGGTATTTTTTTAAAATTCTCATTCCAATCACTGTAAATACGGTGATTGGACTGAAATTATTGTTATGAACTTCAATACGAAACGAAACAAGAGAAGGTGGGACAATGATAAAATATGAACTAAAAACCATAAATGCATTGTTCGCTTGGCACCTGCGTAATTCATTCTATTGTATTATTCCCACTTGACCCCAACGAGTACAGTTAAATCTTGCTGAGTATTAAACCCCTAAAACACTTGTATACTGTTTATATTAAATGGTACTTTCGTCCTCTCATAAAACATTTTACGTGGGCAACTTAATTAAGCTAAAGTGAAGGGCTAAAATATAGCCGAGCTGGCTAAACGAAACGTCTCCGCAGTAAAGAGAGTAGCAATTAGGAAACTTAACACTTGAAATTAAAATTTCCTTTCAAACAACAAATCTTTAGACTATTTAATATTAACACGTCTCTTAAAAAATTTAATGAACACTTATGTAAGTATCTTCACTAAATTTTAGTTGCGTCTTCTTACTTGTTCTCAAGGCAAACTAATCTATTTGAAATATTAAAAATAAATATTCTTACAACTCTTACTAAAATCCTAAATGTGAAAGTTTGTCGAGGTTTTTGAAAAGCTTCGCGTAATGGATTTTGTTTAAACGAGACTCAAGTTGAAAAATATCCAGTTTAAAAAACAAAATACTTCATTTAAACAAACTTTAGTTTAAAATTTCATTTACTTATTTATAATATATTTCTGGTGCGTTATTACATGCTTTTAGATCCGGCACGAAGGACCAACTATTGCTGGATCGATGCGTAGATTTGGCTCTTGAAGGGTTAGAATTCTACTACGAAACCCTTTGTCTATACTAACATTATAAAGAGGAAAGATTTGTTTGTTTGTATAGAATAGGCTCCGAAACTACTGGACCGATTTGAAAAATACTTTTACCATTAGAAGCCGACATTATCCGTAATGAACATAGGCTACTTTTTACCGCGGGAAAATGCTTCATTCCTACGGGAAATCTAAAATAAAAGAGATAGCGCCATCTATCCAAAATACGGTAGATGGCGTTTTATACTTTTTCCGAGGTTTCCGACTTAAAACTCGGAATTAAAAATATTTAAAGTTTGTAAACATCGCTGTCTACATCCCATGTACAACAAAGTCTACTACGAAACATTAGAAGATTTTTTTTCCCATTTTTGATTAAAACCTAACGTAGTGTGGTGCTATGATCGGCGGCACAAGTCAAAATTTTGATTTCTTCTAATCTATGGACATAATCATTGACTTGGTTCACTTTAATTTGCCTATACTGTGTTCTTGAGCGAGTTTGAACCCCGTTCGCAGATTTATATGCGAGTAATAAATATAGGCTAATTATCCTACACGGGAGCGTTGTGGGTTTTAACACGTGATCACAGGGATTTTGCGGTCCTGATACCGCAATGCGTAAGCATCGAAGCGATACTGAAAAGTCGTCAGATTTTAAGGAGCTCATATTGCGGCAACATCAATTAGTCAAATAACCTAAAATGTTATGTTTGGTTTCATTTTTTTATGTGAAATTAGGCTTACGGTTCACTTGATATGTATTGTATTATATTATTATGTCGCTACTGTCGCTTATTAATCTTATTATTAACAAAATCAAAGCAATATATGATGACTGTAACTGTCTACGTTAGCAGGATAAAGCAAAAGACATTAGGCAGTGTTTTGTTCCCGGTTACTGCCACTAGACCGGTTAACCCAGTTTATGACTTCGAATTCAACACTTTTCCTCCTTCTTTTCCAAAATAATCAAAAAAAAATTTGAAACTCCTTTTTTGAATTCAGTTGAAAAGGAGGACGATCTCAATTCGACTGTATTTTTGATTTTGATGATTCTTTTTTATTTTTTTTATTTGACAGCTGGTGCACCAGCTGGTCCCATTTCAATTTGGTCCAGTTTTGACAATTTTTGTGATGATGTGATTTTTTTGATGACTTTGCTCTTGCCATCCAGCCGACTCACCCAACGATGCTTATTCGCTCGAACTTTAAAAAGGTATAGGTTATAAAAAAGACGAATCTTGACAAGAATGAGTCTCAGTTTAAACTTCACTATTACTAAAAAAGCAATGAAATAAATAAGCGTGCCACTGACCGACAGATCGCCGCCGTAGAAAGGATGTATGACGAAGGTTTCGTTGCCTATGTGGATGACGCCGGAGACGCCATTACAAGTGTGGAAAGCAGCGGAGGCACCGGGGTAGTCCTTCACGGTGCCATGGTAATAGCAATGTTCTATTTCCTGTAACAATATTATAACTATTATTATCTTAGGTACCACAGCAAGAAGAGTCCTGAAACATATCTTCAAACTATGTAATCATAAATACTAATAATAAATCTGTAGGGGTCGGTTATGGAGTAATTTACTTTGTTTTGAGAAATATCGTGTATATAGGCTCTATACATGATACTGAAACTAAATTGACGATTTTCCTCCATCACTCTTAAACGAATTAACTGATTTTCATGAAACTTGGTAGATAAACATTTAGAAGTACGGGACACGTGATAGGCTACTTTTTACCTTTTTTAACGCGGACGAAGTCGCGGGCAACAGCTAGTATGAAATAATATCATGATTTTTACAGAAACTATAAATTTATTGAAACCAGAGTTACTAAATGTAAATACATAACAAAATTATATTGATATAGTATATTAAAATTTAATTTTAATTATATAAATTTAAAATAACTCACAAAATAAAAAATAAAAACTATGCACCTCTAGGAATAATTGCTTTCATATGTTTTTATTGTTAAACACTTGGGATAGATAGTTGTAACTTTACTGTATAATGTATGACAAATCTAAGCACTCCAATCCACCAGTAATTGTAGTAACATAAAAAGATATGGCGTTTGAAAATGACTGTTTGGTTTTTATTGAAATCGACGCGTAATTTCTTTAGTACCTTTTGTAAGTTTTCTTCAATGGAAGGTAAACATATCTTCGTCTAAAAAGTTAATTAAATTAATTTTACCTAAGAATTAAAATAAAAAATTGAAAAAATATACATAAAAGAAAAAGAAATTCAATAAAATATTTGTAAGGAACAAATTTCTTGCTGCACGATTTCCTAATTTGTCATTCACAAGCATGACCCTTTACAGAGAACGTTGGGAAGGAGGAATGCGCGTGTGGGGTCATGAAACTAGCGAATTCTGTATGTGAATTGAATCATATAAGTGAAATGTGTATATGTGTATATGTAGAATAGAATAGAATAAAATATCTCAATGATCGATTGAGTATAAAAAGTTGGATATATATGGTCGGTTGAGCTTTTAGGTTGAATAAAAAAAATCAAGTCATTTAGTTAGGATAACATATCAGGGTCGCAGCTTACTCGCACTCATAAGTATTCACAGTTTTAATAGGCGACGGTAGCCAAACTAGTCAGCCAGCTATTCAATAACTTGATACGTTTACATATTTATACTTTCGTATTTTTTACTTTCGATTTTTCAGAATAACTCAGAATTTCTCCTATACAAATAATAATTTTCCAGCCCAATTTAGATCAGCCCATGTGAAATCGCTGGTTTAGTGGCGCCAAGTTAAAACCCCGACGCAATTAGGGTGCTTTCTTTTTTTTGCGTTCCACTGCCGCCAATTATGGAGCCTAGTGTAATGGACCGGTCACTGCCCGCAAGAAATGGTTCCCCCATTTGCGATTCAAATGGTCTACTTCTATACTAAACTAATAAAAAGGTAAACAATATTTGATTAATATTTTTTTAACATTTCATCAAGAAAATAAACACAAATTTCCATTTGTGATATGCAATTAAAAAGTTTAATTATTAATTATAAAATTTTAGACTGTGTGTCTAACTTTTCTTACGTATAAAGCAATTATTTAAACAGTAACGAAACCCTCCTTGAACTTAATTAATTATCTTCGACCCGTATACAATAACGCATAAGTAGCTATTACTTACGAGATTATAATAATTATTTATTATTGTAACGAAAACCAAAGTTTTCGTAATTAGTAAAAGTTACACAGATAACATTTAATTAATGCTTGTTTATGAGCGTAAATTATTTCGTAGAAAAACAAGTGACAATCAGGCAATTGGACCAAAGAATTCGGAAAGTTTCGCTGACGTCTGGAAAGTTCTTAATTTACTCCTCAACTCAAATGGTCGTCGAGGCACTAACATTCGCTTGAGTGGAAATCACTTGAACATAATATTCTAATTTGTAAATATTTATTTATGAAACTCTTCTCGCGTTATCAAACATTAAACGAAATTTTGGCAAGAGTCTTAATTTCATGTACTTATGTTCGTGATGATAAATATTTTTTAAAGCAATAATGCTTCAACTAATAAATTGAAAAGCTGATATCACTGATATTGAATTTAATCAGATTACGCTTTCACGCATTATTACATTATTCATCACCATGAAATTTTGGATTCATTTTTTCAGAGATACAAAAATTGACAAAAGATACATTATATCCAGAAAAAATGATCTCATCTAAAAATAAAAAATAAGGCTTACAAATGAGCATTAAAAGGAAAACCACCTAACAAGAAAAGGGGGCATAAAAGTAAACCTTATAGGCAATCTTCAGCCATTATTTGACTGAACAAAAAAAAAATTATAAGAAATATATGAAAACCTAGCTGTGTACAGATTTGGTACAGAAACTTAACATTTTTCTAAGATAAAACATTTTTCTATACTGTGTGTCTAGGTACTAAACTATCTGTAGGTAAGTATGTCAAATTGTACCCATATTACGTTCAGCCTTATTTGCGTGCGTGATAAACATACAAACTTTCGCATTTATAATACTTATTTAATGAGGATCTAATATAATAAATTCGTTTAAGATTGCACTGATTATGGCCACGAGTGTACACTGTTGAAGAGAGTTTCGCAATAAAAGCGTGAGAAAAAAGCACTCAGTGGCAAGAAAAGTGAACAACCTTTCTTGCTGTCACCCAACTGCCGGTATGATGAATGAGTCCGTCCGGGTGCGCGCAACGCCAAAATTGTTAAGACATAAATTTATTACTGGGTGAATTTTTCCCGAGGATAATGTTATTGGTGTAGACGTCGATTAATCCCGTCGCATAAATGAAGGCGAGGTTTTGACGAGTGGGTCGTGGGTCGGGGGGGATGCACAATGGGACAAAGAAACGTATAGAATCGACACAGCACAATTTATAAATTAGGCCAGTCATACAAGACATTTTAGGTCGCAATAAATTGCACTGACTTGTTTTTTTGGGATGTTGTTAGGATAGATACCAGTAGTGTTAAACCGAATTTGTAGTTTCGAAAGATCTGTGCTAACTGCACGGTGCTCGAAAAAGCTCGAAATTTTCAGACGTTTTTCAGTTTTTCGCTTATAAATTCTGAAAAGTGCATTCTACGCAAAAGTTATCTTAGACACTCTTAAAGAAGATGCAATTTGCTACAATTTAAGTGTAACCGCAGTACTGTATGTCAAACAGATCCCGAGATACACTACTTCAAAAATAGGTATTTTTTCCCAAAAAGTTAGGTTAACCGTTTTTTGAAACAAAATATCGTCTAAAATAATCATTCTACGAGTAAAGTTATAAGAAATGAAGTTGTTGAGCATTTATTTATTGTATTGTAAGTTGTAGAGCAAACTTGGTTTTACACAACTGGTATCTATCCTAAGAACAACATCCCAAAAAATCAAGACAGTGCAATTTATTGCGACCTAATTTATTTACATACATACGAGTAAATGTGTTGAGTTATGTGAATACATTTTTAAATTTGCTTATATAGGGGGAGGCAAACAGAAAACTGACGTTAACAATATCGGGGGTAAAGTTTGATGCTGTAATCTATGATCTAAGTCCAAAATTTAATTATACTACTCTATAACTAAAGGAATTTTTTATGTAAAATTTCAAGTGTTTTTAATATGTTGATAACTTTCCATGTAAAAAGTAAAACGCTATTCCATTCAAAGAGTTATCCTACCGTCATTAGAACGATATTGTGGAGGCAATGCGAAGAGTAGGGACACTTTTTACGCTTCAATGTTTTTGTGATCCGACTCTGACGCTGTTTTTGTCGTTTAAGATATTAAATTGAAAGAAGTAATTCTACCTCGGACGGCCGACTTACAGGGATAAAGAATTTAATTGTTATTCGGCTTATTAATGAAAACTTTTGCTATAATTATTATTTATATCAAAAGTTTTCTATTGATCAGCCTCATAACCATATTGTTATAAAAATTAATTATATTAGATTTATTAATAGCTTTCAGTAGCTATAACTTTACAAATTGGAAAGTATTATATATATTTTATAGATTTTACCTATATCCGCATAAATGAACCAGAATTAGTAAATTTTATTTTTATTTATAATTATTTAATATTCTTTCAGTGTTCAGTTGTTAATTGAAGCTTTGCATTGTGTATATATAGATAATTTGTTATCATATAATATTATCCTTTATCTATGTGTTATCTATCCTTTATCTATTTAAGTAATTTATTAAATATGATTTCGTATTATGTATAAAATATGTTTGTATATTGTAATTATTTGCGGTATGTTTGTGTAGCGTCAATATTGTGTACTTGTGAGTCCCAAACGGTGCTGGCTGAAAATCAGCGCTGCAGGTGCTAATAGCATCTCAGCACAATGCTGAGCCAGTACCCGTTTCACTGCCACGAGGACACACGCATCTTTTAATTTTTTATCAATTTCTGTTCATTGTTATTGTATTATGTTTGTGTCTTTGTGTTGAGTGAATAAAATTCTTTCTTTCTTTCTTTCTTTCTTTCTTTCTTTCTATTTTGGTGATAAATGGTAAGATGTTAATATGATTTTATTTATTTAAAAATAGGACTTCAGCAGTAATAGCATTGAACATTCAAATTATAATATTGTACTAAGAGAATATTCTGTATGAAATTCTAAAATGCTTAAAAAGTGAATTTGATATGCTTTCACGCCTTAACTGCTCAACAGATCATCATGTAATTTTGCATACACGTACAGGGCTACAGAAAAGAACACACCCGTAACCTTTCACGCAGAAAAGTACTGTTACCGAGATTTTAATATAAAATTAAAATAAAAAATTGAACGCCGGATAAAAATATAATAATATAAGCTATAAAGAATGTTTAAATAAGATTGAACCACCCAATAAAAAGGAACACGGATGAGGTCGTGGCATAAAGTTAGTTACACATAAAAGTCACTGGTAACATGAAGCAAATTATTATGTCGTGCTAGGCCAATCAACAAAAATGAGAGGTATATTAAACATAATATTCATAATAATTAAAGATAATAATTAAACATAATGGCGGAATCCAAACTCAAACTTAGGACCTGGTTAGCAGAGCTCTCCTACGACTCCACCGAAAAACTACTTACTAACTCATAAACACAAATTTATACGAAAATACATTACACGCTCACACACACACACACTGGCATAATGGACAAGAAAGTTCCCTATTCCTAATTATAATTCATAGTACGGGACCCCACGATACAGGCATGCCTAGTGTGGGGACCGGGGTTTAATCCAAAACTGTAAAACATCTTATGTTAATAAATTATTTTGAATTTTGAATTTTGAATTTTTGAATTCAAAGCCTTTATAAAAAACTATTTGAAATTGTAACTAAACTTCTTTCATTGAATTAGTATTCCGGTCTTGTACCGGTTACGTGACCATCTAATTAATCATTAAGAACACATCTCCGAGTCTACACGCCGCGCGAAATGCGCGACTCAAAAGACGTAAATTGAAGAGTGGTACGGAAGAGACAAAAAAAAAATTAAAAAAAAAACCAGTTAAACAGTACAAGCTTGAAAAATGAAAGAGTGCTGCTAGAAATTTCATTGCTCGCAAAACTAGCAACAAAGGGTGACAGCGGGGACGATAATTACAAAATGCGATGAAAAATGAGGGAACCTTAAGTGTTTTGTGCAAACTGGTCATGTTCTATTTTTTTTTAAGTTTCACCGCAACGGCGATATAAAGCGGTCCCTAGACGATCATGGGGCATGACATGTGTTTACGTGAATTATCATGCCGCATGTCATGCCGCATGATCGTCTAGGGGCCGTTATACGATCATGCGTGTAGGTCATGTATATCAATTAGCTGCCAGCACGTAGTTGTATGTCATTCACATCAATCAATACATTTGAACGGTCATGCATGCATGACAGCACGTAACGCATGTCATGCTGCATGATCGTCTAGTCTTTATATTATCATAGTCAGTTAACGACACCATGAAATAAAACATAAAATTAACTTTAACTGTAACAGATATTTCAAAGAGAATTCTTTGATATAATTTACCAAAAACTCAGCTCTACCAAAGCCGCAAACTGCTCCTGTTTACAAGAGTCACGGCAAAAACCTCGGCAACTGGAATGATTGATGTCACACCTCGACACTCGTGACGAAATAAATTAGATTTAACGAAGGGAAAGTGGCTCTGTTATTATTTTTGAAGACCTCAACAAATCCCAAAGAGACTTGGTAAGGTATATTTCTGGATTTTTTAAAATATTTGTCTTTTTCTTATTATTTTTTAGCGGGGACAGCGACCGATGGACTCATAATTGTTTCTAATAGCACTTAAAAATACTCGTAATTGCAATACATTGTGTCAGTAAGTTTTAAGTAACTGGGTGCATGCACCATTTTTTCTGCGTATTTCCTAAAAATGTTGACCATTCACGTATAAATACGATTTTTACTATAGTAGTAGCCATTTAATATTATGCAAGAATTACGTCGTAAGGAATTTCGCAAGCAAGGATGCGCAACAAATATTTAGTTTGCGGGATAGATGTCGATAAAGCACTTTAAAGTTTAAAGTAAAAGGTTAGGTAAAAATATTCATGTAAACAATAAATAAGAATGGGCCGAGAATTGAACCCTGCGGAGCGCCGATTATGGGATCATTTGTAGAACCAATAGGAACTTTCTTGGCTATTTCTTATTTCATTTATTGTAATTGGCACTTTCGTTAGTACATAATGCATATTTTTTTCCTAAGTATCTTTCAATTTATAAACATCAGACTCACAATTAACATATAATTATCATACTTTCCCTTTTTAGCTCCCCTTGTTTACAAATATTATTATATTTTCGTTCGGTCTTCGAGGGTCACTTGAAAAATGAATAAATAATTTATGTATAAATATATATGGGACAATAAACAAATTTTGGTAACTTTAAAATATTTTAAATAACTTATACACTGTTGTTGATTTTGCAAACACTAAAAATTATGAAATATTTTGTTGAAATTTTGTCTGGACTTCATCATAACCGTAGGACGTTCACTGTTGGACAAAGGCTTCCCATAATTTCCCAGTAGGTCACCTGCTATTTGGCCCATTAATTAGATTCTAGCTTAAGTAGTTTTTGAGGTTTAGCATAAGTCAATCTGAAGTTAGTCAGTGAAGGAGCAGTGTCTTATAAATATACAATAATATACATTAATTTTAATGGAATGCTGGCTTTTCCCGCGACTTCGTCTGCAAGCCCCTCTTTCTTAGGTTTAGATGATAGCACGGAAACAGTAATATTTGTCTGAATGAAAGTTATCTTATAGCTTTTTCTGTGTCCCTTACCATGACATGTAAAACGCCATGATGAGCCAGCTGAGTAGTTAAGGCGTGAAAGCGTAAGAAACAAAGAAACCTTTTTCCTATTTATAATATTAGTTAGGATTTAGGAAAAAATGGTTCAACATACAGACAATTAAACTCGACAGCCGTCGCTCAGTTAACATAGAAATAGGCTGTGAATGTGATTCGCTTCGAACATAATTAGGGAAACGCAGGTCTTTTATTAGCAATGTGATAATTAAACCAACGCAATTACATGAAAGCTAAAACATTTGCATGTGATTTTCGATTTTTCTGAATTACTAACTTTGACAAACGGTTTTAATAGGTATCTGTTTGATTAGAACAGAAAAAGTTAATATGTCCTTCTAGATGCTGCCGTTTCGCAGGTTTATATATCCTTATTAACGTGTAACATTGATCATTTCTCCGATTTTAAATATATCGAATTTAAGTTAAAAAAAAAAATCACCAAATTAATTTGATCTGGGAGTACAAATGAGCCTTGGTGTTTTTATAAATTAATCCATAATTTTATAACTTATATTGAATAAAATCTAATCGCAATGGAGTTTAAGGGCTTCATATCCTTTAAGATATTGGATTATTTACAAAACTAAGAAGAGAAAAACTGTTTTAACTTTTATTAAACCATTGCCTTATTAAATTTTGGGACATTAATATTAATTTGTGAAAGATAAGATAAAGTTATTAATTATTTTTCATATTAATTTGTGAAAATGGATTTTGAGAAATATATTTTAGATCACGTGATATTTAAAGGTCTATGACGTCAAGAAACATAGATAAAAAGTGGAAGACAAGCAAAAAAAAACCAATACCAAAATACATTAGACAAAATCATTGTCTCAGAATAATTCTGAATGTTCAACAACTCTCGAATGTTTAATGGTGCATTATTTACAAAAAAAAAATACTTATCTCTAATATAAATGATTTTGAATCGACAGAGTGAATAGTAAACTTAGAATTTGTTTTCGTGTTTCAAATATACCATCAGATTCTTTACATTTGTGTACAGAGGAGCATTTGTTGGGTTTAAATTGTGCCTAGGTAAATTGCATTTGTAGAAAAATTCACGCTTTTAGGACTACCCATGTATTTTGTATTTTTCTCTTTACAACGGATTTGGAATTGGAAATTGTCGAGTTCACCGGAATTCCGACTATGTCGAGGTCGAATCTATGCACGAAACTACACAATGTTCGGCGAAAACTTCCACGCCAACAAGTCGGGCTGGCGAAAGAAGAGATTTTTTTTCCGAGTTCACACAAGAAAGATCGAGCACATCAAGCATCCGCTCACCCTTACTAAATTAAACAAGGTGGCGAGAAAATTCAATCCAATCTAAACTTCCTTCAATCCAATTTGAATTTCCTCACCTTGCCCCCGCCGTCGCCGGCTCCTTCCCCGCTGACACCCTGGAATGGTTCGCATCTAAGCAATTTATTTCGGTGCCACCCTCCACAGCTTATACGAGCCCGTCAATTCGTGTACGCGTTCAAACGATTTAGTGTGATCTCGCGATTCAACTCACCGTATGTCGCTTTGCTACTGAATCATATGAAATATGTTATACCTACTTATATTTCTTTTAATTTCCCTGATCCTAACTGAACCTCTTACTGCATGAGGCGAGGGGACTTAAGCTCTAAAAGATAGCTGTGAAATGGTGATCACAATTAGTAACATGAAGAACCGAATGAAGAAATAGAAAGAAACTATTGTATATTGTTAGGTCATACTTTCCCTTTTCAGGGAACTCTATTGCTATGCCAGACGATGCAATAGCAGATTCAGATTCGAAGACCGGACAAGTATTTTTGATTTCTAAATCATTTCAGGCGGAGGTCGTCCAGCATTGACATTTAGGTGTCTATCTTGTTGTTAGACTTCCTATGCTAAGGAAAGTGGACCAGGAAAATTTTGTCCGACATAAAGATCTGGTACCAGAGAACTTTGGACAACTGAACTATTATAGTACTTGTCGCAGTGCCTTTCAGGCCACGGGATCTTTAATTCTTTTCGAAGAAGAATCGGCAAATCGTCAACGGACACGAGTTGGTTTTGTCCAAATGTGGACAGAACACACGTTGTTTGCTTGCTCTAAATTCCCTCCAGAGAGAGCCAAAATATCTGAAAGTGGACAAGCAAGGGGAACATGATTGATCAGTCATGCTGTAAAACGAAGAATGCTGGAATCGCATTGCGCATTGCAAATGCATGGAGATTTCATAAGAAGTGGTTTTGGATAAGGGGTTTTTAGCCCGTGAGAGTCGGGCAGTCCATAATTATTTTCCCCTCCTCACAAAAAAAAAACTTGATATGCTGCGCTTACCAGCCAGTGGTCTCTACTAGAGATATAGTGTCATAGTGACTATGATAAGACAAGTTTATATACGATAAGACAAGGGTATCTTTTGGCAATTTTTAGAATTAATCATATCTCTAGAGACAATAATGACTTCTTTATGAATAGCTAATATAGAAACAAGAACTTTGTTTAAAAACAGTTTATATATTTAAATTATATTTGTTAATATAATTACATTAAATTTACCCATAGACTGATGTTCCTTTTTATAACTCCTAACTATAACTGACTTGGATTTATTAAAAAGAAATAACATGTCAAAATAAATTGCTTTCGAATCGAAATCGTTAGAGATGCATGCCAACGATATTCCATTTTATAATTAATATCATTGATTAATATCATTGATGCAAGCAGTGGTTGGTCAAATGTCAAAGGGATTATAGTACAGAACCTTTGTAGTAGTGAGCAGGTTGTGATACAAGTTCGAAATTGGACCATTTCGATGTCGACCTTTGAAATCCCAAAACTGAATTTGCAAATACAATAACACTGGTGGAAAGCTCATAGATAAAAATATCTATTATTCTTTGATCATAAGATGCAAGTTAAAATCTGTATTAATTATACATTATTGATTTATTTAGTTAAGATATATGACGTGACCGGATTAACTTGGGAAATGTAGATTAGTGTGTGTCAGTTAATAATAATTTTTAAAATTGCTTCAATATGTATATTAGAACTACATATTATAATAAACAATTAAAATTTTAGTTTCACTAACTTATATTACAGATTTCAAACAGTTTATTACGCTTCCAATAATTCTAAAACATATCAAGGTCAGTTCCAGAACGGGGCATTTTTTAATCCGGATTTCCAAACGATCATTCGAAGTGGCTAACATCGATACATTTTTACGACTACCCTCACTATCGGGAACGTTTGCATATAGAGACTGGGCTTATACGAGTTTTTGAAACGTTTCTCCCCGACTGTGATGTCGGGGCGAGACGTTAATCCCCCTTCGGTCTACAGGAAATTCCCTCGGAAATAGACCGTAGTTCATATAATGTCTTTGACGGGTGCCTGTTTTTTCCGCTGCTCCGTCCGTTTTACGATTTCGCTAACAGAAATGTACGCGTTGCGTTTTTACGATCAGTTTACGAGGTATAACACTGTAATCAGATTCACATTACGATAACGTCACTATGAAACATGTGAATATGATCTAGAATTTCATGTAAACCGTCATACCTTGGAACTGTTTTTGGCCAAAAGATCGAAAAGCAATCACAAATTGGGCAGTCTAGCAGCCCATCTTATTTAACATAATATGTGCAGTATCAATGGCTTTACTAGTGTCAATAGGCGACGGTGGCCGCCTAGCATCAATCGGAACGTCAGCTGGTATGGATCTCGAGGGATTATAACTATAAAATCCAACGTCTGACAAAACTACAACAATGAATATTGAACAAATTATTGCTCGTATATTATGTCAGGCGTTATTTTGACACGTAAAAAAGTTCCGTGGAACACACAGACAGAAGAATTGTGTATGTAGAAAAAGATTAGCTGAAGTAACTTTAATTAATTCGGGTCAAATAACGAATCGAAATGCTCCGTTGCGAAATAGTGTTTAGTGCACTGTAAACTTACGCTCAAGAAACAGTGAATTTAAAAAGCTGTAGTTTTTTGCGTCTGCAAAAACGACAGATTGCAGTGTGGGCTGCAATTAAATAGTGGAGGCGGAGGCATCGCCGGGACTTAGTGCCGGTCTTACCGGTTTAATTAAACTCGCCCCCGGACCGGGTAAACAGCCCGATCGATCCGGGATGCTCGCTTGGCGGTTTCTAACAGGTGAATGGTGATCTTAATGAGGTCCAATCAAATTAAGGTTATCTGAATTTCCACCGGTGAATATAATTCGTTTCAGGAATCGGTTAAGTGTGAATAATAACGGACATTCATTAAATTTAACTATAGACAGACAGCTAAAGTTCACTTATGACAAACTAAAATGTTTTGGTGACCGAATCTGTAAATAATAATAAATACAAATTTGGATCATATTTTTAAACGGTAAATGTTACGAATGGTAAATGCAAATTTACCGACTTAGGAGTAATTTTGGTTTATTCGTTAAGAAAGGTTTGTAGCAATGAAAAAGACAGCTGACGTGTAAGGCCCGAGAAGAGATTATGTATTCAGAAAAAAAGTTCTCGAGCTTATATTAATCCGGACCGGCCGAGTCGTTTCTTGGAGCATTGAAAGTTATCGTAAAACAATCGAGGGGCACACGGCCCATCAGTCGCTCAATCTTAATCTAGCAAACTTCTTAAACGGAGTTGGACATTCTCTAAAACTCAATTAAAAAGGTCTTCTACACTTTAATTGTCTTACTGATGAATAGTCGAAGTTTCATTGATATTCCTAATATTAGCTTCAGGTCGGCACTTCGAGTAACCCCATATATCTATATCAACTGATCTATATTCAAAGTTTTAATTGCCAAATACTCAGGTTCTTAGAGACTTTCAATTCCAATATCTCTCTGTGTGTTATTTGATCACCTGATGCTCATTTGCAAAATAAGTTTTAATAAAATTAATAACTTTGTAGAGCTGATAGGTCCTAACTCCTAAGTGTAAACTTGTAACTCCTAAGTGTATTCATTAGATATTAAAAATGTCGAAAGATATATTGTAAATTATAATAATAAGGCCCACCAGTATACCGAATAATATACATGTAACATTATTTCATTTGTATTCATCACTGATTGTTCAGCATTTTATTGTGATACGTCAAAATCATTTTCTATTTTCAACCAAAAAGTGAAATACCACTCGCTAACTGATTGATCGATTGTGAAAATATAGATAGATTAATCACGGAATCACAAACGAATTTGGTCAATTGGTGTTCTAGTAATGTAGAGACTGAGAAAGGGTTTTTTTGAACATTTATGTATATTTTAATGGGAAAATCATTTGACTTTATACATTTTTTTATGGATCTTATTGTTTTTTTTTTTTATGGAAACACGAAACAAAGTTGCTATTTCAGGTATTCTAAGGATACCCATGAGGAAGGAAAAAGAAAAAAGAAAATAGTGGTCCTTTGTAAGAGCTTAATTACTGTCGTTGACAGACTGCCCAATTCAAAACTGTCTATTTCAATTCTCGCATTACTTGTTAGTCCAGTTAGTTAAATGTAGCCATATTTTTTCCGTCAAGTGCATCAATAACTTTAACACTAACAATATAAACAGTGAAAACATGGACGGATCCACCGTCCAATTGTGAGCGCTGCATAATTGAAATTAAACTGTTACGCCATGGAGTCGGCGCGAGTTGTTGAACAAAGTGCTTGTTACAACTTTGCTATAACTTCGCACTTAACGAATAGCAATCCTCGTCAGCTTATAGCAGTACGTAGGAAGCTGGGAAGTACACTAACTTTGCCTAGGAATCAGATCTGCACCACAGTTGCACGCGAAGTTCTAGTCAGTACTCTATCAGTGCTTTCGCATTAACAAGTGAAGGTG
This sequence comes from Synanthedon vespiformis, assembly GCA_918317495.1. Classification (NCBI taxonomy): domain Eukaryota; kingdom Metazoa; phylum Arthropoda; class Insecta; order Lepidoptera; family Sesiidae; genus Synanthedon; species Synanthedon vespiformis. The sequence goes on from OU906948.1 coordinate 11,509,771, forward strand.
ACAGGAAACGGAAGTTTCAAAGGAACTATTCAATTGTAGACGACTAATGCTTCAAGTGATCTCTTATAGATTTAATGAGATACTAACACGGGAAAATTTGAATAAAGAGGTGCAAACATCAAAATGGCTGGACTAAATCCGCTAGTTTTTAATTTTCGTTGAAGTCAATGTGAAAAGGAAAATTGACTGGAAAACGAAAACGGGGTTTTCCTTTTTTCCATAAAAAGTTCCGAACTGAATATTACGTATCAGCTGCCACAGTTCAGTAGTTTTGACAGAACAACATCATGTCAGCTTGTATACAACAATTGTCTACAACTTATTTTGTTTCATTTAGAATGTTATTTTTTTTTAAATTGCATTTTGTTTTTGGCTCTATCTATTCCATTACTTCACAAGTGGATCTTCAGTTAAAAATCTACAGAACAATGGAAGGTTTAACTTATTGTTTTGTCAGTCGCTTTTGTTTTCCGATTGGCACAGAAACTTTGAGAGCTTGTTTGTTTAGACTTACTTGATGTCATCTTGAATCTTCATGGACAAATGTGATTAGACATAATGGATCGCATTTAGTTGTATTTAAGACGACAATTCTTTTATATTTCAAGTTTTATACTTTGAAAATTCGTTTTATATATGTACCTATAATACCTACTTAATATAATTTGTTTAAGTCCTTACACGATAGTCGGACAACACATTTCAATTTGCACAACAGTTTGGTGGGGCCGAGTACAAGGCTACTCTCACAGACTTTAGTCTGTCAATGGCCTTTGCGATTCACCTTATGGAAACTACTCAGAATACCTTTATGGAAACTACTCAGAATTTGATCTAAAGTATTTCCTAGTCTCATTAAGCACACAAATCTATTTAAAATTTGTATTAACTATATGTTTAATATACAAAATACAGAAACATTTCAACTTCTAATATTACATTGTATGACAAATTGTATTTATTTTGTAACATATATTTATACACCACTCAAATAAAACAGATCCGCCGTCGTCGGATCAATAAGAAGAAGATGATGTCATAACATGAAAAAACCTCGCGAAAATAAGTGTCGCGTTGGAGGGAATATTTTTTCTAAGGCTCGCTGTGAGGATTTGTAGAAATGGCAAATCTCAATGGGGCTTTTGTTACATTGAACGCGATCTCATGGTCGACGCGGATATCGTTTAAAGAAATTTTTGGATTTAGTACTTACACAATTGCGGCGGCCATATTGTAATCGCATTTATTCTTTTCGTCTCTTTATTGTATGTCGCGATTTCAGAGCGATTTCGCGATTGTTCCGGTACAATACGTTTTCGAGTTAGACACGTTAATCATGCAATAAATAAACACTTCAAATATGTTCGGTATTTGTAAGACATGTTGAAGATGAATCTATATTTTTTTTTATATTTTACTAGCTGAGCCCGACCATAGGGTTTTCTTTGACATTCAACGGTCAGACGGCTAACTTCCACTTTAAATGTGACAGCGGTTTTCTTTGGCGAGTGAGTTCTCCTCGCTTTCGGCAGATAGCGCCGTAAAAAGAAATAAGCGATTTTCTCACGATCGAGATTATATATTATTACGCGAAAAATAGATATGATCAATCCTTGAAACGGATTGCATATTGTGTAAAAATTTCAAGTCAATCCGTTGGCTATAGTTTTCGAGTATTTGAGTAATACACAAACCAACCCAACATTTTTAATATACATATAGATAGCAAGCAGTTTGTTACACGATTACGCAAAAACGCGAATGGATTTGGATAAAATTTGGCACACTGATAGTTTATTACCTGGATATGGGATACTATAGGCTGGAAAAATGTTAGGTTCAAATGCAACACCAGCTAGTAATGATTAAATATTACATTGTTCAATAAGACGGTTTAATTAAAGAATGGCGCATGTTCCAAACTAAATCTCCTGTCACCTTAAACAACCTGCTTTAAATTCAACTTCAGTACAAAGAATACATCACGTCAATGTCGGAATCGTATTTTTTGTTTAATACAGAAATATATACATAAATAAGAAGGATTAAGCTTTCAACTTTATTAAAATTTGAGCGAAGCACTCGACTGAACAAAATGACTGGGGACGATCGTGACTTTATTTAGGTCAATAACTTTGAGCACTTTTTAGGCGTTTGTCAATCACAAAATTTTAGGGTTAGGGTTTCTTTATCACTTCATATGTTACAATTATAATTATTATTACATATGAACATATGACTCATAGTACAGAAACAATATTATCTAAAACTAATTTATATATTAACATAATATTAATACACAAGCAATGCCTAAAGGTTTCGTCTGCCTTAACTCGGGTTTTCCCTGTAAATTCAACTTTTGGCAACACACGACACAATTCCCATCATATTATTGTATCATATTATTGATATTATCATATCATATTATTGTATTAATATTAAAGTATATAATATTAATTAAATATTTTTATTTTATTTTATATCAATATTTAAGCCTAAACAATATTTATATAACATTTACATTATTATTATACAGTATAAAGCTTCGGTCCCCAAGTATGCTGGCTGCTTTACCTGTTTCGTTGTATAGCTACGTTATTTTATAATAATCTATTAATTAATATTTAGACAAAAAGAAGCAGTAGAGGCACATCTTTTAAATTCTCTTTTAAACTTCCAAAATAGACGTAAGTAGTTACATTGAAAATCAATTTTCCGTTGCGAACGCTACGAACATTCGTTTGTCCAATACATAAAGAACATATAAATTTGTGGCCATAAAATATTGGAATCCAGCGTGAAAACAAATCACTTGGCTGTCGCGTCCCCTTAAAATTCATATTCCTATTAAAATTTTGCAACGATCCAAAGTTTTTCGTATAAATCTTTGGAATGGCTCGGTAGCCATGTGTCATGTCTGCCACTACGTCGGATGTGAAAAGAACAAAATCAAAGCATTTTGTTCTTTGAAGAGAATTACAATTAAATATATTTTATGTTAAATACTAGCTGGCGCCCGCGACTTCGTCCGCGTTGAAAAAGGAAAAACTAGCCTCTCCTGCGTCCTGTACGTCTAAATGTTTATCTACCAAGTTTGATGAAAATCAGTTAATTCGTTTAAGAGTTTAGTATTGATGAAAAAGTTATACTTAGTATAGTTCGGTGGTAATGACTTGCTCTACAAGTGTCATGTATGTTTTATTTTAATGTAAAGGTCATATAGAAAATTTAAAAGACAGTCTGACGGTCCACTTGATGGTAGATTGGCTACCGTCGTCTATTAACACAAAAGAACAGCATAGGTGCTGTAGGTTCGTTGACGACTTTAATAGAAATTAATAAAAAAAAAATTTTTTTTATTTTATAGATCCGGTCCGTTTCTAACTTGCTAAACGCAAGGAATTTTGATTTTACGATTTAAGATTTAAAAATTAAATCATTATACTTATGATTTATATTAAGTTCGAGTTCATTTACATTGGATGATTTATTTATAAACAATGAAATGGTTATTAATATTTTTTAATGCTTAACTCTTTCTTATTGCTTTCCTATATAAAATTTTGTATGATTTTCAAACTCAAGGAAGGAACGCAAGAGTATTGTAAACAGCAAGCAGTCTAAAAGTGTTTATTTACGTCGAATATTCAGTCCGAGTAAATAACATTGGAACTTTGTATGGGGAGGTTATGACGTCATAGTTTTACACAATAGCAGTCGCCTTAAATCTGCAAAGTTGAACTCAATTGGCTCAACAACTCGCCACTAACAACAATTTGTCTAAACTTTGACTTACTTGTCTCATTTGGCTCTCGGCGCCGTTGGCAAGAAATACAGTTTGCTTCAGGTTCGGAGCTAGTAGTTGCCTGCAACAAACAGGTAAAAATTAATAAACTTATCTTTACTGAAACTAAACTAAATTACAAACTAAGAGATTCCTTAAATAAATTAGATAAGTAGTTTGTTAGGACTTAGTTGTTAGGATCCTATATTTGCACCTTTAATTATATTAATTATCTAAATCCCGTTGAAGAGTTTCGCATTTTATTTACTTAAAAACTATACTAGGCTTTAGCAGTTTTAAAATTTGCCAGAACCGAAATCTTGTCGACGAATAAATAGAAATGTGGGCCCAACAAAGTACTGTTTCCGAGGGATCATTTAAAAATAAAAATAAAGATTGAATAAATCACCTAAGAAAATAGGGTGCGAGCGGACGAAGTCATGGACGAAAGCTTGTAAATTATATATTTACACAAAAATATACAAAAACGTGAATCCACAAAAGCACCAACATTAATGTACTACAATTTGGAACTCCATCTTATCAGAATACTTTTAAATTTGCGGTATACACTTTTGTTGTGTAACTTGGTTTGTTTTGGAAACGGAAACTTATCCTTTTGGCGCCGCAGTTTTCAAGTGTTTATTAGTCCATTTTGATTTCATCGCTCGCTGGTGTGGTTCTGTTTTTGTTGCACATAAATTAACTTTTAACTTTGTGAATCGCAAAGGCCGTTTCTTGATATCAGCGTTAAATAACAGATTATTGAATGGCGCGGTCTTTTCTAAGTATAGCATAACTCTACCATAAGTAATGTCCAAGGAGACCATACTCATGCCTCTGGTCCTCTGTACTTTTCCCTAGCACCCAGCTGATCTTGGCTACCTTTGAAAGTTTCTTTGCTCAGTGTCGTTGGCCTTACTTTGCTTTTCAAAAACGCGCACGTAGGTATACTAAACTGATGTCTCTTCTCTTCTTGAATGCTTGAGTTGAGTCTTTCTTGACTTAATCACTAATAATATTTACAGTGAATTTTTTTGTAATATAAGAAAGAAGTCCATTTCCGTTATTGGCAGTGATTCATAGCTTGCTATGTATTATACTTTCTTAGCTGATGTCCGCGATTTCGTCCGCAATGAACGATGAAAGGTACCCTAAGTCCTTTCTGGTATCCCATAGAATGTGTATGCAATATTTCATGGTGATTGGTTCAGTAGTTTTTGCGTGAAAGAGTAACAAACATTCATTATTATGTTGAAATATTAACCACTGAAAACAATAAAAACAACACTCCCAGCATTGTTTTGTAGTTCCACAATGACGCAACGACTGTTTAGCTATCACAGACGCGATGACCTGAAATAATTGCTTAATCAAGTTCAGGCGGAATATGATATAGGTTCTGAACTAACAGCGGCCTTTAGTTCCCTCGTTAGTTCATACAATTGAACGAATAAGGGTCTCTTTCACCAACAACAAGTAAAGTGTTGATCAGTTACATACTTTCAAGTAATGCTAATTGGCGAGTAAATGTTACGAGTATTGATTGTCATTGAAATTACCCCTAACGAAGTTGGTGAAACTCGAAGATGGTGAAACTCGTACGCTGTCTTACCGGTGACTTTAAATGGCGGTTAGCCTACTTGACACTTTACTCAGAGATGGTGAAAGAGGCCTTTATAGTTTGATAGCCAAATTCACCAAAACAGAGGCCGTTTTAATGGGCAACAACGATTTATTTCCCGTTCGCTATATTCTCACAAACAAATTCTCCACTGACTCGGAAATGTTCGTGTCGTATCCTGCGGAAACTACAAAACATTTGTCTCGTGAATATCAAAACCAAAAGCCAAGTATTGAATTTCGGTTATTTAATCTTAATTAAGTAAAAGCTTGGATTGATTCTGATTCTGTGAATGTACAATTTAATTTATTTTTTGCGAAACACTTTTCTGTTTTTTTGTGTCAATTGAGACATATATAAATAATAATCAGTCAACCCCTTACATGGGATACATGATATAGACGTATAATTGCGTGGCCTTAGCTATTAATATTATGTATGGAGACAAAAATATGGAGAGAGAAATAATAACCTAGCTAGTTAAGGACAGCCTACTGACAAGCGCATTATTTCAGGAACGGGTCGCTATTATTTTATAAATAAGATTAGTTAAAGTACTGAAAAAAACCTTTTAGAAGTGTAATAACATCATCGAAACGTTTAAAAGTTTTCGTCTCATCCCTAACTTCTGTTTTTCGTTGAGGGTGAATATTTTGTGATAAACAATTTTCGACAATAAATTTTTCTTGCATACTAAATTTCTCGAGCAACAATTTCGTGGTTCAAGTCATATGAAACTGTAGTTATTCAGTAGAAAGAAGACCTTTGGGTGGCAAGAAAGCCTTGAATTTATAATCTAATTTATGGTTTTTTAATTTATTAGAAGTAACCACAAGATATGATAAATATTTCTGGGCTTATTTATTTTATCTCTAAGTATTATACTCATCTAGTTTTGTAATAAGACGTTGAATTTATTTTTCAACCGACTTCCAATTCGACTGCATTTTTTTAAATGTTTGTTACCTCATAACTTTCGACTGGGTGAAACGATTTTGATGATTCTTTTTTATTTGAAAGTTGGTACTTCCCGTGTGGTCCCATATCAATTGGGTCCAGTTCTTGCAATGACATCCATGAGAAAACGGTTTATTTTTTGTTGAAAAGAGTTATTATCTAAAAGATGACCCTTTGCGAAAAGAAATTTTCTGGGTAAAAGTGTCCTTTTCTGTATCCCTGACTACGTGTATGTAAAATTTTATGATGGACGGTTAAATATAAGCGTAACAAATCAATTCAATTTCTTGTTTATATTACCGAGTAGAATTCTGCTGTCATAAACTAGGCTGTATTTCTGGGGGCAGATTTAGCAGATTTTCATGTCCCAGGTTTTATCACATAAGGGGTTGCAGCACATTTGCATCTCGAAGGTGGTGTAATAGGCTATTGATGGCGTTAATATGATTTCTTGTGTATTACACTTATATTAGAGTATACCAATATATCTTCTTTTTTAATGATTCCGCCATACAAGTTACAAGATACGTTATAAGTGATTCCGCCACGCCAAATTCTATAAGTTGTACTCAAACCTTAGTTGGACACATTTCACGTATTCCCCTCTTACGCCGCAGGGTTAGGTTACGGTTGGAAGAATTCTACCGACTTTGTACAAAATGTAAATCTCGTCTCCAGCGATTTTTTGCAGTTATAACATTTATATGTCATGATATTTATATTTTTACTTTGCCCACATATTTTGTAAAAATATTGTATTTTAAATTTAATTAAGTATGAATCATGAAAACAAAAAAAATTAACTCTATTATCACTGAAAATTAATACACGAATTTTAACATGATTAATTCGCGCAAGAATAATACAAAGAAAACAAATATGAGAAGTCACTAATAGGTGTTTTGGAGAATTTGTTGTCTCAACTTACTATAATGCGAATTTTAATTTTAATGGTACATTATAGCTAGGAAAAACATTTATGGATTTTAGTCAGTAATTACAAGAATTCATCCTGCGAAAATGTCACAAATTCTGCACATTTTAGAAATGAATTATACTAGATATGAAATTAATTTTAGTCATAATAATATATGTCTGAGAAATGTCGCGTTTTTATGTATTGCTACGACCAATAACTAAATGAGTAATTATGGAATTACGTAGTATAGAATTGGTGAGCTGCTAGAGTTGGGAAGTGATCTTTTAAGAGCCTACAACACGGCAAGTGAGCCCACAACGTATCGAACAGAAACTTAAAAGCTTTTAATTCTGCCTGCAATTTCAACAAATGCCTGTGAGGCTCACGAATTTAAACTCTGGTAATATTTCTACTGGCGTATAACGCCGCTAATACTTGTTGTGTTAAAGTTTTGCATTTTAATCGGCTTTATGCTGATAGCGGTGTAATATTTGCAAGATAATTTCTGGTAACCGTTGGTACATAAAAGTTTTTAGATTTGTAACTCATTTTACGTTTTCCACATGAATTGTAACCAAATTGGAGTAAATGAGAAGTTTATGAAAAGCAACGAGTTTATAAATATTTTTTTTAGGAATATATACAAGGAAAGTTACCAGATTTCTCTATTCAATATTGTTATTTCGTGACTGTATTAACTGTATCGAAATAATATACTCTTCAAGAAGTTCGCTGATTAACTTTAGATAGGAATGAGGAGCATTCATTTCTATCTACAAATACCATCATTATAATGTATTTTAGACGGAATTTTACACCTGCAGATTTCTCCCAAGAGTTTCTTGCTAAGATTATAGTGTTTAATGCCTTTAATGGATGCAGTCTAATAGACAATTAATACGAAGGTTTATAATCAGTGAGCTTTGCCACTGATTATGACATACTGTGCTGAGACCTAAACACACACAATGTCTTATCCTCAAATTATTCCAAGAAACCCAGTCAGCTATAAATAGACTGATGCTCGGCATTTATCTCAACAATTTACAAAAAATTAACACATTGAAGTTGCCAGCAATAAGGTTATTGTAAATGATTAAAGCCTATACCGTTTTAATTTCAATTTTTTTTTTATGGAAAATGTTAAGTTTATTTCATAACGTAAACAAGCATCCCCTAAGAAAGATTTATTAAAAAAATTCAAAAATTATTTTCGAAGTCGCTGGAAATAATAATTTATTAAGAGTATTAAATGATAAAACTATCCTTTTACCAGACAATATTATACATATATTACATATATTAACTCACATTTAAGCAAATTTTGAAACGTTCAATTCCATAGTTGATTGACCTCAGGAAACGTACCCGGGACCCTTGTGACAGAGGACTGACACTTTAACCTTTGGTAAAATACAGGAAAGATTACTGCGAGAGCAACTATTACTGTATGTATACAAATTTGATCTATTAGGGAGAGTCAAATAATTTTACCTTCAGAATCAGACTTTCCTTTCGAGCTCTCAGTATTATTTTCTTAGGAGTGTACATGTCAAGGAATCCATGTTAATTCGCCTCAAAGGTCACCACCTAATATGATAATCAACGTATTACCAATTCAAATACAAGGCTTTTAATGAGAGAGCGTGGCAAGACCGTCTAACACATACGAACTTGGGTGTTCGTTAAACTGCCTGAAAATATTTGTCTCTAGATAAAGTTTGCACAATGAATTTGTTTATTATGTAGGACAATCATAATTTTACATAGCTATGATGTAGAAGTTACTTAGGGATGAGAGTTTTTTGCGTTACAAATATGTCCCTACTGTGTTTTGGGTAATATTAGATATGATTTTTTTATACAAAATATATTTAAAAGGAGAAAGTTAACAGTTGCCAACATAGACATTATAAATAACAAATCTTTATTTTTGTAATGATATCACACCATAAATAAATATCAAAACAAGGTCATAGATTGATAATCGCAGAACATTTTGTTTTCCCCATTGAGAAGCTTTGTTTTTAGGTGAAAGCTATTATCTTATTTTACTTTGCGTCATTCTGGTTTGAATGATCTAAGGCTACACAACTCACTAATCGTTTACCTGTCAGTCAAAAATATCCATAAAATAGAACACAATAATAACAGCACCGCAATATTTTGCTCTATATGCAGCAAACTTCAAGAGAAAACGATTTTAGAAAACATTGCTTTATGGCTTTACCAACTGTGTGTAGTTCCAGTAAATCGGCAGGCGAGGGCTAGGGCGTATGTGTCTCTGATGAGATGTGTGGCTTGAGGTCGTTGGTACAATTTCAAGAAGGGATTTTTACCTCAATGTCGCTCACGACCGCGTTCTGTTTTGAACACCGCGTCGGTTCTGACTTTTGAATAATAATTTTTGAGTTGGCCTAGTTTTTAAACATACATCGCAGTAGTTCAACGTTCCGTTAACAAGAAATTCGAGTGTACCGTTTAATATTCCGCCACGTTCATAAATGCCTAACTACTTGAAATAGTATGTTGACTTCAAGTCGTGAAATTTCAGAATATTATTATTTCCATTAGTATTAGTGAGTTGAAGTCTCCAATAAAAATGACAAATTGACAAGTACAGAAGAACCCAATTTCAAAACTGCCTAAGTTAAATCAGAATGCATCCAAACTTCTTTTCACTTACGGAACGTTCACGGAAAAAATATATGGGGGGAAACTTTTTTACGAGAAGCTGGACGTTTTAATCGTCTAAAGTGGAAGTTTGCCGAGTGGAAACTAGAAAAAAACTTTGGTAAACTCAGCCGAGCTCCGCTCACTTGTACGGGTGTGTAGCTCTTCTGGGCAGTTGTATTGAAGTATCGGACCGTCCTAGATGCGGTTGAATTAGAAACTTGTCTTGGTTTAACTGTAGGAGCTTCCAAGATTATGATTTATACTTATAGTTAAACAGAAAGAAAAATCAGACGATGAACACACAATTCTGGATAGGGAGATATTATGTTGGTGTGTGTAGTACAAATTATCGTGCAAATGCATCGTAAGAAAAACGAAGAGAGTTTGTTATCTTAAAATATATTATTAAAATATGAAAACATTTATTTATCCTTGTAAAAAGATCCGACAATTTCTTTATAATTTAATTGTCAGAACATGAATTTTTCTATTATTTAGTTTTAGGTTCTAAATTCTACTTTGCCTAGTTATTTTGGATCGTATTAAGCGTTGAGGTTCATGAGAACTGCTTTGATGAATGTAAACTAAACCTAAATGGATTGTAATTCGTATTTGAATTTGTATAGATCACGAGATGTTTGAAATTGTTTGAATTAACTATGACGGAGAAATGACCCGTAAAATCAACGGAAATACCTTTACGTATCCGAAGCTATGCAATCTACGCACAAGATCAGACCGGGCTGTACCTACTGGCCGCCGCACCTTAGGCGACATTACTTCCACACGAGGAGATCGGAAAGGGCCTGTTGCTATAACAACGCCTGACTTTGATAAGCCGACTGAGAATAAGTGGTACACGATCGGTGCTGAGACAGCATTGAGCGTACGTAATCCGTCAAAGACCGAATGCCCCAACAAAGATACTTACTAAAGAAATAGTTCCAATAAAACTTGAACAGTGAAATTGATTGGTCAGTAAAAAAATTCTAAACTGTAGTTGACAACTATAATTTAAAAACTACGTATTATTATACTCATTATTATAACAAAACACTCACAAACACTACCTTATTTTTGGGCGTATTTTAGGTTCTATTTAAGTTTATTTATAATAAAACAGGCATTTTCCCCTGAATTGTTTTTCCCCTAATTACACCATAGTTACGAATTTTATCAAAATCAGTAGTTTATTAGCGTGACAGGAAATTTTTATATATATGTATACTTAGAAAGATATTTTGTGGGAAGGCATAAAGTAAAAACCAATTTAAAAAAAAATGTCATTAAATATTTTAAAATTTAATAATTAACATAGTGAATATATTCGACATTGTGGCAAATTATTAAGGTACTTTTCCGATAATTTGACTTCAACAAAGCTTCGGTGAAAATTTTCAACGTATTTATACTAATCGGAAGCATAATCCGTGTCCATAAATCTCATTTACCCGTTTTAACTTTACTATGGAGCCTCTTAATTAGGATTAACGTCTCAGAACGGTTAAATTCGTTTCCATTATTGTTGGCATCTGACTAATTTCTCGAGTTGTTTTGGCTCATTTAAGGGCAGTCTAAATATAGCATAAAGATGTGACTTTCGTGAAATGTCATGAATGAAACAAAAGATTAGCCCTCCGCATAGTATATAGTTATGGCTCCAATATGAGACCATTTTTAGGACCATTGAGATAATATGTACTACGTACTAGAGAAGACATGGCAACCAGATTCTTTGCAACACGCGTTAGAGCCAGCTGGCTCCAACTAAAAGTCTAAAGAGTCTGGCTAGCGACGATACGCTTGTGTTCTGTGTTCTTTTTAATTAAATATGCGGTTTTTGAGGTGTCTTTTTGTTGTATTTAAAACCGTGTCACGCAAAGTATATCAACTTCAATGTGATTATACTGTAAGCCTGTAACAAGGCATAATTTCGTGCATTAATTAGTACTGAGTCGTGTTTAGGTCGCGACACGCCTTAGCCATGTCGTGATTAACGACCGGCAAACTTGTACGGGACATGTCGAAACATGCCGCAGCCAGTTTGACACCAGCTGTTTGGAATAATTAGGAATTTTTCTTTTCGTAATTGCCACATTTACTATGATTGTATTAATTTCGTATTATTTAGAACAAGCGCCCTTCAGAGATTATCACTTCATAGTAAAAAACAAAGTCGCTTCCCGTCTATCTGTCCCTATGTACGAGTATGCTTAGATCTTTAAAACTTAACGGATATTGATGCGGTTTTTTTTTAATAGATAGATTGATTCAAGAGGAAGGTTAATTTTCAACGCGGGCGAAGTCGCGGGCACTAGCTATCTACTAAAAATAAAGATACAACCCCTGAAAATTTTATAACAGCAAATATGTCAGGCGTTATATTGCTTTACACATTTAGTCAGGCGCTACACATCCTTTACTTTTAACGCGGGCGAAGTCGCGAACACCAGCTAGTACAATATGTTTAGAAAAAAAAACTTGTAAAGGTTCTAAGTAAAGTGTATGTATATTACTTATACATATATTGTATTTTAAAAGATCTAAGCATAATACAGAAGCACGAACGGAAGCGACTTTGTTTTATACTATGTAGGTAAAGATATGTATAGATAGGTAGATAGATAGATAGATGTATATATATTTAAGATAATATGCCATGTATTTATATTTATTTATGCTATACATATGCTACAATTGACGGGACAGACACTATGTAATAATTGGTACATGAAAGTGGAGTTTGTTTTTACGACTACATTCAAAATGGGGACATACACATACAAAGAGCGCATTTGCATGTAAATACATTATGATTTAATTAAAAATAGATTAAAATCTCCGACGCGAGCGTGTAACGGAACGGAATTCAAACGCAGATTGTTCCGATTTTATGCTCGTTTTACTTATATATTTTTTATTTGCACTTTTTCGACTGTTGTGTGCAGTAAACATTATTAAAAGTTGAACGGAACGTAATATTTAGTCCGTTTCTGTGTTTCTGTTCATATTCGTTCATTAAATTCCGTGTTGATTTTCGGTTATAGCGTTTTCACGGGTTATAATTTTTTTTTTTTTTATGTTAAGGTCGACAGACAGGCTGACGGTCCACTTGATGGTAGGTGGCTACCGTCGCCTATAACACAAGCAACGCCATAAGTGCTACAGGTGCGCTGCCGACCATAGAAGGATTAAGGATAAGGGAGAAGGGAGGGATGGGGTAATGGGCTCTGGCATCCCTTACTCACTCACCGAAACACAACAGCACATAATGCTGTTATTTCACGGTGGTATTCTGTAAGGTGGTGGTCACTGCCGCCAGACGGGCTGCACAAATGACTGCGAAACGCAGTGTGCCCTACCACTGCTGAATCCTTCTTGGTGAATCCTAATGAATCCTTTTTGGTTTTATATTACTATTATTTTAATTACCTTATAAAATAAAACACCTTATTTATACACACTTGGTGATTGTTGAAATTGTTAAATTGTGGGAAAAGAGAATTTTTAATTATGTACAAGTGTTGACCCAAATTAAAAATATCTCCTACTTCCTTCTTGTCATTTTGTTTTATTTACTTTATAATTAATTATTTAATTTATTTCCACTCTTTAATTTTCAATCCTCTTTTGCGTGAAAGAGTAAGAAACATCTATACTATACATCCATACTCACAAACTTTCGCATTTATAATAGTAGAATTATTGTCTAGTACAGGAATCGGATACAAGAATGTACCTATTAAAATAACGCAAGCTCGTGACCATTTTAAAACTATAAAATTTTGACGAAATTGTTATGAATTCGTTTAAAAAATATGTGTAATCCGAAGAAGGCGTGTCGTAACATTCGAAAACTTACAAAAACATCGTCAAACACAGTGTAGCCGTAATCATTAAAATCGGTAGTGTCGTTAAAAAGCCACCACTTAGGCGATGTAGCGCGTACACCGACGATAACAATCGGCCAATTACACTTCCGGAACTTCCGATAACACTAATAATTGTGAATAACAAAACTTTTCTGACGTCACGCCCTCCCTAATTACTTTTGTAATAGATGTTTTAGTTAGTTAGTCGATGAGGATTAAAAGTTTAGAAGCTTTTGGGTAGTATACTGCTAGCAGTCTGAAGCTAAGCAGTCGTTAATGTAAGAGCGAAGGCAGAAGCTCTCTCTTCGCAGAAGAGCGCTCATAAAAGCACGTGTGCTCTTTTGGTAGTATAAGTGTTGCTGAGCCAAAATAGTGATTAGTCTATTGCGAAGACCAGTCTATCCATAGATTCACCGTCTATAGATCTCACCTGATTCGATTATGCAGTATAAACGAAAGCACAGCCTTTCCCATTGCTCGCTAAGCGACACTGTTTCCATTGGCAACACACATTGGATATCGAATACCTTTGTTTTAAAGAACTGAGAAATTGTATACAAGAAAAGAACAATTAGACAGCTCATAATAAGCTGCCAACATGGAAACGGGACGGTCGATAATCCTCTTTGTTCCCTCTTTTTAACCCACTGCCATGGCTGGATGAAATCACACCTGCATGTCCAGTAGCTTATCAAGATTAATTTGTAACGATTATTTATTGCGGTGTTAGTAAAAAGTGGCTCCAAAAATGTACCTTCTGACTAAATAAGTATCTTATTAGGACAGTAATATGTGGTTGCAATACACACATAGAGCTATTAGGGGCATCTTACACGTGCCAACTTGTATCAAACCAAACAACGTACCCAAGGGAAAGCTACGGACTCCACGACACACAGTAAGATATAATCGATACAGCTTACAATACAGAATTTATGTTACTGAATATTCGATTTCGAAATACTGACTTATTTATAAATAAAACTCACGTGATATGGTAACGTTTTTAGATTCAAATATTTAAAAGCAAAAGTGATTTGTGCATATTTGTTACTCTGTCACGAAAAAACTACTGGACTAATCTTGATGAAACTTTGCAGAATTATAGTTATATAAATACGCGGGTGAATTCGCCTGCAAAAGCTAGTTAACAATAAAACCTTTTCTTTTCTATAAACATAATATGTAATATGGAATTTATCTGTACCTATCTGTTTCTAACTAATTCATTACTTCCTATAAAATTACTTCCTATAAACTACAAGACGGATTTTGATACTGGAAAGAGCGATGAACGTGGAAGGTTTTTGCATAATAAGGGGTTGAGGTTTGTTAGTACATATTTAAAAAATAAATAATAAAAAAACAGTAGCTGTTCGCCTTTGTCTGCTTTTCCGCTAGCTTATTCTAAACTAGCCAACTGATTTTAATACACTTTATGGAAAAACAATAAACGAGAAAATTTACGGAAAAATGCATCGTGCGAAGCTGAGATCGGATTTATCGTTATTTTTAAAGAATTTCATCATCATCATAGCCGCAGGACGTCTACTGCTGGATATAGGCCTCCCTGATGAATTTCCCACAATTTTCATATTCTCATTCTCATAACCATGGGGTAAATTTATTTAACCAATGATATATTTATTTTTTGCCAAGGAAAATCGCGATGAAATTTAAATTTTCCTTTGCGCTTAGCCACGACTTTCAAGACGAATGTTGCTCCGTGTAGATGTCGCACTAAATTCTCCGGGTCTGTTTGCTGTTGTAAAAGAGACGTCCCATTAACATACTCCTCGAGTGGGAGCCACAATATAAATGTTCCCAGCATAAGTTGGGGCCTCCGTTTGCATACTGGTAAACCGAGTATGTGTTCCATAATAAATCGACTATTCCTCGGTTGACAAACAACATGCTTCACAAACGTTTACTTAGTCTCAACATAAATTAACTTGTTACCGTTCGTACTCCCCCCACTCCTACTTCATCCACACTACCCCCTCAGGGGATAACATGCCGAGTTAACGAGTTGGTAACTATCTTAGCTTGGAGTCTTGCGTCTAAAAATGTTTTGAATGGATGGATCGTCATTTTACTAAGCTTTAACCGTTGAAAACTGTTGGAAAAAGTTGTCTCAAGAGTTGGAATTTCACAAGTTTGTAAAAAAAGTTAACGAAAAACGAGATAGAAGAGAGTGAATCTTAAAATTAACTAAATTAGGGTTAAAACAGAGATAAGTTGTTGATATACATATATAATTATAGTACTCAAGAGGCTACTCGTGAGAAGATTGACCTAAAGGCTATACTTAGCTACCTGTATCTAAGTTAAGATAGCAGTGGTATGATCTACTGCGTTACTTTGCGTTACGTTAAAATCTTTGCACGTGTTTGGGTCAGCACTTATAAATTCATTGATATCTTATGGTTTATTCCTTACTAACTTTTGACCGCGACTTCATTTGGGCCTCTATTCCTTAAGGTTTTAAAACACTTTTTTTTTAATTTTAATTTTTAGAAGATCCTTTACGAATAGTATTTACTTTTTTCTGAATAAAATGTGATCTCTCCCATTTGCATTCATTTTTTGTATACATGACAACGTGTGCATGAAAAATTTCATGATGATAGGTTGAGCGTGAAAGCATATCAAACAAAAAAACTCACTTTCGTATTTATATTACTTGCCTATCAATATCTAGGTAAAAATTTATCTAATTGATTGTCTGTCTTTCCAACTCACATTATATGAAAAAGAAATCGAAGTTTAAATTTAATGTCTAAGAAGTATTCCTAACTGAAACTCGATAATAATCTTCTTATATTCTGTAACTTTTATATACTGTGACGCAAGGTTTTTTAACAATGTTTGACGTATGAACGGGTATAAATCGAGCGTACTGATGACAAGCCCAAAGGGGATTTCGTAACGTACGTTAACAACCTTTAAAATTTTACGCAGGCCATACGATAAAGAGCTGGGTTCGCCTCAACTATTACCTACGGTACGATCAAATTTCACCAACATCTTACCAAATCTAATACTATACTACTGAACCGATTTTGATAAAATTTCGTACCTATGTGTAATTTGGTCCAACTTAAAAGATATGATTAGTTTTTATTTTGCACCCATGCGAAGCCGGAAGCGTGTTACTAATAAACTATATAATGGATCACTATGATGCTGGAATTGAACGAATTAAGCAGATAAGCACTGAACAAGATTTCGTAATACGAAGCATTATTAATTTTCTATTAATACGACTATGTACTCAATATCTGTACCTACATATCAATACATATGTCTACGTGTAGGTAATAATTACACGTGGACGATCCCAATTATGCAAATTTAGAGCAATAAAAAACGATTACAATCTCTCCTGCAGCCGATTGAAATGTCCGATTTTATCGCTGCAAAAGTGGAAAATGAAATTAATGGTCACAATTTACATTTAAGGGTTAGTACGTACGAGTACAACCAGTTTTTGTATTGAAGAAATATCGACAGCCTCCTATTACCTATCTCGTCTAAATTGTCCGGTCTAAACCAGATAGCCGGCGTACCTCCACTTTCGGGTACGCCGAGGTTCTGACAGAGAGCCGTAGCTGTGGCGGGGCAAAGAAGTCGTGTCATAACGTCCGCGCTAGAAAGTCGTTGGGTTTAAAATTGGCCATACATGTACCTGCAATCAGTGGCAATATTGGGGCAGTGGTGGGGAGCCCCTTAGATTGCATCGTGTGTGGGCAAATCGTAAATATAATTATTATTATTACTTAGGAGTAATAATTATTATTATATTTAAGGGAGCGTTGACGCAACGTGGTAAGTGGTACTAAAAGTGGCCATACACGTCCCAGCAATCAGTGGCAATATTGTAGACCTTAACATAAAAAAAAGTGTCCCCTACACTTCTAGGTATCTAAGAGGACTTCCCAATGTTAAAAAAATAATGACAGTAATTTATAAAAACAATGATAGATTTTATTTTGGCTAAAGTCGGTCAGAAAGTGCACTGCCAACCTTAGTAGTACTAAGGATAAGTGATTAGATAATGATAGGAAAAAAGCTTCTTACTCTTGCATTGCTTACTTACTCATTCGAAAAACGTCAGGGTAGTAAGAAAAACAAATTTTCCATTATATGAATTCATAGTTTCATCATCAAATCATAGGTGAACGAACATAGGTAAAGTTAAATCTATTTTATACAAATTCAATAAAGCTAATCTTTGGAACTACCTCAGTTATTGAAAAAGGTTCTGCCATTAGTTTGTACCCACGCATTGCCTCGAGTACGTAAATAGAAATAAAAGTGAGAAAGAAAGCTAAGTCGGTGGGTGAGGACGGTTGCTCGACGATAATTCTACAGTAAAGGAAATAGCCGAAATGTGCTATGTCAATTGAAATTTAATAACCCGATATGAAATCACAGGGCACAGTTAGTAAGTGAAAAATTTCCTTCGAGTCAACCTTCCCCTTAATTTACCAAAATCACGTCCAATTTATTGGTGTGTAATGGTAATTCGGTAGCCGATCCATTTATTATAATTTCTGATTTAAATTCAACAATATTTAACAGATGTATTGTAATATTATGATGGTAACATTTTAAAAACCGATTTCGTAGTACAGTGCATACTGTTGCAGACAACTTTGTTAAATTTTCAATATATCTGTGTAATTTTGGACACAATGCCAAAACATTTGTTTTATTTTATTGAAATATACAAACATATTTAGATTTGCAAGCCAATTACAGGTACATATTACAGCATATTAGGTCTCTATTGAAAAATAAATATATATATACATATAAACTCACTACCTGTATAAAAGTTTTAGGATTAGGTATTAGGACTACAAAAAAGCATTTAGGAAATATCATACATTTAGATCGCCTACTTTTTGGTTTTTGTAATAAATATACGCAGACTACCAACTTTTGGAAAATAAATCTGTCATAGCTTGCTCACCATAACATAATGAGCATTTTAGTATAGTTACACTGAAATACTTATTTTATTTGCATTGAATTATCACTGAAATATAACAATTCGAAAATGAATTTTCCGTTAACATTTTTGAAAAGATAACACACCGAAATATTAAATTACTTTCATTAATGCTTCACAAAATATTAAATCTATAAGTAATTCAGAGAGAGAAAATTTATTGTGTGCTTTCAAAATGGGTTTTTAAATGCGTTTTCAAATTAATCATCATTTAATAAAATAAAGGCGACCGAGCGTGTGCAATATTTTAACAATACACTCTGCATTGTCACCTTAATGATTGAACGACCGTGTGAATCAATGGCACGAGAACGAACATTGAACAGGTTATAAAGAGATTAAAATTGTGTGTCCATTGATAGACGACAGCGATAAGCGGAGAAAATCGCTTTGATATACAGTATCTCTTCTATGTAACCAACTTCATACTACGGGGTTGGCAACCCTTAACCTAATTAATATGGGAGTTTTCCCAGGGAGCATTCCCCTTGGTGTTGTTGTTCAGACATTCCAACAACACCATCTAGTTCCAAAGTAAGTAAATGATGGATCCAGACCAGACAGTTGATAGTTGTCTGCATTATGGATACCAGACAGTTGATATACTACATAGATTCTTTTTTTTTGTAAATACATACATAATTATAAATACAAAACATCCATGAATAAGGTAAAATGTTAACACATAAACATGTGCTCCTAGCGGCATTCGAACCCGCGACTAACAGCTTGCTAACAGCTGATTAAACAGCTTTGCTAGACCAAACGTGTCGTCAAATTATTAAATATTATTCTTAAATATTGAATGACAGTCTTGGGCTTACACTTTAGAAAAACAAAATATGATACCCTTCATTACAATATTATTCGCATTAAATTTCGCTCCTTCTCTCACTATCCTACAAAGGCTATGAATCATATTACAATCATTAATAACTACACATTTGATGATCGGAAATATTTAATGATCTGCTGACAGTGACGTACAGTCGAATTCATTACGACTGATGATTTTTTTAATTATAGACGAGAGATATTTTTAATTGATATATTATGTAGTAGAAAAAGCCGAATGGTGATTAAGAATTCAGTTTTATTTATATCATAATTACATTTTAGTTATATTATTAAAATTTATATTAGTTATACAGGGGGAAGTGGAGGAAAGGATTTCCCACCTAACAGCCCCTCATCCTTCCACTGACATTGCATTTGAATATGGAATCGCAGAAAGTGAGAGTGGAATAGACTTAATAGGTCTTGTTATCTATACAGATGGCAGTAAAATAGATGGTAAGGTCGGCGCCGCTCTTACTTGCCAACGAGACGGTACAGAAATTAAGAAGAAGAAATACAAGTTGGAATTCTACTGCACGGTGTTCCAAGCAGAACTATTTGCCCTCCATAAGGCGGTAGAATTAGCTATGGATTCAAAAGATGCAGAAGTCAGCATACTTAGCGACTCCCGATCATCACTGGAACTGCTGGGTAGATTGAACACCACCCATCCATTGGCCAGCAAAATCAAAAACAATCTTCGTGATCACACCGCTAGAAATAAGAAAATCAACTTTCTTTGGGTGAAAGCCAACGTAGGAATCCGGGGGAACGAAAGGGCTGACTTTCTGGCAAAAGAGGCAGCACAAAAATTAAAAAAAGTCTCTGATTATAGTGCGTGCCCGCTATCGTATATAAAAAGGGTAATAAGAAGCGACACACTAGTAAAATGGAACAATAGATATATGGAGAGCCAAACTGCTGGAGGAACAAAATTGTTTTTGCCCGACGTCTTGGTGGCATTTAGATTTATAAAGAAAATTACATTAACGCCTACCTTGGTTCAGATACTGACCGGCCACGGAGGGTTTGGGCAGTACTTGAACCGTTTTAAAAAAAAGGATAAACCTGATTGTCCATGTGAGCCTGGGGTGGAGGAGACAGTGGAACATCTACTACTCTACTGCCCCAGGTTTGCATTATCACGATTTACATTAGAGATGGAAGTGGGCAGAATACTTGGGAAAAGTAGCCTCCAGGAACTGTTGTTTGACGTGGCGGTCAGACATAAATTTATAAACTACTGTCTAAGGATCGCGGGAGTGGTGGCGAGGGCAAATGGCTCGACATATCATGCAACTTAATATATTATGACATATTACAGATGCATAAATAAAACTCGGCTTATACTATGTTGTCCCTTGTTCCGATTCTAGTCTTGACCATCTATTTAAAAAAAAAAAAAAAAAAAAAAAAAGTGGCCGATCAGTACTCTGTACCATATGTATAGGCGTACGTTCACATCACATATTAAGTAAACACCATGTTGTCTACTCTGCCAGCTATAAAAGAACTCTGACCTGTGTTAGAGGAACCCTAGCCGGTAGGACAATAAAAAAAAAAAAAAAAAAAAAAATTAGTTATACAAACTTCCTGTGTTTACAATGTGTTTCATAATTTCAACTTTTTGTATGTTTCATCGAATATTCCTTTAGAATGTCGAGATCAAAATACATAATAATATTATTTTATTACTGGAAGCTTACGTTTGAATTTGATCGAACACAGAACAAAGGAAACGTGCAAAATAAATATTAAAAGTGAAATTAATAATTCAGATACTAAGCCACTACACTGATACTAACAATACGTGTAAATATGTTACGAATAATATTTTCTTTGAGCGTATTATTATGTATATTATATCCAACGAATTTGAATATACCATTATACGAAAAAGTTCCTTGAACTTTCAAATTGCGAGTGGTGTAATTAAATTTTGGATTCAGAACATATCACACCATCAGTCAGAGATATATTATTTCAATGATCACACCATCAAACTCTGTAGAGCAAAATTAAAAACGTATTCTCGTCATACAAGAGTCTTATTTAAAAACAGAAACGACTTATTTAAGAACTCTTCATAAATTGTACTTAATCTTGAACTTTTTATCAAAATGCTTGTCCCATCTAAAACCATCACAGCTGAAGCTGAAGTTAGTAAAGTTTGTAGATAACAAAGGATGAAATCGTACTGGCTCTCTTGCGGGCCATCGATTTCGCGCGCAAACCGGCCGCCATGTTGCTTATTCTGGTGACGTCATCACCCCGGGACTACTAGAGAGACCGATTGAAAAACAATACAGCTCAATAAAGCCCGCGCTCAACCGGAGAATGTAAAAAATAATGCCAAAGGAATAATGTGTTTGTCCTTTCGCCATCACTTTATTAAATGCGCGTTTGAAGCGGCCATGTTTGTTTTGATTACGAGTTAGGGGGACCGCGCGCGTTCCGAATAACAGATTCGTTCAATTTAATGTGACAATTTTTTCCTGTAATCAAGCCGAATGTATACGTACTGCGTTTCGAAAAGAATTTAAATTTTAAAAAGGTGTACTTACATATACAATTATTATTACTTACTGGAATTAAGTTCTTTTGTGGGACTTTTTCCTTGTACCTACCAAACTGTTTCTCTTCTATAAACAACAAACTAATAACTACCTGCTAATAATAATATTTTTATTGCTTTTAGTGATTGATGATTGATAACGTTGGCTTATTTTTCTTCGACTTATTTTTGAGTGTTTGCATTAAAATATTATCTTTCTACCGATATACCTATACAAAGGAAGCGCATTATATAACTATGTTTATTATTCTAAATAATAGCGTCCTTGCAAACAATCAAGAAAGATACTAAATCCGAGCAAACAAATGGGACATGATTTTTTGTCATATTATTAAATCTCCGCAAGAACATTTATTTATAGTGAAGAAACACAACAGAGCTATCCAAGTCAAAAAACACAGCATAAAATATCTGTTAAGGGTACGTCATAACTCATACTATCCCTAGAGTAAGGTAAGGGTTATTTACCGTTTTCCCGGACGGTAAATGCTCCCGAAATATACCTACTTAGTTGCCGTCCCCAAAGTATGTGGAGAGGATATAATAAATAAAATAGCGTGAAGCGTTATCACCGGTTTTCGCGGAAAAAGTACGGATTTTACTCGTCAAAAATTCTCTTTCACTTGGCAACGGACAAGTTAAAGTGATATAAATCCACATTCGAAATCTAAACCTGTCGTTATCTATCTATAAAATAAAAATGAATCCCTAAATGTGTTGCTAGGCGCAAAACTCGAGAACGGCTGGACCGATTTGGCTGATTTCTTTTTTGTTGTGTTTGATGAAGTCTGAGGAAGGTTCTTATGGAGGGGAAAAGTTAAGAAAATTGCGAGGAAAATTAAAAACAACAATTTTCTTTTCCTATATAAAAAACCACTCTGTCCCCAGCTATCAAACATTTGACGTCAATGTTTATCTATATTATAAAAGGTTAACACGACTTTATTGTACTAAATTCGCTTGGTCAGTAGTCAGTTAATAACATTTTGAATTTCCATTTAAAAGTTTTATAGTTCTGGGTGAGTTTTCATATATTTAGGAGAAACATATTTCTTCAATACCATGCTGAATGAAGATTTCAAAAATAGACACTTTTAGGTGTCTATTTTTATGTTATGCATCTATATACTAACATTATGAAGAGGTAAAGTTTGTTTGTTTGAATGTAGGAGGTGATTTTCAAAACAACTCATCCAATTTAACAATAATCATACTAATGCATATTTTAATAGGCAACATAAACGCTATGTTTTTGTCTCATAAACCAAGTGAAAGTAAGTATATTTGGTGAACATATGGGCGAAGGAATACCTTCACCTCTCTTGTCGTATCTTAGGCTATTATTAATTTATGACTTAGACCGATTTTATTAATCGGGGTTTCTTTAACAATATTTACGTTAATTTTTGAAATAAGATAGTAGCAATTGAAAGTTGTAACGATAATATTATTAGAGCTACAAAAATAAACGACATATCAATATTGAAGATTACATCGGGATAATCATATACTCTCGTTCTTTTAATTTTGCTATGTTGTCTATTTCTTTCATAATTCATAATTACATTATCGTTAAGTAGAAATTGTAAGTAAATGGTTGACGAGGATTAAAGGCAGCAATTAAATAGTAGGTATCACATCACATCTGTACTTCATTGTACTATTTCCATTAATTGATTATAAATCCATGTTCCATTGCACTCGGAAAGATAGTGGGATAAAGTTCGCCTCTTTATTATGTAAAGCTTTTCAAAGAAGACCTCATCAAAAAGCTAATTAAGCTTTTAAGCATAATTTATCCGCAAGCATTTAAATACGGAGTGGTTCCTGACCCAGAAAACGTGGCTTGGGAAAAAGGCAAAATAATTACCCAGTTTTTTGGGGTTACTTGAGCGCTCGTCGCATTCATTTATATCAACGATTTTTTTTCTAATTGAAGTTCGTTTAGAATAGTCACAATGTATTGTGAATTAAATCGACATAATATTCATATGAAAAAAATATTTATTTATTTTCCAAAAGGTACACCAATCATTTTATATAATATAAAATGGATTGTTTATAAAAACTTCGAGTTGCTTTATCTATCAGAGAATAATGCATCCTTTCTCAAAACTTTGATTCTTATATTTACAGTAGGTGAAAACTATGGACAGTTACCCACACAATTTTCATTGCATATTCCATCCAATATTTACAATAGGTGAGTTCAATTTTGATAGAACTGCTGGCTCTAACAAACTCCATCTAAATACGACTTTCGGACCAACTTGCAGTTCTCTGCTTTACAGGAACGAACTGGAGCGTTTGACTCGTGGTATGGTTTATGTTATGAGATAAACGCGTTTTAGGTGTCAAGAAGAACTTTATGAAATGTATGCCTTATGTATTTATTACTTGTGAATCATAAGTAAAAAAATATTATTTTGTTTCATTTCTAGAAAACCATTAACACGAATTCTTTTTTCCATTATTAATTGAAAATAAAAAAAAAAATAGATTTTTTTAAATCTTATATAAATATAATAATTTTAAATAATTCTGTCGACTATTCTATTAATTTAATTATATTTTCTATTCTCTCTTATATTAACGTAATATCTATCTGTGTACACGCTTCTGGAATATGTTTAAATTTTTTTGTCTTTTTTTGCTACATTTTTGTTTTTGTTTCTTTTTGTGCCTCAAATATTAATAAAAAAAAAATTGAACACACAAAAATATTTCACTATACTATTATTATTTATTTTATTCTAGGGAAATTTATAGAATTTAAAATAATTACATAATAACAGTGGCGATTAAATAGCTTAAACCTAATAAAAAAATGCCACTTATAGATGGCAAACAAGTCTAATAACAATAATAGATAGTCTTACAGAAGTAAATGGTTTTTTTACAGAAGTATAAAATAAGGGAAATTGTGACAATATCTTATGACTTGTACCAAACGCTGTACAGTACACGTCTCTGTATAGTACGGTTCGCTAGACGACAACTTCATTAGAAGCGGCGTACAAACAAACAGAATAGAGGCAGTGGCCCGCTCGGCGGCAAACAATCGGGAACTCTTTGTGAGCCAATCAAATTTTTCCGTGTAGCGTGTATGCATGCATGCCAAAGTTGACAGTGCTTATCAAGACTTTTCTTATTTTCGAGTTTTTCAAACAATTTTTTAATCCCTGCAGTCTGAGAATTAGTTCGTTCGTAGACAACATAACATGACATACCTAGTAAAAATTTTACACGGTGTCTTTTACTATTTATATTAATGAGAAAGTAAGAATACCATCCTAACTATATTTTTTTTAATATTATACTAGCTGGTGCCCGCGACTTCGTCTGCGTTGAAAAATAAAAAAATAGCCTATCCTGTGTCCTGTACGTCTAAATGTTTATCTACCAAGTTTCATGAAAATCAGTTAATAAGTTTAAGAGTTATGGACTAACATACATACATATACTTACAATACCTAAACATACAGATTTATTATTTAGTATAGATTGATCACAATATATCACAACCAATCAACCAATCGTCATGACATTTTGAATACATGTCAGAGATACAGGAAAGGACATAGGATACTTTTCGTTTAGAAAAAGGAAAGATCATCTAAAAATAAGAATTTAAAATCACAAAAATGAGCAACAAAGATGGAAAAAATGTTATAACACCTAAGAACTGGGCACTGACGAAGTCGTGGGCAAAAGCTAGTGAATCATAGAAGAGTCCATGAATAGTATAATCCGAAATTAGAGGATTGTAACTAGAAAAATACTATGTGGTTGAAACCATACTAGTTAATTTTAACAAATTCATATTTCTACTCAAACGAAAGGTTTAAAAGTGCGTGTTTCCGCAACATATTTCCAAAAAAAAAAGCATATTTCCTAAAATCGTGATAAAATAATCCATTGAGATTAAAGGACACATAAGCTTAAACTTACAAATGTAGTGAATAGATTATTTTCAGAGCTTTTGAACAGTGTAACAATTTTTCCCAACTCCGCAGTATTTTTATTAGTTTTCATGCCTTTATCGGAATCTCTTGTGAACTACAAAAGGATTTGTACTAAATCGTTCCCGTATCCTCCCATATTACATTTCAATATGTCGCAATGTTGAAGAAAGTTGAAGAACCAAGAAAAATATAAGTATAAAAAAATGCGACGACCCAGAAGAGTTGGCACAAAATCCATATAACACGTGTACCCATCGAAAAACCCCTCAGATATTGGGTTCCCCGCGGACTATAATATTGTCGATAACTCCTGTATACAGATTTGAGAGTGACTCACCGAATAATCTGAAATAATATTCGAGCATTGAAGATCTCTTTGTTGTCTGGTTGACGTTAAAATGTTATTGCTTGAAATATTATTGAAGAAATATACTCGTACATATTATTATGGAACGAAAATGAATATAGGACTCTCTGTTTAGATTTTATTGAATAAACGCACACAACATACTTATTTAAAATATTCTGCCAAGTGATTACTAAGCATCAGAAGAGGATAGATAATTAAGACTGCTGCTAAAGCTAGACCAAATTATTTACATAAAAAATAATAATATCATACTTTGTACGTATTTACAGTGATTCGTGGGCTCATGGACTACATAAAAAAAATCGACTAACGATTAAGTTTTTATTTCTTTAATAAAAACTTGAAGTGCACTAAAGTCATTAAAGTGACATGTATTTCTAGTCTGTAAAATATTTTTTAGAAACTCGTCAAAATTAATATTGTAACATATTTAGATTTATGTTATGTGCTATAAATTTTTCATGTCATCGTTTCTGTAACAGATTTCATTCTATCCCTATAGGTTACCACCGTCTGATTAGCTATAGGTAATTTATTGCTTTACTCTGCAATATTTCCAATTACAAGATTGCTGTTTTACGAGTACGAAGCAAAAATTAATGGGATATCAAATTTCTAATTTTTCCTTTGGTCTCATTCAATTTCAACGGTCACAAGAACAGTAACCTTAGTTACGGTTTCCATTATTTTATTTATTTATATTTTAGTTAATTAGCTATGAAAGCACAGGCTAGGCTTGCAAGTGTGTGCTTATCGCGTACTTCACAAAAACCTCTATTCCATAATGACTGTAGGAGTGAGGACTATTGGTATATGTACTTTATAATAGTTAATCTATTAATTAGTTAAGTATTTAGTTAGTTTAGTAATCACATAGTTAGTAGTATAGTCATTTTATTTATTTAACAACTATGTAGTTTAATTAATTTTTCTATGAATTTCCTCAAGAAACACTTAGTTCCGAGTATTGCTCGTTCACTAACGCGCTGAGCAATCTTAATTCTACTCATCAGGTCAATGGTTATATATTAGTTTCCATGTCTGTGACATAAGCCATTACTGAATACATAAATAGTGATTAATTTCTTCAAATTTTAGGCATTGATCTCCAAGTATCCAGGCATGTTGGTTGACCTGTTTTTGGAACTTTGATTTGTCAAGTTGTATATCTGGACAATGACGTTCCAACCGCTTGTAGTATTGTTGAAATGTGTACATTCGACATTATCTTCATTTAATCCATTTTAATTTTCACATTATTCATCCAGATATTTCATCCACATTAGTTTTTATTTCCGCAAATTAGTTATCTTTAGAAAAATATTGCTCATTTACACCACATGTGAAGCCTCACTTTAAAGTCGATATAAATCTTCGCTTGGTGCAGCACACAATATTTATTGTTCGAAGACTATTAAGACTGTAATCAAGACTTTGTTGGTGGATATTAGAAAATGTTAGGTTTTTTTAACAAAGCTTCTTTATCGCATCTTCTTTATTGATTAAAATTGAACTCACTTTCCG
Source organism: Synanthedon vespiformis (assembly GCA_918317495.1). NCBI lineage: Eukaryota > Metazoa > Arthropoda > Insecta > Lepidoptera > Sesiidae > Synanthedon > Synanthedon vespiformis. The sequence continues at coordinate 11,537,891 of OU906948.1, forward strand.
TGTCTATCATTCTATAATATGTACGCTTTGATATTTTAAACTACGCATAGGATTTTAATGCGGTTTTCACAAATAAAAAGAACGGTGATGTGAATGTGAGTTTGTTTGATTGTTTGTTACGCTTTCACGCAAAACTTCTGAACCGATCACCATGAAATTTTGCATACACGTTGTCTGGGACACCAGATAGGAATAGGGTACCTTACATCCAGAACGCGGATGAAGTCGCAGGCACCAGCTAGTATATATATAAAAATTTCATGTCACATGTTTGTGCATGATGAACTTCTAAACTACTGAACAGATTTTGATAAAATTTCGTAACTGTGTGTAATTTGGTCTAACTTAAAAGATAGGATATGTATGTATAAATTGCACCCCGGACGAAGCCGGGAGCGGGTCACTAGTTTTTATATTATATATAATTCAAAGCGGACAATGATAGTTCATGTATAATTATTTACTTATTTAAACTCTTTGGTTTTATATTGTGTATTTAATTAGAACGATGTTTGTCAGGAATTATGTTGATGCTAGTTTATTTATAAAAAAAGAATGCACAAATTGAAGAATGGTTTTTTTCCCAGTTAATGCTGATAAATTTTGTGGTAAAATTAGGACAGATAGAAACATAGACAAAGATTTATGCTTTCACATTATAATAAGAGAGGGAAGGGAACCCCCTGACGCGGTTTTTTTTTTACCTTGCGTCACCGATGAATCTTTCGTTTGAAGTATTTTTGCTTTTAAGATAATCTGTTGGAATATGAGAGCGGTATAAAAAGCGCCTGTTTGTTTTTGCTCTCCTGAACTCTGCGTGTGCAATATTTGTGATCTAGTAAGATTTGTGATCGTGCGAAAGGAAATTCGGTGATTTATGTTACATTGATATTTATTTCTTATTCCTCATAAATTAAGTTTTGTGGCACACATTTTTTGGGTTTTCAGGTATAATAAATATAATTTATATTTTATTTAATAAGTATATTTTATATTTTATACTAAAGTAAAACAATTTCTTTGTTGATGGGCTTAATATCTGAAAGTAATAGTTGATTTGATTTCTTTTTTTACATTTGATACATAATCAAATATGCTATGAACTTTAGAAGCTATCAAAAAATCTCAAGAACTTTAAGGGAAAATCGAGATAGAGAGAGAGAAAGAGAGAGAGAGAGGAAGGGGGGGGATTTGATATCTATTTCATTTTTCGGTCTGTGAAACGGAAGGCACATCTTAATATTTTTTTTTTTTAAATATGTTTACACATTCCACACAGAACCACAGTAAGCAAATAATGCTTGTATTATGGATACCAGACCGTTGATATACTACATACATTTTTTTTTGTAAATACACACATATTATAAATACAAAACATCCGTGACCTAGCGGGATTCGAACCCGCGACCGTTTGGTTAACAGCTAGGGTTATTAGCCACTAGACCAAACGTGTCGTCAATAGAATAGAAAAATAGTAATACATAGTAATAAAAATAGAATTTTTGTTTGTGTGTTGTACCTTAATAAATTTCAAGTTTAGATACATTTAAGCGTTTTTAAAAAAGTAGACAACCTTTAATAAATAAATATTAATAGTACTTACGTGTTAAGCTCGAGGTCTAGTCTAAATTTATGATTGAAAGCTTTGATGAGAAGTGATGTCCGGTGAAAGTGTTTTCCGGTCTGCAACAAACAGAAGAAAAATTTTATTTTAATTAAATATATTTATACCATTAATATACATATGTATTGTATACTATATATTTTAGGAGTCCCTTCAGTTGCATAGCTTACCCTAGATGATCTAGGACCTGACTAGTCTTAAAACTCTAAACTGTAACTTTTATTTGCCTGCTTTTCAATAGAATGTTTAGTTCAATTCACAGTAGTAAGTAAAAAAAGGTCGATTCTAGCCTAGCTGTCATTTTATTCCATCATTTTCTTCTCTTCTAAGTATAACGTGATCAATAAGATCTTACAACTCGACCATAATGATCGAACTCGCTTATAAATGAGTCATACTACAACACTAGTATTTTAGTCCATCTAATTAAAAATCCGATTATATATTAAAGCAAAACTGATTTAATTGAAAATAAGATTCCATAAATGCTCACTGAAGCTTAAATTCACTAAATTGGTTTAGACAAAAGCCATCACAAGGAAGTAAAATTCGGCAAGGGTCGTGTCCAGCTATTTGCAGAGGACCTTTAGCAGGTGTAAGAAAATAGGTCACAGGAAATATACCTTTTGACGAACCAATGGAGCGTTTGTGACAATTCGACGAAGTCTTATAGGTAAAGCAAACATAATTATGTGACATTGACATAGCCCACTGACTTTTCCATTTCATTTGAAACGCCCGCCGTGACTCGAATAGGTACATAGTCTAATATTATTCTTGTTCAAACGTGCAGCTGTTAATATTTCAAATGTTCATAACATTATTGTCTTATTTACAAATGTTTATGTGAATATGACTCGGCCCTTCGTTTTGTTAAAATAAAACAGTTTTACTCGTTTAGAACATTAAACGATTCTCATAAGATACCAATATGAAGTCTATCCGATGTAAATATCCTTCTCTTTTGTCTGATTAATTTCACAAATTATCTTTCAATTCAAATGAAACTAAGTTACCAACTCGTTGAAGTTGTTTATTAATTTATAATTATAGGAAACTTTCAACTATTCAACTTTTCTATAGTATTTTCATTAAAATATCATTGTATAATACTATAAAGGCAAAGAAACAGGAATATGATCAGGTATCCCCATATAATTCATACAAATACAAAAGTGCACAAAAATATTTCTGTTATGGCAGTTTTTTAGGGAGAGTTAAATAAATTATAAACTAGGGATTTTTACAAAATATTAGCCATTCTCTTTAACACGCGTAAAATTTGTAGAATGAAGAGATTAAATGTTAAATTAATTAATTTAATGATAGTTATTTTCGCGGTTATTTTGTGCAGTAAACAGTGCGGTGTTTGGTACTGCGGTTATTTGGGTGAGGAGCACGATGGATTATTACATAACCATGGTTGCAATTTAATCAGCTTCTGCCGCTCCGGGCACTTCGGGCTTGCGTTCAATTTAAAAAATGTATGTAATATATGAAAATATTCAACTCATATTTTCCCGTTTAAACGGAACTAAAAGGTGATTTTATTAAATACGACGCAGTTAAACTGGAGAATTAAGGTGAAACATGAGGACTGGCGACAGAAGAAACTGAGCGTCCAACACACACATACAATTGGGTACACTTATGCAATGTGTTGGCGTGATCGCGTACGTAGACAGCTGGGCGCGCATTAACTATGAGCATTAGCATGTTGCTGACGCGAACCCATACATTTTTTCCCAACCCAAAGTCGTATAACGCGGCTACAGAAGTTTTCACTTCAAAAATGCCGACAATATTTTGTGGTCGAACGCCAGTTTTAATAATATTGATGACTATAGCTGAGCCCGTCCCCGCGTCGCCATAATATTGCGGATATGTTTTTTTTTCTAAAATAAAAGTAGCTTAAGTTACTCGTTATAATATCAGCTACTTGTCGGTAAAGTCGTGTCAAAATAGATTCAGCCGTTTCGTAGATTTCTCGGAACAAAAAGACAGACAAAAACTAAAAAAATCCTATTTTTTGTTATAAGTAACCTACATTTAATAAAATGCAGTCATTGTGACATTGCAGACACTTCCATTTTACTTCTGTGTTAGTTGCCATACTCCTCCGAAACGGCTTAACCGGTTTTGATGGAATTTTATATTATGTACACTGTCTGAGAATAGATTTTTATCTATTTTTTTATATTCAATTCAAATTCAAATTGAAAATTCAGTGTATTAAAATTAATTCTTCTACTAGATAAATTTATTACTGATACAACTAATTATGAAGGTCAACATTCTTGCACAACCATCTTGCACCAACTTAACGTGAACAATAGAATTAATCTTTCTATGAATTTTCAAATCGTCAGCGTAAAAGAAAGACAATGGTGAATGAATAAAGAGGAGACATCTTAGAATGGAGAGCCTTAACTTAAGTGGGGAAATGTATTTACCGGCGACAGTATATACCTAATTACTTTTTAATTAATTAAGTTTTTAATTGTACGAGTTAGTTTTTATTTGTTTTTCCTTTTCCAGAACGTGACACTAATTATTTGTTGTCACGAATCGTTTCAACAGATGTGAGTTTTCAACTTTTATAATTTTGTTAAAATATATTTCATTAGTGTTTCTTGATTTTCTAAATGTTATTATAAATGTTAACACTGCCTGTCTATCTATTACCCTTTGAAGCCTTAACGACTCAACCGATTACCATAAAATTTTTAATAGATATCAGGAACACTATCATCATCTATCATATAAAAATAAAATAAAAAAAATCCAACGGCTGGTAGACTGGTAGAAGTATAATAGCAGTAAATATGTCAGGCGTAATTATGTCAACTTTTAATTTTTCAACGTGGACGAAGTCGCGGACCAGTTAGTTAAAAATAAACAGTTACTATTTTGTACTGAACAGACTACAACCCATACTTTTATACCGTGTGTAACGGAAATTCAATCGAGCTTTTCACAGACCCTATAACGTTACATTATTTGGCTGCCGACTGCCAATATTGGCACTTGAAAATGTCCAAAAGCGCCGGTCAAGGAGATTGTACAGGGGTTCATATTGAAAAGTGCAATGTTCGTCGATTTCATATAACCATTTCGTCAGAATCAATATAGCCCAGTCTTTAATAGACACCAAAGCCATTAATTAATTAATCTTATGCAAATATTGATTGACCATTTTAATTTTCTTTCAGATGGGGTGAAATGGAATTGTTTTATCCAATCAATTTTACTGTTCACCATAAAGGTGAGTTCAGACTACACAACGAAATATTTTTTAAATATAATTATGTAAATATTATATGTGTAGACGATTTCATTCAAGTCGATTCATTCGTTTCTCTGCTTACTACTAAAGCACCGAATGGATTTTGATACTGTTATCACTAATGGAAATAGTTATAAATAAGGAAGGTTTGTGGCTGGGGGTCGTAACCGGGAGCGAGTTGTTAGTGAGTTATAAAACAAAGTTATATAAAATTTGGGATAAAGACGAGACATTCGTAGACATAATAGATAACTAGTAATATTTTACTGTTATTTTAACGTGTAATAGTCTTGTTTTATTATGCAATGTTATTACAAGAAATATTAAATAATGCGGATGTGTTATACAAATGAAATTATTAGTCTGGACGCACCTTTATACCAAAAAAATATATTAAGTCGAATGCTGTATTTCTGATGGATTGATTGGTTGTGGTGGTTATAAAACCACATTGCATTTTTATTAAAAACTAGCGGTTGCACGCGACTTCGTACGCGTAACTTTATGAAATGTAGTCTATGTTATTTGCTGATAATGTAGATATATCTTATATAGGTCATTTTTTTATAAATCGTTTTTGCAAAAATGCAAATCTTCTTTCTTTATAATTCTATTATATAAAATAGTACCAAGTTCAAACACATATGCGAGCTTTATACGAAGCTTATTACTTTCACATTAACTAAGTTTCATATTTTCATATTATTGGCAGATATTACACTTTACACATCTGGAAATATTTTCTACAGAAAATAATCTGGCTACATAAATAGTAATTTACGTTATGAAAACACGCCACGTGCTCATGTGATATTAAATTTAAAAAACACCTTTGTATTTTCCACATACATCGTCATTTACATTGGCAGCCGCAATTTATATTTTATTTACGTATGTAAATCAGGCAAATATTATATCGCGGATCATGCAACATAATACAGAAATACATATTTCGCTGAAGCAATTTTATTCAATCATGTTAAAGCGAATTGTACCATCGAGATATAATTTATTTTAAAAAATGTTGAAATAGATTTTGTATTTTAAAACACATTTACATGCTTTTAAGGTTTTCATAATGACCAATTTAGGTTTGTTAACATTAATATCACGAAAGCTCACGACGACAGCGCACACTAATTTACGCCATGGGTGATTGCTGATTAAATTCGGTGACCCTCGTCTACGTATGACCCATAAATATGAATTGACAGGTGCACCCTACTCATCTGCCCACCCCTATGAAAGGGGACCACGAGGTGGACCTGTTATATTTTTCGAAGGAACATATTAAAGCATAGTTAAATAAAAACCAATAATATCATTGTTATAGGTAATGAATAAAATACCAGGATTGCTATAGTAAAATAAAAAGGTTTTGAATTCCGTCATTTACTCTAGAGTCTAGACTAAGTTTAGTTGGGACTAAATCAAACAATTTTTCTCTCCCTTCCTTCCCCAAGGAATTAAACTTAATTAAAAAAAAATTAAAAAATACAAAACTCTCTCTCAAAATTCTCGAGTTAAAACTCAGAAAATTATTATGAAACTCAGAAATTTACCAAACTTTTAAGTTTGGTATTATTATTATTTATTTTTATTATTATAAATTTTTATTATTATATTTTATGTATTTTATTTTTTATTATTATGTTATTATTATTTTTTTATTATTATTTTATTATATTTAAGATTTAGATATGATGTGCATAATATAAAATGAAGTCTGTTTTCTCCGCTAACATCTTCTACACTACCTAACGTATTTAGATACAGTTTTCACTAAAAGAAAGCGCGATAAAACAAATTTTATTCTAAGTTTAATACATTTATATTCGCTTAAATATAATATCGTCTGAAAGTTTTAAAGAAACTTCAAAGTAAAGTAACATCGAATCGAGAAATCAAGAATGTTTAAAGCTGAAGATACGAAGGTCTACAAAATCGAAACGGGCTTAAACTCTTAACTTAAGAACGATTTTATTACAATAATTAACTTTGAAATAAATCGACTTGTTATAAATTTTGTGAAAACTGCTACAATACATTCGAAAATTTAGATTATGTAAGATATTACCTATACATACAATATTGTACAAAGTATTAACTAAGTTTCTTTATAAAACTACCACTAATTTAATTATTTATTTTAGACTAAAAGGCTAATAATAATAAAAAATAAATTGATATGATTTTATATATGCATGTTGTAATTTTTAATTACAACGAGTATTTACTATATGAATTTAATACTAATTAACGAAATATGACATAAGAATATTAAATTTTTTATATTCAAGCATTAAAAGTTAGTTGTTCTGTGGTAAGCATGCGCGAACAATACTCCACATATGTAATGCCTTTCGAGTTATAATTTTATATTACTTATACATAATACAACCTTTACAACCTATATAATGTATCAATGGAGAATAAAAAGAGAAACTCTCAAAGACTTTTCATATCACGTTACAAGGGTCAGACAAAACGCGACGCCTCTAGCAAAGTGATACAACCGGAGAGGGATTGCGTTCAATCTTCACCATTATTTACGGACGCCCACTTTAAATGCCTCTTTAACGGCGGCCTGGGCAAACTGGCAACCCCTATTCTCATACAAATAGACCGAGAGTGGACTAAATCGCATTCACAATAACCGTAACCATTGTTCAGTAGACTAAAAGAGTCGCGTTTCAATTTTACTATGTAATATTCAAGACATTTCTTCTTATTTCAGAGACAATAAGTGAAAAGCCTCATTTCATTCATAGGTGCAAAATAACTTAACACTTAACGTGCCTTAAAATAAGTCATTGTCACGACTAAAGAACAAAATAAACTTCACGTACGAACGATCGTAAAAACCCTCAGTAAGTAAGTAAGTTGAGTGTTCAGTTGTTTTGCACTTTTGAATGTGTTAATCGACATTCAAAATGACATTCATTATGCGGCCGACTGTACTTTACAATACCAACAATCCAATGTTCAAGCAACATGTCTTTTTTTCTTATCTCGTTTCTTTGAAAAGCTTCGCCAGTGTAATTTGCGGCGCTTGCAACATAATATTTATTTATTAAAATACTAGCTAACGTCTGCGACTTCGTCCGCGTAGAAAAAGAAAAAAAGTAGCCTCTCCTGTGTCCTGCACGTCTAAATGTTTATCTACCAAGTTTCATGAAAATCAGTTAATTCGTTTAAGAGTTTACCTACTATTACTGATTTATTATTAGTATTGATATTGATGATAACGGAGATAATATGCTTGGTATTAAACCCTAGCTCTGACGAACATGGGTTGGAACACTTCAGTATCTGATTGAACTTAATCTGAATGATTGAATTTTAATATTTGAAGTCGCCTAAAACTCACTAAAACAGTCCAGAAGGTCATAACCTTTATCCTGCCGATACGCGAACCATAATATAAATACTTTGTTAGGTATTTCTTTTTCACTACGTCACATATGTATGTCCCGTCCCATGAAACAGTAAATAAATTCTTCCAGGGTCCGCATCGCACTATCATCCCCCTTTGTGGTGCTTGTGTCCCTAAACATTATTATTTAAATAAACCACTAAGGCTACCTGACGCTCTATACTTTAAAAAAATTACTGTCATCACGTCGAGAAAAATACTGAAAAAGCGAAATGAAATTAAGCTCAAAAGAGTGGTCATTTTCATTCCTTTGTAGGCTTAAATGATTTTTCATCACTCCGGCTCTGAAAGTAGGCTATATTTAATTCAACGTGCGGGATATAAATTCGATTTACAGTCGCACGGAGGTAAGTAAATTTGAAAATCGAAAGCGGCTTCTTTTTACTAGCCGACAAAGGAAAATCGCCATTATGTCTTATGTTGTATTTCATTTATTTTATTTAAGGTGAAACAAGTCGGCGGCCCGAACTCATCAGTCTCATGTCTAAAATGCGTCCTGTCTCACACAGCACAAAGCGCGGGAACAGCACTCGACTGAGCAATCATTCATACCAAAAATAAAATCATAAACAGACCCTTGGGCGTATACTCTTTTTGACAAAACTACTGCATATATCTATTTCGTGTAAAGTTATTTGAACTCTTGAATAACTAATCAATGTTTGTATGTAAAGTATTTTGCAGTTTTTGTACACTGGAATGACCTAATCACCCTCAAAGTTGCATTAAAACTTGTGTTAAAATATGGATTTTTAAAGGGTCGTATCTTTAAAATTAATATTTTTTTTAAAGTTTGTATGCATACAAACCTAGTTGACAACAAGATAAATCAGTGCCATGCTTACTTTTGTAAATTAAACATAAAACAGCGAAGTAATTAACATTTTACGTTTGTAAGGAGGAAAACTGACTTGTATTATCATAATACTAGCTGACCAGGCGAACTTCGTACCGCAACAGTAAATAAATGTCGTGTTACCTTTTAGTTAAACTTTGCTTTTTACTTAGTTCTTTGCTCTATTAATAACAACACCCGCACATCACAACAACATGAGAAAAATCGATTTGACAGTTTCTAATTACAATGAAAAAGTTATCAACAACGCACGTTTTGTTTTGATTGACCTCAAATGTTTTCCAGCTGGGTACAGAGTGGTTTGTATAGGAAAAGAAAATTGTTGTTTTTAATTTACCCTCGTATTTTTTTACGTTTTTTCTCTCCATAAGAACCTTGCTCTGACTTCATCAAACACAACAAAAAAGAAATCAGCCAAATCGGTCCAGCCGTTCTCGAGTTTTGCGCTTAGCAACACAGGGATTCATTTATTATTTTATAGATATTGTAACTAAACTAATAACATTTATCTATAGTAATATTATAAAGAGAAAATATTAGTATTTTTGTATGTTTTTAATGAATTAACTTATAAAATAATGGATCGATAGCAGGACCAGAACCTTACAACTTTTAGGTTTCTTAATAATAAAATTGTTTTAAGTCTACGTAGTTATATTTTAATTAAAGTCTTTTTAACTACCATTTTTTGTCTATTAAATACGAGTATTTTTACAGTTGAAACTGTGAAAATATGTGAGCAATGCAATCAAAATATGAGGTGCCACGAAAACTAATATTTTTTTTTGGAAAATAAAATTAACTCAAAAACGAAAAAGAAATCCAATTTCATTGACATCAAATTGAAGAGAGCACCACTATTAGATTTGCAAGATAGGCTATGAATATTAGGTTGGGCCAAAAACGCCCACCAGTCCTGAATCAATTCAACGGTGTATTCTGATTTAGATGCGGTCTCCGGGTCCCTACACGGGTCGGAACGGCACAATCTTTTTAATTAGTCGGAGAGGTTCGCTTCATGCATCAAGTCTGCCCGACCGAAGCCTTTGTTCACCAAGTTTTGTATTCGACGAGATACCATACCGTATACGTATAAGTAATAGCACGGGTTTAACGCGTCCTTCCAATAAAAAGAGGTGGGAATTATGCAAAAGAGACTATCTTGTTCTGAGGATCTTGATTTCATTTGGGCACCCTCCATTAAGAAATATAAATTGAATAAATATAGATTAATAGTCCATAGTAGTGCACCAAAAACAATATTACATTAATTGATTTCTTATATATTAATTTAACTTAATGTAAATAAATAGTAACATCCAAGTACTTAGATACACGCAAGCCACCAGTAGTAAAAATGTATAACATTTTATTATAAACATCTTCATGGAGCTCTCACTAAAAACACCCTAAAACCAAGCGGTACTCTCGAGAGATGCATTACTTTAGGAAAACAGGCACAAATCTTGCCCGGGATGGACACAGAAACCGTTTTACCTGAACAACACGTAAACATTTTGTGTACACTTAAGACCGCGCGAAATAAACGCGGAGTGACATGAACAAGACGTTCATTGTTGCCTCTAAATTTGGGGCGTATTTTCTCTACTGAATTATGACGTCACAGCTTGCATTCCGGTTGCGTGGAGGATTTATTGCAATGCAATATAGTCAAGAGTTGTTTTGCTGTTGACGCGCTTAGATAAATAATGTGTTTGTGGTTTTAGAGTAAACAGACACTGTTTGTATGAAAATTTAATATATATTATGTAGCTGACATAATCATTATATTTATTCTAGCTGGTGCCCGAGACTTTGTCTTTGAAAAAATATATAAAGCAATATACTCGTAAAGCCTGACAAATGTCGACGCCTGACATTATATAATGTACACTTTTACCAAGCGTTGGATATTTATTTTTAGATAGCTGGTGCCTGGCGAAATAGTTTATGTCTGTTATGAAGTTATATTGTAACTTTTGGTGAAAGGATGTTTTGAAATTTTCAACTCCGTTAGAAGCCGGGGGCGGGTCGCTAGCGCTACGATAATATTTAATTTATTTTTAGTATTTTCCATTTAATACTTAAGTCATTTTAAAATTTTATAAAAATATTAAACTTTTAATTTGAAAATGAAACAAAAAATGTGGAAACGAGTTTTGCACTGTATTTAGTGATGATTCAGTTTTATTTATTGTTGAATTTTGATGTTCCACGTAAAGATTTATTGACAACGTTATAATTGTCGCCACTCTTCTTCAATCCTTAGATCCTTGTAACAAATACCGAGGACTAACTAAAACATTGCTAACAAACTTGACACGGTCGATCGGGCCTTCAACGGAACAACTCATGGAATTAGAAGACGGAGGAAAACTTTTAACACCCAGCCAATACCCTACGCACTAGTTGACGCCCTTATTGCGATCGACCGAGGGTCTCATTTTGATTGAACCTTGTCAAAAATGACATGGCGTGTCAAATATACCGTTATTCGAGACGCGTTTCCAACTGAGAACAATCGAGCATTCGTCGATTTCGATACAGTTTTATTAGATCGCCCAATTGTCCCGATTCTATCGTGATGTCCGTTTGTTTGCGATGTGGAACAGTTCGAAAGACTTTTGGACATGACGATTTCTTTAACTTGGAAACGGTCGCTAAGCGAAATTGTACTTTATGAGCAAGCTTATTGAGTAGATTTCCATATACCAGCAAACGATTGAATCTCATTCCACTTACATATTGTAGACTTTCGAGACTATTTATATTCGCTACTGCTTCGATAAATGTTGTTGGCATATTGACGTCACAATCTTTGTTGGAAGTTAGTTTCACTAGTTATTCGTTAAATGTTTTAACACAAAAATATTTTTTATGACCAGCAAGACTGAGAAGGTGGTTAAAAGAAATTTGTCCTGGGACTATACTATTCCTACTGAACCGATTTTGATCAACGCGGACGAAGTCGCGCGCGTCAGCTAGTATAATATTATATTATTTATTTTAAATTGTTCATTTAACCAAACTAAGCTGTTGTTAGTAAAAAAAAAATACTTCCAATTCAATGAATGCACTCTATATGTACCTCCCAGGCAACACATAGGCCAGATAACAGTATGAAATTCACAAATTATTCAGTTTAAAGCTTTGTTATATTAGAGCTGACAAGATAGGCAAATGCTGTATTGAATGATTTTTGGACTATTATAACACTATGGGCTATTATGGGCTTCTTGTTGCTTATTCAGCTACTATTCAGCTATTATGTTGCTACTATACAGCTTAAAGCAATTTATTTTGTGCCCAAATTGCTTGGATAACGGCTGATAACGGCAAAGAAAATTCAGCCATTCTGTGTTGCTTGGGCTACTCTTTATAAAGATTTTGTATTTTGTGCTATAATTCCACATTAACTCCGATGATTTTAAACCGAAGAAAACCACTATTTAATATAGATACCTACATTAAATTTAAAATCATTAATTGGCAACCGGCGGTCGGCGCGTGGCTTTCAAATTGAAAAGCATTGTTTATTTCGCTTATTTTCATTTCAGTAAGACCAACGGAAATGTGATTGTTTGTTTTGCCAATGTTACGTCAAAATTGGATGGTAAAATTTTATGTAATTATTCACATTAAATTCATTGAAGAGTTTAACCAAAATATTTATTGAGTGCCTATTAATATTTTCATAACAATTAAATTCCATTTTTAGGAAATTTTCTAATAGAAGAAATATGGGATTGAATTAAGATCTATTTAAAAGATTTCATTTTGATTTTTTTGTGTATACATTGGAAAGAGAACCGTATGTAGTGGCGAGTCTTAGGAGAGGCCTACATAATATCTTACTAATATTATAAATGTGAATGTGAGTTTGTATGTTGTATGTTTCTTGTATCACTAAGAAATTTTGCATACAGGTTGTCTGGGACACCAGAAAGGACATAGGGTACCTTTCGTCGTTCAACACGGCACCAGCTAGTATGTAATATACAACAATATAGAGACAGGTCGATAATGATGATGTGGATTTCTATGTGATGACATCACAAAATCATGAAGTAGGTAATAATATTAATAACGTGAACAGTTTATTTATGACAATGTTACTTGAGAATGAATCCCACCAACCGTTTCTTTATCTCCGACAAAAACTATAATATGTACTATACTAATATTATAAAGAGGAAAGATTTGATTGTTTGTTTGTTTGTATAGAATAGGCTCCAAAACTACTGGACCGATTTCAAAAATTCTTTTACCATTAGAAGCCGACATTATCCCTGATGAACATAGGCTACTTTTTACCACGGGAAAATGCTTCATTCCTACGGGAAATCTAAAATAAAAGTAAATACTGGTCCGGGAGATAGCGCCATCTATCCAAAATACGGTAGATGGCGTTTTATACTTTTCTACGCGGACGAAGTCGCGAGCACCAGCTATTAAATTATAAAAAGAATACTAGTATATGTTGTTTGTTTCACATAGGTAGTAAATCATTGACAGAAACCATGAAAGATGTTTATTTCATGCAATAATATTTACCATAGAAATGTGTGAGAACGAATTTAATTTTTTTTTACCCAGTATTTGTCTGGTTTGAAGACAGACAGACCTCTTTCGTGGAGTTAATGGTTAGCGAGTAGATGCCCGTACAAATTTCAGGCCATTATTTGCAGAAATCTGGCTCGTGACCTCTGGCAAACATCCTTTTGTGTTTTAGACGTTGATTTTCGATGTATGTATGTATAATAATTTATACTATATATTTACATTGAACATATAAACCTGACTTATAGATTATAGAAAAATATTAATTAAATCAGTTTCATGGCTTAAAAGATTTAAATATTACTGTATTATTGACGTACATTAACGTTTTACACTTCAATACACTCATATCTACGTATTGTATGTATGTATGTATGTATGTGTGTTCCTCCATAACTCTTAAACTAATAAACATTTAGACCTACAGGACACAAGATTTATAAATAAAAGCGTATGTTGTAATAATAAAATGTACCTATGTTGACCTTTCTCAATATTGTAAAAGCTAAAATAGCATATATCCGAGCTTAATTGTGAGACTTATTATTAACAAGTTAATCTGTTATATTTTCTCAACTGCAAAGTCACAACAGTACATTACTTTCTTAGAGTAAACTAAGAAAATTCCCAACACTTTTTCTACTTCACTTATAAAACTTAAACGTATGCACTTTAACTAAGTTAGATCCGACAATACGCGTAACTTGAGTACTTTTGCTGCTTGTTAAGTTTCTCAATAGTTTTAATGATCAAAGGAAGTGAAGTATGAAGGCATTGTTGCTAACTACATGATGTATTGTTTTTATTACTTCAAGATTTTATACCTGATGGTGACCACAATAACAATCAGATGATTGCCAGATAGAATGTGGTCGCAAGACGAGCATTTCACTTTATAAAAGCTGAAGACAATTGGAGCAATACGAGTATATAGTCTTTGGAGAGCTTTTTTTTTTATAATACTAGCGACCCGCCTTCGGCTTCGCCTGGGGTGCATTTTTTTACGTAAAAAATCTTCCCTGATTATCCCTCTATCCACGAGTGAAGACAGAATTGAAATCGGCCCAGCCGTTCTCGAGTTTTGCGCTTAGCAACACATTTAGGGATTTATTTTTATTTATAAAGAAGATTAGTGATGGGTTTGCTCTTGACCAACATCTAGCCGTGTAGCGAAAATGAGGCCTATGATCGAGCTCACCCAGAAGATGCCTATTCACTCAAAATTTGAAAAGATTTGGGTTATATAAGCCAATATAAATGGAACTCATAAAAGTTTAATTTATATAAAAAAAACAAGTTAACAAACATAAACAATACACATTTAACTAGCACGAAATGCCTTCCGTTTGATATATTAGGTATCCAAAACTTTTGTAAAGCCAAACACAAATCATTCTTGTTTTTACTTCCTCCTAAATAAAACATTGAAATTTTGTAGAACTCGTAGTTTAATTACTTAGGGGTCACTGCTAACCTCCGGCTACGTGCCGCGAGTTGTGGTCACCCTTCGGACGGTCTGAATGCGCCTTAGATTAACAAAGTTAAATTAAATTTTAAAACCGAATAAAATGTGTTCTCTAAAACTAAACCGTGTGTTAAATTGCCTTTGGTTGTTGTAAGAAAATTCAGCTTAAACTGTTGCTTTTGTGATATATTTTCAATCGACGAAAACGAAAAAACAAAAACGGAGGAGGTACTCAATTCGACGCGTATATATATATATTTTATGTATGATCACGCATAACTTTTGACAGGGTGGTCCGATTTTGATAATTCTTTTTTTATTTGAAAGGCCCCAAGGGGGTCCCATTTTAATTTGGAAAAGAAATTCCAATCCTAAGGGCAGGAAAACGGGGGATGATTGATTGTTCACTCACCGATTGTAGCGTATAACCACGCATACCTTTTTACAGATTTTATTTTTTGTTATTGTTATACAGTTGATATGCCTGCCTACTGCGCAATATCAGTAAGTGTACAATGACATGTTCCTCCATATGCAACGTTTCGATTGCAAAATCACCTAACATCACTGCACAGTAATAGCAATCAGTACAGGCTGATACGAAGTGCATCGGAGTTATAACTGATATGGAATTTCACAGGGAAATAATTGCACATAATACTTACTCTTTGGGAAATGCTGATAATTTTAATATCTATAAAATGCATGAGAATGAGATGTTCAGATTTTTTAATTATAATATTTATCTATATTGATGTATTAAAAGATTGAGACATTTTAGATTTGTAGATTTCGAAGTGCTGAAAATAAATGTATAGTCAGAGTCAGACAGAGTGTGTGATTACAAAAAAAAAAAAAAAATCCCAAAGTTGACCCCAGGTTTCAAACCCGGGGCCCCGCCCCTGAGATGTAGAAAAAAAGAGTTTACTGCTAAAATGTTTCTCTAAAATACGTAATTTAAATAAATACAAAAATATTTAAATTGTTACAAAGCAATTTTACAGAAATTAAACATTATAAACCCTTACGAATGAAACATCTCGACAATCCATTTGACATCATCCGTCCCTGTGTCGGCACAATGTCGAGTTAAATTGAATTTAGACGTACCACCATCCGAATTTGAGGAGTCTGCTGAGAATCGAGCGAGTTGAAAATCGATTGAGACATCGTACGAAACAGCGAGTGAATAAACGTAGCAGGTGTATTCTGACATGAACGCATCAGAGCATTCGCTTCTCGATGTGTTCACTCGAATGAGCACATCCTTATTGGAAAAATATAGGGACACAGAGGCGGGGCATATCGATCCCACTCGGCGGGGAATTTGTCGAAGATTCGATTCGTATGTTGAGTTTGTGAGATAATAAATCAGTCGACATCCTTCATTGATATTAAAATTAATGTGAGAGTTGCTCTAGCATAAATTGATAATAAAAAAATATTCCTTTGTGTTACTCAATAATTGATTGGCGTATGCTCTAGTAAAGCGATTTTTTTTGGTAGTTGATAACTTCTATATCAATAATGGTTATTATTTTAAACAGTAATAGGATAGGAGACGACACAAAATGTAATATAAATATATAATTATATTGTACCTTAAGAAATAAATAAACTATTTTTAGGACTCATTTAGTAGAACTTGGTCTACAAATTGTCTTTCCCATAATTATTATGTATCCTTCTAGAAATGTCCCATATAATGTTCAATCAATCTCAGCTGGTATAATTTAATTTGTATTTATGATCGCTTAAAAACACACTCAAACGCCCGAAACTCTAAAAGAGCAATAATTACAAATTAAAAGAAAAAATGAAACGTCACTCCCGTTATAATATATTATCAGAGGCAATTCACCGAAAAATCAACGCCCTCACATAAAGTAGCGTGTTGAACAGGTTATGAGCAGGCTGTTTACCATCCTGAGCAAACATTGTCCGCTCTCGCGTACAATGTAAACACACCCTTATAGGCCGGTTAAAAATATTGCCTCATTCACACCGGCCGACACGTTTGTCTCACAATCTTTTTCTACGTATCGTTTCATTATAGCACGCTTAAGGGGCAACGTTGCCTATCTATAAATCAAACAGCATATCTCCAAAACTACTTTATCGACCGTCCTGAACTTTTGTATGATAAACGTTGTCATGAGTACAAAGGACAAGTTCACGACAATAAAATTCAGGACAAGACAATAAAAAGTTCAAAAAATATCTCATGGAACCTGGCTAGCAGTAAGTATGTGTCCTATCTCACTAACAACCAGTCGATATGTGTACATAAAGAAGTTTTAGAAAATATATATATTAAAGATGATGTTGGTCTGTAAAAAAATACCGACGTTAATTGTGCAGAAATTCTATACACTCAAATACACACTGTATCGATAAGAAAAAAGGAATCAATATCGCATAAACCGACTATTAGGGTAAACGATCCAATAGTGGCGCCACGCGGAGTTGTCAACGTGATTTAGTAACGGTGGGGTAGATGAAAAATGGCCGGCACCAGAGCGCAAATCATCGGAACGCCCATAGAAGAGACGGGAGTGACGAACGCACGGTTATTTAGTGTCGATACGTATTTTATACGATGCATTGTTATCCGTTGCGCCAATATCGGGTTATGTTACCCTAATTTGAAATGCTATACGAATTTTAAGCTCGATACAATTTCTAATATTTTGTTGGTTTCTTGTATGTTAATTATTTTTAATTGTTATTTAAAAAAAAATAGCAGTCTATCTGCTACAAAATATTTAAAAAACTAAATACAAATCAAATGTCTGAAAACCAAGTAAATTACTCCATGGCCAACCCTTACAGATTTATTATTAGTATTGAGTATTGATCATACTGATAAGAGGAAAAGATTTATTTGTTTGTTTGTTTCAATTAAATATTGCTACGAAACTACGGGACCGATTTGAAATATTCTTTCACTGTTGGGAAGCTACTTATATCATCAGCGAATAACATAGGCTATATTTTATAAAGTTACTATGTTTACTATTGCATTTTTAAGTCTACACATGACAAAACAACTCTAAAGTGTGTATCGAAAGTCAAACTCATACCAATAGTGTCGCATTTCTGTTAATTTTATTAATAACTAGCGACCCGCTCGCGGCTTCTCCAGGGATGCATTTTATTGACGTAAAAACCTTCCCTGATATGTGATACAGTGATGAACTGATCCCACTATCCATGTGTGAAGATAGAATTAAAATCGATCTAGCCGTTCTCGAGTTTTCCGCTTAGCAACACATTTAAAGATTCATTTTTATTTATATAGAAGACTAGCTCTTGCCCGAAAATTTATTCGCGCTCAGGAATTGAAAGGCAAGAATTCTCACACATAAACCACACATTATACTATATATAACTAAGCGCCTGTTTCACAAACGCCAAGTGGGCCAAACTGTCATTTAAAGTCACCGGTAACCGGGGATAATGGAGCTGATATACCATTGTTTGTACGGTAAACGTCCCAAACATTGAATAGAAAATAATAATAAAAAATCGGCTATCGATGGATGCACTAAACCGAGTGTATAATTCAATAAAACAGAAAATAATTTCTAAAAGTAACTAATCCACACTTTACTTGACGTTGGTGAAACAGGCGCTAATAGATAACTCGGCAACTATGAGTGAAAAATAAATCATAACAAGCTTCACACGCGATGTCCGAATCCCAAGGAATAACAGGCTCGGTTGATCCACAGATCAGCGCGGCTTTCAGACGCTTGTCCGGTGTTGAACATTGAACATTGATCTGATGTCTAGCAACAGGACAAGTTTATCCAGGGAACGGGACAAGGATTACGCCGATCTCAGACTAGATCCGACTTGACTTTGATATGTATGTGAGTGAATGTTGCGGTAGATCTGTTCGTGTTAGCAAAAGACTTCTTAATGTTAAACACAGTTACATGTTACATTTCCAATACAATAATTGTAACTTGAGTTTATTGTGTATGCATATTTATAGAGAAGCTGTTCTCGCGGGATAGACAAGGCAATTCAATTTAAATAAAATGTGTGAAATATTACAGTGCGAACTAAATAAGCGACAAGAGCCATCTAGTTTGGACGTTAAAGTGTAAAATGATATCCATTTAGAAATCATTATTAGCACAAAAATTCCACGTTATTCCATGTGTGAAGATTCATCCAAAAAAGTTCAGCGGTTTACGTTTATATTATTAAGAAATATGCAAAAATTTTCGCATAGCATTTGTCATTATACTTAGTAAGCTAAAATTAGTTTCATTCTATGTTTAAAAAGCTCACAGCATAAAGCTTTAATTTGTTCAGGACTAAATCTCCACACAGATCGACATAATTAATAAATTACATGTATGTATTTATTTAAATTATCCATTTCAAAGATATAGAAAGCAGCTCGTTTCTTATAAGCACAAATATTAACCAACACATTGCTCAATTACAATTGATCAATCAAAAAGAAGTTATGATATAGTAATAATCATAGTACAGTAAGCAAGAACATTAATAATCACAATCGAGATTAGAACCAAGACTCCTAACCTACCTACCCCCCTTGCAGCCTTCCTCATCCCCCCGCCACACCCTCCTCCTTTATCCGGTGGAAGACGGATAAACAATAATATTTGCTAAGACGAATGATAATGGAATTCTTTGTGGATCTTTGTTACCTAACACGGTTGCTTTTAGATGTACAGCCTGCAAAAATGTATTTGCACACTTTAAAGAAATTTATTTAGAACTAGCACACCCGACATAAGTCGTTCTGACAAAAGCTATCGGACTGTGGCATATAATGTATTATTTTCAACTGGAAACTTTGAATGGAAAAAGAAAAATAGGTATTCTATACGGGCATTTTTTTATTCCTCCATTTATAGGTAACAGGTATAGGTAACCTTTAATGAACCTAAGGATAAGGAAGGACCAATTCGGATATTATTTTTTCAGGTGATGGGTTTTGAATTAATTTTTATTCATTTATTTTTATAAGCATGGAGGACGGACCATTATCAGATCATCTGATAAGTATATAACTATCAAGATACTAGGGACCGCGTATAATAATGAAAAATAGAATTCTTTTTGTAAGGCTCAGCTATTGTATGTTAGGTGCATTATGTTAAATACGATAATTAGAACGAATTTTATAGTTTCTAAACCTCTATACAAAACTTTTTGGCTATCGCTAAATGTGTAAAAAGGTACTGAAATAACATTTCACTATTTTGTTTGTGAACCGTACCGTCGGAAGCTATTCATCATTCGACCTACATCGCTGATGACATGACGGGGTCAATCGGCATTTCATCTCTCATTCCGTTACTAAATAACAATATTTATTCACTTGTGTTTCGTTTATTTATTCATTAATATGTGGGTCAAAATGAATATTTAGCTTGGCAACAAGAAAACGGTTGGGATTCGTTATTTCATATTAGATTTGCTTGAATGCTATCAAGTTGTTACCAAGACGCTTTCAGAAGTACATGATTTTTGGTAAAATCTTCATTCAATCTTCGTCCTCTTGATGGTAGGTTACTACCGTCAGTCTGTTTGACAACTTTTACATAAAAAACGTCCTTCCTAAGTAGGAAGGACGTGTCTCTGAATTTTAGCTTAAAAATCTATTGCTCTGATTCAACTTCTTCTTAATATTTATGCACTTCACACGTGAGGAGACAGTGATAAAAAGGGTCAAGGAGAGAAGACTACTTAAACTTAGCAACATTGCAACATATTTCACAGAGCATGTGAACGTTTCCACTCTTTAAATTAAGCCAAAATTGTCATAACCACTAGAAATCAAGTCAACAGGCAAGTCGCCTCGCTATCTAGAACAACAGGAGCGCCTGTCTTTTTGCTCATAAAGTCTAGATCTTAAAATAGTCGCTCCAGTTATGCAACATGTGAAAGTCTGACTCCTAATTAGAGTCAGTGCTTTGTGGCTGAAACCAGTCAGCTCTTTGCATTCGTCGAGTGCTCTGTAATGTGTGCGAGGTCACCCGGGAAGAATGCTTGCCTGCAATCTACCCGCTACATGGAAATGCTCAGTGAATTTCATTCGTTCTTTCTTTAAATTCAAATAGACACAACTTTTCAATTTTTCACACTTCAATATTTTTAAGACAGAAACGAAAGGCATTATTATTCAATACACCTAGCGACGGCTGCGGGAGCTTATGTTCTATATTATACAATTCACATTATAGAAAATGCGGGGAAGTTTCAAGAAAAATCTTCAAACATAGGAAATAATAACATTCTCCTTGTTTATTTATTTTAGAAATAGAAATACCTTGTTTGTATACTAATTATGCCATTAGTTAAGGCGTACATTTTCTTTTAATTAACAAATTATTTACAAATAATTGAATGACAGAACTAAGAACTGTAATTGTCCGTAAGCCAGGCACTAATTTCGTCAATGATTTCCTCTCAGTCCATAATTTGTAAAATGCCTGAGAGAGGTGTATCATGATGCGTTGTGAACGTCAGCCGCGGCTCCGATGGTGGGTTGAGCAGTGGTAACCCGTTACACTTTCACAGCATCAGCTGACAAGCATTCCACCAAGATATAGCCAGCTGACTTTTTTTTTATTAACAGTAATACATAAACTATCATCTGATAAATTTTCTGATAATATTCGTGTGATCTGCAGACGCATAATCCACCATTTTATAAATAGCTGACAATTTTGTTTCTTCAAAATATTAGGCTAACTCTAATTTGATGAATTTTTAATCGGAAATAAATGATTAAAATTTTTTTTTATTATGTGCGTGGGCGGCTACCACTCTACTGCTCAACTCACCATCGGAGCCGCAGCTGACGTTCACAACGCTTCATGATACAACTCTCTGTCATTTTACGAGTTATTGACTGGGAGGAAATTGGTCATGAAAATCTGTCGCTGGCACATGGACCATAAGTTTAGGTATTGTATTTTTGAATATTCCTCCATAACTCTTATACAAATTAACTGAATTTCATGAAACTTGTTAGATAAACATTTAGACGTACTAGGACATAGAATAGACTACATTTTTTCAACGCGGACGAAGTCGCGGGCGCCAGCTAGTGTGTAAATATAAACATAGTATAACATATTAACCTGTAAATATCCCTAAAATAAAATAAATAAATAAAATTAAATAAATAGCTTAGGTAGCACGAGAAAATTAATTTAATATTTTGATGATTGAGATTATTACCTACAAATTATCCATTGGCGTTATCAAATTAAGGTTTCGTCACGTCAACTATTTTCAACGCGAATTTCTGTGTTTCCAGTGACATTGAGAAAGGTAAAGAAAGGCGTCAATCAAAACATCCGACCAAAAAAAAGTCACACCAATAACGCATCAGGCGACTGAATAAAATATTGTACAGTAAACCTAACTGTCAGATGTACAAGTACATAAAATATACATATCGCTTGTTAAAAACTAAATCGTCACAAATCAAAATTACACTTTTTACAGGAGAACTAATCGAAAAAAAAAAAAAGAAATATTTTTTGTCTATTTTTTTTTTCTTATTAGATGTATATCAAATATTTATGCATATTATTTATACATCGTTAGAAGCGTATTTTTAAGTAGCATTAAATGTTATAAGTGTATACTTAAGCATATACCTAAGTTACTTTTTAAAATAATAAAAATTATCAAAATATACTGAATATTGAATAAAACAACCATAAGTATTTTTGCAACATACAATATGAAGGATTTTTGCAATGAAAACATTATTGGACTTTTTTGTTTTATGGCGTTGCTTGTATCAAATGTTATCGGAACCATGAGTTTCTTTGTTTGTTACGCTTTCACCCAAAAACTACTGAACCGATCACCATGAAATTTTGCATACACGTTGTCTGGGACACCAGAAATAACACAGTGTACCTATCATCGTTCAACGAGGACGAAGTCGCGGCACCAGCTACTAGCGTAATATTTAATTCATTAGATGAATATGGTGGTGAAGCCTACCAAATTACAGGAAAATCCTTTAGCAGAAAATGCTTCACACTGAGCGCGTTCTACGGCAAGTATATGATTGAATTTCCCTTTTTTCATTGACAAGAGTAAAGGGAGAAATAATTACAGTGAAGAGCTCCGCTCTCGATCACAAGGGGAGGCCATAATTAAGGTTGTGGATGGGTGGTGGGGGGACGTCAGATCATTTTCCCTCAAGTGCTTGGAGACTGTGTTACCTTTGATAGTGTGAGCGAGAGAAAACTTAGCAACTCACTTATCGATTTATTTACACTTTCTGATTTGGTTCAAATTAAGTATACTGTTGGGAGTAACTTTTTATTAAATTTTAAGAGGCTTCATAACTCTTATTAAATGTTAATAATTTTTTAAAATTGAATTTTTTAAAGCATCCGAGAATTAGATTTAAGCGTCCGAGAATTAGGTTTTTAGTGATAATTTATTGGATAGATAAACATGTTTCCCATCAATATTTTTAATTAACCGCATGTTTATTTAATCATATTTAATAAGGTGTGAAAGCACACCGAAACAAATTCATAGCCACAGCCACGTATTTATTAGTTAATTACATTTATTTAATTAATTTTCTAAAAATATGTCTTTATTTTACAAACAGTCCCTCACAGAATACATAAATTAGTTTGTTTACAATAGCAAATGTCAACATAAATTTTATTATAAAAAGTGCACGAGTAAAAGCCAAAATCCCCTTTTTCTCTTTCCCATCCAAATTTCCTAGCTAACTAATCAAACATTTCAATCAAATATTGACCCATTAAATTACGCATCAACTGCCACAGTCCAATAGCTTTCGACAGAACGACGCTTGTCGGGTCAGCTATTACTATATTAAACCTAATTTGTTAATTTACTTATAGTACGTCATTATTTAGAGCAGAATGTATATATATTATTTATTTAATTATGATTTGAAATAAGAGCATAAGTAGATATGCGCTGTTATGTTTTGGTGAGTGAGTAAGGGATGCCATATTGGGTCCCATACTTATTATGGGAATATCTATTTTCAAATTTAGTTATTTACGTTTGCTATCCCGACTTTGTTAAAACGTTGTACGACGCCGCGTCTCCAAACACTAGGTACACACATTAATCCAAGCATGTAACTAGTCTCTCGTTATGTGAATATTAAGTAGGAGACGTATTCAGGTCTTCGAGAACCTCAATCTTGAGCTCAAATAAATCCTAACGCGCAGATGTTAAAGCTGAATTTTGCGTGCAGTGAAATGTTGGTGGTATAATGAGAGCGTATGAAGTAGGTACTGTGGTACATAACGTTTGTACGATGCCAGGTGTAATTTATATCACGGGTTGGTTTCGGTGTTAAATCTTTATCATAATTCGATGTAAACTCTCGTCACGGAGGTGTTCCAATGGAATTCTGTGTGTAATTATGTAAAATGGTTTGGTGAACGCGCAATTTACTAGTTTCGTATGCTTCATTAAAGTTCGACACGTCTCTTTAATATAACCGCAATTAGGCACCAAAGATCCCTTTCTTCATATCCTACCGTTCTATTAAAAGCTATCCCGTTGCATTAAAGATTATTATCTTTCTATTAAAAGCTCGTGACGCTGCCAACAGTACAGTGTGCGACTTTAATGAATGAAGGCGATTAAATGACCAAATCACGAGCCAGGTTTCGATCCATAGAATAAATATTTTCAGCCAGTTACTTTGTCGAAGATTCAATATTGGCAAATTCTTTAGTTCTAAACCTTGACAGCCCATCTGTAGAGAGTAACCACAGTTTGACAATAGACAATCGTAAAATATCAGCACACGAGTGGTTGTTTCCGTTCGCTAAGTAAGAGTCAATTCGTCTAGTGATCCTATCCACTTATCCCTTAAGGTCGGCAAAGTAGTTTTTATGCGGATTAAGATTATGCAGATAGTTTTTATGCAGTAACAGTAACAAAATACCATCAAATATATCGCCAACCTGCCTTCAGGCATTTTGATAAAAAATATATGTACATTATTCCATAGAAATCGTTTTTTACGGCTTATCTTATGCCGACTCTTAGCCAAAAAAAGAATATGAATCTTAAATATTATTTTTTATCCATTTTGTGAAATAAATTATTCAAAGACTGAACACAATTTGTTAAACTTCACGAAGTTCTAGAACGCTATATTTTTCAAGTTAAAAAAGATAGTTAAGTTTTATGTTGTGTGTAAGCTTAATTGAGAGTGAAAATTCGTGCGAATAAGCCCCAAATTAGTTTATAGGGGGTCGGCACTAAAATTGGCCTTTAAAAGCTGCCCTCTCAGCTCAAAGAAAATTCCAACTTGTGGCAAAACCTTCAGTTGAATGTTTGCGACGCGTTCCAATAACCTCCTCATGCAGTGGAACGTACCTAATTTCGGAGAGCGCGCTTCGAATTTTTCCATACATTACGGCACGTGTGGTACCCTTTTAATCTTGCAACTCCCCCTTAATTAAGGCGCAGGCTGTTGGGAACCGAGCACGTAGTCAATTTGTTATGTAAAATGTTGCTTGACAAAATGCTGGTGTTGCCAGCTAGGACGGTGCCAACAAATATGCGGTGAAGTGGCGGTACATTGTGGTTGCTAAAACAATATTTTTAATACGTGATAGGTAGTTAAAAGATAAAAAAAAAAATTGTCGAGAATTCCCTTTACTTTTAAAACATTTGGAGTGTCTAAAATTAATTTTCGTTTTGTTTGGCGAATATTATTAAAAGTCAGCAATGATATGACCAGTTATATCATATTATATAAAATAAGTACCATTTTCCGTCGCTAAACCACCACAGAGGTGAATAAGAGAAGAAATAAAAGTTGTACGCAAGTATTCTGATATATTATTGAGTTACATACCCTTATGCGCGATCTAGTCCCTTGCTGGTAATCCGATCCATGGCCTCGACCCTGAAATAAAGTATCCAATATTAATATACCACTCCTTTGCTTCGGCCTATCTATTTCGTGTTTAAGATGTTTATATAAAACAATGAGAACAGTTCCTAATTGATAGTACCTAGTATCAAAGAATGTCTCTTCAAGATTAGCAAAAAACGTTAATGTGAGGAAATTATGTCTTATAAGATGTACTTTGGAGAGTGTGCTCAGGAGCTGCATGAGCTCATACCGCCTTCCCCTTTTCTTCCATCGGACATACAGACGTACGGCTGGTTACCATCCTCATCTTGTCGAAATCCCTCCTTTTCGGACTAAGCGCTTTGAAACATCCTTTATAAAGCGCACTGCCAAGGTTTGGAACTCCTTGCCGGCGACTGTATTTCCGAGTTCATATTATAACCCTAATCTTTTCAAAGTTCGAGTGAATAGGCATATTCTCGCTCCATCATAGGCCTTATCCTTGCTAATCAGCTGGTTGTTGGCCAAGAGCAAACCCATCTCTAATAAAAAATAATAATAATTAAAAAACCATAAAACTTGTCTAATAGGAAGAATAATGATCGAATAGGAAAAGCTTGGCAAAATGAAAGCCCTCGAACACAATTTAAACAAATCAACTTGCAAGAACTGTATGAATGGAGCGGCTGAAAATTAATTGGGCTGAAGAAACCGGGACACGGTGTTAATTTCGCGTTGGAAGCAACAAGGCCAAACTTTGGTGTGTGACCACCAGTTATTTCAATTAAGGATTAGACGGAATTAAACCGTCTCGGTGGTGAGCAGAATGTGAGGCGAAAACTTGGCGATACGACCGATTCACGAGCCGCCTGCCCCAAAACGAAAGTTGGTTTTACACAATTTTGCACACATTAGTCGTTCCTCGCGTTTTGCTTTATAAATTAGCCTATTACATCATAATTTTATTATCATCAGCACTGGTGTTACATTCATTAACTTTTATTGTGATGCACGTTTTGTAACTGCTTGTAGAAATATATATTACTAGCTGTTACACGCGGCTTCGTCCGCGTATCTTTATAAAATATAGCCTATGTTAGTCGCTGATAATGTAGCTTTCTATAGGTGAAAGAATTTTCAAAATCGGTCTAGTAGTTTTTGAGTTTATTCACTATCTGTCCTGCCCAATGCCATCCTTCTTGATATGCTCTAAATGCATTTAATTACATATTTTTTTATGTTAATAATGATAGACAGAATAGAAGGTTCTGTTCTATTTAAAACTAAATTTACAAACAGGCAAAGACAAAACAGTTCAACATAATATTTTTTTTTGTAAAAGAAAAAAATAGAGGAAAAGGAAATATTTTTTGTCTATTTTCTTCGTTTGGTAGCCATAAAAAAATTGAAATCAGATTTTTCTACCTTCGAAATGATTATGGTCTAATTTAGACCAGCAGACGAACCCTAGTATAATTAATTAGACAAAAGGACGTAAATCCATTCTTGACCATTGTTATGAAATGGGCCCCTAATTTAATTTAAGTACAAGTTACAAACTTTAATGGACAATGGTTTGGAGTGCGTGGATCTGGAAACTTTCTCTAATGTAATGTACAATGAATTCTGTGATTAATTAAATTGTAAACTATTTTAATAAAATTAAAAGTTCCAGTTATAATGGTACCATTATGACACGAACCAAAATTGTGATTGAAATTTATTTTGTGAGTGAGGTTGGCGCAGGTTCACTTGATGGCATGTGGTGATTACCGTCGCCTGTAACTTATAAGTTACACAAAAGGGGATATAAAATATATTAGCAATAAAACTTAAAAAAAGGGATGCAACCGAAGTCGAATTTTGCTATGCTATTCAATACCTACGGGCGTGTACGAAACCGTAGTTTCGTAACCGGTTTCGATGAATTAATGATTCTTCTTTGATCGTAACCAGTAGAAGAACTATTTTTCTTTTTAGGAAACCACGATTTCGTGCACGGAATTCATTATACTGGCGATAGACGACGAATGTTTTTGAATATAATTTGCAGAAAAAAATTACATTCCGCCGAAGCCGAAGTCGGGTCGCTAGTTTATATTAAAAAAAATTTGATTGACACACTCAAACGTAAGGCCTTACATGTAGTTAGTTGGAAACATATTTCAGAGAAATCGCTGTTCACAAAGACTTCAACACAAAATCACATCGTCAAAGGCCCTGTGAAACAAAGTCGTGCGAATGAAATGTTATGTGAATGTGATTTCTTTTTGATCTAAAAATTGGAGTGGGTCGCTTTGTGTTGCTTGTCCTATTTAACAGACTACGGCCACTTTTACATCTGAAACTGGCTGCCGGGAACGAATTCCTCTATTGTTTCAGGATCCAAATTCTATCTAGGAGTTAGTTCCAAAATGACAGTCTATTAGGGAATTAAATTCATTCGTGTGCACTGCTAGCAGTACTGCTCACTGGATAAGTATCAGATTTTGGCTGAATTTATACCTAATTATTTTGACTCATTTTAGTTTCTTATAGAAATCACTCGTGAAAAAGATTTCAAATGGAATATATATTATGTATAATTTAAGTTGCAATGTAATAAAAAATACTAAAAAGTCTGTTATAAGACCTAAAAACTATCAGCAAGTCTGTTAAACACGCATTAGTGTTTTTAATAATAAGTATGAAATATGAAATATATATTAGAATTTTAATTAAATGGGATTATATTTAAATAATAACACCTGTTTCTATTTGTACTTAAATTTAAAGAAAAAATTAATATTCATTCGTAGTTGATAATATAATTAATAAGAAAATACGCAAAGTAAAATACACACATATATATATAGGTATACAATAAATAAATAAATTTTAATTTGGTTCAATCCTATACTACCTAACGTGTGAAATGTTTATTTATTTTGTATTTTAATTTGTTAAATCTTGATAAATACTAAAATAATAAAAAAAGTCTAAAAAATAGATAAAAAGTCTAAAAATGATAAAAAGTCCTAAAAAATATACAGAGGGCGCTTAAAAATGCTATTTTAAATAGATCATTGATTAAATAGGAATGAGCCTACTTATTACTTCCACGGGGAACTCTTAACACAACGTCCAACTCAGCGGTGCTAACTTTGTACATATTATAGCGAAACTTTTTAACTAATCCCGAGGCTTACTTTTAATAAGGATTAGCATATTCTTACCGAGTTACCACTAAGCCAAGTTTCGAGTTCGTTATCCGATTCTGAAACGTTCGGCGATCAGCCGCTCCCTTTATTTTTCCTCGGACCTCGTTGGAGGGTGAATATATTATTGCCGTTTGAATTTTCATCTATTTTTTAAAGTTTACGAGAAACAGAATTCACTAGCGACCTACTCTGGCTTCCCAAAATATAAATTAATTATTTTTAATTCCATGATCCACTGACAATTTGTTGGCTTCATGATTCTCTGTTTTTTCGGTAACAGATAAAAAGTTAATTTTAGCCGAATCTTTAAAAGAAGCTTTTCAATTATCTCTTCTTTATTATGAAATTTATGCTAGGAAATATTTTTAAGCTTCTTTTCGTAAGTAATTAAAAATATCTAATTACTTACGAAATCTGATAATGAATATTCTCATAATCAAATATTGTAAATTAATAGAATTGAAATTTTTTTAATTTTTAATTATTTCGTGAATACATTGGCTCCTATTCTATCAACTAGAACTCGACTTCTCTAAATATTATATTATGTGAGCACATTTACACACGTTATATCGAAAAAAAAAGGATAAAAAATTCAAAATATTGCGAGATAATTTCACAAGTAATGTCTGTCATTAGGGATGTACCGATACATAATTTTGCCTATATGATACCGATACCGATTTTCGTAGTAAATAATCGGCGATGCCGATATCGATGGCTTAATAGATAATAAATTTAAGAAATAAAAAAAGAATTAAAAATAGCAATTAGGAAAGTTCAATTAGAAAAGTGGCAAAGAGGAATATCATTTCACAATGACAACTGCTTAATATCGGTTGTATTATAATATATCGGTATCGTTACATCCCTAATCACTCTATTTGGTGAATGTCTTAAAATGGGTTGTCAAAGTTATATAGCATTGCGTTGTGTTCAAACGACAAGAACAAACGCGTGACATAAGTCAACGTCTCAGAGCCGCTCGTAGGATTCGCGAGAATTACAGGCCATCAGAGGACAGAGGGTGTAAAACAGGGAAATGCTCGTACGTATATATTAAAAGGGCGTCAATCCGAGGCTATATTAATCTTTGTACATGTATAAATAAAAATCGATGTATTTCCCTATGAACTCCGAGGGCTATGAAACTCAACCGATTTTGATGAAATTGAGCAATCTGCACATTAGTCCAGCGGGTGATCCTGTCAAGTTTAATAGCAATCGAATAAATGGTTTTTTTAGGTAATATCGTTTCATGTTTTCCTACAATTTAATACAAATATAGGTTTAAAAAAAGACATTTTCCAATGTCAAAAATAGCTGTGATAAAAATGAAATATTCAATGCCTGACAAATTTTATGAGCAATAAAGACTGAATTAATGTTTTAAACTGGTTGCTATAAATTTTATGCTATTAGGTTTAATACTAATGCCAGTATTAATCGTATTATATATTACGTTTATAACTAGCGACCCGACCCCAACTTCGCTCGGTGTTGTAATTTTCATACATATTTTTTAATAGATGCTTATGTTATAAAATAAACCTATGTTCCAAATTTCAGCTTGATAGTCAGGACATACAATAAAAGGTTCTTACAAGTATACATTATAATATTATGTACATTGTTACATACAACACTAAATCTACTTTTTAACTTGGTATAGGTGAATTATTATATTAAGCTTTGAAGGCGGGACTTGTGGGGGATCGGCGCATGTGTACAATTGCGCATAAAATTGCTAAGAAAAATGACATATTTTTTTCTTATTTCGTAATTTTTCGCCTCACTAACTTAACATTACAGGCAGTGTTAATATTCCTTTCATAAAATAATCGAAGAACGTTTTTTTAGACATTTATTCACCATGACGTATTTACTAATACGATAAAACAATCTGTACACAACAGTACCCAACAGACTCGAGACGCGCGAACGAAGTGCGGGAGGGGGAGAGCGACTGAGTCTACCAATAACATGTCGACACACCGATGCGTACCCGCCCCTCACTTTCCTCTGCCCCCTCAAAGACCTAAAAATAGGATCTGCGCACATTTGCCGAGAAGTCTTTATTCGCTGCACGACCTATAACGATACTAAACTCCATCTTGTCGAAGTAATATTCCTCAACTCTTGGAATCTTTTAGGCTTTTATAGTTTATAACTAGATCAGGTTTTATTTTAAATAATATTGTAATATAATTAATTTGATATAGTAAAATGTAATGTAAATGTATTGTTGTTGTGTTGGCGTGAATTAAATGTCTAGACAAACCATTAGTGGTTTACAGACATTTGGTTTACAGAAATAAATAAAATTAGAAGGAAAACAAACGTACCTTTTGTGTGTTGACCTCGCGAGTGGAAATGCCCATCTTCTCGTGGTGTCGCAGCTGCACCGGGTATATGATCTGATAGTAGTGAGCACCAATATTTCGCACCAGCTCCTGGTTTTGTCTGAACTCGCGTAATAACCGCTCCACCTCTCCTGTAAACAAATTAAACAGTCAAATTAAATCTGTCACAACTTAGTAATCCAAGGTCGAATCCAATGTTTAAAGTTGATTGGTTCAGTTGTCTTTGCGTGAAAGCGTAACAAACAAACAAACGCACATTCACATTTATACTATTTTATAATATTATATGTATATAATATATAATTCACATATATGTAAATAGTTAATTTTTTAAATAGTTAATAATTATGGATGTTAATCTGAAATAAATTATTATTATTAAAGATATGTCGAAATTACTTTAAATAACTCCTTTTAATAACTTTAAATTTGCTTCCATAGTAAGGGGGATTTCAGAAAAAGTGATAGTGACAAAATCGGGGGATATACGGTACTTGGTTAGGTACATAAAAAAAAATTATATCACTCAATATCTAAGGGATCAAATATTTTTTGGTATATATAGTATATTCGAATGCCTTGATTATATACATATACTTAATTCGCTAAAAGAAAATATCACGGTAAAGTAATGTAATAATGTATTCACATAAAACACAAGGATGTGTTTTTTAATAAAAATATGTACATGTTATATTCTAAGCAAGTATAATAAAAAAAAATTGTCGATCGTCCTAAAAAGTGCCAGACGCTTTGGAGTTTACCATTTACCATTTATGATTTGAGTAAGTTTTAACACAAAAATTGCTTATCAAATATCTACGATTTTTTACAAACCGCAATTTAACTTCGTCTTCACGCGGAGGTCAGGTTTATCATAAAATATTCATTGTCCTCTCCTTAGAATGGAAATATTCATTGTCCTCAGAGCATAGAAATGTCTTTAAAAATAACTGTTAATTATTTTTTAAATTAACTAATTTTTAAATTTATTAATTTCAACAAAAAAATATAATTACCAATTGCTCTGCTCCCGATACAAGTAAACCCAAAAATATGTTGTATGTGTACGTACATATTTATATATTAATCTTCATTATCTTGTCTATACCTACATAAGCATATACTTTCAAAAAACCTTTCTAGAGTCAATGAACCGAAATTAATAACAAATGACCTTTACATCACGTGATTTAATTTGGTAGGACGCTATTTATACTTGGCAGAGGAAAATTGAACTTACAAACAAATAAAAAAAGTGAGTGCTGTCAAGTTAGTTATCAGGATAGATCAGGATGTTGAGGAGAGTGCGTTGCTCCCAGAGAATTTTAAATCGATAACAACTCATAAACTCGTCACTTTTTTCAAAAAATAATTGTGTATTGCTATCTCTATTATGTTTTCTATTTATATTCTATTCAATGGATTCCTTACTTGAACCGTACTAACCGAACAAAGCGTCTTGTCTCGACCATAATATTGTATAATGACAATATGACATCCTTTCGGGGCGATAATTAACTTTGATTGGCATATTCGGGACGAGCTCTTTCATCGACCCACAATCCAATGTTGTTATAATAATAAGATGGCATGCTGACAATAAGATAATAGGTAGGTATAAAGTCGACAAATTTATCAAAGAGACTGTGTGTGTCTGTATCTGTGTCTATGGCATCGTAGCTCTCAAAACTAATGGACTCATTTTTGTTTGAGATGGTTACCCACAAAGAAGGTAAATCATTTTTTGGGTCATATATAACTGTTAAAATAACAAACAAAAATATTTCCTAAAATTTTATATCTTTTGAGGCTGAATGTGTTTAGCTAAGCTAGACTTCACGTAGTTTAGAGCGGCTTTCTTAATATCGGTGTTTGTAAGTACGCTGCCGACCGTGCAACAATTGGTTCTCTGATGACACAAAACTTCTATCCATCCGGATCGATGGCTTTGACTCCTTATCCAAAGTAATGAAACTAAAGTTCGTGTCTTATAGAGCCCGCAAACATTCCCTATTATACTGCCTCCGCCTGAAGAACATGCTGAAGAGACGCAATATTATTAGTCGATAATATGAACAGCCCGCTACTACAAGGAGTCAAATAATTCTTAAAAATGCTCAAAAATTTAAGAAAAATTGTGACTGGACAAGTTGAAATTAAGAAATTTAAAAAAAAAACATTCTTCCTAGTTCCAGACTTAACAAAATAAGAAATCAATACTATACTTACGATACTACAATAAGTTACCAATCTATGCATAGAAAATATCAAACAAAGAACTTTCCTCTTTATAATATTAGTATAGATTAAGTACAAAAAAGTGCTAAGAAATCTAATCTATAAAAAATTACTTAATTTTTTTCCCCCTGTTTTTGGATTATTATGTTGCCAAATTTTAGTGTTACTATAATTAATTATTGAATATGGCTATTCTAAAATTCCATTCAACATTGTAATCATTTATGGTGACGAGCAGTGTGTTTAAACACTTCGTTTTATTGACAGTTTAATTTACACCAAAATATGACGTTGCAATTTTTGCGAAATGATCTTCAGTTACTCAAATCATTTTGGTGTTTATTTTTGTGTAAAAGTCAACAGGCAATCTGACAGTCAATTTGATGAGGTGGTCTTGATATTCCTTATCAATGCCCCACTATTATGAAAATGATGTAACGTAAACACTATCTTATATTGTAAGAAAACCAATTAAAAGCAGTGAGTTAAGTCAAATAGGACTTAATATGCTTTTTATTAATATTCCTCTCCAAGGTCGGATTCATTTTATCAGCAACTTGTTGAAGTTAGTGAAATGGCTTTGACATCTAGGTAATTGAATAATAAATGGCTAAATTATTTTCTTTATAAACAGTTTTACAGTCAATCAAAAATCAAATCCAATTAACAAACAATCGACACGAGAAATACTTAGTTCAAAATTTCAAAGTTTTTCACAGAACTACGCGTCGTCTATCAAGAGCTAGTAGTATATAGAAGCACTAATTAGGACTTTTATATGTATGTAAAATATGTTAATTTGGCTAAATAACTGCAAGGTTTCAGCGGGAGTTCGTCTCTCTCAAAGTAATATTCATCTTGTAGCTTCTGTGTGTACTCAAAATAAATTATCCTGTATGCTTGCAGCTACATATTATTTTACCTTTTATCTAAATCAGGACACCAACCTCCTGGGGGACGTTTACAATAAAAGCGCCTTTAATTAGAGTGCGGTCTTGTAACATAATAATATTTCACTAATTATATTTGTCAGTATAAAAGGTTTCCTGATTTAATGAGATGCCGCACTTTTACGCCGCCATGTCATATATTTTGAGCATGTTTCATCGCCTATAAAAAAACCTTATTACGAAAATATGACCTCTTTGCATTCGTCGTATTTTTTATTATGTACTTAGTTTTTTGCGATATGAAGGAGGGTTATAGCATTAGCATAATTCATTAGATATATACCTAACACTACATCATATTACAAATATTTAAGTATATTGGTAGTTTAGCAACTCACATTATATTATTTATTTATTTAGCTGGCAAGCCGGGCTTCACAACCTAACTTCATCCAAAAATAACTAAAATAAACGCATATCACAGTTTTCTATATTTAAAATAGAGAAAAAAAAAATGACAAAAAGAATAGTTTAATTATTATTTAATTAATTCTTATTATGATACAAATGAATGTAATGGAAAATTAGGGGTGTGAATGAAAAATAAGGGAAATGTGTCTAGGGAATTTTCACTCGCACGAGTACCTTTAACTAACAATTGGTATGAAATGACAACATATTTATTCAAGTAATATTTTATTGAATTTAAATAATAATAGTGTAAGTTAAGTTGAAAACAGCTGCACCATTTAGAGTTGGAATCGTCTAAATCAAATATTGGATCAAAAGGGGATAGATAGTTCGGCCAAATTCGAAAGTTTCCCATCGCTAGTTAAAGTTTCTAATCTGCTATCGAAACACAAATGATGGGATTATAGGTGCCCGACACTGAGGGTAGTGCAAACAAATTCGAAACTCTAATCAGTAACTCAGTTAATCTTTAAGGATGATGGTAGTCATTAATTTAATCAAAGATATTCACAGAGTGCCACTTTACTTTTTAATTAAAAATTCTACATACAGTTTTTTTTTCAATGCCGATAAATATGTACAGTCGGAGTAAGAAAAGGTTCTTCACTTTAAAGTCGACATTTGCTTGCAAAAAATTCATTTCAAACGTATGTAATATGTCTGCTTAGCGCTTTAGTTTCAAAACGTTCTGAGACTGCGAATTGATAAAGGAATGAATTTGAAAACTCCAGAAGGTTTTCGACTGTACAAAGCTGGACAGAGACACAGCCTCACTCCAAATAAGTTGGGTGGTAAAATCTATAGTCCATAGAGCTTAACAGATAGGCAGTTTATATTATAGTAAGGCTTTTGTATATCTATAATTATCAATTATAATCTCTACAAATTATAAAATAAAATCTCTGTCCACCACTCTCTGTTCCTCAACTGATTTCTAAATCATCCAATGAAATTTGATACGAGTTTCACTAATTGAAAGAGTGATAACCGAGGAAGATTTGTGTAATAATTTCAGGAAAAAAATACATCCGTGCAAAGCCCGGGACGCGTCTCTTGTAGTTCACAAAACTTATTGGCTTAAACTGTGTCTTAATTAAAATAAACTCCGTAATAAAATGTGCAAAAAAAAGCATTTTCGTAATATAACAGCTTTTATGTTTATGTTACTCGTATGTTGTTTATGCTTGAACGAGATTCAGATACGAGTACTGTGCTGAGTATAGGTAGGTTCTTTTTTATCTGGTTTGGTTTACATTACGTCCATTATGATCGCACATGATTCTCGGAGTCGAATGAAATTCAGCAAACAGAATTAAGTCTGTAGATCTTTTTGTAAATATTTAACATATTTATAATATTTTTGCTCGAGCTGCCTTCCTTTTCTTTTCGCCTAACCATGAAATAACAGCATAAATTCTTTTCGTGTTTCGGTAAGTGAATAAGTGATGCTATAGCATATTTTCCTATCCCTCATACTTAATCCTACTAAGGTCGGCAGTTTATTGTAACACCTATGGATTTTCTTATATTTTTGTATCAGATACACACCACCGGGACCTGTATATAAGATTTTTTTTAAATTTGTAGGCGATTACCACTTAATTTCGAATTGTGGATTGTTCGCCTATGTGCCAAAAAACAGATATGAAATATTTTACTGATTGATGCAACATTGAACATCATTGAAATGAACACACTTTTAATATATAAAGTCAAATCGTAAGCTTCCAGCGAGACGTCACTTATCTCGACCACTTCAATTACGCTCCATCTCAATTCAATTTCAATTTGACGACTTATTCGTGGAAGTAAATCTTTTGTAATCCCCCTATAGTACGTCGCGGATACTGTAATGAATGACGCCCTCCACCACGTGCCTAATTGGAGTCGGAGATCTGTTTCAATTATGAAAGTGATCTTGGTTTTGGCTTCATTAGACACTTTGCTTGTATTTGCAAACACGAATCGAAATATAAGTTTTCACATAGGACTTAAATTTCAGACAAATCGTGTAATTTTAAGACATGGCTTTCTCTTCTCTTTCTAGGCAATCCTTGCTTTTCAGCCAACGGATAAACTGCAAACACTACTTATTAGTTCGTTTTTAAGGCTTGTCTATGACATTTTTAACTTTTTTTAAGGTTTGTCTCTGATTATCTGATTTCCTACAGTCCCTACAGATTATCTATCGGCCGATAGTTTAGTGGAAAAGTCTCCTAGGCGAACAATGAAATCGGCCAACTATTTAAACAGTATATGGGTGCGCTAAAATGCCGCACGGTAATGTTAAAAGATTTGGATTATCAAATGCAAATGTGATCAATGCTATCAAATGCAAATATCAGTCTGCTAGTTCCAGAGAATTAGTATAGATTAACGCCGGTTCGGAATACTAATACCTACTATCAGAAAGAACACTCTATTACATAGACTGCAATATCAATGTAAAGTATATTATTTTCTACATTCTCCGCATCTCCACTACTCCATCTTATTCTGAACTAATCAATGATTTTGATACGGTTTTCACTATTGAATAAAGTTTTTCACTATATTAATTGCAGGATAAAACTGTGTCCGTGCAAAGTCAGAGCGTGTTTGTTTAATGAATATGCACATTATTTTACAAATTATAAGTTTCATCCAGTGCACAATTTAAATAAAGAATCTTTAGCAAACAACCTGGCGTGTTTGCTTCCGACGTTGTGAGCTAATTAACTAATTTATCAAAACTCTCTTTGGCGCTGACAAAACACATTGTAAGTCCCAAAACCCGCTGCGACTAACACCAGTGTAACGTGGCCTACCCTGTTACATCTAACTTCTTTAATATAAAGTAATAGTGTATAAGTTGTGACGAAATGAGGTGTCATCGTTAGTTGGTACCGGTGTGCCCGCAACGCGACCAAGCTGTTTTGAAGCCAACACTTCCTTTTAATTAAGTTAGACGTATTTTTAGACACTAGATTTTTTTGCATATTTTAATACTTAATTTTTTTTTAAATTTTTAATATACTTTCTTCTAATAAAAAAACATAAATCTCGCTAGGCCGTAGGGAAACACGATTGACTTTATTTATACAGTCATGCGATTTAGACTTTAGCAAAAATTTTAAACGTGTCTCAGTTAAACTTTATTTGTAAAAATAACCTTCGTTATTTTTTAATTTAACTAATGTTTTTTCATATACTTTTCTTAATTTGTTCATTGTTATATTAAAAAAAGCGGCAGGATCACCTAATAGTAAGGATTGTTGCACATAACTACAATATATTTATGTACACACAATATGTAGTTATGTGGTTATGAATTCAGTTATGCAAATGCAATAGTTAATATCAAGTTTGGAAATCGAATCTACGCGTATAAGCTAAGCTAAGGCCTAAGCTAGCAGCTACACCCTCTTTGCAATTTGACAGCATAGAAACCCCTGTGAAAATATTTACATTATTATTTTTTGTTTATACTGTCGCGGATTTTTCGGAGTTCTAATTAAGGTCAACATTTTTGCCACACATTATTTTACATAATATATTTAACGGTTTAGGTAGCGCACGCGAATTTCCATTTACATCAACAATCCTTAGAAATCCCTCTTTTTCTAAAGATGTAAACAAGATAAAAGTCGTTCACAACTTTAAAAAAGGGGAAATGCTAACTAAGTATCTAGTGATGTATAAACTGTAATTACTTCTGCAAATATTTGTCATTTTTACATTAAAATTTGAAAATTTTCATACATTTTCAAACAGCTGCCTTACCTACTCAGTGCCTACCATAACACAATTTTGTCCAACCAATGTTTCGGCTAAACAAATGATCCGATTTGACTGGCGCGGCGTGCATAGTTTCACATTATCATGTCGTCGGCAAAGCTCTTTGCTAGCGCTGCGCGAGCACCAATCAAGCGTACATGCTCTCGTACAAACAGGATGATTTATCGCTCCGTACATAGGGGGAGGTGGGGGGTACTATTATTTATTAATTACGTGCGGAACCCCGACGCGGTATACACTTTGTTCAGAAAATTACACGTCGATGAATAGCAGGAACTCGCTCGAGACGCAGTTAAAACGCGATTTTTGGTTAATACGTTATAAATGATATCGCGCGTGGATGAATAAGCGTTTTGTTAGTGACAAATTGTAGTTTGCTCGAGTAGCAATTTGTGGTGTCACCTTTTATATAAAATTTATTTTATTTCTCATACTTTACATACATTTATTATTATGTATAATACTATGAATCCTTTAAATTGCAATAATGTTGTGCTGTTGTGTTTCAGTGAGTGATTAAGGGATGCCAGAGCCCATTTCCCTATCCCTTCACAATACCTTATCCTTAATTCCCAAGCCCAGCATCTGTAGCGTTGCTTCACCTGGCCCCCGACGTAAAAACGCATTAGTGTTATTAGTAATTGTACCTGTAATGGCTGTTATTAAAGGGCTGCAGGTTTTTGGTTAATAATAAAATGGAAAAAGAAAAAGTACCCATTTCTGAATAGTTTATGAATGGATTTTCTTTTTGTTTAGTAGCTATTGACGAGCTTTACTCTTTAAAAAAAAAAAACAGGCTAATCAAGCAAGCACGAATTTCGACCAGTGGACGAACAAAGAATATTTTTTTAAATGAAACAGTATTTATAACTCACATTTGTAAATAAAGACAAGCAATATTTTGACTGTGTAACGCTGTCCCTATAATTAATATTATTTATTATTTATCTTGGAAAACCAATTCTCATTTAGGCAATGAATACTAAACGAACAGACACACGATTCAGCCGTATTATCGAATAAATCAACACCTTCGTCCCAAAGCTATCACGAACCGGGAACAAGAGCAATAACAACGCCATATCTGTTTAATTACCACTCTGTCTGTACCTGCTCGCGTAATTTATTGTCTTGCGAATCTACAGGAATATAAGTCAAACGTTATTTGATTAGTTGTTGCCTTGGCGTGGATTACTAAAGCCGGTGAGTACTAAACAGTGTTATACTGGTAATTCGATTTTTCAACCTAAAAAATACAACTTAGTTGACAGCTTGTTATTTTAAGTAGATGAAATAAATTCAATGTTTGTGGCATAGAACCGAGCTGTTCTTGCCAACTAAGTATAGGGAGTCGCATAGAAATATGTTTAAAAAAATATTTCACTGTATATTTATGAAAATTCAATCTAATATAAAAAAAAAATTGACAAATGAAAAATTTACAATTTAACTTTAAGAAGTCGTTTCAAAGGTCAATGTATACTGTTTTACAATTTTTTAAGAGGGTTAAAAGTCCATTGCCAGCC
The DNA here is from genome assembly GCA_918317495.1 of Synanthedon vespiformis. Taxonomy (NCBI): domain Eukaryota; kingdom Metazoa; phylum Arthropoda; class Insecta; order Lepidoptera; family Sesiidae; genus Synanthedon; species Synanthedon vespiformis. Next base: position 11,578,477 of record OU906948.1, read on the forward strand.
TTAATAAGCCTTAATACGGTAAGTAAAGTCTAGCTCTGGCTAATCACTTTCCGATACTCATATTTTTATTTACAAATGTCGTTCCGTCAAAAGTTATTGGATCGTCAATGCTTAGCGAGACATTTTAGTGATTCATTTTCATTTTTCATTTTCACAATAAAACCTATGACGTTTATTTAACAAATGATGTGCAACAATTTTATGGTAACTACAGCAATGTTAAAATCGTTTTGGAATTGCAGTGGGAATTGAAAGCCCCTCACGACAACGTCCGTTTAAGTGACGTAATAAAACGTAGAATCGCTCGTAAACCGCCCAGATTGGGCCAAACGCGGCCCGTATACCGTGTACACGGGTCGAGTTTCGTTTGAGTTGTGTATGGTCACACCACGAGCGTTTTTATTTCACTTTAAAAATAATTTAGTAATTAGAGTACGATTTCTTGCGGTTTTGGCTGGTATAGTGTTTTTTTTTTTTTTTTTAGATTTACAATGAATCCGAGTTCAAACTATTCGATCTTCTTTGATAAGTGCGAGGTCGAGCTACAACAAAACAGATTATTCTAAGCATGTGTATAAAAATACAATATTATGAGTTCACAAAGTCGTGTTAGTTGCCATACTCCTCCGAAACGGCCTAATCGATTTTGTAATTATGTACACTTGGTAGGTCTGAGAATAGGTTTTTATCTATTTTTTACACTTGGGCGAAGTCGCGGGCAGCAGAGTGTTTAATTTTATATAATAAAATGCAAAAAAATGTACAGGCATTTTATACCGCTACCACTCAAGAATGCGCTCATGAAATCGCTTATCATGAGACCGTACGTCTCAAACACGCCCGAAGCATCGCGCAGATGACGCGTGCATTATGCATGGGGCTGCATTTAGCGATAGTGGGACGCCCGCGATGCACCGCATATTATGCGCGTATATGCACGTATGCAGGTTATTGTTATTCATACGGAGCCGCTTTGAAATAGGGGTTAGCTTGTATTAGAGCTCATTGTTATCATACTCGGGGTGGTTCAACTTTAATAGGATTCCTATGGTGCATCTAAAATTTGTGGGAGCCCATTTAAGTTGGCATTAGTTAATGACTTTGATAACGTAGTGGGCATTAATTAAAATATTAATAGCTGTTGAGTGAAACATTATGATTTGTGATAGTTTTGATGATTAAACTTATTATTATAGGAATATATATTTAATACTAGCTAGTGCCCGCCACCCCGTTCGCGTTCAAATTTAAAAAAGCAATATAATGGTTGAACTCTTATTGCTATAAGACCTTACCAGGTGTTAGTTTTTTTTTAGAACAGAACAGGTGTTAGTTTTCACGTAGATCGGTGGAGCAGTTAAGGCGTGAAAAGGTAACAGATAGAAAGACATACGGGGTACTTTAGTATAAAATAGGTATACCTAGAGCGTATAGAGAGATATGTAATTGAAAAATTAATTACATCTAGGTATTTGAAATTAGTCGCCGCGTCCTAAATAAACAATTTAGGACGCGGTGGTGATTCATTTAAATATTTTTTGCCAGTTTGTATTACAACAACGAGCTTTTGTTTATATAACAAAATTAATTAAGAAATGGGCACACAACAATGTATATTACGAATATTATGAATGTAAAGAACTTACAACGAAGGAAATACACCGTTTTAATATGAATTGTGAGCACGCGAACACACGTATAACATGGAGAAATTTAAAGTAAAGTAAATGATTACTTTCTCATTAATACTTATTTTCATTTAATAAAATTTCTTAAATATGTTACATAACATGTATAATACAGAAGAATATATGTTAAAAAAACGAAAGGTATTGATCAAATTAGTTCATTGTTTACATAGATTTTTTTTGTCCGAATTCCAAAAAGTGTTAAGTAAAATTTAACTGGGTACATTTTCCATTTACATTGATTACGTTTGAAAGTGCAAGCTAACCAGAGAGAGCTGTAATAAAACGTGTAAAACTAAAGTTTGTTCGTCACGGTGCACGGTACGGAAGCCAAGGACAGAGGCTGAGGGGACGCAGGGGTTAGGCGAGACCCCAATCTTAACTTTAAATAGACCAAAGTTAAAACTGTCGGCTCTTTGCCACCGACAAGTTGGGGGAAACTTTCTTTTCATTTACCCCCCATTGTGTTTAGTTTGTGGGTTCGGATAGCGTTATACAGATATTAAACTTTCAACACCTATGTTTTAGAAGACATTTTACAAATAAAATTATTATAGTAGTAAAATTTTCTGTACCTAATGGAATAATGATTTTCATACTAATATCTGTCAATCAATATTACTAATAATAAATCTGTAAGTGTTTTTTTTTTTTTTTTTTTTTTTTTTTTTTTTTATTAGAGATGGGTTTGCTCTTGGCCAACAACCAGCTGAGTAGCAAGGATGAGGCCTATGATGGAGCGAGCTCACCCAGAATATGCCTATTCACTCGAACTTTGAAAAGATTAGGGTTATATAAGCTCGGAAACACAGACGCCGGCAGGGAGTTCCAAACCTTGGCAGTGCGCATTATAAAAGATGTTTCAAAGCGCTTAGTCCGAAAAGGAGGAATTTCGACAAGATGAGGATGGTAACCAGCCGTACGTCTGTATGTCCGATGGAAGAAAGGAGAAGGCGGTATGAGCTCATGCAGCTCCTGTGCACACTCTCCGAAGTACATCTTATAAAACACACATAGACAGGCAATTTTGCGTCTATGTGCCAGGTAATGTATTGTATGTATGTTCCTCCATAACTCTGATTTTCATGAAACTTGGTAGATAAACATTTAGATGTACAGGTCACAGGATAGGCCACTTTTTTCTTTATCAACGCAGACGAAGTCGTGGGCGCCAGCTAGTAAAAAATAAATGTAATGGTAATATTGGGAGGGCATTGATGCATTTTGCAATTATAAACTGAGCAGCCGCTTTTATCAACCCTTTGAGAGTGAAATAAAACAGAAACTCAGCTCTTGAGTTGTGATTGATGGGTGAGTAAAGGACGCGAAAGCGATTTCATCTCATAAATGACAGGAGACTAGAAAAAGGGAATTCATGGAATGCCTAGATCTTCTCTGGTATACAATCAAGGTCGCACTTGTATCGGCCATTTTAATAAAAAAAAATAATGTTGAAATTTTGAAATAATTTCTATGAAAATTTTCACATATTATATTTACTGAAACAAGAATAAACTGTTAAAAAGGTACATTTGGATCCTGAAAATGTATGAAACCTTTGCTTATCTGTGAAATAACATTTTGGATTTTCAGCTCTTTAAAAAACCATTTTATATGAATAAAGTCACACTTCAAAGCTCGGTTTTTAGCTTACAAATTTTCTGTCAACACGAGTACATCCGCGTATATATTTATTTAGCAGGCAGTATTTACCAAAATTTGTATTGGTATTTCACATCAAAGTAATGTTCTCCGATATTAATACCCTGGACTGCATTTTTTGTCAAAGCTTTATGGGATTGCAATAATATCATACAAATAATCTATTTTCACTCACATTTTGTGTGTTCAATAAACGGTAGTGTGTGTTCAGTAAAATGATTATTTTATACTAGCTGGTGCCCGCGACTTCGTCCTTGACTCTTGACCTTTTGATGCTATAACACTTTGGCCAAGCTATATTTTATTTTAAATGATCCCTCGGGAACAGTCCTTTTTTCTAGATGAAAAGTACGCCATGTCCTTTCCTGTATCCTTGACAATGTGTATGCTTAACTGCATGATGATTGGTTTAGTAGTTAAGGCTAGAAAAGGTAACAGAGAGACAGACATACACACAGAGTTACTATAACATTTATAATATTAGTATGGATTTTCTTTTTTTTTAATTTTATTCGTAATTGCTTTTTATATAATATCGCTTAGGGCCTCTTTAACCATCTGTCAAATAGGCTAACTTAGTTTGTACGGTAAAAGTCTCAAACATTAAAAGGAAAATAATAAAAAAAAATCGCCTATCGAAGGATGCACTAAACCGAGTGCATAATTAAAGAAAATATAAAATTATTTCTAAAATTAACTAATCAACATTTTACTTGTAGTTGGTGAAGGAGGCCCTTATTAATTGTGCTGAAACTATCCTTTTGTTATAAAAATGTATGATTATCCTAAAAGTATTGCATGCAATAGCCCGTTAATAAATTTATGTAATTTGAACCAATGAACTTTAATGCCTTTAAACACCTTCCCTCTAAAACGAGATTACTCGAAGTTACCATAATTTCATTAGCAATTTGTCTGTAAGATATTCAATCGCGTCATACGTCAGTTGTTCCTTGAATATAAATCGCTGTTTAACCTTAAAGGAGACGTTACTGAACGTGATGTTTCTTCACAAAATAATAAAAGAACAGTATGTAATCTAATTTAAGATGTATTATGTATTTTTTACATAATACAAGTACAATACAAGTCCTGATAGAAATATTTTTATACTTAATAGGAGTGCCTCTACACCTTTTTTGTACCTAGGCTTAAGAGAGTTGATAAATTATTTTGTATTTATATGTAGGTGATTCACTGAGGTTTTTTTGTTCAATAGACATTTTTCGCATGTCTTAATATGGAAGCAGAGTGCACAGATAATTTGTATTGTAAAGAATTGTATTTTTGTTTGTACCGATTTTAAAAATTCTTTCACCTATAAAAAGCTACACATTATCAGCTATCAATCAATACTAATAATAAATCTGTAAGTGTAGGTATTGTATGTATGTATGTTCCTCCATAACTCTTAAACGAATTGACTGATTTTCATGAAACTTGGTAGATAAACATTTAGACGTACAGGACACAGGATAGGCTACTTTTTTTTTCAACGCGGACGAAGTCGCCGGCGCCAGCTAGTATTTTATAAAGTTACGCACACATAGGCGCGTGCAACAGCTAGTTATAAAACATAGAATTTTAACAATACTGACTTTACGGATCTACGCTTTATTATATGTTTTATATGTAATTATATAAGTAAACTTACAGTTTTGTTTATAAAAGATTGATTATTGTTTGTGTAATGTACTGTGTTTATAGGTTCGGGTATTAAGGAACGCTGTTTGCATATTCTAGGTACACCTAGAAGGTACACCTTTGGGAACTTTGTTAAGCTTTATAGTTTCAATATATCAAGCTAGGGCGACACATAATTATCCAATTAAAGAAAGATGTCAAATTTCTTTTTTATTTTATTTTAACAACCATTCTTAACCTGTCAAAAAATAATTATTTTATGGTTGGTAAGAAGGCACACCGTCCAAATGATGATAGATTGGTCTGTTGTTTATAAACAAAACTAACGAAGGCTGTGCAAGCGTAGGCTGACCTTGATAATATAAAAAATAAGGTAAATAGGTTCTGACTTACATTAATCACTCACCAAAACATATAAAAAGGCTAAGATGGTAAGGTGGTACTATCGCCAGGCGGGCTACTTATTTTTTTTTATTAAATAATTATGGTGTTGCTAACTACCTATAATATTAACAGTTTATTTTTTAGTTATGGCAATACAATGGCATTTTTAATTATGGCAGTACAATGCAAATATAATAAATGGAATAAATGTCAATGCAAATACTTCTATTACAGGTAAAGTCTAATTGGAGCCATATTGAAGTGTGAATATTACACAAATTTAAAAGAGTAGTAAATAAGAGAGAATATTTGTATGTTTGTTGTGATATAACATATCAGCGAGTAACATATATTTTATAAAAGTTACGCGATTGTTTGACTTATAAATGCAACTCAGGATTGATAATAAAGCTGATTATTTGACTATCGCAAATACATTAATTGCAAAGATATGTATTTGAGGTTTCTTCTCAGTTCCAATTAAGTAGGTACTCATGATGTATATCTTTATGTAAAAAAATTAACTATTGCATGAGATTAAAATGTCATATGCAATAATTAACTTTTTGTTTTATTTTATACCACTTACCTTGTATCTTACCTTATTACCTCAGGATATAATTACATGTGATAATGTAAACATATATAGATGAGTACTGTATGTATACAATTGTATATAAAATATACAGATGTCCCGCCTCGGTCGTGTTGTGGACTCAATTGAAATGTGTTTACGGCGACGCATCCACTATACGAGAACATACATATACAAATTGAAGTGCTTGTAATTTTCCACAGCTCTCATTTTGCTGTATATATTACGTATGTGGATAGATAGGTGAGTATTTTTATTAACGCAAGAACCTTAATGGTGTTTCTTATTTTATTGACGACTTACTTTTTATTGCGATTATATGTGTTCTACTTAAACCTTTTCCGTACACTTATGCAATGCATAATTATTATAAAATGTAGTATATTTTAAGACAACTTATCTTTCAATATATGTAACTAATATTTTTATGCAAACACTAGCCAATTTCTATTTTAATAAGAATCTTCCTCGAACTTCAACAAATATTAAAAAAAAAGCCACAGTTCCCAACATTGCGCTTAACAACACATTTAGCCATTCAATTTTCTTTATTAGATAGAGAAGAAAATTTCTATATTATTTTTTCGACACAAACTGCCACTTGAGACCATTATTAATATTTTGGAATTATCTTTTATTCGGACTATATTAACGGATTGATTTATTTGTCCTTTAGACATTGTGTTGCTACGAGTTAATATTTGTAATTTGATTCAGTAATATTTTTTTCTGAATATTCTAACTGAGAAAAAGACGTAGGTTTAACAAAACTCCATATCAGGCTCAGCGAACCATAGCAGTAAACTTGGAGTATGGGAGCTAAGCATGCGTGACGGGCTCACTTTTATGATGTAGCCGCTACAGTAGCTACGCAGTAGCTGCTACGCCCCTCGCGTCGTAGCGTCGTAGCTCTACGCAAACGCTACGCCCTCATACGCCCTGCTGCGTTACATAACGACATTAATCTAATTGTTATTGCCCGGGATTTTCCTAATATAATAGTACTTTTTGAAAACGCCTGATGAATTTTTCATTAGGATTTAAATTGAATTTAATATGTAACATAATGTAGCATGAAAATTTAAATAATGTTTTTTATAATGACTAAGGGATATAAGATAGGACATAGAGTACAGTACAAAAGTATGACATAGAGCTTATTTTTTATTTTTCTTTTCAACGCGGACTAAGTCCCTGTCACCGGCAATAATTAGTTAATCAAATAAAGGTTTTTGTTATATTTTATTATATGTAGTATGTATGATAATCTCCATGTTGAAAATAATAAATTTTATTTGATAACAATTTTAAAAATTCAACTTATGAAAGGCTCACATGCAGAACAGGTAGTTTGACGGCAGAACAATTTCGATTAACAAGTTGTAAAATAATTCCGGGCACAGTTTGCGCGCAAACAAAAACCGGTTCGAACCGGTTCGTACCGGAAAAACCGCTTCAAACGGTTCCCAACTAGTTCTAAATCAAAATGGAGAGCGCTTTGATGTGGGGACACGCAATTTTAGTTTCAAACGAAATTTCAAACATTATAATACAGGAATCGGTTTTGTGTAAAATGTTTACGTATAAGAGAATGAATGTCATGTCAGTGTTTTAGTTTTGTTTGTATTGCATACTGAATTGTTTATCTCCTATTAAATCTGACTTAGACATTTTTAAAACTCTTTAGTTCTGTTTTGTAACAATTCAAAATCACTATACTTGTTTACTAAGAGGACAAGCAAGGGGCTAAAAGACTTTCAAGTCATGGCGCCTTTAATTAATAAAAAAATAAAAAAATATATAACATGTTAAAACAAAATAGAACTTAAAAATGGGCGATCATCTTAATTTATTTATAATTATATAAATTATATTTACAAGATAAAGATCCAAGTAGTGTATCGTTTTATCTTTCTTTTGTTTAAGTAATGGATGGCAAGAAGGCAGACCGTCACTTGATGATACATATAGTCAAGGCCGGCCCCATAATTTTATTATAGAAAAATAGGATGGGACAGGTGGCTATCGTCGCCTATTAAACCAAATAACACCATGGGTTCTCAATTTCGCTGCTGACTTTAGTTAGGTAAAGAATGAGAGCTTAGGATAAGAAAAAGGGTGCTTCGATACCTCAGACGGGATGTCCGACTTGTGATTTTTGAACGCCCTGACTACAAATTATAGTAAGAACTGTTGTAAAACTATTCAGTGACCTTGTATGGGGATTATAGTAGCGGGTTCTACGAAGGTATAGGGCGTAGATGCTCTACGGCGTAGCGCTCTAAACAGTTCGTAGAAGAACATTGGCACTTAAGCCCCGCCCAATAAAAATCTTCACAATTTCATAACGTTAACGTGTTGGGGTCGAGTGAGGCGGCGATGGTTATTACCCTTTATTACCCCTTTATTACCTCAGGATATTACCCGCTACCCGGTACTTGCACAAGGAGACGTACGACGGGAAGTCCGGAATTTTTTCATCCGGTATTTTTTGTTTGCATTAAAAAAAACATGAAAAATTACTTAGTGACCTTGTCTACAGGTTGTCACATCTTCAAAAATTTTCTTTGTATTGTGTTTAGATAAATGTAGAAAGTACAATAACTCTTCCTTTCATTCCCAGAAATCTTTCGTCTCACCTAATCAGTCATAATCGCTTCAATGAGACGGGAAAGAGGGATAAACGGGCAAAATTTGTATATATAAAAATTGCACCCCGGGTGAAGCCTGGAGCGGGTCACTAGTAGTGTATAAATAACGCTGCTACAAGTAAACAAACAAGATTTGATATTCTTTAAAACATAGATTCCTATCAGTTTTATTACCGTTACGTGAATAAAGCTAAGAAGACAGGTTTACGATTCTATATCGGATTCGTTTGCGCCCAGCATGTTCGTCTCAATTGGAATGAAGTCATTTACATGCCAACGTTGCCAGCACGAACGCCACAACACAATACACTACGTAAATATATTGGCGTAAAGCACAAGCGATGAGCGGATGTTTGATGTATTTATTAACTTAGTAGTAGTAGTATAATAGGTCGTTCGGTCGTTCCAATAGAATGAAGGTTAAGTATCGACATGAAACCGCTAAAAATGGTTTTGAATTATAATTCACGGTGTCAAGAAAGATATTTTCCCGAATTATAACGTTATCGCCGATCATTAATCCAATTATTATCAATCATAATTAGTATTTGGTTCATAATGTTTTGAAGTACAAAATTCATAAATTCTTAATAACTTTAATAAACTTTAATTTGTTTATACATATTTAATACTAGCTGTTGCCAGCGCCTTCGTCTTCAAAATTTTTTATAGACTAAAGAATTATTAAATTCGAATCAGTAGTTCTTGAGATTAGCGCGTACAACCAAACAGACTCTTCAGCTTTATATATTGGTATAGATTAAAATTTTGCTTATAACAATTTATTATTTATGAAAATGAATAAGTTATTATCGATCCTACATATTTTGGAAAAATCACAGTTTAGAAAAATAAACAGCAATGGAGTTTTCTGACGGAACGTCAGACATATTTTTATGAAAAATACGCGAAAGCGGTATCAGGTGGCTTGTTTGTTACCCGTTTAATAAAGTTTACGAGTCTCGTGGGAATGAATAAACAAAGAAAATATCATTGGAACACTCTCAAGGTGAAATCGTAATTATATCATCACATTTTTCTGAATCTTATTTAGCAACAAATATTTTTAGGAATTTTATCAATAATAATAGTAGAAATATTAAGTAGTTACTTGAGAACTTACCGAAATAAAATCTCTACGCTTATAGAATCAGAATCAGTATTTTTTAAAAAATTTTATAGAATTCAGAATTTTTTAATAGCTATTGGTGATCTTTTTGAAATGGTTATGATCGAATTTAGACTTTTATTGCAACTTGGAATTTAGTGCAATGGCCATTAGTTCCATGTATGAAAGAGATGAAAGATCCAAATTCCATGATAATGACTACTATATAGATACTTAAAAAATATTTAAGTTTAAAGGAAATTAAATAAGGAAGGTATTTATCTATTGATTTATTCACTTCCTGTAACCGAATGTACTTGTAAAGTTTGTTATAAAGTTTCCAGAAGTTATACTCTATGACGCAAAAGTATTATATCTAATAATATTATTAATTATAATCACAATTAATATTATTCTTCATGAAAACGAATCTCATTGAGGCAATGAATACTTAACCGAGACCACCAGTAATAACAAGGTCATAATAATTATCTGTTTACCACCAGTATTCGCTGTAAACACCTTTTTTTTCACACCTACGATCGAATAGCTTCCAGTAAGCATACAAATAGCGTTTAGTACTATGAAAATATAACTCTACATAATGCAGTATATGTAGATACGATTATGTAAATTTTTTTTTTTAAATAAAATTGAAGTGTCTGTTTGTAATTTCAAAATAACTCATTTTTCATAAATCAAAGTCTGTACGGTCTATACAGGTGGATATAAATAATATTTTTCGCTCTTGTCGACAATTAATATTTCTATATCGGGCTCGTTTTAATAGATACTTTCTGCTGGTGTATTAATACTATCAATGTGTTGTTTCCTATTGCTTTTCAAATGTCATTTGGTAGTTTTCTTTTCTTATTAGAGATGGGTTTGCTCTTGGCCAACATCCAGCTCTGTAGCGAAGATGAGGCCTATGATGGAGCGAGCTCACCCAGATCGCCATTCACTATAGTAAACCACTTTCTACCTTGCTATGATGGAGGTATTTGAAGACAATAATAACGATACGACTCTTAAATTGAAAAAAAAAAAAATAATAATAATAATAATTTTGAAATGTGGAGTTATGCCGTTCGACACCAATTCCGTGCTCGCATGTGTACATTTGCATGTCAATGCCTCCAACATGTAAATCCCAGCATTGATGCACGGGACCACGCGCTCCTGGGACGTGACTCGTCGCCTAATCGATTCTGAATCGGCGGATCCAGTTGTGGAATAAGAACTTGTAACGACTCGACAGATTAAGGTGGATTCTTTCGAATTTATCCTTTTACATATTATATGTAAAATAATTCCATATTATGTAGCTTAGAAAAAACAATACTTAACTATGCAACGATGGGCGTTAAATGTGAAAATGATTGTCTTAGTTTTTCATTCTCAAGCCTGACAATTTCGGTAGCCTTGTGTGTATGAAAGCAAGATTATTTGTTAATTTCTAGTATTACAATAATTAATACAGTAATTATCACTGTTTTTTTTTTAATTATAAAATCAAAATCAAAATATTTATTTATCAATTAGGTTTCTACAAGAAACTCTTGTGAATGTCACTATAAATTAAAATTTACCAGGGTTTCGGAAACTAGCCAAGATGACGATCCTGAGAAGAAACTCCGAAAGAAACTACTACTATACTCAGACTATACTATCAAATGTGTATTGACATATTGATATATTGGTCTCCTTAGATTTATCTCTTAATGAATTTCTATTAAAGAAATTTATATTGTGCAGTATGAAAATTATTTGAACATCAGCTGAGTCTCTCCTCAATAAAATGCCATAAGACATAACCTATGGAAATAACTACACGTCAGTGAGCTAACGAATTTTTTATTTGTGTAATTGTATACACGTATGTTTGTATCTACATCTGTGGCATTGTAGCTCCCGTAAATGAAACAATTAATTTATCTTACTATGATGAAGATTTCATAAGGCTATATTGAATCCTATATGAGTAAAATAAATATACTGTAGGTCCTTGATACATTGTTATTATCTTGATCTTAGTCTCCCCTGACAGCAACTTATTGCTCAATATTATAAAAGCTTTATACTGTATCTTCTTAATAGAAAATGCACGTTGATATCGAATCAATATATCGAAAGGTCTTGCGATATTGACATTTAACGGTACTACGATATTACGAAACAGTATCGGGCTGCTTCGTTGGAAGTCTACAATAGGCCGGCTTGTACAGTAAAGTACTCGATATTATCTTGGTAAGTCGTGGTTATATGCTAGAAGCTTTTCAGTTTTCAAAAGATATCACAAAAGAGGTAAGCCTTTATTCTTGGTCATTACTTGTCTTTGGTGTTACGAGCTATAGTCTATAGAAAGTTATTTTAAGTTAGTGTTTAAAGCTCTCTTTCATATAATTGTATCATACTCACCGACTGGGCTCTCTTCATTCCAAAATGAGTCGTCCAGTGTATAATCGGCTTCTGAAACAATACATTTGGTGCTGAAAAGGACATAGAAGCAAATTTATGTCTGTATATTCAGTATTCTATCTAGTTAAGATATTCGCAATATCTAATTGTTGGTTGTCTTAATTTAAAATTAATCAAAATGAGCAAACAGCAATTAATTTTACACGTAAATTGCCAGTTAAGTATGTCTTTTGTTTAGTACCTATAATTGGAAGTATGCAAGGATTTTTTTTTAAATTAACCGTAGAATGTAGTTTATATTTATTTATTTATTTATTTATTTATTTATCGAACACATACATTCTAAAAAAATATGATTACAATGTCTGTAAACCTTTATTAGGTTTTGTAGTGTATGCATCTTTGGGATTTGTTCACTAATTCATACAACAAGCACAGTCTCAAGCGTACCACGTGACTGGCGCAGCAATCCACGTGGGGAGATAAATATGCCAGTCGCGTGACGGAGGTCTGTCCGAGTGTGCGTATGTGAGCTAGTGAGATGATAGTAAAGGCACTACAGGTTTGTCTAGACATATTAATTCACGCCATGACATTACAGTAAGTAGAAACTAGCAAACACATTATGACTACCTCATCAACATGCCTAACTTTGTTGAAGTTATTCAGTTAGCAGTACAAAAACCGACCGAGCGAGGCATCGGACACGCACCGTGCGTGTGCAACTCGCTACACAGGATGCTCCATTCTATGCAATACTTTTTAACAATTATCATCAATTATAAAGAAATATCAATAATCAAATAATTAATAGACAAATATTAATAATTAATTAATTAATAAATAAAATTACATTAAATTAAATCGATTCAATTCAAAAACCAAGTCAATCATCCAATAAATAAAATCACATTAAACTAAAATTAATAAAAGAAAAATAAAAATAAAAAATATAAAAATAAAAATATGTTAGATGTCAGATGTTATTTATGTCGTTTAGATAATATTTTTTTAGGGTAGATATCAATATATATGACATATATCAGTTAAATAATATGAAACCTTTTAGTACTTTTAGTACTTAAATTATATATTTTAATTAATAAATTAACAAGTATATCTCATATTTGCTGTCAGCTACATAAATTAAATAGATTACGCAGTAAGCTCATCCAGTCCGACTTTTAATTCAACTGACTTCGAGAGCTCATTTCCGTGATACAATTAACTTCTAAACGTAGGCGCAATTAATTTTAATTAGAAACTCTTGGGAGAGGAAAAAAAAACAATTCGGTAAAAGTAGCCTTACGGAATGGGGACAGATATACACAGTCTACTCTAAAAAAGTAGGAAGGGAAAAAAACGCCCAATAGCGTTATACAAAACAAAAGTCCCATTTTTTTTATTAATAATATTAGTTCATCTACTAATTAATTAGAATGTAAAAAAATGACTGCTTCAAAAATTATAATAATTTGAACACCAATCCATTTAACATTTCCAAGAAATACATTAATCAATCTATACTAATATTATAAAGAGGAAAGATTTGATTGTTTGTTTGTTTGTATAGAATAGGCTTCGAAACTACTGGAAATTCTTTTACCATTAGAAGCCGACATTATCTGTGATGAACATAGGATACTTTTTACCGCGGGAAAATGCTTCATTCCTACGGGAAATCTAAAATAAAATAAATACTAGCGGCTTGGCCCGGCGCCATCTATATATCTATCCAAAATGGCGTTTTATACTTTTCTACGCGGACGAAGTCGCGAGCACCAGCTAGTATTCAATATACTAATAAAATAAACATGTATGTAAGGGTTGGTCATGGAGTAAGTTACATTGTTTTATATCGTGTTTATAAACTCTATCATGATACTGAAACTAAGTTGACGATTTTTAGAATTTTGTCAAAGTATTTATAAATGTTTATGTACGTGTATTTCTTGAACTGTGTCCCTTCTAAACAACAGACTCTTATGTCGTAACAGTTTTTAGCAGACGCGGAGATTTCTCGTTCCTGCGGATCTCATGTTGAGTTGTCGCTTTTATGTTGAATATTTTAATTTAATGCCGCGAGACGTATTACTGACATTTTCTACAAAATTTTATTTCGTCATACATTTACATTAAATATCTTAGAAATTTATTTTTAAGGCGAAAGAGAATCTGTTCTGAGTGTTATGCGATATTTTTTTTCTTAATGACAATTCAGGTTACAATTAAAAAAAAGTAAGTGTTTCTAAAATATTTATTACTTATAACACTTAAGCACTAAACTAGATATAGTTAGCAATATGAATATTTTATGACTAGCTGCCAGTACTAAAGAAAAATCGTCAGTTTCCAAACTGAATGTTTTGTCTTTACTTATAAGAAGTTTATTGTTATTTTGTTTCATTATTTCCTTATTTTTTATTATTTCTTTAACACCTTTCCTATTTAAAATGAGCTTATTAAGTTCCGCTGGGGCGATGAAATTCAGAGTTGTGGTTTCCTTTAATAAATAATTAAAAAAGTTTCTATTAAATCTTTTCCTAGTCCCTTCATAAAACACCTTTTGAATAATTTAAAAAACGGAGCCATAAATTGTAATCCAATAAAACAACAGGGGCGGTGCACCGCACCAGGGCGACGTCATTTAATAGCTCTAAATCACTTCCGGTGTCCTGCAGTAATGGCGGCCGCACTTCCGCTCTGGCCCTCACTGACCCACAAGTACACCCTACCTATTAATTTAGTTGAAGTGGAGATTCCCCTGTGTGACCTATAACCTGTACAATTGTTACAAGAACCTATACCCATCTTCAACAACTTGATGGATTGTGGCTATTGAAATAGTGATTTGCATGTACCAGTAATTGCTCAACTGTTATTTCTATAATTTCTATTAAAATACCAACCATCTCCAATCTGTCCTTATGTATACTAATATTTTAAAGAGGTAAGATTTGTTTGTTTGCATTGAATGGGCTCCGAAACTACTAGACCGATTTGAAAAATTATTTCCCTTTTAGAAAGCTATATATTATCAGCGAGTAACATAGGCTACATTTCACAAAGTTATGCAGACGAATAATAATGAATTAATATTGTTAATTTTATTTACAAATTAAACTCAAAACAACTCTTCAATAAATTTAAATACAAACCGAATCTACCAAACAACTAATGGTATTTTCAAATTTACTGCCACCTTATAAGAGAAGGAATTTCACCCATAAAAATATGGAAACAAAAACATTAGTTATCTGTGTTTTCATAACACCGCGGTGTAATTTATTTGGCACTAAATCGAAATTACCCCAAAAGAAACAAACGGTAAACGCGATAAGGATAATGCAGGGACTTACACCGCTAGAACCTTATCAAAAGGTTCTCTCCGCCCCACTCCTGCCCATAAAGCGTCATATCCGCCAAGTGAAGCGATCTCCATTTTAAACAATGTCATACTGAAATTCTGACTTAGCTTTTATGGTACAAGAGACAAGGCCTTTTCTCGAATCTGTCGAGACAACAAGCGATAACATTATAGCGATTTATATTAATTTATTAAATCTCATATTATATTTTAGCTTTAAATTTTGTAATTCTTTAAAGATATCATAAATAAAAGTGATTAATTTTTTTGAAATATCTCTAATAATGCTTTATTATCTAATAATGACTTATATGTATTTAATTAAAGACTTATATATTTATGTGAATAAAAGTGACATTAAAAACAAGAACAAATAAACGTTAAAACAATAATAATAATTCCCTATTATTGTTTTATTGATAAGATTAATTAAAAGAAGAAATTGGCTAACTTGCTAACAAAATTCCTTTTTTCTTAGGTGTTTTATTTTTGTGAGACTTTGCATTTTCTTTTTATTATTTTTAGACGATCCATCGGTAACAGCACTTATTTTCTGGGTGAAAGGTACCCTATGTCCTTTTCTGTATTCCTGTATGTGCATACATACAACTTTTATGATATTCGAATGAGTAGTTAAGGCATAAAAACGTAACAACCAAACAAACTTACTTTTAGTTAAGATCATATTAAAAACAAATATTAATAAATAAAGAAAAAAATTAAAGTTACTCAAAATCGCTTGCGCTTGTGATTTAAATCCGCAATTAAACAAATTACAGAAATATTATTTTCTTCGTTCGGAAGTTAACACGCGTGACAGTCGAGTGTTTATTAATTAATTCCAACGCCGCGTTTGGGATACACATCTGTTTAACGCGTAACAGATAATAAAGACGTTGTTAGGAGGTGATCATTTCAAATTGTTATTGCCACTTCAGCATTATGAATACCGTTATTGTTAGTCACATACACATAGGGCTTAACACTTACATTAACGAGACTCATTTCGCTATTGTTGAAAGTTTTAGATAAACAATTATATACTTATACATCGCTGCTTAAAAACTAAAGCGTCACAAATCAAAATTACACTTTTTACAAGAGAGCTAATCGAAAAAAATTAAAATATTTTTTGTCTATTCTTTTCTTATTAGATATTATCAACTATAATATGCAAATTATACAATATCGTTAGAAGCGTATTTTTAAGTAGCATTAAGTGTTTTAAGTACTTTTATAATAAACTGAATACTAGAAGAGATATAAGCATATAAGTTACTATTGAATATATAAAAATGATCAAAATATACTAAATATGGAATAAAACAACCATACGTATTTTTGCAACATACTATATGAAGAATTGTGATTGTATTTTTGGATATTTTTGTTTTATGGCCCTTTAGTTTTTAAGCAGCGACATGTGTATACTTGTTTACGATCCTCATGAAATTTTGCATACGCGTAGTAAGAGATACACAAAAGGGTACCAGATTCCAGAAACTTTTATTTTAATCCAGAAAAAAAGAACTGATCCCGATGTAGCATTTAAAAACTGAATAAGTGCTTTAATCCCTAAGAAAAAAAGGTAATGTAAATGTAGTAATAAAGGGATATTCTTAAAATATCTCTTTTTAAGATTATTACTTTTTAAGATAGGGAAATTGACTATAGAATGGTTTTTATTAGCTTGTTATTTTGGAATATCGAACTGTATTTTTTAAATTACCTCCAAAGTATTTCCTATTACTTTTTTGCGTAGGCGTTATATATTATCATATTGAAAATATATTCTATATTGACAGAATATAAATATTTTCGCTACAGTAGCAATTAAGTGGGCGAATATTACCATTAACAAGATAGGCTCCCATTAAATCGAATATTACTGATTAATACACGTAAATCTATACTTTTCTCAGAACCTTCCATATTTAGTTCAACAGTTGGATATTTTATTTTTTAATTTTAGAAATTAAAAAATAAATTAAAAATTTTACGTGCATTCTTGGCGTAGAAATAATTTAAATTATTAGTCTGAATATTCTCTGGTCTTTAATTTGGTAACGTAATTCGATCTTAAACATGAGGTAACTTTCTAATAATTTTTCCCCTCCTCGTACTAATAAATAAACTCATAAAAGTGTCGTAATATGGTCTGAAGTCTGAAGTGTCTGAAGTTGAAGTGTTTGTAACGTCAAAATAACTGCTTTTTACTAAATGTTACTAACTTAGACTCAGTTGTTACTCAGGACCAATGTGTTTTGCCAGTGATGACATATGGCGTTGAAACATGGTCTCTAACCATGGACCTCGTAAGGAAGCTCAATGTCGCTCAACGAGCTATGGAAAGGGCTATGCTCGGGGTTACACTGCGAGATCGAATCAGAAATGAGGAGATCCGTAGACGTACGAAAGTTACCGACATAAGCCGTCGGATCAGTAAGTTGAAGTGGCAGTGGGCAGGTGGACAGACGACCTAATAAAGGCCGCGGGTCGACGGTGGATCCAGGCTGCTTCTGACCGGTCCAATTGGAAATTTTTGGGGGAGGCCTATGTCCAGCAGTGGACGTCCTGCGGCTGAGATGATGATGATGACTAACTTAGACTAATCTCCGAAACAGTTGGACGGATTTCAACGGGGCTTTCACTGACAGATAGCTGATGTTATAAGGAATAATTAGAGTTACTTTTATTTTAGAAAAAAAAAATACATATTATTATAAGCAGTGTCTAATACCACGCGCCCCACGCGCACACCTCGGCGAAGCGTGGCCAGGTTCAGCTAGTAAATATTATAGGTAAGTACGGTTTAATGTACCGTAGTTCAATTAGTTCATAAACTGTGCCACTTACATTTAATTGTCAGTAATAGTAGATTCAAATAGGAAATTTGTCTACTAAAATGAAGTACACTTCGCGCCAATTCAACTAGTACGTCTACAGAATATATAATTAATAATAGGGTAGATAAATGACACAATGGCCGGTGCTACGCTCGCAATGAATTTTCCCATTCACTCATTGTCGGCATTGTTATTAACTCGTTAGTGAAACTGGTGTTGAATGAAAGACGATTTTTATATGTACTCAGAGTCTGCGAATGATGATTGTTGGAAAACAATACAACACGTAAATTGCTCGCCACATATTGAGTCTATGAGAGTTAAGCGCTCGCTTTTATTGAGTTTAATTTTTAACTCTACATTAATTTATAATATTCAGATATTTTTGGTAAATTTTCTTTATTTTTGGTAAATGCCGTCACACCTGTAAACATGACATATTTATTGCTCAGGGACAGTACTTTAACTTATATTTCATCCCGATCTTCTATGCTGTATGTAAAATTCCGATCTTGACAATGTGTATGTAAAATTTTGTGGTGATCGGTATAAGTAGTTAAATTATGTTCTTCCTTCTTTTGTTACAATTTTTTTTTATTATCTTGTTGACGTCAATATTATCGATCTTCTGTTTGTAACTTTCCTCATTTTCTATAATGCAAAAGTGTACATACATATCGAAATTCGAAGCAATTCTTTAGACATCCACGAGCAGGGAAGGGTTAACATAGTTATTTCGGGTCCGCACGGTAATCTAATAACAATAACTTGTTTGTAAATTCATTCGAATTTAATTTAGGTACATAACTTAAGTGCGCCAAATGAAATACGTGCGTAATTATTGTTGAACAAACTACGTCAGATTAGCATAGGCACTATAACTGGTAACGTCACACATTCCGGTCACGTATCAAATGTCACGTCGACTGACGCCGAATTAGATAATGTTTCATTTGATATTGTACGAAAACTCATAATAAATTCTCTTTGAATTCGCAAGAGAGTGTTTCAAATAATTAAAACAAATGACTAGAAATAGCGATTCGAGCTTCGAGAAATGTTTGCTAAAGCGGTGAGCTATTCAAATAAGCTTTCTGTACTTTTGTTTTAGGTTAATTTGGCATCATATTTTTTGATAAAATACAAGTATAGCAAAGCGAAAATTGTAGTCAGTAAAATTGAGTGTAAGAGAACTTGCTTCTTTTATTACACATACACCTGATATACAATTCAGGGACCTTATGGAACTATAACTCTAAATAAAGTATGGTACTAACTAAATAAGAGAACTAGCTTAGGATACTTTGATAGACTAATAAATAATTATTAATGGCTACTCGTACCTTCTTCTTATTGATGATATGAAATTCTTGTGAACTTACAATTTATTAATCTGAAACTAAGGTGACCCGACAGATTTTTGATATTAGACCTTTGAGAACCACTCGTTTGTACAGTATACATATAAATAATATATGTATCGTAAAGTTTTGTTTTGAATGTAATGGTTTGTGATATTCTTAAGGTAAGTCCAGACTATATAACACAAAATGTTATAAAACAAAGTTATATAGCATGTTTTATATGTGTGGACGAAATCTGTTATAAAACAAAATTATATAACACTCGCGCGTAATTCACGTTATCACTTGTACTGCCATGACGCGACCGAGACAGTTGTAGACTGTTAGATAACAATGTTATATTGTTATTTATTTGTATTGTATTGAATGTACATTGTTGACTTCTTATATTATATTAATGTGGACGTGTTATACAACAAAAATTACATAACATATTATTCCATAGGTAATTATTTGGAGGATTCTATGGAAAAGTTTATGTGAGAAATAGTTATTGAAATTTGTGAAAATCTATTTAGATTACAAAACGAAATGGAAATCATACCGCAGATTTGCGTTTTCATTGTGTACAAGGATTCAATTGGAACCAAACAACAATTAACAATGACCACGTGATATCAAACAGTTTTAATTACCTGCGGACACTTTGATTCAACACTAGCCATGCGAGTAATGGTCGCCTTATGAAATAATGTTGAAATACAAATTAATTTTAACTCAAAAGAATAACCTCAATGCATGCCATAAAAAGATTTCTTTTTGTAATTTCGGGGTAAGTAGTGTGCTTACAGTTACCATTACTCGCGACACGCTCTTAAATAAAAAAAATAATTGAATAAAAAATCTTAAATTGAAAAAAATAAAATAAGTAATTTTATATTATATATAAAAATTCAGTGATAACTTATGTAACTGATGGTGAATAGTTAGTGTAGAGTTAAAGTTCGAAATCCGTTGTATAGTTTAGGAGTTAGCGGCCTTACAGATAGATGGTAAGAAGGCTGATAGATCATTTGATGGTCATAAATATCTAATGTTGTTAAGAGACCAAGCATACCAAGGATGCTCCTGTTAAAGGTTTTTAAAGGATAGCTCGTTATAACTAAGAAATTCCAAAATATGTAAAGTTCTCAATTGAAGTACAAGATGAGAATTACATTAAAAAAAAAATAGATTGAATTATGTGTTCGATTTTAAGCAAAATAACTCAAAATCCTTTGCCAACGTGGAATGGAATCTTTACAAGGATAGGTTACATTAAAAGGACCTACAGTACGAAATGTATTGTCCACACACAAGGTATCATCTAATCTATCGCAGACAAAGGCACCAAACGGAAACAACCGCGGATTTATTAGCGAGCACAAAAATCTCACAGCAAATATTGACACGCTCTCGCGCTCTTACGTAAAAAAGAATCTGATGTATACGGACACAATTTAGCGGTGACAAATCAATTTAGACTGTATCCAGGAACCGGTAAGGGTTATATTGGATTGTTGGTTCGAACGAATCATTCTTTCGTGTTCCGGAGATTCCATCATGGAATGTTACCCGATACGTCTTTTGTCATTTCACATCCGGTCCCCCAGAATGTCCTATATACCCTCCGCCCTAAAAGCTAATGATAGAATTATGTTCAAGTTTATTTTGGTTGCTTTTATTATAGGAAACATTTTATAATAACCAATTAGTGTTGCCAATAACACTTAGGTGTTACTTAGGTCATTATGATAAACTTAAAAAAATGATAGGAGCTGTGAAGAATATATCATTCATTTTGGATGTAGCGACTAGTAAAGATAGTCCTGAGAACTATTGTAAGTAAATTTTCTATACATTTTCCGAATTATTATGAAATATGCGTGCTAATCGTAAATAGACAATAGTTTATTTATCAAAAAATATATCGAATTCACTGCTATGGAAAATATAATCGCTAGAATTAAATTACATATTTAACAGTGGTCTTTCACTATGGTCTTCTGTAACGGACTGCCCAAATGACTGCGAAACGCATTGTGCCCTGCCAATACTTTCATAAATTAAATTAAACGTGGCTTTATCGAACAAAATTTGTAATCTAATTTTTTAATCCCTGCTGAACTTTAATGGAAGTAAAATATTTACATTTAATAGAGATGAACAAAGACAAGGTAAAGACGGGAATAAACAATGTCGTGTTGCTAACGCAAAAAAGTGTGTCGCAAAATAAACTCGTTTAATAATTACCAGTTAGCCTGAACGTGTCGGGATGTTGGGTCAAATAAGGGGAAAGCTACGGATGGAAAGGGGAAACAGGGAGTGAGGTCCGGTGATTTGTTACCTATTCGACGCAAAGGCTTTGTGGAATTGATAGCGAATTTTTGTTCGTACACGCGCTCGAGATTTTTGGTGTGCTCGATTTTTTTAATAAAGAAAGCAATGGCCATTGACGTGATTGGCTATGACTGCAAAAAAGTTAACCAATACGCAAACACGTTTCATATTCACACATCTAGTTCCCAAGGGCTATAGCAACGCAACAATTAAAAGTAAAGAATCACTTTGAAAAATACTTACTTATATACAACGTGATATGTAGTAATCAAATTGCAATTTGATTATATATTAAACTAGGTTTATCCCGCGACTTCGTCTGCGTCCGATCGCTACCAAACTTTACAGGATCACCCGCTGATCAAAATCAGATCAGCAGTTTTGGAATCCATAGGGAACATACATACACACATTGCCTTTTATATGGATAATAAGACAAATTAACGATACGTACTGCGAATTGACAAAATTCTTATAAATTATAAAATTGTGTGAAATAATATTATTCGATTTAAAAAAATATAAAATACTTGCTGGTGATGTGGCTTCGTCTGCGTCATTGATTTAAATTGCTTATTTATTTTTCTAAGGTTCATTCATTTGTTTTCATTTTTGTTAATGTTTACAACATAATAAGGACGATAACAGATCACACTTGCTGTTAATTGGCACTGTCGCCTATGAACACAATTCGAGACAGTCTTGTTTTTAATTCTTACGAGTGCTTAGGAGCGCTTAGAGCACTAATAGGCTGTAAATGAGACAACTTTAACAGAACGTCTAAAACTCGGTGAGGCGTCAAGTTCCATGGCTACCGGAGGCCCTCAAAAGTTTGAGTAATTGTTATGGAGAGCCGCGGAGCCCTCTGTAATTAGGGTTTCACTCGGAATCCAACCACGGGACTAATTAACTTCTTAAAAGCAATAACCTCGTCCAGATGGACAGTCCTCTTTTATTTCGTTTTTTTTTTTTTTTGCTTATCGCGCAGAACATTTATTAACAAATTAAATTGCGTTCCATAATTTTGGCAAGAAGAAATTGTACACTGAATTCAAATTTGGAATTGATCTTGGAAAAACTAGCTTACGCGTGCGACTTCATGCTTTTTTATTTTTATTTTTAGATGATATTTCTCGAACAGTATAATATGTTTAACTGCACGAAGATAAAAGGTAACCTATGGTCATGTTTATCACGTTCACTGCACTACCTTCTCCGCAAACTAATAATTGAGCTGAAGCTATATCTTTTTCTATATCCCTGACAATATGTACACCTACGCAAAATTCAAATTTAAAGTTTTGCTATTCGCTCATTTCGTCCGAAATAAAATCGTGCTACATGACAACTAAGCCACAAAAATAAGTCAAAGTAAGTAGTATTTTAAATAAAATATAAAAAAAACTGGAGCGATAATACTGTAGACCTTTTCTATCTGTTAGACAAAATTAAACAAACTATCTCTAACCATACGACTTTGCAATCTTTTTATTTTCTAAAATAAAGATTCGTATGGGAATCCATTGCGATATCCAATAATCCATAAATCCAGGAGTTGATAATGCTCATAATTCCCATCTCCATAACACTGCGTCAGTGGTTATAATAATATTCTGTTCCATTACAGAAACGCTGACCTGACGCGTCCCTATTCTGTTATTGTAGGTATAAAAGTTTCAATATTATTCGGACACAATTTATTTTTGTATTTGCTTCACTTCATAAATATAAACTTGAGTTCTGGCTTTACACGATTAAAGGTTCAGTAAAGCCGGCATAACATATTTTATATTATATTTTTATTATTTAAAAAAAATATTAAAAAAATATTTGAGTTCTCATACAAATTTCGTTTGATTTTTCTCAAGAAATTTGCATAGACTTACACCAAATTAAAGTCTTCAACCAGCTGCGAGGCTAAGTTATTGAGTCATTGTTAATCTTAAAAAATATGCTACCATTTTTAAAGTGAAAATAACCATAGATGTCTCTAAGAAAAATATTATTTCGAATCTTTAAAGTTTGTTAGAAATTTTATTTAAATAGCTAGGTTCAAAAAGCAATAATTTTAAAATAAACTATGTATTTTGTATTAAAATAATAAAGAATTGTAGTAATAATAAAAAAATACTATAGCTTTAATAACGTCAATAAATATTAATAAATTACCATAATAAGATCAAAGTTATTCTAAAGACATTATTGGGTCTTGAAAATTAAAATTAATTATACTATATTTTATATTTTATATTAATCTAGCTCATCATAAAAGAAAACAAGTCCTTTTTTAACATTGCCATTGCTATCAGAATATGGACGCGGAGCTGAAAGATCTAATTTTGCGTTATTTTCTAAATTATTTTCAAACTTATTTGCGTGAGCATAAAGGGCATTTTTGCGTGGCCTATCAAACCGGGTAGCGGTATCATATGGACAGGCCCATATAATATTAAAATAGGGGGATGATTGGATAGATCGTAAGCAATTTCTAAATTACATTTTGGGAGGGTAACTCGCTTTGGATAAAAGCTACGTATCATTAAAATTTCACGTTACGTAACTTCTCGTAACCTACACGCATACGAATTACATAAAACGGGTTTTGAATTGTGTTTTGTTAACTTAGGAGGCGGTTTAACAAAGCACTCATATAATTTTCCCATTTATATATGAATATTGTTTTAAGTTATAAAATATTATACATAACAACAAAATCGTAATATCAGACTATGAGATTAAAGAGATTTGCATGATAAAAAAAATACTAATAAACAATTTTTTTGTCCGTTCGTTTGTGTGATATGGCTAATAATTTTTGAAAAATCTGTATTGAATTTTGATTGTACTTTTTATTACATAGAGTTAGAATGTAGTTTAAATTTTAAAAAAAGTCGTCTAATATTATAAAGAGAGAAGGTATGTTTGTAATGAATAAACTCAAAAATAAGCTATATTTTATAAAGTTACGCGGGCGATGTCGCGTGCAAGAGCTAGCTAGTATCACTACAGTAAACGAGAACTCACTCCCGAATATACAGTATTTTATTTTAGATTTTTAAAATAAAAACAAAAGCGAAAGTATCCATTCTAATAAATTGTTATAGAGCAAATAACCGTTTCAATTTTAATTTGAATGTTTGCTTCCTACATATCTCTATATCGTCCGACAGATCGCTATCAAATCAATTTTGGCTCACTTTATTTATTCAATTTTGAGATGAAAAGAATAACACTAGTGAAAAGCATGCATACATGAAAATTTTCATATTAAAAAAACGTGACAGGAAGACGATAGTCAACATGAGGGTGGTGATGGCTTAGACGATGGACACAATCAATGCCTAGGTAGATAACGTCTTATGATTCTGCAAGAATTTGCTTTCATCTCGCTTGAAGAGTCCCGTATTGTAGCTGGGTGGAAACTTCTCCAAATTTTAGGCGTGATAAAGGTTCTATTTTGCACTTTTTCCAAGTAATGCAGATAATCCCCGTATTTATGTTGTACAGTGCCAAACCTGTAGGCATTATTTGGAACCTTTAAAAGAGAAGTCAGAAAGTTTCTATCATTGGGTACTGCTCGATAGTCGTTTTTAAAGTTTGTGTTAAAGTTTTCTTTTAAAGTTATACCATTTTTTATTTATTTTTTATACTATTTTATTGCTAAGTTAAAGTTATTTTTAAAGTTAAAGTTAAGTATACTATTTCTCTTTTGTTCTTTTATTTTGTATGGTTTGGTTCTTTGTTTTCTTTTTATTAGTTTCATTTTGTAAAAAAAAATCATAAAATGTCTTCTGTGTTCGTTTTTAATGCATGTTGAGTTAGCCTATAACTGGAGTATACAATATTGTAAAAGGTGTTTAAATGTGAATAAGTGTATGGAGTGTTGTATATTGTGTTGGCTTCCTAATAAATTTTAAAAAAAGGCTTTTCAGAACACTCACTCACTAGAGGCAAATTAAAAAAAGAATACCTACTCAACCATAGACGCGGCTTGCACGTAGTGATAAGTAATATTATGTCATATGTACTATGTAATGTACTAGCTGATGGTGCTCGTGACTTCGTCCGCATTGCAAAATAAAAGATATTAAGCCTGACGAAATATGTAAAGGAATGTAATCTTTATTTTAGACAGCTAATGCCCGCGACTTCGCCCACGTCAGGATAGACGAATACTAGGCCTATGTCTATCCTGCGGGCCTATTCTCTATCTGTAGTTTTTAAAAACGTGTCGACTTCAAAGTCGACATTAGATAAGAAATAATACTTTGTCAAACTAAAAACCACACAATAACGCGCCAATAACTTCATCGACATGTATAACTATGGAAAAAACGTCGTAGACATTTTGACATGTGCTTAGTGAATACCAAAGTAGCCAATTGTCGAGTCTATAACCGCATCGATAACCACAGCAAAACCACACTTAGAGAATACGAGCCCTGGGCCCGTATTCTCTACGACGTTTTTTTTACGACGTTTATTCTACGACGTTTTATCCATAGTTATACATGTCGATGAAGTTATTGGCGCGTTATTGTGTGGTTTTTAGTTTGACAAAGTACTATTTCTTATTTAATGTCGACTTTGAAGTCGACACGTTTTTAAAAACCACAGATAGAGAATAGGCCCGCTGAAATTCTATTATAATAAAATAGGCTGGACTTGAGACAGATATGTGTATCTGTGGAGTCAACGAGTAAAATGTGCTTTCGTTCGTCCAAAATTAATATAAAATTATATTCCGAAACTTTGTAAATGAATAAGATAAATCTGAAATTGTACACCATTACGTTACTACAACTCAATGATAGATACGCCACTCGGTAGATACAAATTGGACACTAATCAAATAGTTAGTCACGTTAGATCGCGTGTGCGCTTGTACTATAATGGCCTACTTATCCCTAACAAGACGACGTCACGCGAATCCGTGACACTTTCAATTTCGGCGAAATATAGAGAGCTAAACTCCATACTTGCAAATTTATAATCGAAGCACAATCTTACGAGAAATCGAAAATTATTTTTTAAATAAAAAAAAATATATAAGTACGTATTTTTTATTTTTATTCTTCTAAAATTATTCATTCTAATGATGATTAGTGACCCGCTCCTGGCTTCGCCCGGGATGTAATTTTTATATACACAAACCTTCCTAGTTTCCCTTCTTTCCATAAGCAAAAACCGAATCAAAATCGGTTGAACAGTTTTGATGTCAATAGATTTGGATGTTTATTTCGGAAAATTAATTTTAATTTCCAAAATAAACACAATAATTATTGTTGCCACTCGTACATATCCCTCGTCAAAAAGTCCACGACAAATTCGCGTGGCATAGTTCCGGTCATTTAATAAGTTTTAAATACGGCCTTTGGATTAACGGTTAGTCCCGCTATAACCGGTTTCAACCGGGACGACTTCATCCGGCTTTTTTAATTGCGGCCCTGTCACTTTGAGCGCTTAATTTGGTTAAATGCCGTCGTAATTTGTTGGGAAAATAAATTCAGAAGTGACTTTTTGTTGTTGCCTACGCTCCTCGAATGTAACTAATTACAATTTCAAGTAAATGATTTCTTTCCATTTCCGAGTTCCCAGAGGCTTATCATCGGTAGTCAGCACTCGAGTTTACAAACAAGAGAAGACCTGTCTGCCATAGCGAAACACTCAAACAGTTCGACTTCAGTGAAATGAAATACAAACGTAAAAGCCTGTTGAAATCCTAGTAACTGTTATCCCCAGGTTAAGAAATACGTTGACCACGTCTAGGTCGTTAGGAAAAAAAACTTGAAATGAAATCACGTAACTTCGCAAACTGTTTTAATGATAGCTCCATTGTAAGACGTGCCTCAAAGTTAGCAACAGAAGTTAGAGACGCCAGAACATCTTTAATTTTAAACACAATCGACGTGTCTTCTTTTTCTGGAGTATTAATGTTTAATATATATATATGCATGTTATAAAAAAACTCGTAGCTGTCTGCTTCTGTCTGTTTCTTCACTGACATCGTCTAAGTTGTCTCAGTTCTTCTAAGTTCCGGTTACATCTATCGCAGAGCAGATAACCGATGTGGTAGAAATTTTCTCGAGTGGAGGCCACGAAGCCGGGGACTAGTCACTAGTTTATTATAAATTCATGTGTACATAGTATGTTTTTCAGTAATTATAGTTTATCAAAGTATATTGGAACCGAATTTATGATTAAATTATATACAACTAGTGGGTGCCCGCGAATTCGTTCGCGTTGAAAAGGGAAATATATGCTAGCTTGACCCGGGCAAACGTTATTTTGCAACTATCACTTACCTACCGAAAAAAAATTCTTAAAAATCGGTCTTAGAGATCGGACCTCATACTACAACAAAATTCTGAACGCACTTAAACCTATAAATATTTGACAACCAAGTGACAATTTTAGACAAAATACATCAATAATGTTTCACAGCTAGGAACACTTTGTGTAATGTCATCACATGTCATCTTATATCGCTGTGACGACGATGGCGCCGCCATGCGACAGTAGCGCCCAATTATTTATGTTTTTATATGATCCCTCGGGAATACTTAGTCCTTTTTTTCTGGATGAAAGGTACCCTATGTCCTTTCTGGTGTCCCAGACAACGTGTATGCAAAATTTCATGGTGATCGGTTCAGTAGTTTTTGCGTGAAAGCGAGACAGACAGACAGACAGAGTTACTTTCGCATTTATAATATTAGTATGGATTTACTCACCTAAAGTGTATTGCTGTCAAACCTTTTTTACAAAAAAAAATCTAAATTAATAAACTATTAGTTATTATTATTATATTATTAGTTATTATACTTTGTAGTCTTGTATCTTATAATATTATGTTTAAGTAATTTAGTGGAAACTTTGTTGATTTATGTTTTACTTGTATGTATGTGTATAATGTGTATCGAGATATTGTACCGTATGTTTCCCAAATATAAATAAATAAATAAATAAATAAATAAAATGTGTGGTTTTGGTGTTTTGAACATGGACGAACATGATTGATGACCATTATTGACAAAAAGAAATGTCTACATCAATGATAATTGTATCAAATTATAATGTACTCAAAGCAATCGAAGAAATAAACAGGCAACATTTCGAATTTCCGAGCCATTACTTCGGCGAACCCATTAACCAAACAATAACCAAGTCGGCCGATCCACTGTCTACATATTTATGAGGAGTAGAGAACCCACTTTGTTGACTATAATATTGTGATCCCTGAAAAAAAAGAATCACTCATCTCAAATCGCAACTTTATGCAATGGGAATAAAGTTTCATCTCCTAATACGAACAGCAAGACGTATTTGTTTAAGATTACAACGCAAACAATGCAAGACATCCCGATCTGTTACAGCATCATCCCTTTGTTCGTAGTATACACAATAGTTTGACTATATTGAATAAAAATCTACATATTTTGTGGCATTCATTTAATATTACATCGAACGTAGGTCTCTGAAGTCGGCTGAATTTTGCCATGTTTCAAATTGTTTATTTTACCTACATTTAAAAGTTATAGGAAATTTCTAGCAAGTATTTATTCTGATTATTATTCTAATAACGATCCAGCTTTTTAGTTCAGACTTTGGCAGTCTATTAAAAGTTTGGTCGGTAAATTAAATTTAAAGTAAATAAAGAATCGGTAAATAAAAACAGTAGGTATAATAAAACAATACAGCGTATTACCAACGACAGCTATTTTACAATTTTTTTCAAAAAAAAAAAACTGTAAAATTGCAGCAATAATTTTAAAGCCTACGAATATGTACTTTTTTCTTTTGTTTGTAATTCCTATTATTGTGGGGAAAACTCAGGTGTACGCTAGAAACTTAATTGAGTTTATAGTACACCTCAGCTGTGTTCCACTAATTGTTTTTTGTGTGTAAATAAAAAAAAAAAACTGAACATAATAAAACAACATAATAGGTAAAGGAACAACTAACAGAATGTATCATGTCAAGAAAATTTAGAAAGAAAAATTCCTCCTAGTTTTTTCTATACTAATATTATAAAGAGGAAATATTTGATTGTTTGTTTGTTTGTATAGAATAGGCTCCGAAACTACTGGACCGATTTGAAATTTTTTTTTACCATTAGAAGCCGACATTATTCGCGATGAACATTGGCTACTTTTTACAGCAGGAAAATGCTTCATTCCTACGGAAAAACGGGTAATATCTATTATAAACAGAAGGATTAAGGATAAGCGATAAGAAAGTTATACCTATAAGTACCCATTGCTCCATCACAGGCAATGGTTACTTATAGGTATCGCAAACTTGATGGGCTCTGACCTTGAGCATGCCTTGAGCGGATATAATTCGTTTGCGCGTGTAGAATTGCGAACAATACGGTGGACCTGCTTTCTCTCGTACAAAATGTTATCATTGCGTCTCGCTCATTCCCTGGCTCTTCCATCCCCGTGTCGCTATACCTTACAAACAGTCCCAAAATCGGTTACTGCGCATATTAATTGACACGTGAGATCGCCAGGGCCCATCAAGTTTTGCGACGTTTATAGTATTTAGAATGTATCACGAGTAGCGCGACAACAAAAACGCAAGTCACAGCTCCTTTCGAAATGTTTCGACCGTTCCCAAAAAAACATTCTAAACCTAATATTGTTCAGCAATAAATAAATACTTTTGCCTCGTGTACATTACGTGTTTATTTTTACAGGAAGCATCCACTTTCCGAGCGAGTGACCTCCTTAGTTAGAGGAAGGACTCGTCACTTGATCAAAAGAAGAGACGCACCATAATCCCTGAGTGCTTCTCGGGTAAAAGCAACTGAAATAACTAAGGAAGTCAGCCGGAATAACATCCTAACTTTAACAATTGGTTTTTTCAAATGAATTCTTAGCTTGCAGGCTAAACTAAAGTATAGGTTTTTTTAAATTCCTTTTTTTTTTTACTTTGATTCCCATTGATTTTTGTATTAATTAATTAACGTCGAAACCAAAATATAAAATTTTGTTCTGAAATTTGTATAATGACCATGTTTTTTTCTAATTCAATTTGGAATTTATATGAAACGCAGAAAGAAATAATTTATATTTGAATAGAAATTAGTTACCAAGGGCTGAAACTACTTCATATATATATATTTGTTTGTGCTCCGTTAATGGATTGTATGCCATATATATGTATATATTAAAAAAACTTATTTATTTTCTCCATGTTCTGATTTATTGATGATAGCGGAAGTTGATGAGTCATCTTTATTGGATCGCAAGAAGTACCTACGTTTTATGTTTTCGGGTTGCTTTGAATAAAAAATGTGTTTAGGTATTAAAACACGATTTCTGTGAAGTTATATTTTATCCGCCATTAAAATAATACAGTCGATACATTTTAATATGCATATATCAGTTGAAATTCGAATAGTATTCGAGGAAAGAGGTAAATTGTTAAACGAACGAATGGAACAATCTGCGTTAATTCTATATATATTACTTTTTATGTATACATTTCTGGTTAAAATTAAAGCGCCAGTTTAAATACATAAAAGTATAATCTCAATAATAAGTAACCAGCATTTAACATAAACAATTTTATTTTAAACAAATTATTTCTATAATAAAAATACAATATGTCGAGACTGTAGACAAAGTCAGCTATAGAAAGACTGTTTGTTTCCTTAGTCCGCGTATGTCTGTCTGTTTGTTCGCGATAAATTCAAAAACTACTGCGCTGATTTTCATTTTGTTTTCACCAATGGATAGAGTGGTTCTCGAGGAAGGTTTTAGCATATAATTTACAAAGTTACGCGGGCGAAGTCGCGGGCAGTAGCCAGTTTAATATAAAATTAAGACAATGAGGCGTCTAGTATCTACTTATCGATCTGCCAAAAAGCCAGCACTCGATAGATATCAAGTTGTAAATCGAATGTAACACGCATGAACGCATCGGAATATTAATAAAATTTGTTGCTGACGTGTTGACGTCGCGGAGTCGAATTCTCATACCATTCGATATTTTTATAACGTTTACCTATTTAAAACGTAAATTTTCTGAAGGATATGATCCGAAATTGGGACATTGATATAACAAATATGGACATCATAGCTCAAAGAAACTTCCTTAAACTTCTTTGAGCTCAAAGAAGTTCTTCTCGAAATATAAGAAGAAGAAGTTTCTTTAAGCTATGTCCATCCTATCTTATCCTCATAGTCATTGGGGTAGATAAGACTTGGAGTGTTAACAATGATCAGTCACCACTTGCTCACTGGACCAATAAAAAACTATTTTCATTGTGGTTATTAATTATTATTATTAACCTATATAAATCCAAATTTATTTTGTTGTATATCATCAAAATATGTCCTAAAATCAGTTACGTAAAAAGCACAAATTTGTGACATAAAAGAGTACAAGTCAGAGAATATTTACAATTACATCTAGAATGTCACGTAAACTGTCAACTCACGGTACCAGGAAAATATCATATAGTTTAGTAATATTATAGAAATATATGCGATATCATTACAAACATTACAGTTACCTATTTCGTATGTGTTATGACGGATACGACTTCCTTATCGCACGAATTGACCCCTCAGCTTTCGCCCCGGAAATAATTTGCAGTAACACGTCGTCTGCCATATCGTTTATTCGACAGCGAATCAAGAGAAACTGTCATATAAATAATATCGTCGTTATCAAACCAAAATCTGCTATAGGTATGCAAAATGTATACTATAGAGATATTAACAAAATAAGTTTTCTTATTGTAAGTTAAAGTATTTTAAATGAAATTTTGGGTTACACTTATTTAACAGATTATTTTTATAATAGTTATTAAGAGATTGTTGTTAGACAAATAGGGCTCATAGTCACTTAACAGTTTTTAGTAGTGGAAGGGTACACTCAGTAGCCACCCCCTTCCAGAAGACCACCGTGAAATAACAGCATATGTGCTGCTGTGTTTAAATGAGTATGGAATGCCAAGACCATTACTCCATCTCTTCATTATCTCTTAACGTTACACACTTGCAGCACTTATGGAGTTGCTTGTCTTATACGAATAGGCGACGATCGATAGCTACCTACGAGTACCATCAGCTTGTCTTGTCGATCTTAACATAACAAAAAAAACTCGAAAATATTTTTTTGAATTGTAATGCTTATTTTCGATGTACACTATTCATCCACGTACCAAAACTTAACTCTCATGAATGGCTGTACTGACAGAATATGCCTATTAATAGGCGCTTGTAAGAACCCGAAAAAGAAACAAATTGTTTACGTAGCCGAGCAAAATGTATCCGCCAAAAAATAGGGAGGAAAATACGGACGATCTATTGTGCAGGGTCATATCTCATTCGAATTAATAATACTGGCATTTCTCCAGGAGAGGAGAAAAAAATGATAGGCAGGCCAGCTGTCTTGGACAAGGTATATATTATTTTCCATTGTAACGTTCGCATTGTGACAAACGACTTGTGAAAGTAGAGCTCCGGCTTTGGCCAGGACATTTCAGACTCTATACAAGTCTGAGATTACATGGGGGTCTAACAACTATGGTGCTGCTATGTGCGTCC
Organism: Synanthedon vespiformis; assembly: GCA_918317495.1. Classification (NCBI taxonomy): domain Eukaryota; kingdom Metazoa; phylum Arthropoda; class Insecta; order Lepidoptera; family Sesiidae; genus Synanthedon; species Synanthedon vespiformis. The sequence continues at coordinate 11,612,084 of OU906948.1, forward strand.
TTTCCTATCAGACTGTTCATTACTTTGTACTAGCGGTAGACCTTCTGGGACAAATGCAAGTTTAATAATGTATACACTTACAACTAAATTATTATATTGTTAGACAATAAACTTGGTATTAATAAAGCAAACCCTGTCTTCATAGCGAATTCTAATGAAAGCTTTTTATAACCTTTTTTAGATATTATAATAAAATCCTAAAAGAAAATTTAACACAATCGAAGTCGCAGGCACCTGTGTTGATTAAAAATATTTACAGAAATTCAAATGTCTGCGTAATTATATTTCATTTGCTTTCCCATAAAAATGAATTTCTTTTTGTCTAAAACTAACAATGTAGGGTACACGTAGGGTATTATATAGAAAATCTCACCCCACGGCACAGATCTCTTCACGTGAGGGGAAAAATTATAGTCTAGGTATGAAAGGCAAGTTTTCTATGCGCCGTCGAGAAAAATAAAATTGCAACTTGGCACTGTGAAAATTCTTGAAATATTAAATTTTAATCCAACTTGTTTTTAAAACTGAAGAGACCCACAATAATTCAGCTAACATCAGCCGTAAATCCTAAGTTTTCAACACTTGCAAAACTTTCGCTTTGATTCATTTGCTTACGGTCACTGGCGGTATTTTTTGCACAATTTCAAACTCTATTCCCAGAACGTTAAGGTCTTCGTGAAAACTTTGCTACTGCTACATAGGTGAAGTTGCAAAAAGTGGCATAACGACATTTTCTTTGGACTTATATATTTATCAAGCTGCAACTTGCAAACATATCCCTTTAAAACAGTTCTGGAAACCGGCCAGTTCTTGCTTTAGAACTTGATTTTCACTTAAGTTTGCTTTTTAGGTCCTTATTAAATAGTTCATTCGATAATTTTTTCACACTTCCTTAACTCTATTAAACTTTTCTTTCAAAATTCTTTCAAAATGGGCCTGCACTACTGAAGCTTATTCTTGCAATAAATGCAGTAAATACTTTAAAAGTCATAATGTTCAACAGCAGAACAGAGTCTGTGAACTTAACACGACTTACACTTATCGTGTGAAGGTATTAAATTCCTAGTTTTGAGAACTGTGCTTCGCATGCTCGAGAAAAATGTCGCGCACAAGAGTACGTGATCGACCCTAGACCATTTGCAAAACCTAAGCCTTCGTAGGAATCCTAAATAAGTTGTGTAAAACGTGTACGTGGGGTGTCGCCTCGGCGGCGTTCTTTCGCAGACTTTATTGTACCCGCTTAAAGGAGAAATAAAATTTATTATGCTCTCGCATCGAGTAAACAAGTGGCGCGGGACAACTTTATAAATGGACTAATAAGAACTTTTGTTTCCATTTAAGAGTGGGCAAAGAGCATCACTATTCAACATTAATTATTGCTTACAGAATACTCCTTTGAAAGACAGTGATGTGTTTCATCGCATATATAAGAGGTCCTTCCTACAATCTACTGCTACGCTTTAAAACTGAGTAAAGATAATAATAATTCAAAACTGCGTAAGGATAAATCAAATATCGTCCACCATGCTAACCTTAGACTGAACTGCATAATGTCTTCGAAGATCTTGACTTACATTATAAATGCTAAACTGAGTTTGTTTGTTTGCTTTCATGCTTTAAATCATAAAATCATAAACGACCATCATAAAATCATGCATACACGTTGTAAGGGTACAGAAAAGTACATATTTCATCCAAAAAATAGTATATACTGTTCCTGAGGTTGTCTCAAGAAAATAATCTTAAAAAGATCTAAATTGTATGGAGAATACAGATTGAATAAATATTTTAAGAATAACACCTACTTGCTGTGTCGCTACCATAGAGTAGACGTTGCATATTAGGACTTATCTGGAGTTAAATAAATGGATCATTTAGTTAGGGATACATTCTAATGTCAGTTCTTAACATAGTTCTTTGAGTGTATCTATTTCGGTTCTAACGGTCAGTGGAGAGTTTAAAGCCTATTCGGCGGCTTTCACTAGTTTGAGAGCAAGCACACTGTGGGTAAGCTGACAAAAGTCCACTTCACGAGGAAAGAGCATTGGCTAGGAGCCAGCGAGCCTTACATCAATTTCAAACCCCCATACACCATGAACAAGAGATTTTTGCGAATGTTCGCTTATGTGACCCAATTTTTATTTCTTTGGGTCAAGCAAAACATGCAGTTCTAAAATATTTGAATACTAATTAAACACTTATTAAAACAATAATTACTCGATTCATTTTATCTTATTTTTTTACAAATTAAATCATTCACCACCGTAAAGCGACACCTCGTCGTCAATTTGGTTTAGAAAATGTAGGATTTGTAGATAAGTTTTTCAACAAATTTAACTTGAAAATTTCTTAAAAATAAGGAAGAAACACGATAAAATACATAAATTTGTAAGGATACAATCCCTACACAATATTCATTGTATTACATACGTATCTGAATCTATTTCGCATTACGTACACTCCAACGCTGCTCTCTAATGGATATCGTATTATGTTGGTTACATAACGCACATAAAAGAGAGGACAATATATCCTTTTTTCTGACTTACACTCACATCCGAATGAAAAATATTAAACAGGCTGTAACTGTTTCTATATGAAATGGAGACAAAAATTCTGGAGAATTTTATTTGAAATAAAACAAGAATATTTATGTTTTAACAACAATAAATAATTTGTGAGGAATCTGAACAGGAATTTTCAAATTGTCAAAATATTATAGAAACATTGGAAGATAGAGAGTCCATAACAACGACTTATTACCATGTTGAGATGTTAAATTTTACACATCATTATAAAATATGAATGTAAATCATTTATTGAATGTATAAACAAAATATGGGTCTAGTTACCTGAAAATAAATGAATTTGAATTTGAATTATCATATCTTGATAGACAATATGCGACCACGATTGTATTAATTTTTCTAATTGCATCTTAGGCAAACGAACTGTGATCTTGATGTTGTTACTTTTACATTTCGTATGATTTAAGCAAGTAAAATACAGTACCGCATTAAATTTTTCTTCTTCTGATTAAATAACTAAATGCAATTCAGCAGTCAGCACGTAGTTGTGCACCGACAGAAATGTGGGTGCTTTGCAGTCAGGTATTCGATAAAATGTTCCCAGTAGTGTGAAATTCTTGATAAAATAAGAAACGGATAAATTATAAGGCTAGTTTTGTATCTGCTAACCAAATTAAGCAGGTACTAGAATTGAAATCCTTGGCATCCTTTGACTTTGTTAATGATGAACATAATGATTATTACATATTACATATGAATATTACGATTCACATCAATTAATTCAATTAGCTACATTTCCTTGTAGCTAGCTCATAATAATTCATCAGCCATTTTTTTATTAGACATGGGTTTGGATGGCCATACCATCTAATCTAATAAAAAATGAAATAACATATGGCCAACCTCTTGGTGTAGCGAAGATGAGGTTTATGATGGAGCGAGATCACACAGAAGATGCCTATTATTCACTATGAAAAGATTTGGGTTCATCTTATTTGGTCTCAGTTGTCATTTGGTTAAAAAAGTTAAAAAAGCAAAGCCGCTATATCAAGTACAAGTTTTCAGCTTTTAAAAATGTTTAACCTATAAAAAGTCTCTGAAACTTCAGATTTCACCCTTCCACTATAAGAGCTAGTTTTTACACTTCGTGACACCGTATAATACCAACTTTGAATGTAACATTACCACTTTCGTAGGCTTTGGCCATGAGCCAAATCTGTGAGTAGCCTTTTGTTCACTTCCACCAATCAAATGACTGTTCAAATTCTAATATAACTTCCCGATAAATGTGACGATGGTTAGATGGAATATCTCTTCTCTTTTACTAATGTTGGTCGCAATCTATCTTGACAGCAACTACTTTTCAAGCATGACCAATAAACCAGGTTTTACACCTGTAAAAAACTAAAAAGGAGAATACTTTTTTATGTTTTGATCTTCATGAATACTAGCCCAACAATGCTCTGGAATCTGGAAATCGTCTGTTCCCACCAACTCTGGTGCAGGTGTTTACGGGACATGGTGGGTTTGCAGATTATCTGCATAGGATCAAAAAGATTTCCAGCCCGGACTGCTTGTGCGGGCATGGGGTAGCGGAAACCGTTCCGCATTTATTGGTGGACTGACCCAGGTTCGCGCGAGCAAGGTTCGTGCTGGAATATGACATCGATATAAATCTGAGTGCAGATAATCTGCACAAAATCCTAGCGAACAAATATGTTGTTCAAAAATTCTTAGACTTCTGCCACAAAGTGGCAACGGTGTCGATCAGGCTAAATAAAAAAATAAATGGATAATTTATAAAAATAAAGGTTTTTAAATTATGTGAATATTTGCTGCCAGTTTTAAATATTGTTAAATAACAGTTTTAATTATGAACGTAGTTTAATTATGACAATAATGAAGCTTAATTAATTAGCCTAACAAGATCCCTTACGTATGCAAGGGGCAAATGTCTAATTCCCCCAATTATAATGCAAGTTATTTAATGCAATTGTTGTAACAATGTGTTATTTTATGGAAATATACGGCCAACGGGGGTGGTGTAACACCCGGGGGAAAATAAAAAAAAAAAATCGTCTGTTCCAGGGATTTTGAAGTCCCTAAAACTGGGTATTCTACCCTATTATACTCTCAATGTCCAATGCTAAAATATGTAGGCAGTTAGATAATGCGGCTAACATTCTATCACGAGTAATACCTAAATATAATTTACATTATATAGCTATTTAAATGAAACTTTTGTTAAAGAGAATTGTGAAAATTTGTTGCAAGTTCATATAGAACCGCACTCTTTAATATTACCCTTTTATATACTTTTATATATTAAGAGAACTAATTGATGTTCTCAACATATCTTTGAAAAAATTTTGAATATATTTGTGAAAACAAAAGAGAAGATAACTGTTTCAATATAAATAATAAATTAACTTATAAAATTTGAGTAAAAATTTAACATTTTAGTTACATATTGCAAATGCAACAATGGCACGTATCTAAAATTGTATACATATATATGTTGTAAGCACATATACCTAATGTTACCGTTGAACAACAATAATCAGATGAAATGAGCTCCCAAGATCGATATCTCTCATGAGGATCATTATCATATCAAGGAGTTATTGTAGTGAACAGTTTTGGCGCTACGCCAAAGAATAGGAAGTGCTGTGTAGATTAGCTGACTATTGAGAATGTATATTGTATCGGTTCATTTTCGTCGATAGGGAAATTTTAACTTGCTAAGCTGAGAGCCGTTTCTACAAAAGAATACTTTTGTGCTAACGAATACTGTAGAAACGTCTACGATAGAGAATCATCGAGAAGGATAATATCACTAACTAAGGCAGTAGCTTCTAAAGATTTTTGTTTATTAAAATTCCTAGTTCACCGTGTCTGTTATTATATGATAAAAAATTTCAGATTGCAATTATATTTTTGATGCGCTAGCCCCGTGGACGAGTAGTTACTGGTTGGGTTGCTTGCCTCAACATCTCAGGGGTCCCGGGTTCGATACCTAGCAGGGTCAACTTTGGAAATGAACTTTTTAAACTTGGCTCTGGTCTGGATTTGGAAAGTAGTGGCAGGACACACTGCGTTTCGCTGCCATTTGGGTAGACCTTCTGGTGGCAGTAAGCTCCTCCTTACAGAAGAACACCGTGAAATAACAGGATGTGTGCTGTTGTGGTTCGATGAGTCAGTAAGGGATTTAGGCCTTTTACCCAACTCCTACTACTAATTCCATATCCTTAACTGTACTACCATAGTATGTCACCACGGCACCACACTTGCAGCACCTGGGGCACCTATCATAAAGATATTTTTCTGATATGTTAAAAAGGTAAAAAAATCTCCGACAAAATTTCAATTTATCCATACGCCCTTATCAACTGAGCCCCATTTATAGAATTATTACATCAGGCAGTAACCTTAATATTTAAAAAGGCGAACTGGATTTTCGCTGGGATTAATTCTCCTTCGAGAGAAAAGGATGCACTTTTAATTCCTCTTTCTGGAAATGGCGAAGAATCGCATACCGAATGAGACAATTAAAATCCGTATAATTTCTTAGTACAAAATCAAAGAAGCCACATTGTACTAATTGAACCCGGCCCCGCTTCACTACAGCGTGCGCGGTATTGGACAGTGGACACTGCTTACTATATTATTATTTTTTAAATAAAAGTAACATACGTGAATCCATCAGCTATGTGTCAGTGAATGTCCAATCAAAATCGGTCCCGTTTCGGAGATTAGCCCGAACAAATAGACAGACAAAAATGTCAAAAATTGGTTTTTTGTTTTAGTTCAGTGATCATCAGTTCATTGATATTACAAATTAGACTTCGATTTGTTTTTATTAGTATGTATATGTAGTATGCTATATAATAATAATATAATAAGCTATATAATAAGCTCTTAACAAATGGTGACATAATGCACTCACAATAAACTCAAAGAATCACAACATCTGCAGCTGAAACCTTAACATCGGTGTTATGTTGAAACGACATCTTAAAAAACCCATTCGAGCATGAAACTTTCTAGTGAATAAAGTTCCAGCCATAACACCTAGTCGTTAAGGCTTTGAAGGCAACAAACCTCGCTTGTTGTTGCATTAAAAAAAAATCTCATAAAAAGTGAGTTCTAAAGCGCGGCAAATGTTGCAGTGAAAATTTTAACTCGAAACAAATGCTGTTTTCTGCGCTTTAACTTTTAACGGCTAGTGCAAAATGTAGCATATATTTCAATTTGATTTAGCTGCTGGCTTTGAATGGAGGGCCATATCTTGTTTCTTTTATATATTTTGCAAACGACAGAAATACAGTTTTTGTTAATTTTTCGCATTCAACTTTTTCATACAATTTTTTGGGGATTTTTTTCTCAGTATCTCTCGGTCGGTTAACTATCTTAATTTACATCGAAGGCAAATCTAATGCTACTGCACTATGTTACAATAAGAAAAATATTATTTGTAGTGTATCAAATTTCTTGTGTACCTCGTACGTGAACTATGTCAAGTTATTTACGAGTATCCATTCAACGTGTAATATCAATTCAATTATACCAAACATTATATGACTTCGGTCTTTCTATTATTTCTGACCGATTTTTATCAGAAATGTGTTACAGATATAGCTTGAAGGACAAAGATCGTGGGCAAAAACCGGATTCTGCTATACACAAAAAATTTACTAAGAAAAAATAATTATAGGTGGCAAAACGTGGAATCAACAGGCTTTTTGTGAATTCAGAATATGCTCTCTATTACCGAACCTTAAAAACTAATTTTGTTTGAAACCTCTCGATTCGGTGGAGTGTAGTGGGTGTAAACTCAAAGCTATAACATCTCAACTATCTCGGATGACAATCGTAAAGGCGTAAGTGTAGGAGCAATCGCCACGCTTAAGAGCTCTTCCTTGGCTTTCGCCGTCGCTTTTGATACTTACTCTTTTATCGCCAATTCTGGTTACATTGCGTTTTTATATAACACTTCATTATTGTTGGTTCACCTTATAACCTCTTCTCTTTTTTTTCTCTTTTAATGTCTTGGCTCCATCAGATCTTCTCCGATGATTTTGCCAGTGTCATTAGTAAAAATAGCAATTTGTAATAGCCCTTTTTTAAACAAAAAAAAAGGCAAAATTGAAATTAAAAAACCAAAAATAGCAGATCCCGAGACTAGTCAGTCAAGTCAAAGTCAAGTCAAGTCTATAATTTTTCTTAGTTTTCCAAAACAGGTCCGTCAAGTCCAAAGCAGTCAAGTCAAGTCCCCTTATAACCTCAATGTATCTTTTGAATTTCTATTGAAAAGCCTGAATCACATTGTTACTATGCTGCATTTTATTCATACGAATATGAATATTATAAATGCGAATATGAAACAAATTTGAGCCTCTTACAGATGATAACAACTTTGAAATAACGACATAATATTGTGTGCTTTTGTGTCCTCCTTAATTCTATATATCTGATCCAAACGCACCTACCATCGAGTGGATATGATGTTAATGTTTCTTTGTTAAGTCGTCAGACAAGTTGACAGACATAAAAAATACAGTTTATAGATAGCTTCAACCCTGAGTAATTAATTTGTCTTCTGTATCTTGTGTACTTAGGTGTAATATTTAAAACTTAGGTACCTTGTATTAAGTGAAACACGACAATCAGTTAACTACATGAATTTGAGTGTTTCGGAAATCGAATAAAACCATATCACATATCTCCAACGCATTGCCCACATAAATATTGTGCAGATCAAAACAAAAGCTTGTATCGTACATCAGTCACGCAACGCCAACCGGGGATCGTAATTCCGTCGGACGAGTTTTTTTTATTTATCTGCGCTTACTACATAATATATTACAAGCCTCACGGCTACACTGTAAGGTGTCTAATGTAATATATGATCACATGTTTCATTAATTGAGCACAAATGGATTTTGTAATCATCTGAAATACATTTTTTTGTATATAATAAAAATGTATTTCAGATTTGTTTCATTGTTTATATAAGTATATATATTTTATCGTTTTCTAGTTTCTAGGTACTGTTTTTTTGTTGTCATAAGTCTAATACTATGTCTAGACTTATGTCTAATACTCTTTGGGTGTTCATATAGTAAAGTAATAAAAAGGAGTAATACTTTGAGAGTAATACTTTTAACTGTAGCAGAAATTCTTCATGATAAAAGCCGTCTCGTCATTCAGATTCCTGATATAAAACTAGATTTATACGTTCATAAATAAACAATAAAAGTTAATAAGCTGCAAAGACATGAGACAAAAACTAATAAAACGTAAAAAAAGGCACTCGTTCATCTCTATTATTTGCTTCCATAGAGAAAAAACAGTTTCCTTCGTAGAGTAAACGACAGTAAACTCTACTATGCTAGCTTTAATGTCGTCTTTTTCTAGTTTTATAGAGCTTAAAAGGGACGGACAATCAAGATCACCGACCTTCGACAATTTTACGACACTATAGAAAGTTTGACCACTAAAACTGGGGATATTTGAAAATTTATCGTTACATTTATAAGCATAAATCGAACGTACGCAAACAACATAAAATTCAAATGTAAATTCAGCAAATATTTCATACATTATTAAAGTGAAACGCAATCTTCATGATATAATATTTATTCATAGCTAAAATAAATACTTCAATATTCAAATTGGTAGAAGCCGTAGAGAGTACGGGGAAATTAAATAACAAAACATATCCAAAAAAATATTCTTATACGTACTTATACGTTTATAAATTTGAATCCATATTCATACTACAACATAATAAAATGTGACAGTAACCCGTTGTCTGTCTGTCTGTTATCTTTTCACGCCCTAACTACTCAACCGTTCGTCATGGAATTTTGCATACTTATTGTCAGGGATGTAGAAAAGGACATAATACCAATAAAGATTGAATTAATGCTTTAAATCCTAAAAAAGGGACTCCGTCAAAGTCGCGGGAAAATCTAGTAAGTGTTTTTTTATGGAAGGCTAGTATAGCCAGTTCAGTTTGTTATATTATTCTTATAATGATTAAATTGAAAGATAAAAACGAAATTCACAAAGATTTGTCTGATTGCGACGTAAAAAAAAAATTCATCCGAATTGAATAATTCGTAAATTTTGTGCTACGGAAATAATATCTGTTATTCGATATCCGCTATTTTTATCCACACTAAAACCTCGGTGATCCCTCAATCAGAGAGGATTATGTTTCCAGTACCGTTCAGTACGCATTCGGAGTTTCATAACAATGCTTCAACCGTTGCGTTTACAATACAAAAAAAAATGAATACTATTTGTCGGAAAATTCTTAAGAAATAGACTGGGAAAATACAGCTATTACATATTATTATTATGAAGGAATGAGACCAAAAATAGCACATATAGTTGGCAGGATTTTTACTGAATTACTTTTATTATTCCGAACAGTTAGACTGCATGTGTAGAAATGACTAAGGTATGTTTTGCTGTCGGTGAATATAAAGAAATTTACTTTAATTAATGGAAATATTACTAATTAAACTTAGAAGTAGCTAGAGGATATCAGTACCCACTTTCGATTCCTCACACCTTCGAAATAATTGGTAAAAATCGAACATTGTTTGGTGAAAATCTGCAATTTTGACTTCGACCTGATTATACTCGTAAAAAAAACCACTGAAACGTCATTTAACTGAATACGTGACTACTTTTCATAATACCAACTTACAACGATGAATAATTACAATCAAAATTACAATGTATATAGTTGAAAATATAATTTTCCATAGACAAGTTACTTTTTTATACATAGTTATGAGCTTGACAGATTAAGTTTTGAACATTTTATTATGATAACAAATATGATAGCTAGCCCGTTCGGGCGAGTAGTCTAGTAACTCCTTTAAAAGGTTAAGCTCCCATGTAACTATAGTCCTATTATTTAGTCCAATGAACGGACTGATGAGACATTATTGTCTCGGAAGTTCGATGATATAGAAAATTGGCCTTCTATGCGATCAAACAATTCGTAGCAAATCAAGTGCAAATCCACTTGATTCGCAGTTGATTTGCAAAATAAATAATCTAAAATTACTCGGCTTAGGCCGATATCTCAGTATATTAGACACCTAACATCAATTGGACGGTTCGGCCTGTCTGCCAACCTTTACAGTTAAAAATAGATATAAATAAAAAATCCAGTACTTCACTTAACTTTCTTAATTAATAGGGTTCATCATAACAGGCGAGATGCAATGTTCATTCACAAGGAGTGGTTTAATCAAAGAACTGGTAACCCAACGAGTCTCGAGATTTTGCAGCTCAACAACAGACATTAGTTCGTTAAACATTGAATGCTGTGGGCAAATAACTCTTAAATAGTTTAAGGGAACTCGCCACTTAAAAATTCCAACTTGTGACTGCACAAAGACTCAAAAGATAGAGAAAATTCCGCGTCCTGGAGAGATTTAAATGCATTAACGTGCGCTATATTGTAAGTAGACGGCGGGCGGCCGTTCGTTAGCGGAAACTTTTCGCTTTGCGTCCCCACTTCTCTGTCGACACTACTATCACTTAATTATTTACTTAGCGAATTAAACAAGAGATGCACACTGTCTGCATACATTCCAACTTTATCGTTGGATTAACTTTTTAAAGTCTCCTTTGCCCCAATTAAGTTGGCAGCAGTTAGCACGTTGTACTTAGTCTTGCGATTAGATGTACCTTTATCTATCTATATTCTAATGCGTTGACAAATGCAAAACTTGAGAACGGCTGGACCAAATCGGCTATTTTTTTTAATATTCTTGAAGTCCGAGAAAAATTCTTGTTAAGGGGAAAATTGGAATCTTTTCCTGGAAAATTGTATCCGAGCGAAGCCGGAGAAAGGTCGCTAGTAAATTTTATGAATGTTATCTTTTTAATGAAATATTTCACTCTTTCAGTTTATAAAATACCATAATAATAATTATATTAATAGGTACATATACAAATTATATAATACCATAACTAAACGTCAAAAGATTCTCTGAAAATAGGTCATAATATATACAATTTGCCAAAACGGTAGACAGATATTTCAGGGGGAAAGAACATAAATCAAACTAGACCTTTCGCTTAGTATATCGTAATAACACAGCGACATTTTTATATTCAGACATTTTCTCTATCATGGATTTTATAAAATATTCTTCGAAACTTTTCTTCTGCTCTCTTTGAACCTGTACGAAGATTGGCATTTTAAAAATATGGTATACATTTTTAACCAAGTTATTCAACAATTATTAATAATAAATAAATAAATCATTTATTAGACGTAATTACAATTATATAACCCAAACTCTCTTAACTAACTTAATAAAACCTTGTTAAGGTTCTATTGTATGAGATATTTGCATCACTAAAATTTAGTAGACAAGCACTGTTCTATTCTAACAACCTCAAGAGCAAAAGTTAACTTAAGTAAACTTAAACTCTAAATTATTATACCTAGTTTTTATTCGCCTGAAGTTAAGGTACACCAAAAAAGTTTGAAATGTTAAAACGCCTCGAAGGCAACTGGCGAAAATTCGCTAACTTTCTGCAGATTTAACAAACTATACATCCGATTTTGCGTCATAATGTCTTTAACAGAAACCAAATACAATCTCCCCAATTTAAACTAAGAAATAACTTCCTTGGGCGATATCGAATTTCGCAAAGTCGTATCGAAGTCGTGTTCTAACGAGCTTCCATAATCCCAGTCCACAATCGTTTCGCCCATAAAACAGTATAAATGTTCCCACAAATAATCGTGCATGTAAAATTCAATGCATTTAAATGTCGGTACTTTCAAACATTTAAGTTCTTTTCGGCCGTTTAAATCTTACTTACAATTCCAACACTTAGATTTGCCTTTATTCTTGTCCAAATTCTAAAAGGAGGATTACGAGTTTCATCAAGTGTGATAGCTTTTTAAATTGCTTTAAACTCTGCTGTAATTAAACTTATTTGGACATGTGTATTAATGCATTTTAGCGGTCTGTAAATGGATATAGTGAAATATGTAAATCGGATATAGTGAGAATAATATAGTGGGGAATTGATACAGTTATAACAATGTTTCAATATTATCATTATCTATACATATTTATACTAATATAATGAAGAAAATAAAGTGCAGTCCGCCTCTTTCTATTTCTCCGGATATTGATACAGTTTTCACTAATGTAAAGAGCGATAATCGTTTTAAATGAAATTGAAATTGCAATACATTCTTGTCATTTCTTATTAAGAGGCTTACTGCACTATACTATACTATGTAATTACATTAAAATTCGACTTAGTCTAAGCAGTCTAAGCTTAAATTTTTTTACACCTTCATTTTACGACTATAGCTAACGAGTAAGAAAGCTTTTTTTAATACCTTAAGAATAAATACACTGTGTTTTAATGAGCATTTTAAGTACAAAGTTGTATTATTACATTCATACCTTGAATATATCGTTACTTAAAAACTAAAGGGGCATAAATAAAAATTGCATAGGCTTTTTTCAAGGAGAGCTAATCTTTCTTATTAGATATTGGTTAATCAAATATATGCATCGTTAGAAGTGTATTTCTAAGTATGTAGCATAAAATGTTCTAAGGACTTTTATAATAAACTGAATACTAGAAGAGATATAAGTATATAAGTTACTTTCGAATATATAATTTTTGGATTTTTTTGTTTTATGGCCCTTTAGTTTTTAAGCAGCTATATCTTGTATGAGACTTGTAGAAATTGTTGTAACGTCGACAGAGATTGTTTCAGCTCGACGCCGTAGTTTGGGCTAGTTATTTCGTTTTAGAATCCAAACGCTTTGCCCAACAACTTGGCAACGGTAAAGCGTAGGAATTCTAAAACAAAAATACTGCACTTCGCAAAATCTTCTCTCTTCGAACTTGCAAGCCGCTTGACCGATTCAAATACACTTTTCAATTGCTCTCATAAGCACGCCATTTTCAATTTCACACCTATTTTTCTAAGTACTTTTTAGTGGTTTTAAAAATTTAAATTTAAAACATCTCATTAATTTCTACTCAAATGGTGTTTAGGTGGTAATTGGAAAAGTTTATTTGAACGGTTAAAATGTGTAGAGGAACTAGTTAATGTATAAAATTTTAAGGAAAATACAATAGAAAAATAAATATTTAACAAGGAGTATTTGCATTTGCAGTCACAGCTCTTCTTCTCATTTAAATAATTTTAAGTTATGAATCATATACTGTGAAGTATTCATTCATAAATGTTATTCATTCTTACATGTTAATTAAGTGTTACTTACATGATATTCATTCATAAAATTCATTTTATTTTAACAGCTTACCTGAAACAAGAAGCGAATATTCAATACAAGTGTTGCAAATAATGTTACAACAAAATTGTACCAATAAACTATTGAAACTAACAAGCATCAATAGTTCAGTTGAAACACGAAATAAAATAGCGTCGAGCATACTGCACTTCCCTTCAGCTAGAATCTGAATTTCCGCACGAGTTTCGCTCGGCAAAAGGCGGACTATAAGGTTCTGTTCACACGAACCACAACCACACCACATCGCAGCGACAAAAAGTGGTCAAGCAGTTGTTACGTGTGAATAGTGTCGCTGCTGCATTTTGCATTTAAGTTGTGGTAGCTACAAAATGTAGTTGTGGTTGCGTTGTCGCTAGTAGTTGCGATGTGGTTACGTTGTGGCTAGTGTTTGCAGGCAGACAGATCGACTTATGATCTACATTAATCTGTATCAAGTCTCGCTGTAGGACATTTTTGACGAGCACAACCGCGCGGCACGTCATTACAATACATAATGAATGAAAGAGGCGTACGCGCAGTGTGTTTGCGATTTTGTCGGTACCGACCACACGGTTGAATTTGACGGCAAAATGTGGTCCGTGTGAATGCACCGATTAATTTTCATACAAATTAGCGCCCGTCCACTTGTTGTCGTTGTGTTGTGGTTGTGGTTTGTGGTGTGGTTGTGGTTCGTGTGAACAGAGTCTTACGGCATACATATTCAGCGAATCAGATAAAAAGGGCCGGAGCGTTTACGGGCCTCACCAATTACTGCCGCATTTAAATAAAATTATAATTTTATACAGAGTTTATTTATTTCAGAGGCCCCCGATAAGATCGCAAAGCACTTTTGGGCCGTATAACGGTACCCGTAAACGCTTGTCTCGTGTTTTGTATTAAGGTATAAAGGAGAAGGTCGTATGAAGGTAGAGCACTTGATACCTATATTTTATGACTGCTTAGACTTTATAGAAACAAGTTGTTTAAAATGATATTGTTCAGTGTGGATTAGTCTTAAGTTATTTGTTTTGTTTTAAAGCATCTTGTTAAATGTTTAAATAATAGAATTAGGTATAAATCCTGTTGTAGTATTAGATAGTATATTTAATATAGTACTTAACCAGTGTTATAGTCTATAATGATGGTCTGTAATACTAACTTGTCTGTGTTTTTTTGCTTAGTAACTATTTGCTTTTATATCTTTTATATAAGGTCAACAGACACGCTAATGGTCCACTTGATGATAATAATATGTGGCTACTGTCGCCTATAATATAAGTAATATCCATTTGTTATCCGAACTAATGAGTAGTAATATTCAAAATGCGAAAGTTTTTATGGGTGTATGGATATTTGTTACTCTTTCACGCAAAAACTACTGAATCGATCACCATGAAATTTTGCATACACGTTGTCTGGGACACCAAAAAGGACATACGGTACACCAAAAAGTCATCGTTCAACACGGACAAAGTCGCGGGCACCCTAGTAAGTTCATATTAAGGTTTCCCAGATTGAATTCACCTTATACGCGTATTATAAAATATTAATGTTATAAAATGTGTGAAAATTTTAAAGGTGTTAGGGTTAATTTTAAAAGGCGTTAATTAATCAAGAGAAAGCCATTAAATTAACCGCTATACGTAGCTTGAGTAATTTTCTAAAAACCGACGAAAATTCATCAAATTACGCTCACAAATTTAGGTACCTATACACAATTGTAAATAAACATACGTGCAGACAGTCATTTTTGTATTTATAAGTATAACTTAAAGATTATAGCCTTGACTATAAATGTCATGTATTGATTTGTATAGTCATGTTATCGAATGATAAAAAAATTTGAAATATTTCAAAGATCCATCTAGTATGTAGGTTTTGTACGGTGAATATTGCTGCTATGCGAATCTCTCATGTCCACGTTCTCAGCCGTATTTTGCCTCACAAACGTCTTTGTGAACCGTTCTACATTCCGCAAGAACCTTAATAAAGGATCCGTCTAAAGATAGATCTTAACAATTCAATTCTAGACGCACGGACCGACAATTTAGTTTCGTTTTACAAAGCCTTTTACATGTCTATCCGTTTAGCGGATAGGTTTTAGTGTCGCTATTTTGTTTAAGTTGGTGTTTTGATTTTTTTTCACTCAACTTTTTGAGACTTTTTTAGTTTATTAACTCGATATAGTTATTATTATTAACTTACATATTTAGTTGTTGGATTTTTATACATATTTAGTCTAAGTAGTGTAGCGCAAGTAGGTATATATTCATGAGTGTGTATGTGTATGTGTGTGTATGTATATGTGTGTGTATATATATATGTATGTGTATGTATGTATGTGTATGTGCATGTGTGTATATATTTATATATAAGTGATAGCAATAAATAAAATGAATATTAAGAATAAAAAAATAATCCTGTAGAAAGTGTGCAAAGTCAACAAGGATGCACTTATGCGAGCCGGCTGAAGGTTGGAGTGGGACAAGCGGGTGCGTTGGATGTATTAAAGATGTAATAATATTAATAGCTGCCAACTAATTATGTACTTATTGTTTTTGTAGTATTTCTGTGTTATGTTTGTAATTATAAATGATGTATTTTCTATTATTATGGACAACTCAGGTGTACGCTAAAAACTTAACCGAGTTTATAGTGCACCTTATCTGTATACCATTTATTGTTTTGTGTAAATAAATAAATAAAAAAAAAAAATATATCATTTTTTAATTTCTAATTCTTCTTTTTTTATGTCTTATTTTATTACTGTTTTGGTTTTATCATAAGTCATTAGTTATCTTTAGTTATCATTAGTTATCATACAGATCTTTTCTCCCCCTTAACTAAAAGCTGTATATTTCAATAAACCTTAGAATATACTATATTCTTACTAATATTAAATGTTTGTTACTCTTTCACGAACAAACTACTGTACGGATTTTTAAGAACCTTTACAGTAATTTAAAGTTTTGGATAAAAGTTAGTGTCTACTTAAGCTCCAATTTGCCCTTTGTCCACAGCATAGCTACATAACTTCTAGTGTTATTTTAGTCTCTAGGCGCCTAAACCTAGCCTAAACCTTACACTTCTAATATACATTTATATTTTTGACGAAAAACTGTAAAATTTCTTTCGCTTATCAATTTAAACGGTGAAACATTCCTATTTGCTAATAATAAAGAAAGTAGAAATTAAGTATAGATAAGAGATTAGATAAAGGCGGGAATCCCACCCGCATAGAATGAATGAGGACGAATGAAAGAAAGAACAAGGATGCAGAATAAAAGTGCGAGAAGAATAAAAGCGAGAACTGGTATGAATGAGAAGCAGACATAGGCTACGACCTCGAGTCGGAGGGATTCGCTATTATAAAAAAAAAAAAAACGGTGAAACATTTTGCGCATTTAAATTTTAACTTTGATCGCAATTCTCGACACCATTTAGCGGTAGCAAACAAAATGAAGGTAAACTCAAGGAGAATCTTCTCTAAGACAGAGGCAAATAGCACCAAGTCTCGTCCGCCCTGGATACGCCCGAGCGGGCTTCCACACGCTCGGACGAACTCGGGTTTTAATCTCGGCTAAATTGCCTGCGCCCGCAACCACCATCTTAGAAATCTTCAACTGAAATTGAAGCGAATATTCATATTCGTCTTTAAATGTTACATCGGAATAATACGGAAATAAATAATCATTTCCGGTGAGTTCAGTCTGTTCATTTGCAAGCTTTTTGCACAAATGAACATAGAAAACTTTTGGTGAAATTCGTCGACTGGTACAACTTTGATTTATAAAATACTAACTTTTGCACCTAAATAAGATCGCGTCTTTATATAAACTACAGTATAATATTATGTGTAATTAACTATATTATTGTAAAGTTTCATAAAAATCTGTTCAGTAAAAACGCCTTAGTCAAGACTAAATAAGAAATTAACTAATGCTAAGTCTAAAAAAGGCCGTTCATAATAGTTATAATTTAGCTTGCAGTATAAATAACATGAAAAACTAGCTTTAAGATTAGTTTTTAAAATAATAATAAACTCTTAACTTAATACGAAAGTGAGTTCTTATATTTATTTTTTATTACATTTTCATACCTTATACAAGATTGATTCAACTAATCAACCGACCATCAGGTAGTAATTTTGCATACACGTTACTAGGGATACAGAAAAGGACATAGGCTGCCTTTTATCTAGAAAAAATCTCGAGGGTTTAATTCAATGCCTAGTAAATATAATATGGACCAAAGGGCAGTGGGCGGCTGGACTGATTTTTATGATCTTAGACTTGTTTAATTTTTTTCCGCCCGTAATAGCAGAATGACTACTAAAACATCTGAAATGTTTTCTCATGCATTTTGTAAAGGAGCGGTACTTTTCGCCTGGTCGACTATTATTGTAGAATATTTCTCAGTTGAAATGTCCCTGGGACTTCCATCTGTCACAGCTTAGTGGATTGAAGACGAAGATGAGCAATTTGAATTTGAATTTTCAGCAGTTTCAAATCTTGCAAGTTCAGAAGTAAGTTGCTCTGTTCTCGAGGAGTGCGTTATGTATTAGAATCACGTGCGGCCCCACCTTGCGGTTATATGAAGACCCAATTCCAACGTATTATCTTACTTCATAACACTCGGAAGGTTTCTTTTGCCTTTGAAACGTGCTCGCTCCTTAATACTGTATAGGGTTCGGCAAAGTGTGTTTTGATATGTTTTTCTCGTTTACGGATTCCAATACAACTTGCCTCTTAGATTGAGCGTTTGTATATTTAGATGATTGCTTAAAGAAATCGAGTCATGCTTTCGTTTTCTTCTAGAAATAATTTTCCTCGAATTCAACAAAATTAAATGCTCTTCTCCAATTTTTATTTATTTTATGATTGAATACCTGTTTTTTATAAGTAAACAGTTGCTATTTAAGTATAACGTATTCTATTTGATGACTTGCTATTAATATTTTTCTTTATAAAATCTTTATAACGCTAAATAACGATGTTGCTCGTTTAGGTCAGCCCAAAAGCTGTATTCCATATTTTATGTCCAAATTGGCATGAGGACTTGTTTGTATATGAGCATTTTATTTTCCCAGCAGCCAATACAATTTTGTGTATTGTACTTCTTATATTAATTCTTCTAGTTTCTGCTTAACGTGAGTTTTCCAGCGTAGCTTTATGTAGAAGCAATAAAGCAGATTTTAGGTTGTTTTAACTCTATCTAGTAATCCTGAACAAATTTAAATTATTCTTGGAACCATTTCAGAGCACTTCCTGCATTACTCTCTGTCTTGTCTGAAATACTCCATAAACAACTAAGACCACAGAGACTGAATTGAGAGGGGAAAGATACATTAAGTAAGAATTATCAAGGCGTGTGCCCTGGACGGTTATTGTCAGAATATTATTTTCAAAAATATCCTGTTTACTACATAGAAATAGAAATTTTCAATACGATACATTATGTACAGTGTAGTGCAGAGAGATGTGCGCTCCAAAAATCTTTTTAAATGGAAAATCAGTAGAGCGTTTTCATCCAAACGGGTTTACAAATAAGTAGTGATATGTATTGCTTCGGTCGTCCGGGGATCCAGTCAAGCATTTTGCGGTCAAGTCCGTCTCTTATTGGGCCATATTTATTTGACTGTAAAGATTCAACTATAGTAATCTCATTCTCGTCAATACAGTCATTGTTTTGGCATAAAAGTAACGTTTAAAAAAGTAAGCTGTACAATACATCTCTAGTAAAAGAATAGTATAGGAATATAGAATTGAAGTCGCTTTACCTATGCGTGTGTCTGTCAGTATATCCGATCCGCTAACTCCTAAACCAAGCAACGGATTTTGATTCGGTTTTCACCATCAATTTGATAATTTTGAACAAAATATTTATTTATTTATTTATTTGGTAAAACAGCAACAGCCTAGCACACTTAACATTAACATTCATCGTTCTACATCAGGGTCCAGTGTGCAAGCCAATTACAGCTGAGTACGTAATTCAATTTGGTACATCAAAAACAAAAACAAAATAATAAAAGAAAAAAAAATATACAAAATCAAAACAAAATAGAAAGTAAATATCATAGTCCAAAAATAAAATTAGTTACAAACAAAGAAATTACAATGTATGTCAAATTATGTCAAATTTTAAGAAGAAGAATGTCAAAAAAGTAAAATATAAAAATAATCAAAAAGTCAATTGTTAAAAATTACTCAAAAATACATATAGCAATCAAGTGTGTGACGAAATGGCAGCGAGAATCTTTTTTTTGTATTTATTTATGTAACAATAGAACTTATAGTTTTTACGTAAGTCGAAAAAAAAAGCAATTGTAACCAGATAGCTGTCCGCATATCTGCTGTTTCTCAGCTAACTATTAAATCACCCAACAGATTTCCACAACTGGCAAATGGAATAAAACAAGAAAGTTTGTGTGTATAAATAATTGCATCCCGGGCGAAGCCGGTAGCGGGTCACTGTGTTTCAATTTAAATATGTGTTCCAATATTCAAAAGATCCAATTTTAGTCCTTTTAAATATCTCTCAGCACAAAAATGTCTTCGTCTCTTAAAAACACTCGCATCGGATTGTATTTTTAGCGAAACTCGAGTGTACATTTCAAAAGCATATTATCTATTTATTTTATTTTTCCCTGTCGATGAGTTATGACCATTACTTGTATAAATATTTGTTGTACTGAAAGCCCGTCGGGCTCCTTAAGGGCTCTGTTTGTGTTTTCTACGTGTTTTATGTGACATTTTATGGAGTACGCGTCCGTAATAAAGTTGTGTGGTTAGAGCTTCGAACATACTTGTTGAACGAATGTTTCTAAATCATAACAACTTATGCATTAAATGAATTTCGAAGCCGTATTTTGTTAAGAAATACGAGTATGTTTTTTTTTTATACGAAAGAAAAGGCACAGAATGTAGATTAGAATACATAAAAAGACAGAAAAGTTAAGATTTGGAAGCGTAACAAACAAACAAACAATCTTTACTTTCAAGGATTCCAAAAAAAGTTAATACACAAGAAAATCGAAGATTTGACTACGACCACCGCTCAAGGCGGTACCTTTATTATGTTACACCTTATCTTTGATCTCCAAAATCAAGTATTGCGTTCAAATATTTTCCTCATTTGGCTTTTCAGTTCATTACACATTCGGAATGAACAAACCTAACCCAAAATTACCTCGAAACTTTGAAACATTAGACTTACAAAAAAGAAAATTCCTTCACACGCAGGAAGGTTTTAAAATGTTTTCATTTCAAATAAAATCGAATTCTGACTGGAGGTAATAAAGTGCAATTTTGGTTGTTAGTTTTGGAAGAGGTAGTGCATTTTCCTGTAAAGTGGTCGCCTGTTCTCAGTCCGAACACGTTTCGTGTAGGGCAGATCACGTCTTATGGGTTGCCATAGCGTTTATTATTCAATAGCTCAATGTAATAGACGCTTTCAAGTCTGCGTTATTGTGGTAGATTTTGAACACACACTTTTAGTTGTTACATGAGTAATTAATAAATACTATGTAATATTTATTAAAATAGAACAAAGTGTTCTCCTATACTATATACAAGGTTTTTCATTTTGATAGTACTTTTACGTAGTAGGGATATGTTGAAAAAAAATTGTCACCTATCCCTACTGGTAGGGAGACTGGAGACTCTGGCGACGCGACGACGCTATATAATATTATTATTATTATTACATAGTTTATATATCTACCTATACCAGTACCTATACCAAGTAGGTATATCTGTAATAGTTGCAGACGTAAGTTCTAAATTATGATCAGCTATAATAATAATTAAAGATTTTAACAATTTTATAGCTATATTTTTTTAAGGATCTAATATCTATAATAATAATAATAATCTTTATTTGTACAAAAACACATTTTTTACACGAGTTCTATATATATATATACATATCCCTATTGCAATTAACATAAAGATTAAATTGTCCGACTATATTAATAGTTTATGACCTGTTGTAATTCGTACACGAGATTAAGTCATCTTGGTTTCGTTAATCGTTATGCCTTCATCAATAATTAAGAGGATTCTCTTGAATCCAGCGATAATCACACGGGGGTCCTAACGGGTGGCGAAGCATCTTCCATTTACCCGCCCTTCCCCCGGGACCGTTAATAATCTACACAAAATTGGGTTACAATATATCGGGATAAACATTTCCTGATAAACCATAGAAATAGTTGTTTTTATTTATAAGCTGTTAACGAAATGAATTATTATAATCTATCGAATCTACATTATGTTAGGGGGCCTGCTGCGATGCAGTATTCCGTCGACTAGGAGGTCTAGGATGATAAACATTGGAGCTGGTAATTCAGATGTACTTACAATAATTTCATAATTGGTTCTCCACCAAGCTGCAGCAGTTCTATGAAGGCTTCATAGCTCAACCAGTAGCTAAGGAGCTGACAGGAGCAACGATTTTGATGGCCTTATGCGCACCGCACACTGACTCGAATATTCTACTGACTGCGCCAATTACCTACGATTGGGGCAGCAAGAGGATCAAGTAAAAACCAAAACTACTTATAATAAAAAGAAATTACAATTTAAATTATAAACTAATTAACCTAACGTCCAAATCAATGTTTGATTATTGAATGCCTTTTTATGCATGAGGTGATGTCGGTGTGGCGTAATATTGCGTCATCGTTGACCTCAATAAAATTACATTATATTACTTTACTAGGTGGGGCCGGCGACTTCGTTCGCGTTGAAAAAGTAACAGGTAGCCTATCCTGTGTCCTGTACGTCTTAATGTTTATATACCAAGTTTTATGAACATCAGTAAATTCGTTTCAGAGTTATGGAGGAACATACATACATACATACATACATACATACATACATACATACATACATACATACATACATACATACATACATACATACATACATACATACATACATACATACATACATACATACATACATACATACATACATACATACATACATACATACATACATACATACATACATACATACATACATACAATACCTACACTTACATATTTATTATTAGTATTGATTTGCATTGCTAAGGTAAAAGTGCAACGTCGGCGCTTTGCACTTTTTGTACTCTTTGCACTTTTTGTTGGTAACTAGGTTGATACAAAATGCAATAAATAAATAAATAAGTTAATCTTTGTTTGCATTAACAAAATGCAATCATCAATATTCAATATACTAATAATAAATCTGTAAATGTAGGTATTGTATGTATGTATGTATGTAACATACATACATACATACATAACTCTTAAACGAATTAACTGATTTTCATGAAACTTGGTATATAAACATTTAGACGTACAGGACACAGGATAGGCTACTTTTTTAAAGCGGACGAAGTCGCAGGCACCAGCTAGTAAATAAATAAATAAGTTAATATATGTTTGCACTAACTAATATCAAAATCATTATAATTTATATACGGAATATTTACTTATATGCTCTACCTGGAATAGGCATTCCTATATATCCTATCATCCTCTGGTGGGACGTCCACTGGTGGTCATAGCTTCTACGGTAATTTTAAAATAGGAATCAGAAGAAGCCTGGTGCCAGTGTCGATTCGCAGTCCTTATTAAGCCATTAGTCCATCTTACGCTTCGTTTGTCGGTCCGTAGTCTCTATTTGGAGAACCTTACTTGGTACTATGGTGTCTTGCCCATTACCACTTCAACTTAGTAGTGGTAGAGGACACTGCCTTTCGCAGTCATTTGGGCAGTCCGTCTGGCGGCAGTAACCACCCCAATACAGAATACCACCGTGAAATAATAGCATTATGTGCTATTGTGTTTCGGTAAGTGGGTAAGGGATGCCAGAGCCCATTACCCCATCCCTCCCTTATCCCTTATCCTTAATCCTTCTATAGTCGGCAGCGCACCTGTAGCACTTATGGCGTTGCTTGTGTTATAGGCGACGGTAGCCACCTACCATCAAGTGGACCGTCAGCCTGTCTGTCGACCTTAACATAAAAAAATAAAAAAAACTTGCTAATCTGCTAGGTAATGTTAGACTTTCGTAGTCGTTTGTCTACGGAACTCCCCACTCCTAATTCGACTTGCGGAGACTCCGACCATGTTTTATAGCCTATCTTCATAGCTCAAGTTAGGACACTCGGACTCGGACACCATGTTTATGTGGATATGGAACTGTAAAATTGTCTCATTATCTCATTTAATCAAAAAAATGTATTTTTATTTTTATTTAAAAAAAATTAAATTTTACTTCAAGCCTAAATTTATCTAATTACGTGTTGAGTAGTGTATAGAAATGATTTTATAGCGTTACTCCACTCGTTAAGAAAATTAACTTCAATGACTCATTTTTAAAAGACAAAAGGAATATATTAAAAAACTTAATTTAAAAAATTAAACTAAGTAAATGAACACAAACAAAAAAGACACTTCCAAAGTACGAAAACATCTATTTAGTTTAGGCAAAAGTCGACAACGAATTGTTGATTCCTAATCGACTTTTCCCAATTTCCCAGATTGCGTTGTTGCCTCTGAGGTAAATAAAGAGCCAGAACCGGTAATTAACACTCAGTTTAGATTAGAATGCTGCGGGATGAATGTAATCAAATTCTCAGGGACACTATTCACGTAATCCGAACAGGTAAAGCTCTACCTCTATCGGACGCCCGATTGAAGGCTCGGTGAGTCGCACCAAGTTATACCTACTCAACTTAATAAACCTTGTCAACAACATCTTAGTTTAAATCCTCATTGTAAATCCTCGTGTTGTATTTAAGGCCTTATTTACATCTATAACTTATGACTCAACCACAGTTTAATTGTACATAAAATGCACAAGGTTTTCGGAGAGTTAGAAAAAAAGGATTTTCGTGAAATATTAATATTATTTAAGGAAATTTTTTTTGTGCAATAATGATTATTTCTAATTAAATAATGATAAATTAAATGCAATAGTCATTACAGGTATTACTAGTTAGGTACTAAGAAAATGTCCTAAAAAATTTATAAGGAATAGCGACCCGCTCCCGTCTCCGCCCGGGATGCAATTTTTATATATAAAAAATTAAAAATCTTCCTCGTTTATCCCTCTTTTCATTATTATATGATAAAAAGAATTTTATATAAAAGAAGATCTTTGTGTTTTTTTTTTTTTTTTTTTTTTTTCAATTTTTTTTCAACTCAAACCACAAAACATGAGAGACTACGTCGTGTTTTTACTTCTTTATTTTTCCTGTTTTATTCCTCCTAATGAGTCATGAGTCTATCGTAATATTAAAACGCTAATAAATAACTCTTTATTATAAGTGCAATATTAAATTATCTATGAATAAATTTAAAGTTTATATTAAGAAAACCCTGTGCAAAAAGGGTTATTATAGTATATTAGATTATATAAATGATGACTGTCCTTGGAGTCAAATATAGTTGATTACTATATAGTGTTATGTAGATTACTATGTATTGTTACGTATTACTTTGTAATTTATTTATGAAAAGAGCAACTAGGGGGTTTCTTGCCGAGTTCTTCCCCCTAGAAACAGCTTTCCGAACCGGTGGTAGTTTGTAAAGAATGTTGACGAAGATAAATGTTTTGTAAAAACTTACGTCTAATAAATAATTTATTATTATTATTATTATAGCAAATTTTTCATTGAAATGTGTAAGTTGTTTGTGAATAGTTCATCATGAATCATGTGTATTGAATCGGCAACCGACCCAAGGTGTAATCCAGTACGTCTCTGGACCGTTCACCGGTTAAATTTAACTTCAACTTTGTATTGCAACAATAAAGGTTCGGTCGTGGTAATTTGTACGGGCGCTTTGTAATTGGTAGCTCCTAATTGAATAGTTCTGCCGGGCGGTTTGTTGTTAAATGTTTTCACGTATTTATTGAAAGCCGATTGTTTCGAAAACCCTTTTGTCTCCATAATTTCCTTGAAACAAATTTGTTTTTGAAAATTATTGAAGAATGAATTTCATCCAAGTTCTTTGTTAATTTTTATCTGCTGCTCTCTATGGAGGAGGTTAGTAAACCTTTTGTTAATTAATTCACAGTTATTTTCAGTTTATAAATTCTGAATTGGTTTGCGGGTTTGTATATGAAAAAAATTAATTAAAATTTCAACAATCTAGAAACAGGTTGCCAAAAAATTGGCACAATGGCAAAAATATTTTTTTATATTTTAATTTAAGGCAGGTTAAGTTCACCTGATGGTAGATGGTTACCGTCGCCTATTAATGCAAGCAATTCTACAGATTTTTCAAGTGCACTGCCAAGTTATTAGTCCTTTGAAGGCTTATTATGATCAGTCCCTGAGAAAACTTTGAAAAGTTCATTTCACATGTTTTTTTTTAATGAATAACTTAAAGAAGAATTTACATGATCAATTATACAAAATATACTGATACTATACAAAACAATAACAACAATGATACTTAAAGAATTATTTATCACGGGCATTATTGCAATTTACTTTTTAAATTTGTAATAATAAAATTTTTAATAAAAATCTTATGTTATTTACTGATAAGGAACCACTATACATAATTTTTTTTTTATAAATCCGTAAGCATTTTTGAGTGTATCTGTTACTAACCTACATACAAAAATTCAAATATTTTCTCTTTATAATATTAGTGTCACTGACCGATTCACAATGAAAAATGGTTTTAGTATAAATATTGAACGGTTATAACATTATCATGCCTTATCTTTTGAATTTTAAAGGGTTTAAAAACCCGGACACCGACATACTGTTGTCATTATTTTATAATTACACTGAGAACAAAGAGTCTCCTACGCGAATTGTTGACAATGTTCAAGAAGACCTTCGTATCAAAATTAATTCATATGTTTTGAGCTAACTGACTTAAGCCAAGCTAATTTTCCGCGTTTTACGTAAACCGGAAGTCAATATAAGACCTCAAAATAATGCTAAACCCCAAACGGAAGTAAACACGCCTGTTCCGACATCTATTTATTGATACACAAAGGTTAACTTCGCTGTTAACTCTCAAACTTTCTGACAGCCATCGGTTCTGAAACTTCTATGTAGAGTGCTTATTGTAATTTATTTTCTAAAGCCCCTTTGACTTCAGTAATGATATGTGGTGGGGCTGTGGTAATTTTGAATCGCTGCTATTAAACTTTGTGCCTCTTTCATAAACACAAAACCGAATAAAACACAAAGAAATTGGCTGTCAAATAAAGTACATTTTAATAATCGAAAAGAATTGCAACTTATAGAAAACTTATAGAACAATAAAATAATAATTAACATTAACTCTAAACCGATTAATGTTCTACAAAGCATTGGTTGATAAGTTTTTCAATAAGTTCGATTAGGTGACATAATTATTTTTGTATGGTAAAAAACCTACAACCAAGGAAATGTGTAAGTTGTTTGTGAATAGTTCATCACGAATCATGTGTATTGAATCCGCAACCGACCCAAGGTGTAATCCAGTACATCTCTGGACCGTTCACCGGTTAAATTTAACTTCAACTTTGTATTGCAACAATAAAGGTTCGGTCGTGGTAATTTGTACGGGCGCTTTGTAATTGGTAGCTCCTAATTGAATAGTTCTGCCGGGCGGTTTGTTGTTAAATGTTTTCACGTATTTATTGAAAGCCGATTGTTTCGAAAACCCTTTTGTCTCCATAATTTCCTTGAAACAAATTTGTTTTTGAAAATTATTGAAGAATGAATTTCATCCAAGTTCTTTGTTAATTTTTATCTGCTGCTCTCTATGGAGGAGGTTAGTAAACCTTTTGTTAATTAATTCACAGTTATTTTCAGTTTATAAATTCTGAATTGGTTTGCGGGTTTGTATATGAAAAAAATTAATTAAAATTTCAACAATCTAGAAACAGGTTGCCAAAAAATTGGCACAATGGCAAAAATATTTTTTTATATTTTAATTTAAGGCAGGTTAAGTTCACCTGATGGTAGATGGTTACCGTCGCCTATTAATGCAAGCAATTCTACAGATTTTTCAAGTGCACTGCCAAGTTATTAGTCCTTTGAAGGCTTATTATGATCAGTCCCTGAGAAAACTTTGAAAAGTTCATTTCACATGTTTTTTTTTAATGAATAACTTAAAGAAGAATTTACATGATCAATTATACAAAATATACTGATACTATACAAAACAATAACAACAATGATACTTAAAGAATTATTTATCACGGGCATTATTGCAATTTACTTTTTAAATTTGTAATAATAAAATTTTTAATAAAAATCTTATGTTATTTACTGATAAGGAACCACTATACATAATTTTTTTTTTATAAATCCGTAAGCATTTTTGAGTGTATCTGTTACTAACCTACATACAAAAATTCAAATATTTTCTCTTTATAATATTAGTGTCACTGACCGATTCACAATGAAAAATGGTTTTAGTATAAATATTGAACGGTTATAACATTATCATGCCTTATCTTTTGAATTTTAAAGGGTTTAAAAACCCGGACACCGACATACTGTTGTCATTATTTTATAATTACACTGAGAACAAAGAGTCTCCTACGCGAATTGTTGACAATGTTCAAGAAGACCTTCGTATCAAAATTAATTCATATGTTTTGAGCTAACTGACTTAAGCCAAGCTAATTTTCCGCGTTTTACGTAAACCGGAAGTCAATATAAGACCTCAAAATAATGCTAAACCCCAAACGGAAGTAAACACGCCTGTTCCGACATCTATTTATTGATACACAAAGGTTAACTTCGCTGTTAACTCTCAAACTTTCTGACAGCCATCGGTTCTGAAACTTCTATGTAGAGTGCTTATTGTAATTTATTTTCTAAAGCCCCTTTGACTTCAGTAATGATATGTGGTGGGGCTGTGGTAATTTTGAATCGCTGCTATTAAACTTTGTGCCTCTTTCATAAACACAAAACCGAATAAAACACAAAGAAATTGGCTGTCAAATAAAGTACATTTTAATAATCGAAAAGAATTGCAACTTATAGAAAACTTATAGAACAATAAAATAATAATTAACATTAACTCTAAACCGATTAATGTTCTACAAAGCATTGGTTGATAAGTTTTTCAATAAGTTCGATTAGGTGACATAATTATTTTTGTATGGTAAAAAACCTACAACCAAGGAAATGTTAAATTACTCGTTCGAATTATGAAACGCACTTTAGTGAATTCTAAAAAGAATGTAAAAATATTTGTATGTAAAATGTAAACAATACTGGATCGATTTTAATTATCACCGAATAACATAGGCCATATTTTATAAAGTTACACGGACGAAGTCGCGTGCAACAATTAGTTTCAAATGTCATATTATAGTTCAAAGCTGGTCTATACTAATATTATAGAGATAATTAAATTAATATGTTTGTAATGAATAAACTCAGAAACTACTAGGACAATTTTAAAAATTCTTTCACCTATAGAAAGCTATATTATCAGCGAGTAACATAGGCTATCAATTAAAAATTCTTTCACCTATTGAAAGCTATATTATCAGCGAATAACATATCAATCATCAATACTAATAATAAATCTGTAAGTGTACGTATTGTATGAATGTATGTTCGTCCATAACTCTTAAACGAATTAACTGATTTTCACGAAACTTGGTAGATAAACATTTAGACGTACAGGACACCGGATATAGGCTACTTTTTTATTTTTCAACGCGGACGAAGTCGCGGGCGCCAGCTAGTATTTCATAAAGTTATGCGGACGAAGTCGCGTGCAACAGCTTATTAAAATTAAATAAAAGCGATTTGATTTTATTATTTAATTTATTGATATTTGCATTTTATTTATTAGCAAATTTAAATTCGACTTTTTATTTTTGAGTAAGTTGGTATATGTATATTGGAATGAGTTAAAATGTTGGTAGCTTTAACAGAGCGGCTGTTAGAGGTTGTACTTAGTGATTTCCCTCGAGTTTAGAGCGATCGCGTGGAGTGGGTCGCATCCAATTTTTATCATCCTCTTACATATACCGGATAGGGCTCTTTCTTAAATTACCGTTGAGTGTTTGATGTTTAGATCCTTTGGGAACCTAACTCACCACACACTTTTAAGGAGAAATTGGTGACAAAGACATAATCGATCGCTTCCAGGGACCCATTCCATTCCATGGAAAATAATGTGATCGATATCCTATCATAATATATTATCATCGTAATGTGTCTTAAAGGATCATTAAGGGTCCTATTTTTTTAAATCATGAGAGAAAAATTATATTAGGCGAATGTTAGGCATGTTCAGCGTGGAATGAAGGCCAAAGCTTAATTTCACGCCTACACTACTCAAGTGATTATCATGATTATAAGAATAGGACATAGGGTTTCTTTCGACCCGAAAAAAAGAACTGTTCCCGACGGATCACATAGGACAAAAAATATGCTTTAGTACCAAGGCCGAGTAGGTTTAAAAGTGTATACTTATTTTAGACAAAGCACAGGTGTTGTGTTAAATCCGTTCATCTTTTTCAAAGAGAGAGCATTTCAACCTTGGACCTTAGCGCCATTCAGGCAGCAGAGTTGTCCCTGACACAAATAGCATCGAGGCTGAGAAACTTGAACTCTCTACAATAATTTTGCATTTTATTTATTCTATATTCACCTTCCACACTATTTACCTTCCAATTTGATCAGTCGTAATAAATAAAGATAATCCCACGGAAGGAGAGATAAGCACGTTTCCTGAACAATATTATATAAAATTTCTGTTCAGTTCGTTTGCTTTCATATAAAAAAATTAATATATTTTTATTTTCTTTTATTTTTATTTAAAGTGCGGCAGACATGCTGATGGTCTACTTGATGGTAGACAGTCGTCTGCAAGTACGCTGCTGACCTTGGGCATCACCTCTACCTGATAAGGCATTAGCTGAACTGAACCCTCATATTATCCTCTAATAAATAGATTTCATTGGTGGATAATATGAGAATTCGAAAGAAGAGTTCTTCTTCTTCTTCCTGAGTTTCTTTCGGGGTTTCTTTTCAGGATCATCATCTTGGCTTTTTTTCCCGAAAACCTGGTTTTAAATTTAAGTAATAATGACGATTATAAGAGTGGGAAAACGTAACTGATAAATAAATATTTTGATTTTTGAATATTATCAAACAGAAGCCTTAAATTTGAGCACCTTAAATGCTCTGCGATTTCTAGTTTTAAGTTATTAAATTCATTATTAAATAAAAGCATTTAGATAAATGCTTGCTTTTTTATTAAAAAGGTATTTTTTAGATGCAAAAAGCAAAGAGAAACAATTGTAGATAAAAATAAGCCACTATTTTAAAACCAAAGGCCGAACGCCAATGTTAGATGAAAATGTAGTAGTTCATGTAACATTGAACTAAATTTCCAATTGAAACTATTTTGGGATAACCTTTAATTTTCACAATAAATTGGATTATAGTAACCTCACAAGTTTGTGAAATTTATATATTTTCAGTTCTAGAAACCGATCTATCATCGATTACTCAAGGACTGCTAAAAGACTATTTTTTCTAGTAAATACTTAAGATTTCTCTATTATGATTTAAAAAGATATGAAACGAAGTCGCAAGCGAACACTAGTAATGTTCAACAATTGCTGTACGTAGGCACATGTACATAAACATCGGTTTTGTTTAAATTGAAGAGTGAACTAATACGATGTGCGAATTTGAAAACATTTCTACTCTCGATGTCGACGAGTGAATTCCTAACATTTCCGCATGCGTTATACCAATTTAGAAAATTCTTTCTCAACCTCTCGAGCTTCTGAAAAGGTAACAATTTTAATGGAAATTTTTATCTTGAATTGGTTACTTTCATCCGAGAGATGTATCCATTATGTATGAAAATGGATGCCGTGAGTATAAGTGCTTAGAAATATCGACTGATTCATTATACTTTATATACATACTTAACATTTTATTAAAAGTATTCTTAGTAAGCTAATAGCTTTTGCAATAAACAGAGACTAAGATTATTAAGTGATTGTGAATGGGTATTTTATGTCTAGTCGTTTTGCTTATAATGTTTTATAAAGAAACCTAATTGCAATTTTCAATTGACTTACAAGCTAAGGCTTAAAATCTATAATTTACCCATTTCGATTTAAGTACGATCTATTTTTAGAGCTTGACTGATAAAATATTTCAAAACCACGACAGTTATAGTCTACGTATTGTGACAAAGTTTTTCTTAGCGAAACAATCATTTCATTCACTCTACCATTTGAATATATTAATTTGTCGACTCTCTCTCTCTCTATTATAACAAATATATGTATAACCGTCACTAGTCTTTGCCCACGACTTCATTTGCGGCTTTTTTTCTTACATATTAAACCATTTATTCAATTTTTATTGATCATTGATTTATTTTTTACTTCTAGGTTGATCCCTCAGGAGGGAACAACACTTTATTCTGGGTTAAAAGTACCCTGTGTGCTTTTCTGTATACCTGACAACATGCATGTAAATTTCATAATCTTCGATTGAGTAGTTAAACAAACTCACTTTAGCATTTATAATATTAGTATACGAGCACCTTTATGTTTTGGCATGATAGCGAACTTTTTCCAGGAATATTTTTTTTGCATTATTAGTCATGGTGAACGATTACAGTCCTCAAGGCACTTTTTTGTTGACATTTACGTGATCTGTCATCTAACGCACCTCGATCGTGACTCGCATTACCAATGTGTTGCTTTTAACACGCACCACTCAAAATACGGGATAAACGAAAATCACGCAAAGATATTCCTTAGAAAAATCTCATGTTGATGCTACACCAGAATTGTATGGACTAACCTTTCTATGTATTTTTATACAACTTTAACACTTAGTTATACAAACTTAACTAGCTTTTTATTTTTCCCTTTTCTTAGATATGAAATTATTCATTAAATCTTTATTGCTGATATATTTTTAACGATGGATCCAAGTTGCTTCAGACTGGTCGTATTGGAAAATTATGAGGGAGTGGACCTTTGTCCAAACCTGAGGTCCAAACAGCTAAGATCATAATGATGATAATGACGATTTTTGTTAGACTTTAAAGATTTTTTTATTTTTAACTTACGTATTACTCGAGAACAATACTTATCTTGCGGAAAAGTACCTGTCCTTTTCTCTGTCTCCTTTTCTGTATCTCTGACAACGTGAAAGCGTAACAAGCAAACTGACTTTATAACACTTATTAATAATTATTATATTTTTATACAGTATATTAATAACGTAATTTATTTTAGTGAGGAACTTTACAAGTAGAGAGAATCATGCGCCTCACATTCCTTAGAAGGTTTGTATCCAGGAATAGACGTTAATATAGTTATAATTAGCTAAAATGTATTACCTTATTGAGTGGTTCTGTCTAAGTTAACTTATTGTATAGGAAGAAAGCAAATAATATGTTATGTTATACTCTACTAACTAATGATTAGCAAACTATGGTAATTAAATTGAATAGTTTTTGAGAGAATTCCCCTTAACTTATTTAGCGGAGCGGAGTGAGCCGGAGTGTGCGCTCTGTGGTAGTTTCGAGTACTATCCTAATACATTTTCGAACGAAGTCAGAACGTGTGACCCTATCAGATCAGCTTTCCGTCTGATTTGCGGACGATTCCATTGGCGTACACTATTTCGAATTTGCGATTGGTTTCACTCCGCAACCGATTTCGAATTGAACTCGCTTTAATTACAAAATAGTCCTGTACATGGGAAAACACAATTAATTTGGATATTATCTATTAAGGTTTCCGTTGTTTTGGAACAAAACTTCAGAATAATATTCTCGTTGTATTGATTTCTCATAAAAAATAAATACTAATAAGTTAGTGTTTTATTAGCTCACATTTTAAATTTCATATTACAAAACTAAAAGACATTTCTAATTTTTTTTTGGATGACAGCACGTTCTGGTTAATATCTGAGAAGACTGAACAGATTTTAATGTGACTAAGTAAGTAGAGTTTGTTCTCTTGAAAGAAAAATCAATTTCATTTAGTAGTTTATTTCTAAATTGTTAGGACTTAATGCGAATAAAAGCGGTCTCTGGTTAAACATTGACGATTTCAAGTTATCACTTAGTGAAATACAGTACAAGCAATATTCTGACACTAAGAAATGTATGTACTAAATTTAAACTAAAATACTAAACAAAGGTACAATAATTTCTCTTCCCAGATGACTACCTTGCCTGTTAATAGTTTATTTCCGAATCCGGTGAAGTTTAATGGCAAGAAGGTACAATTTAATATCAATAACAGTTTGACATCAACTAGTTGCAAAGTGGAAACGAAACCGGTGAGACGCGATCAACAACTATTGATGCCGAAACTTTCTTCTAATTCTCTTCTGAAGCACTTTAATGACAGTAACTTAGTACGAGTTTGACACAGATTTGCTTCTACGCGCCATTGAATAAGGCACAGTTTCCGATAGACCAGATATTAAATCAATAATCTTGAAAATTTTATGAGGTAACAATGTGAAAAAGAGATTCTGTACTGTAGTGAATATTTTGTAATATTTAAGATTTAATAAATATGTTTAAATAAATATTTTTAAAATAAGTTTATTGTGTAAAATATATTTTTTATGAGTAATGATGATAAAAAATCAGCAATAAGGCTAAAAATAGCAAGCAATAAGGCTAAAAATAGCAAGCAATAAGGCTAAAAATTTTGAGTTATGTGAAATTTCGGAATATATTTGGATTGATTTTATCTGACACATCAATAAAAAAGGATTCGTATGGTATCAATATAAAAGGAGTCCTTGACTAGAGTCTAGTCGCCTCCGACTGTATAATATGAAGATTGTGGTTGGTGTTGACTGATTATTTATGAAAAGACGGCTGTGTCAGTCTAATACCGTCTTTTAGTTAAGTACCAGCACTGTAAGACATTTTACATTGCCCAACGATTTGTTCAACCAGCTTGTAGTGACTTTAGGCGACGAGTGCGTCATCATTATCACCTTTCAAGGTGCCCCTGTTTGATTCCTCTGGACGTTTAGATTAGTAGAATCACCTGGTCAAGCACATCTATACTAATGTCTTATTATAGAGCCTACATTTTACAACAAGGTCTACGATCGTCCAAGCTCTTCAACAACAATATTGGCTCCGGTAACCTCGTAAACATCATTAATAGCTTTCTCTAATTTGCCGTAAGACAAAACAACGGAAAGTAACAGAACGTCGGCGAAATTCGAATCGGTTAAAATGAAAACAGGTAAACAAACGGCGAATTTATTACTGGGTTTATGATTACGCTTCAAGAAAATCCATTATGCCGTTTTGTTTGCTACCCAACCCGTCACCGTGGGCCCGTCGACAAAGGATCCCGCGTGCAAATTGAATACCAACTCAGAAATTAATTTAGAACTCATTTGAATGCTTTAATTATTTTCGGGAGTGTATAAACTTGTTTCGGTCGGCGTTTCGTGACGATTTCGCGAGTGTAAAACAAACCCACTCGACTCCGGGACCTTCGGTAACGATGTCCCTTGAGAGCCGCGACACTCGCGAGAGAGTCGGAGAGCTTTCGATGGAGGATATCTGTCGAGAAAAAGGCGAAGCGCTTCAAGACTCGAACATCACTAATTGAAGAGCCGCGACGTTCTAAAGCAAGTGTAACAATCTTCCTTGTAATATATAACTAGCAATGCATTTTCAACCGACTTCCAAAAAAGGACGAGCTTCTCAATTCGATTGCATTTTTTATTATTTTATTTTTATGTTTGTTACCTAACTTACGATTGATTATTCTATTTTTATTTTAAAGCTCGTGTTTCCCGCGTGGTCCCATTTCAATTTGGTCCAATTCTGACAATGGCATCCATTAGAAAACAGTTTGAAGTCGTTTTATTTGTTAAAAAGAGTTATATTTTCTTTTTGTTATTGTTTTATTTTATTTTAAGTTTTTAAGTTTAAGTTATAACAATTATTGTTTAGTTGCTATGCGTATGTTATCGTTCGTCTAAATTTCTAGTTTGTAGTTTATCTGTGTATTATGTTTGCTTAATTATGCCTTATGTTACCTTTATTTATTTTAACATACTGTGAAAAGTGAAGGGTGATACTAGAAAATTATTAGTTAAGTAAAAGAAGCGCGAACGAAGTCGAGGACAAAAGCTACTTGCAATATGAAAATTCTCTCGTTCTGTAGCAGCACAAACAAATAGTTTAGCATTTTCATTCCATTTCCATAGCATTCCATTCACCTTGGTTAATTTGCACATTTAATGTACACATTCCGTTTCCATTTGAACCGCATATAGCTACATTAATACCATAAATCGCGTCCACAAATTCAACTCTTGAAAAAGAGGTCAACAGACTCATACAGTTCGTTCCACTCATCCGAAATACCTTAGTGCGTTTACAAAAGCTGCTCAATATAACCACTAAATATTCTATCAGTGATTTAAAACCCTGGACATGGTTATAATAATTTACATGTGACATAATGTAGCAAAAAAAAAAATAACGATAAATTCTTCAAATTAAATAACATTTAACTTTGAATCATTTAAATTTTTTTTTGACTAAAACTTTTAATCATTACAACAACTTTTATGTAAACAAAATGAGAACGTGAAGTCGTTTCTCGCTTATGCCGGATCCGAGTGTAAATATCGAAAGTTTCAGGATTTCATTTCCTGTTCAACCTCCCCTCTTCCCTCTTCCCTTTCCTTCAGGTGTGATGGCGAGGGGGGCAGCCATTGTCCGGTTAACTGGCTATGTTCATGCGCCGGTACGTCCGGTTCGACGCCATTGTTTATAGGGAAATGTGCGGAAAAGTTTGTAAAATTTTAAATTATGCTCTACTAGGTCGATGATCAGAGATATATTATTTCGATGTGTGTAGTCTATTCGTTAAAATATGCTCTACGTAAATGATAGAGGGTCGATGATGCAGAGATATATTATTTCGATGTGTGTAGTTTATTCCACTCGTCTACTGTGCGTATTGGGAGAGATTTAGACTACTTTTTACATATTATTATTATTTTTAAAAATTATTTTGCCATAAGTTTCTAACCTAAAGTCGAAATGTCTTGTATTTACAAGCCAGATATTTTACAAAATACGTGTATATAAGTGCTTCAGCTATTCCTCAAATAAACTCTGTACCATTCTTTTAAAATTCCCTTGACTCCAAGCTTTAGTAGAGATTATGTCTGGACTATCTTGGCAACGTGTTTAAACACAATAGATATATAACTATGTTGCTTCAATTATTCATGATGGGTAAAGCGAAGAAGGAAGTCGTCGTTGTGAAACATCTGGGAGTGAACTGGAATTGCCTCAGTTGACTCTTGGCAGAAATAGGTCCAGGGAGTTGACAGCCAAACTTATGAGTAAAGAGGCAAATGGAGAAAGAGAGAGAGACAGATAACGAGATTTCAAGAAAACATTTCACTTCTTCTTTTCTTACGAATATAGTAGATAGTAGATTTATATTTTCTTAATAATAATAAAATAACAAAAGGAATTTAATATCATCCCAGACAATACATTATATACTAGAAAATTCGCGTTTTGTACGTTAATTTTGTTTCCAGGCGCTCGAGTTTTCTCACTATGATTTATTCACCGCAAAATCCAATGACGATATATTTCCAAAGCGCACCTGAGCCATACACGTGCATACAATTGATGAATTACCCGTACTGCCTGGATAAATCTTAATGGTAAAAAGTGCCATTAAGAAACTAACAGCTGAAACAGTATTGCCGTAAATTAAACCCTAAACCCCCTATCTCCATTAAATATTAACCTCGAGACACCATTCTTGGAAGAGAAATGATTATCCCACTTAAAAAGGGGGCATTAAGACAAACGGCCAAATAAAAATGAGTCGCTCCCTCAACGGCAGCTATTCTGGTGAGGTTTCAACGTAAAATGACACCGTAATCTTTATAACAGTCATCAAAAGTTAGCAACGAGGCGTCGTAAAACTCCTTGCAGGCGATGCAAGAGCTTACTTCCTGGTATAACGTGATACAGTGTTGTTTCTGTCCACCAATGTCACAATAGTTTTATTCAACTAAAACTGGCTCTTTCTCATAACTTCATCCGAGCCCCTTTTTCTTAGGTTATAAAATATTTATTCAATCTTTATTACTCATATTATATTATGTATTTTTGTAAAGCGTTGAATTTTAATTCTTATTTTTAGATAATCACAATTGTTATTTGTTAAGAAGTAAGAAGACTTTCACGAGTGGTGTTTATTTCTGGACACTTGCAGCGCTTCTTTACGGAACCCAGTTTCTTCGTTGACGAAAACATTTACAGACGACCTGACAGTAAAAGGCGGTTTTTGGATTATGAAACGGTATATTCAAGCGGGAAGATTCACGTTGGATATAAAGACTATCTCGGTCAGATTCTGGTCGACATCGCTTTTTTATAATATTGATTTGACAGATATTGATAGAAATGGTGGAATAAATTCGAAGGCATTGCCCATATTAAAACGGCGCGAAAAACATTATTTCCTACTTTTTTTTTTCAAAATCAATCAACCATTGGACGAGTGGCAAGGTGCTTGCCTAACGTCTCTGGGTTTGATTCCCGATGAGGTCAACTTTGGCAATTTT
This sequence comes from Synanthedon vespiformis, assembly GCA_918317495.1. NCBI lineage: Eukaryota > Metazoa > Arthropoda > Insecta > Lepidoptera > Sesiidae > Synanthedon > Synanthedon vespiformis. The sequence goes on from OU906948.1 coordinate 11,650,533, forward strand.
AATGTAATTTTCAAAATCGACTGGTCTGGATTTGAACAAGTAGCGATGAAAAAGAACACTGCGTATCGGGCAGCCCATCTGGCGACAGTAACCAAAATGTCTAAATGCCATTATTCAATAGCATTTCGATTTTGGACGTTATTTAAAGAAAATAATACTTTACTGTCACAAATGTATGTTTTATTGTACTAATTTGTTGAATTGATTGTGTACAAAATATTTTAAATTTATGCAACAATTAAACTATTTGTGAAAATTGATTGAGTGAAAACAAGCGAACACGAAATATTCCAAATTCAGTTGTTGAACAATATTTTTTTATTAATGTTGTATGGCTAGGTGGTACTGACTGGTATTGCTGGCAACCTGCCAGACGATTCACTGGCAATTAGTGGCATGTTGCAGTAACGTCAGACATTTGCACTTGAGTTTGTGGCTTGTTGGGCCCGACTGTTGCCTATTACATACAAATAAAGGTTATGATTAGGTTTAGCTATCAAAAGATTTTTATTTTAAATCAAAATAACTGTTGTTAAACTTAAAAATTAATAGGTTAACAATCACAGTACACAAACCTTCCTCGTTTATCGCTCTTTCCATTGAGCTCTTTCAGTGAAAACCGTATCGAAATCGATATAGATAAATAAATCAAAAATGTAAATTATTTTTGCGTAAGTAATAAGTTTCCATAGTATAATATTTTACACTTAGAGAGCAAAATAGAAGAGATTTGCCTTGAAACCGAAATATCTACTTTCAATTGCTCCCTATTACCACCATAGATATAGATTTTTGTTTATTTTGATCGCACTTTAACATTGTTTAATATCATAATCTATCTATATAAATAAAAATGAATCCCTAAATGTGTTGCTAAGCGCAAAACTCGAGAACAGCTGGACCAATTTTAATTCTGTCACTCATGGATAATCAGGGAAAGTTTACACCCCGGGCAAAGCCGGGAGCGGGTCGCTATTATTAAATAAAAGTATATAAAAAATGGAAAATTTTCCAAGGCTTATTTATCTAAACCTTATTCGAGAAGACGTTCGATTTCGTATAGTATTATGTTTTATTTATTTTATGTTAATAATAAAATTCCGCGTAATGCAAATATTATGCAAATGAATGATTAAAAATTAATACCCAAGGTGTTCTCTCCAGTGCAATACAGTACCGTAAAACAATTCAATTTCAATATGCGAACACAGACAGTATCAATTATTTATTACAAAATGAATAGTGACATCTCGATGAAAGCCACGAACTGAATCCTTCACAGTAATATGAAAATCAATAGGTACGCGAGGCGCACGTATCGCGGTTATTATTTTCACTAATTGAGTTGTACGGTCCCCCTTTGGCAACCAGCCAGTCGTTGGAGCTTTTCACTTCGCCAGGATTATACGGTGCCACGTTTATAATGCGAATGGATTGCCCATTGATTTCCGAATAACGTACATTAAATACTTATTTAAGTAAAGTACAAAAATCTTCAAACAATTCGATTGTCGGCGGGGTCAACTTTGAAATAAAAATTACAGAGACTCTGTTGTGGATCTAGCAAACAAGGGTCAACTGAAATAAAAATTACAGAGTTGTCTCTGGTAAACAGTAATGGTAACAGCCGGCGCCAGTAACCTCTTACAGAAGACTATCACCTTGAAATAACAGCACGTTTGCTCTTGTGTTTCGGTAAGTAAGTTAGGGATGCAGACCCCATTTTCCTATTACTATATGTATAGTCGGCAGCGTATTTGTAGCATCAGTGGCATTGATTGTGTAGGAAAATAGTTAGTGCAAAAAATCCCTATTTGTATATATTTTTCTTTGTTTTTCTTGATACGAAGCCAGGACGGATCTCGAGTAAGATCTACCCCATGGAAATCAATTTTTTAATATCAATAATTTATCAATAATATTACATTATATACCATAAGATTCAAAGATTCAAACTATATAATATAAGTAAAAGTTAAGTATTTCTGTTAGTTCTAACATTAAAATATTTAAATGTAACTTCAACTCCGTTTATATCTGCACACCTCTAGCATAAATAATCAGCAATTCTTTTGTAAATTACTTGGTAGAAAAAAGTCAAAAGTTGCATTTCTATTTGTTTTTGAAAATGCGGTGTCGACGTGGTTGCGTCAACACTGCAGTGGTTGTGCAACTCACAATTAGATCCGCGTTTTAACGTTGGCTAACATTTTCACAGTAAGCGCCATTACATTTCATTTTACACCGTGAAATTTACAATTATTGTACCTATATTATGTGATTTTGCGGTAGCGCTTTATGGATACTTAGACACGCGTCACTAGGTTTATATGACATTTAAATTATTTTATTCCGGACATAGTAATTAGAAAATAACTATTGATAACACTTTTTTAACTTAACGAGGTTTCTCTAAATAGATTTAGATGTTCTGACCCCTCTTTCTGGGGGCAGTGGCTGCCTCCAAAACCACAGGGTCGGCATTGGTGGAAGGTTAGTTGTAACAAAAACATTTGCGTCCTCAGATCCACGTCACTCCGGACGCGGGCTTCGTACGAGGTGACAGAAAGTGACGCGTGTCACTTTTTATGTGTGCAAAAAGAGACGTAGGCACATGGACCCTTTAACTGTACGAGTGTCTTGTCCAGATTCACTCTAGTAAACGTATCAAGACGTATTACAATTACTGGTTCAAAATATATTTTGTATATATATTTTTTTATTCTCTAAAACCTATTTTCTATTCACTTATCCTTTATTCTAGTGGCTTTGCTAATCGAATTTATAATAGGCGACGGTCATTATTGACAGCCTGCCTGTCGACTTTTACATAAAATTTCTTAAAAAAAAATTAAAAACATAAAAGGCAAAAAAAATATTAGCTTATAATGTATAATATTATACAATCAATTTCCTAATTTCAACTAAATATTAACTCAATTTTACATTTGTTCGGTTTTTTTTCAGGCATTCATACCTTAGTTTGTAACTTCTGTTTAGGTAAGGTCTGAGGTTCCATTCTGTCCATATTTGAGTGATAATTTTTGACAATTTGTGCTTAAATTGTTAAATCAAATTGCTTAAATTCTTAAAAAAATATTACTAAAACGTCATATTACTAAACTACTAACAAATTACAAGTGTACAATCTTTCACAAAATTTTGGCAATAAGTATTTCATATAGTAGTAGACTTTGAATAGGAACATGCATGCATAGGGTTGAAAAATACGTTAAGAGGCATTAAAACAGACAAACAAAGTAACTAATTCACATTATCGTCGAACTAAAGGAGAAGTCATTTATCTTCATTACTCCTATTAAGGGGCAAATAAGAAGGTCTGCGAGGGAGAGAGCTGAACGCGACCTGTTATTGCCTGTTCAATTCTTAATGAAGTCGGTTTTAATGTATGGACCGTGTGAAATTAGTTGTCTTGCCTCTCTACGACCGAGTCAGAAAAAGACGGACGTATACAATGTCGGCTAGTAAAATTATTTTATTAATTGTTCAAGTTTATTTTTTTTTACGTTAAGGTCGACAGACAGGCTGACGGTCCACTTGATGGTAGGTGGCTACCGTCGCCTATAACACAAGCAACGCCATAAGTGCTACAAGTGCGCTGCTGACCATAGAATGATTAAGGATAAGGATGGGAGGGGGTAATGGGCTCTGGCATCCCTTACTCACTCACCGAAACACAACAGCACATATGCTGTTATTTCACGGTGGTATTCTATAAGGGGGTGGTTACTGCCGCCAGACGGGCTGCCCAAATGACTGCGAAACGCAGTGTGCCCTATCACTACTTTTCAAATCCAGACCAGAGTCAATTTTGAAAATTATATTAAAATTTCCAAAGTTGACCCCGCCGGGAATCGAACCCGGGGCCCCTGAAACGTTAGGCAAGTACCCTTGCCACTCGTCCAACGGGCTCGTCAAATCAACCAATATCGCTGTGGTTAATATTATAAGTTCATCTGATGCCACCCCTTTAGTATAACTTGGACAAACTGCGGACAAACAAGACAGCTTAAACAGCAAGATACCTAAGATTATTAAGTATACCTGTTCCACTAAAATAAATTAATAGCAATTAAAATAATGTTTATAGTTTTGTATATTTATATATTCCTTATTTTATAATGTATTGTTTATTGATAAGGCTACAATGTTCAATAGTATGAATATTTTATTCGGAGCTTCAGAATGTCATTACGCTAATTCTTAAGTGCCCAAATATGCCAGTCCACAGGAACAGGCTCATATTGAATGTAATAAAATGAAGAAGTTGTTAGAACGGAGGGCATTGTGATCGCGGCGCTGCGAGACCCGCATCACGTCAACATCAGAATCTGCTGACGTCAGCTCTAAGAGCTTTTCCGATTGGTGAAAATTCGAAACGTAAACGAAAATCAACATTCAATCTCACTCACTATCTGTCTGCCGGTTCATGCGAGCAAACACCAATTTATTTTGTCTAACGGACTCGGATCTACATTTAAATTAAATCCTATTTACGGATAATTCATTTAAATTAAATGGTGTGATTTTTCAGACTTTTAAATTAAAGGGAAAATTAACTTCTAAAATTTTTTTAGGATAAAAAGTATTCTATTTATGTTAATCCAGGTAAATAGATAATGTTTGTGTCAAATTTCATTCGAATCCGTTCAGCCATTCTTGCGTGACTGTGTAACAAACATACGAAACTTCGTATTTATAATATTATTATGATAAATTAGATACATTATCAAACATGTAGAGCCGATTTAAACACGTAAGTAATGGAGAAATCAACTGATTTAAAAAAGTGCTTGTTCATTCAGCCTTCTGTAGTTCGTGGGTATACAACGGTCTTCCAAATTGCATTCTCTAGTAGGTGCACAAAGCTATAAAGCGACGTCACAACTACGCCCAAGAGCATCTCAGAGTAGTGCAATATAAACACCTGCCGTTTGCAGGGAAAACGATCAAATTGTCTCCCAGCATTAGACATTCAAACGGGCTTGTTATTGTAGAAATCGAAAGCATAAATGATATAAAGATACTCTTTATATAGGTATCTAATTCAATCCACACCGTTATTTATTTCATAAACATACATTAAGAAGCCTTATTATGCCTACTAGTTACCAGCCCCCGATTTCGCGTGGAGCGTGGAGATGCTTACGTTAAAAAATAAACCTACGTTCATATATATAATCATAAAATTTAGGAGCTAAAGCCGATTCGTGAAACGAGCTAATATAGCGCTTTCTCTTTCACTCAATTCCATACAAAAATAAGGACAGCAAATCTTGAGTGGGCGTTTACAATAATAGGTGAACGTTCATTCTACGCTACTTTTAGCTTTGTAAACTATAAAAAAATATTATAGTAATACCTACGTACTTACCTACAACCCTGCACTTTTTATTTTGTATAAACTATTCTAGCTATTAAGTTGTGAATTATTTATTAAATAAGATAACAGACATTTTGGTTCCTGTTATAATCCGTTAGTTAAACGAAATTCAAACCTTAAAATAAAAATAATACGAATTAAAATTAAAAACGCAGTATAATAACAGTGAGAGCGTATCAACCTTAGTCTGAACAGTGACAGTTCTACGAACAGACTAAAAAGTACATGACTATCTCCACCAATCACAGCCGAACGCTATATCTCCCTATAAGTTCGTTTCAGTGAATAAGGTTTAGGTGTACTAAAAATTATATTTTTCAAATATGGCAAATATGGTTAGTATAGTTAGTTATAGTACGCCTTTGTACGTTTGAGTTGCTAGCATCTCACGCTCGTTAAATATCGTTCTAAATTTAAATTTAGTTTTAAATTTAATAGTGACAGAACGCACTGTGTTCATGAAAATACGTTTCACGTGAACATTCACGGTACGTTTCGGTACGTGAGTAAAATATACCAGTCTGTTTACCCCACTTTTTGTGAGATTTAAGTTTGAAATTTTACACAAACGTAAAATCCGTAATTTGCTCTATATTAATAATTTTCATCTGTATGTAAATTAAACATTTAAGAGCAGTATTAACATTTATTATTATACTTTGACAACGGAAGCATTGAACTGATTTCAAATAAACTTAGATTAGAGAGAAACCATGCTCTTAGTTGATGTATATTATGACACTTTAACTTCAGCAATTCACTGTTTGTTGATTTTTTTCATAAAAACACCGATCGTGTTACTGCAAAATTCAAAGAAACGAAATTTTGTTAAAGCAATTTAAAAATTTAAGGGGAAACTTGACATAACATCTCTTTCTTTTTGTCGTAGGCAAAAAGTAAATCCTCACAATCTTAATAGTTCTTCCCAACTACCCAGTACCCACGGAACGACGAAACTTCCGAACAACTCGACAACTTTATTCCACAATAAAACATAAAAAGTCTTTAACAGCGGTATTAATTAAAAAACACTCCAAACAATGCCGTTACAAGAATAAGGCGGACGAAAGCCTTAAATAATTTTAATTCTCTTGGCAAAGAAATGGTCCTTCGAGACGGATTCGAGCCAGCACACAACTGTAACGACAAATCCAAAGTAGGCAACAAATTTTCTCCAATTAAATCTGTGTTGTGGAGGGTTTTCATTAATTAAAGCGGCCTCTGGAGGCACTTGAAGGTCTCGGTCCTCTGGAGGGCTACCCACTTCTGTTGGCATCACTTGAGATAATCGTCGAAACTCCCTTTGATTTTTTTGCACGATACTGGCATAAACGATAAACCCGTTTACGGTACAACACCACCTAACAACCCTTTCGCTACCATCGAGCACACAGTCCACAAGAACTTTCGATAAGTTGAATTATTACAAGTTATAATTACAAATTATAAAGTAACCCTCGACATTCTATTTAGGCCAATCACGCTCTATATATCTGCTGTAAGTTACTAAGGAGTTGGGCATCCCACAGACTACTTGATGTTGCAGTATTAAATTACCAGCGAAGTAACAGTAGGTACACCGAATTCCAAATCAACTTGTGAACCTATGGATGTTAGTGAGAACCCTTTGTCAACTTGAAAATGAACTAGATCATGTATATCGCCTGAACAGATCTTCATAAATTATAGTTAAGAACTATCTCGATCACGTTAGCTGTCAAACAAAAAAAAAATCCGGATCAAAATTGGCCAATATTTTTGGGTACTACGATGCTACAGAGACACACAGATCAACTCTTTTGAGTCGGGAGTCGGAGGTTAAAAACAGAAATTCAAAGATGAGGAAGCTGCGCAAACATTTTTTTATCTTTCTCCCTGGATGTTACGTGAATCCTACAGTGAGTTAATTTCAATTAAAAAGGTTCATTACTGGCGTTGTGCCAATCGAAAATGCAACACTACGGGAAACTGGCATCGCCGGAAAGACAATTACAATCATAATAAAATATCCCTCCAACCGTGCTTCCAAAATAACAACTTTGGGAATATACACTTTAGCAAGAAGCTCGTCTGTAGCCGAAGCTGTAAATCGATTACATGAATATGTGATTATGTATGTTTTGGTACACAATATCTAATGACGTGTAGACTTATTTTAAGTCGACATCTTGGAGCTAAAGTTGTGCTTGAATAGTTCCAAATCACTGTCCTAACTTTGTTAAAACTTATGACGAATGGAAACCTTAAAACAATGAATAACTTAAAACAAAATTAATAAAGTAATAATAATAAATAAATCAGATTTTCTATGACTTGCAGCGCATCTTGGTTGCACTACATTTGACGAGCCCATTGATCGAGTGGTTGAGGTGCTTGCCTCTGTATTGGTCTGAATCTAGAAAGTAATACCATGGCATGTACCTACGTCATCATCGGTGCATATGTATAGGACAAAGAACATACATACTCTCTAGCGAGAGGTATAGGATATCAGAACTCATTCTACTATCCTACGATATAGTTCCTTACACTTTACTCGATGATTCTTGATTCTTACACTTTTTAATTGATTCTTACATAATCGATTTTACGTTATTCAACGGTTATATGTGAGCGATTTCCAGGCGACTTCCCATTCAATAATGTTGTCAACCTGCTAATTTCTTCCACATTTACCTAAACTTTATATTCGAATGGATTTTCCTTCGAAATGTTCCCAACAAATGGCATTTTGGCAAGAGGTGGTAAACAAATATATCTACTGTTATTTTTTAAACTATTCCAACGAAATGTAGAGACGGGTACATATAAAGCAGGTCGCGGAAACGCGGCGAGCTCTCCAACGACAACCCGCGTCCGCTTCCTGGCAGACAATGCGGAGGTGAGACGCGTTGTGCAAGCGACTGTAGCACCTTTTTAACGCGCTTTTTACTACACCTACAGTGTATTTCACAAATAATTCATATGAGCTATACTTTTATATATACTTACCTACTCGTACCTTTATGTACTCGACTGTACTACGACGAACGTTGACACTCTTTTGTTGGATATCACTGAATGTACATAATATTATACTTTTTGTAATAGAATGTCAAGAATAGAATTCGTTTTCTGTCCAGGGTTGAAACAAAAAGTTTTTGATTTAAAAATTATTCAAGAAAATGTGGCAAAATCTGATCTCGAGTTCCTGTATCTTTGGTATTAATAGTACATAATTTGATGTGTTGATGTGAGAGACAGAAATAATGTATATTTCCGGAAATATACATTATTTCCGTGAGCATACTCTGCTCTGTTAATAATCCACATTCGTTAGATTGTACATAAGTTTAAGACTCGGTCTCAACTAAGGACAACCACGTGATGTTTCTCATTAAACAATCAATACCATTCGTTTCTCTAAAGGGGAAATCACTTAGGATCCCCGAGACGTCATACTTCGTCTGAAGCTCAGATATATAATAAATAAAAACAAAACGTGATGGTCAAACCCATTTGTTTAACCAATTGCACAACTTGTCGGCCCAACACCGGCCATGACATCTGTACGAGATACAATCCTAATTGAACTAGAAATAAGGACGAGAGCTCAACGCTGGTGACCTCCTAAACTTAGTTACGTCTGATTGAGCTCAGACCAAATTTGATTTGTACTGATTCATTGAGAGAACGACATTTTATTACGTCTACCGAAACCTTGAGAAATTCATAAATAATATTTTATTGAAGTCAAAATGAAAATATTAGTTACAACTCTAGAAAAAATATAAAAGGCTAGGAAAGAACTTTTATTAAAAAAATGGGGTGTGGCTGTGTCGTGGATATCTTTATCGCTGTTCAAACGATGTTACAGTGACGCGATGTTTTTATATTTTTAAACGACCCCTCGGGCATCTATAATATTTTCAGTTTCAAAAGTATCCTACATGCTAATCCAGGAAATAAACTATCTGTTGCCAAATTTCATCCAAATCCGTTAAGCCGTTTTTGCGTGAAAGAGTAACAAAAATCCATATATCCTCATAAACTTTCGCCTTTATAATATTACCAGGATTTCCGCTGACTTCTCTGACACATTACGTTAAATTACGTAAGTATAAGACTTTACGCAAATATTAGACAATTATCTGAGAACGACACCTTTTCGCCCAGCATCCCCTATTCTACATAAAGCCTCCCTCCTAAAGCTAACTAATTAGCTGACTCATGAACATAATTTTAAAATTCAACTTAACCAGCAACTGGCGTTTTGAGTTTAAACAGATATTACGTTTAAAAGCTTTGCGAATTTCCCTCCACCATTTTAATGTTGTGAAGTTCACATAGCTACTGTATAAAACAGACTCTCCTCCTAACATTTTGACAAGTTTTCATGTGCCGTCAATCATCAGTCAATATATCGTCAAGTTTTACTAAAGCAAACCATAAATTAGTAACAGTTTGTGCTACTACTGTTTATGTCTTTTATTTATTACAATAATTATATCAATTAAAATTAAAACTATCAATTAATTTGCTTAAAAATATCTGGTCGACATTTCAAAATTTAATCTGCGATCATTTAAATTTTTCAAACAATATCATAATTAGCTTTTAATGATCATCGTCTTACATTTATTTAAATATTATTTGTCAAACAGTATTCTCCAGTTTCTGAGAACTACATATACATGTGATCTTTGGAAAGTATTTTGAATACACTCCTAATTAACTAGAGAGAGAGTTGCAGATAACACAATTCTTAACAATTGTGAAGACCGTTCCGTAATAAAATTGAGAGATCCCCAGTTATCCGCGAGCGCCGGATATCCGGTGAATTTTATCAGGGCCGTCATCCGGACCGGTCGAACAAAGTTAAGTTTGTTGCTCAATTAAATAAACTCGGAAGACAAGGCGGGCGGGAATCTGTAAGACATTAATTCGCTTTTTATGTCACTGAAAAGAATTTTGAAGCTTTCAAACGTTTATTAACTTTTATTTCAGCCTAAATTAAAAAAGTGAATCAGGCCAAATAATAAAGTCTCAGCCCGAATAAATCAGTTTGTGAGAAATTCATAATTAAAGTAATGTAAAGGAGTAGCATACATTAAAAAAAAACCATATTCTATAGTAGCTAGTGCCCGCGAGTTGGTCCGTGTTCAAAATAAATGTTATATAGCTTAAAGTCTTTGATTATCGCGCCCTCTCGCGCTGAGTAACCAACTTGTTGAGTCAAAGTTGTTTGTCTTAATAGTTCTGCCACTGAACTATAGATGGCGTTAATCTAAGTCATATATATATTTGTATTTTTTTAGCTTTAAGTCACACTAAATAACCTACGCCTTCCTCGATAAATGAACTATTTAACATAAAAATATAATTTTTCAATTCGAACCAGTAATTCCTGAGTTTAGCGCGTACAACCAAACAGATTAACAAACTGTTCAGTCATATAAATTAGTATAGAATATTTTGCCGCGTGAAGAAGAAATGTCAGAGTTAAATTTTTCTTATTCCTTAACTCGTTAGTTTTTTATCTTATGGTAGTGATATGATAGTTTAGGCAACCTATCATCGGACACGGCCGTGTGTTTTTTATCGAGTAGAGTAATTAAATTTTACATATAGATGATAGATATACAGCTACAGCATCAATATAAAATCCCTCAATTTTATAATAATTAGTTTTCTGAATTGCCTTCCATAATGGAAACAAATTTAAAGACGTATTCTCGTCAAAAATGAAACATAATTAAAAAGTAAGTACTATACGTAGCACACCTATTGTTATAATGATTGGCATTCGATCCGAAATATTTTGCACAAATAAAAAAAGTTTGCCCACAAAGTTTCTATTTGGAACTTGAAAAAAAAAAGTATATTTAAAAAAACTCTCTCGCCCGTCACTCATATCGAGCGCTCCACTCTGTTGATATTTGACAACTTTATTGGATCGGTAATTGAACTTCTACGAGCTTTTATACTAATAAAATTCCCTTTTATTGGAAATTTTTCGGACGTACCTACATAGCCAATATTACTGATAGCTAATTAATTTTCTTAGACAAAATAAGAGGCAATTTCAAGTTTACATTAATTTCACTGTGATGTAATATTAAAAATCGGATTTTACATTGTAACTAACTAAGCTTTCACCCGCGACTTTGTCCACGCGGAGTGTGAGGTTCTGAAAACCTGACAAAATGTTTGTAAAATTTAACTGTGAACGAAGTATCGACTTTCACAATAATGTAAAATTTACAAATTTGTAAAATCTGTAAAAGTTAAATTCCTATTTTTAAAGTTGTAATTGAAAAACATTTATTTCAACAGTAAGAATTAATTTTCCTCCAGTCTGATAGTATCCGTACTGAAAGGCAAATACCAAGAATTTCTAAAAGTAGAAATTAATGTACACGACAGGCCTTTGAAGAATTATTTTTACCTTAGCCACAATTATTATGTCTGACTATGATGAAATTATAAATTCTCCGACAGGAAAAATCCATGGAAAAGTGCGGAAAAAGAATAACCATAGGAGTAAGAACTGGTTTCTTAAACTTAATAGAATTGCTACTTTCACCAAGAAGTTGCTATACAAGTAAACAATAAACAAATAATTCCCAACAAGATCAACAAAGAATGTTAACCTTATGACGTCATCACAGGATGTTCCTAATGCCACAGTTATGGGGGCATATGTTATTCATAACCCACTTTACCGAAGTATTGTTGAGTTTATAAGACAAACTGCCACTAGGCGTGTTTGTCGTTTGCATACAGAAGTGAATATGGAAATAAAATACAGTAAATAAGGTTTGTGCATTTTCTGCTGCAGTCAATATACTATGTCACTTGGAAAGATTTAAATGAAGTTATTTTGTGGCTGATATATTTTCTTACATATTACTGCAACTTTCTTAGAGTAGCTAAAAGTTATATTTCTCCAGGTGTATTATACACCTGGGAAGCCCTGGAGAAATCTGCAGTAAACAATGACACCTACCTATATATTGGAGAACTAATTTTCGGAAACTTAAACGCTAAATATGATCCCATCAGAAATTATTACTATTACAAAAAATATCCTAAAATCTTATCCAGTATAATGTAGTCAATTTGCTCAATTGTTAGTCAAATTACTCCAAATCTGTTTAGATTTAGATTTATCTCCATCAATTTAAATTTAAATTTAATACTTTTAGTAAGGGTATTAATAAAATAAAAAATGACTAGTAAAGCTTCTAACTCTAGGCCACGGTACTCCTTACCACAAAATACATCGTCAACTTATAAATTATTAATCACAGTAAAGAAATTTTGGTTTAAATTGAAGTCAAAATTTCCAACACTTAAAAAATATGTGCTGAACTATGCTAAAGCTTGGAAGTAATAATGATAATTATCTATTTAAACAGTAAGTTGTGTGACGCCATCGATGGCAGTGATGCTTATAGAAATTTAATTAAACGTGCCATTTTTTTGGGACCGTCTGGCTTTAAGAGCAACTCTTTCATCTTAGAAAATTTGTTAATTCAAAAATAATATTCGCTGCCCTCGGGCGGCGGAGGCCTCTGCTCTTTTCATCCAATAACCTTTTTAATCATTTTTTTTCTATCTACAACTCCTTTCTGAAAGTGAATGTTTGAATTTCCATCTCCGATTCGGAAGGGTCAATAGGTTGGTTTTTAATTTTTTTATGAAATCAAATCAGTAGGTTCGCTATGATTTTGGCTCCATAGGATTGTTGGGATTTAGAAGCCAAATCGAAGGATAGAGTTTGATGCTGTTGTTACATAAATTTATCAACTATATCCAAAATTTATTTACACAACTCAACAGCTAAAAGATCAAAGAATTTTTAGATGTATATATCTAAACTCATAGCCCAAGCAGCACAGAATGGCTGAATTTTCTTTGCCGTTATCAGCCGTTATCCAAGCAATTTGGGCACAAAATAAATTGCTTTAAGCTGTATAGTAGCAACATAATAGCTGAATAGTAGCTGAATAAGCAACAAGAGGCCCATAATGGCACATAGTGTTATAATAGCCCAAAAATCATTCAATACAGCATTTGCCTATCTTGTCAGCTCTAATATAACAAAGCTTTAAACTGAATAATTTGTGAATTTCATACTGTTATCTGGCCTATGTGTTGCCTGGGAGATAACATATACTCGTCGTACACGTCACTTAAAACACGCGGAAGTGTCTACAACACATCTCACCTTATTTTGGCTGATACATAGCCTAGCAGAGGCGCTTTAATGTTGATATTTTTTCAATGGTGCCTTTATTTTTTCTTGAACATTATATAAAAGGAAACCCGTTAAAAATCATAACATTACCGGCAACAAATTTATTCCGTATAACTTAACGTCAGATCTTCATCAGCATAATCTGAATAATTCATCGGTAACTCTTTCGTATTAATCTTAACTTTATCAGTGATATACGTACACGTTCATGAAATATTTTCCATGCATAATTAATATTATTTTGCTTGTCTTAAAAAATTAAATGGACGAGTGTTAATATTAAAATGTAATTTTGTTTGTGGAAATTGAAGCCTATAGAAATTAATTGATTATATTACAGAATATTATAAATGCAAAAGAGTTTGTTTCTTAAGTTTACATGCCTAAATAAAGTGTTAATAAATGAAAACAACCGATCCTCATTAAATTGTGCATACAATTAGTTTGTAAGGGATACAAAAAAGTATTTGCATCCAGAAAAAAAATATGATTCCCGAGGGAACGTCTTAAATAAAAATAAAAAAGTCTGAGAAAAATATAATGACAATAGTGTCATAGTACTGTCACTTTGTGTTTTTTTTTAGTGCCTCTTTAAACATCTGTCAAGTAGGCTAAGTGTCATTTAAAGTCACCGGTAACCGGGGATAATGGAGCTGATATACTTACGGTAAAAGTCCCAAACATTGAAAAGAAAATTAAATAGAAAATAATTTAAAAAAAACGCCTATTGAATGATGCAGTAAACCGAGTGCATAATTCAATAAAACAGAAAATTATTTCTAAAAGTTACTAATCAACACTTTACTTGTAGTTGGTGAAAGAGGCCCTTAATATGCTAAGGTAATGTGGTTATTGTATAGGTGTGCTTTTTTGTCCTCGATAAAAAGTATCCCTGACAAAGTATGCAATGCGAGTGTGATGATCAATTGAGTGATATAAACAAACTCTATTAGTTTAATGTATTAGTTAGAATTTTTCAAATAGAATTATTATTGGATATAATTTATACAAACAGTCAAGTCTTAAATAATTTAAACCATAATCAGGTGGGCAATAAATTGGAACCAGGCCCCGACGAACCGGCTTACGTACTCCCAATCAATTTTCACAAAGTGTCACTTACTGTAACTACATTACTATCTTCTTAGCAACCCCCACTAATGGCCCATCGAGGCCGTTTACGGAGACATTATCATATCTGCCTCCCTCTCGCACTGCTGCCACTGAAAGGGATGTGTTATTTTCAAATTAATTACTATTTGACTGTTCCCCGAACATGGCAATATTAATTTTAGAATTATTGCATGCCTTACCTCGTCATAAAGTTAGCAATACTAATAATAAATATGTAAGTGTAGGTATTGTATGTGTGTATGTATGTTCTTCCATAAATCTTAAACAAATTAAGATAAACATTTAGACGTAAGGACAGGATACAGGATACTTTTTCTTTTTCAACGCAGACGAAGTCGCGGGCGCCAGCTAATTGACGTCGTAAAGTCTTAAACTCAAAAACCGTCAGTTAGCGTCTCTACCACCATTAAATTAATTAATTGGGTTCATTCATTGGGTTTAATAAAATTAAACCCAATGAAAATTGGTCCGCTGTTTCAAAGGTTAGTCGGGACAGACAGACAGACAAAAATTAAAAAATATATATATTTTTTGTTACGTAACATATATACCTACCTACTTTTAGTTATTTCAATATATGTAATATTAATAAGTTCAACTCAAAATAGTGCAAATATTATATAAATAAATGTCTCAAGTTAATTTTTTTTATAACAATATCACCTCTGTTTTCCATGTAAAAAGTTATCGTACGTCCGTCATCACTTGCCGGTCTCATTAATTAAATATTATATTAATGCAGCCGGTCACGAAACCTATTGTTCGCACGTCGGAAAAAAAAAGCGAAATGTATTCTCTCGAATACATTTGGGGTTAAATTAATAAATGACGTGGCCAGTTTCATTAACGGAATCGCTGGTCATCTTGGCAAAGGCAAAACGCGTAGTAATGGCCTCTCTTTAATTCGAGTTCGCTGTTTGAATTATACAGAACTACAAGCCCGCCTCGGTTTTGCGCAACTGCAATTTGTTTCTGCAAAATGTATTATGTCGCAGTATAATCGGAAAAAGGGATTTTTGCAAAAATCCTAGTACGGGAGGACCGGATAATGGGAAACTAACAACGAATAAAATCTGACCAGTTTTATGTACGAGTAAGTCGCAAATAAACGCTCACGTCCTAAACACATTGGGATTTATTTATTTAAATATTTATTTATTATCCGATCCTTTGCAATTGTACTATGATTTTTTGCAAAAATCAGTTTTTTTTTTCGATTATACTGCGACATATTTATACGCAAACTTTCTTTGTTTATCGCTCTCTCTATTAGTGCAAACTGTATGAAAATCTATTGGATTTTTCAGAAGAAAATGGCTGAGTCATATCCTGCAAGTGAGCTTTTAACCATATAGTTGGTAAGGATTAGAAATAGAGAAATTGTCTTTGGCATCCCTTACTTAACTCACCGAAACACAACAGCAGACATGCTGTTATTTCACTATGGCCTTCTGTACATAAGAGGTGGTCTTTGCCAAAAAAGGATCAATCCATGGATCCACAATATTCCACAATAAAGTTCACTTTAGATATGTTAGATGGCGCTTGTTTTTTATTGGTTGCACAAGTATTTACTTGGTTCAAACAACTGTTTTTGATTTGAGTCAAAGTTACCCCTTATAGAGCTAAAATAAACCGATCTACCGGTACCTAAGTGTTTCCAAGTTTCCAATAGACCACGTAACAACATGTTTTTCGACACAATTCCGTAAAAAAAATGTTATGACAGTGGTACCAAGACTAAATTTCAATAAAGTTTTTACGAGTTACGAAAATATTATGTATATGCTCTTTTGTTATGAAAATGAAGTAAACAACCCTCTTTGCGAGTGTATATTGTTTTTTCTGTAACAATTTCGTACTCAACTTGACCTAAGTATTACCATTTTTTTCTATTGTGTAAAATATCAAAAAACAAGGCAAAGGTAGACTAAATTATTCCGCCCGAATTGGAATTGCGCCAAAACGAGAGAAAAGAATGTATCCCAGTAAAAATCGATCGAACGCTTGTTACCGCTTGCGGATTGTTTTTTCACTAGATAAAAAATAATCTCGCCAAAATATCTTTCGAGGTGGGTTGCGGAATCAAAATATCATCTTCTATTCGTAACTTTAAAAGTGTTTCAAATTAATGAGTGAAAATATTGAAATAAAAAATATAACGATACAGGAAACTCAATATGATGTTGAAGTTGCAATATGAAGTTAAAGGACGGATAGGTTTTTTATTATAGTATTCGTTTTGATTAGAATCTAGAAAGCAAACAAAATGTCCCATGGCTAGCTGGCTGAATCTATGACCACTATTACCAGTGCTTAGTATTGGCGTCTGTACAATTTATAAATATTCATAAATTCTTTCTAATATTGTTACCAATTATAGAATGACATTTTAACATTATTAATTCTTACTTGAAAATTTATTAATGCAGTCGACTGTACGTACAGTCGGCCGCATAAGTCGATTAACACATTCAAAAGTGCAAAACAACTGAATACTCAACTTGCTCACTTATTATTTACTTACTTACTGAATCTTTTTACTATCGTTTGTACGTGATGTTTATCTTGTCTCTAGTCGTGACAACGACTTATGGCGCGATGAGTGTTCAGTTGTTTTGCACTTTTGAATGTGTTAATCGACTTTTGCGGTGCGGCCGACTGTACCTTATATTTACAAAGAGAAATTGCTTCTTAACACTTTCAAAGGAACTAGCTGTCCGTGCAATTTAATGATGGCGATATATTGTTACCCAGAGAAGTGGTGCGCTGGCACGCCATAGATTGATTTTGAATTTATTGGCAAAGTGCTGGCATACAGGGGCTTTCGTCTAAGTCGCTCGATTTATCTTCCATCTCGATTCGGATGAGAAAGGAAAATAAATGCTCTCTCGGTACATTTACAGTAAAACGGGTTGCAGATATGGAATGCTTTGAATTTTCAATTTATCAGTAACCTTTTTCCATTGCGTAATATTTTAAACGACAAACAGTCAGCATTTGTTTCATTCGACGATCGCTAAAGCGACAGTTGGCCGTGAATGACAGAATATATGCTGCATGCTTTGGATTTTCTTGTTTTTACTTATTTTTTTAATTTTTTATTTTGATGTCAAGCACCATTGATCCATGGTGTTCAATATACAGATCTAACTATCTATCGTTATGATATGATCGTTGTATATGATCGTTGTTTCACCGCAGGCTGCAATGTTATATATACTACTTTTTGCTGACCATTTTGATTTAAAGCTAGTTAAATATTTACTTACCACAATAAAGTACTATTATGTAATTCAACACGTGCAATATTTGGAAACTTACCTGAAAAAAAAAAACAAAGTTATCATTATGCAAATAAGTATTGCAAATTACTTAATTTTGGTCCAATGTACAAGTGATTCATTGAGATAAATCACCCTGTATACATGTGAATTCAATTCACATGCCTGTATCATTGAGATTGATGAGTATGGGGAAAGTCATAAGGTAATTCTTGCTGTAGGAAATCGTGGCGTTTTAAAATTGAAAAAAAAAGTACCTTTAATATAATTTATAATAATTGTGTGCATATTTACTATGTAAACTTGATTAATAGAACTACTTTCTTTAAACAGATGAATTATGAATTGAAAAAATTAGGGTTTGGGTTTCCAAACCCTAATTTTTTCAATTACTGACTAATTGATTACGGGACGAGTATGGTGATTCTATTTGAAATAATTGTAATAAAAAGACACGTGTTGTTTTGAAATCTAGACGAAGAACGATTATTTATTGATGCAAAATTATGTAAGTATAAGTTAAGTAAGTTGGCACACCAATGAAACGAATGTTACTGTAACTGCGGATTATAAGGAGAGACGTACACAATACATGCGCCATTACACAATAACCCTAATTCAGCTGACTTCCTTTCTCCGTTCAATTGAGAATAATAAAAGGAGAAAAAAATATATAAAATTGTGGACCCTTTTGTGCTCGATGCTCACCTCAGTTCTCGATATTACTTTTACAATTTTTACAATAAGTGTTACCGGATTATTGTTAAGTCCCCAGGGAATGTCGGCTTGGAGAATACACCTGCTCCTCTGACCCAGAGGTCTTATATTTTCAAGGATTTTCTTATATTTTCATACTTAAAAATTATCTAAAGTATAAAAATATGATATATCGCCCCTTCGCATTAAAACTGTATAATCTCAAAACCTACTAATTTTACAGGAGAGCGTTTTAAAGATTCAACGTGTAATAGTTTTAATAATAATGAGACCTTCAATGTTTATTTTTAATTTTTGGCTAGGTACGTTATCTATCTTACAAAGTAATTTAAAACTATTATATTTTTTGCTACATAAGTAGTCAAAACAAGGCTTAGAAAAATAATCGTTTTAAATACTTTTTTTGTTAAAATGCATTGATAAATCTCACGTGGGTAACTTATATTAGCTACGCTATAAATTATTTGGAATAAAATAAAGCATTTTAAAAAAATATATTTAAAAAAAAATATCATAATATGTTATTCAGTCTAATTTGAGTTTTAAAAATAACATTTGAAATCTTAACATGAACAATATTTTAAAATTTTACCATTATTCTAACAGAGCTTCTAATATGTCTGCACGCAAACATTCCTCCCGCGAGGTTGCACGATCCATTCCATTCAATCTGAGGCGTTTACCGCAAACTACGTCTACTAAATTCATATAAACTTAGTGAATTATTACCTATGTATATAATGTTATTTATTTCACAATGTTTCAGTAGTGTCTAATCGACACAAAATAGTCTAATACAACTTACATGTCTTTTGCACAACTGCCGTTTTAAGGACCTACTTATCTTAAGACACAAAATTGTCTCATCCGTATTCCGTACTAGTATGGAACTAATATTATAAAAGTGAAAGTAAAACTTTCTCTCTTTCTGTCTGTTACCTTTCACGCCTTAACAACTCAACAGATCATCATGAAATTTTGCCTACACTTTGTCAGGGATATAGAAATAGTACCATTCATCCATCATAAAAATAAAAACCCAACGTCTAGTTTCTAGATATATGATTACTATGTGCTTGCTTCCCACGCTGTAGTTAATAACTCTTTATAACAAAAATAAATATTTTGATTTTGATTTGATTTTAGACAATTTTATAACAATAACACTTTTTAACAAAAATAAACCGACTTCAAACCGTCTCATGGCATTTTCTCATTGATGCCATTGCCAGAACCGGACCAAATTGAAACGGGACCACACGGTACGCACCATCTTTCAAATAAGAAAATAATCATCAAAATCGTTTCACCCAGTCGAAAGTTCTGAGGTAACAAACATTAAAAAAAATACAGTCGAATTGAGAACCTCGTCCTTTTTTGGAAGTCGGTTGAAAACTAAGAACTATTATACACAAAAAGTATAAATTTTATGTATTATGTACTTATGAATATCTATTTCAAAGCTCAGTTTAGCTGTTTTGTGTGCACAAACACAAATATGGAAATAGGGACAGGATTTGTGTGTATACGGCGAAGAAGATAAGCCCACCGTCGCGCGCCACCGCGACGGGCATTCAATCGAGAATGCACTTCCAATGCCATCAATATTATACTGTCTGTCTCCACTACAATGGCTTTGTTAAACAGATAAATTATATTCATCTTTGAAATGGGCTAGAATCTATTTTCAACCGACTTCCAAAAAAGAAGGAGGTTCTCAATTCGATGCGTATGTTTTTTTTTATGTTTGTTAAATAAATAAATATAAATAAAAACGTTTATTAACAGTTAGAAAAATTGTTTACAATAATAGCCATGATTGAAGACTCCTTTCAAGCGTTATCCTTCCTTTTTATTATCTCATAACTTTCGACTGGTTGAAACGATTTTGATTATTCTTCTTTTATTTGAAATCTGGTGAATCCCGTGTGGTCCCGTTTCAATTTGGTCCAGTTCTGACAATGGCATCCATGAGAAAATACCACGAGACGGTTTGAAATTGGTTTATTTTTTGTTAAAAAGAGTTTTAAAATACAATGTTGGCCATTTCAACTTTTACTTCATACTTACATTAGTTCCATTTTATCTATACTAATAATAAATCTGTAAGTACAGGTATTTTAAGTATATATGTTCCTCCATAACTTCCTTTTCAGCGTGAAATCGTAACAAACAAACAAATTAAATTTCACATTATTACTTAAAATTGTTTCTTGTATCATCTTTATATCTTTTTAAAATAGTCTTCCATTGATAAGTTGATACTGTAGTCAGGCAGGCTGTTTCCGATAGAATATAAACTGCACTATTTAGGTCTGATGGAATTTGTGTTATCCATTGGCGAGTTTTAACTTTTTACGAGTCATGCTTCAAGTCTAACTAACTTTTAACTGGCATGCAGAGTTAAAAATTCCAGCCATCCGAATTTAGCAGCTAAAATTGTCTGAGCAACAACACATTATTAAATGCATTGCATTTGAAACATCCTTTCAAGCGAAGGATCGTGTCAAAGGCATCCGTCCATTTGCTAGAGCATACCAATTCATGGAATGCCACTCATTCAGCGATCTATCCTTGTGTATTCACTCGTAGTTAAATATGTGTACACACGTACCAGTACATAAAGTGATACGTGTGATTTTCTCTAATGCAATTCGTATTGTATCTCACGTGTATGTGTATTTGTAAAAAAATGTGCATATAAATAAATACTTTATTCGTTGTCATAATGTTTGTTACTTAGCTCAGGGATGATGGGTAATAGTCCGAAAAATAAAAAAAAGAATAGAAAAGAAATATTTGGATAGTTAGGTAAATGCTTTTAGAGTTTCAAAATTTTGAGCAAGTAATGCTTGGGTTAAGAATGAAAGTAAAACATCTTAAAATAATATAAGTTACTCATATACGCATATACTTATACGTACTCGTAGTCAAGAGCACTAATGGTGTTACCATTCAGTTACAAGTTCACTGTAAGTTATATAAGAAAGTAAAATGGAAGTCACTCGGCAATCTATGACTCCATATTCTGCAGTTCTCCAAACTAAGTTATATCTGAAGTTATATGGAAATCTGTAGGAAAACCTCAGAAGAAGCAAGTGAGAATGAGCAAGTCACAAGTTTCTTGTGATGGATGATCAATGGCGTAGGAGTTGAAACCTTGGCCTCTACTCGCTGGATTGATCTGACTTGAAAACGATCGATCTTACTAATATTCCTAGCCTAGAAATATGGTAGCTATACATAAGTACATAAGTACTTAGTAGATATAAAATGAGATCCCTATAAAAATCAGTTTATTTGGTTTATATACACTGGACCGCAAAAAAAAGGGTCGGTTAGAAAATCTTCAATATCTTCAAAAGTACCTGACCTAGCTTTTATGAAATAAAGACTAAATTAAAGCTAAACTAAATAAATGTTATTTTTTTAAACAAATTAAAATATTCTATAATTTAGTCTTTACATTTCATAAGGCTAGGTCTGGTACTTTTGAAGATATTTAAGTTTTTCTAATCGACCCTTTTTCTTTGCGGTCCAGTGTATATCAATGCTATAAAAGCATACACATGGTTAAAGGGATAGTGAATTATAATTCGTATATTATTGGAAATGAATGTGAAGTATATGAAATAGCTATAATATATAGCGCAACTTCAATGCAGTTATCGAATTAAATAGGAAATATCAATAGCTTTTAGCTTTAACAGCTTTCAGCGAACTTTATAAGCACTAAGCACGGCGGACATCACAATTTGCTGGCAACCCCAGGGCAAATTGCTTCGTATTATTGAAACCTGCCGGTAATTATCGGTGATTCCACTAATCGCACGGCATTACCCCCACCGCACCGAATATTACCGGGGAATATTACGTAATATTACCTCGTGTGCCAATATCACCCTTTCGTGTAATAATAATTGTTGCTGCACGATCGCAGCGTGATATCGGTAAGGTATTTTGTGTGAATTATACAACTACAAAATCAACGCGTTACAGGCTTATGTCCATAAAGAAAGTTTTTAAAATTTATCCATAAACAGATTCCACCGGAAATTTAGCCTATCTAAGAGTATCTGAGATTCAAATCCAGACAGGTCTAGTGCATAGGTGTAAATTAATCAGACTTCAGTTATGCAAAAAAAATCTTTATTATAACATGTTTTCTAATATTAAATATTTAATATTGGTTCTTAGTTGTAGAAAATATTAAATAAGTTATTATTGCTTACACTATTGTACTACTATAATTATGTCCTTTAAAAACGATTGTAAGAGAGCAAATACGAGTTTTCTCGATATGATAAATCTCGAGAAAACTCGTATTATCTACTTCAAAAATCTTGACTCTGTAGTTCTCTTGAAGACATAGTTAAGGGCAAATTTGCGTGTGACAAACTATTAAGAAGCGACTGCGTAATAGCCGTTGAAAATATAGAAAGCCAATATGAAGGAGCAAAAAGCATATCCGAAGAGGCTCTTGTATCGGCTGCGGAGGATCCTCAACCAAAAGGGGTTATCTTTTACAAGGGCCAAGCGTCGATAGCCAATGTAAGTGGCCCTTGATTTCGCAGGTGAATGCCTTCGTCGTAAGGACATTCTTTTCAAATTAATAGAAGATCGCCATATCGGTTGAGTGGGATATTTCTTTGAAAACGGGACAAACTCGTTTAGATCTATGAAATAATTTTTTTACCTTAATACGAAATTCTTTTATTCAAAACAGTCTGAATACCCGAAACAACTTCAGCTCTTATTCCACAAAGAAAAGTAAGATTCCGAGCGAAATTTACAATATAAAATTAAAATATAACGATAATATTGAGTGAATTTGTCCTAAAATTTTGTGGAATTTAAAAATAAATAGTAAAAGAGATTTAGATATTAGGTTTATAAGGTTTGAAGATTCCTCTAGAGATTTCTTGACAAGAATTTTAGCCTACACGAGCATACTTGTCATTAATATTATATTGGTAGCAGCAGTGGAAGGCAACATTTATTTATTTATTTTAACAAATCTAACATTAGCACAAACGAGTTCTTTTGGCAATAAACGCTGAAAAGTATGTGAAATGTTTTAAAGTATTAACCCCGTAGTGATGCAAGTTAACAAACACAATTATAAGTAAATGGGGTGCGTATGAAGTCACGTGTAAAAGCTAATATGCAATAATGACTAAAATTATATGTATTTGCAACGACAATCAAGTAATCCACTGACAATTAAGTACCTACTTTAGTTTTGTCAGCAGGAAACATACCAATTCAAGCATGGAATAAGTGTTATTGAATATACGTGGTGGCATTACGTTCAATATTGTAGTTCGTGAACAACGTGCTACGATTAAATTTATTGTTGCTTCTTCGCTTTAAAACAGGACGAGGAACACACATTGGAAACGGCATTCGAGCAGAAAACTAATGAAAACAGCTCCGCATCGGAAATATTTCTATAAAATCATTTAGAGGAAATCCCTCAGCTGAAACTTGTGTGAAAGGTTTCAGTGAAAAATAAATTTTCTAACCACATTCACCATTTAAACGGAGAAAGAATCCCACAAGTGTACGTTCGTGTGGAGAATATAAATTTGGAGAGGGATACATCCGGCAAACCAGGGTAAATCCTGGTTCACAGACAGTCAGACCCTCTACGGCTCGGCCACTGAAACTTTTCAGCATATCAAATGAGTTGTTGAAGCGTTGAGCTTTTGTCGGGTTAAGCCGTATACACGGATCTTTAGGACGAGAACTTTTGTTGTTCAGCCTCAGACAAGTTCGTGTCTTTTGCCTACGTTTAATAGTGTTCATTGTAGTCATATTCTATTATCTGGATAACTTTTTCGACAGCTGGTACAACTTACGAGTGATTTCGATTTTCTTTTTACTTTTAGAATTCTTTGAATACTTTGTGCATCTGAAAAAGTGTAATTTGAATAGAATAGGCACACTTAAATGATATAGAATTTTCAAAATCCGCGGATACGGTTGCTTTTTCAGAGAATCATGTCCTCAAATGCGGATGCGGATTTCATTTTTTTTTTTTTCGGATATGGAATAGAATGGACTAATTCCATTCCATATCTGCATCCGTAAAAAAAATCACACTGATTATTTCGGATGTGGATACGTACATCTGCAACAACTCTGATTTACTATTTCTTCTGCATGGCTTCGATTGCATGGACTAATAATAAATTTGAAAACTAAAGCGCAACTATATTAATATGTCAAATATATATATGTCATTAACTGGTGCTCGCGTCTTCGTCCGCGTAGAAAAGTATAAAACGCCATCTACCGTATTTTGGATAGATGGCGCTATCTCCCGGGCCAAGCCGCTAGTATTTACTTTTATTTTAGATTTACCGTAGTAATGAAGCATTTTCCCGTGGTAAAAAGTATACTATGTTCATCACGGATAATGTCGGCTTCTAATGGTAAAAGAATTTTTCAAATCGGTCCAGTAGTTTCGGAGCCAATTCTATACAAACAAACAAACAAATCTTTCCTCTTTATTATATTAGTATAGATTATGTATGACAATATTTCATGTAGGTATCTACTATACTTTAACTGTACTCCTATAATTACTGAGAAAACAATAAAATTCTTATCCTTTATGTTCATGTTCAATATAAATCCTCTGGCTTAGTGCAAATCCACGACTGGAAATGTTTCAAGACGTACTTACAGTTCAGATCTGAATTTATCTCTAGATTTCCCCTGTGAAGTTTATTCTTATAAAGTTTTCGATTGCGGCAACTCAAAATCATTTTGAAATCACTTTTCTGTTTTCATGCAAAACTGTATGGACAAAACTTTAAAACCGATAAATAAATAAATGTCTTCACACATTCCACACAGCACCATCTAGTTCCACAGTGACCAATTAATGCTTGTATTATGGATACCAGACATTTGATATTGTAAGTACATATATTTATTTATTTATTTTTTAAATACATACTACATATTATAAATACAAAACATCCATGACTGGTGCCCGATTTCGTCCGCGTAACTTTATAAAATATAGCCTACTAGCTAGTGCCCGCGACTTCGTCCGCGTTGAACCAGGTACCCTATGTCCTTTCTGGTGTCCCAGACACGTTGTATGCAAAATTTCATGGTGATCGCTTTAGTAGTTTTTGCGTGAAAGAGTAACAAACATACATCTATACAAAACTTTCGCATTAATAATATTAGTACGGATGTTATCTACTTAGTGATAGCAGTGAAAGAATTTTTCAAATCGGTCCACGTAGTTTCGCAGCCTATTCATTTCAAACAAACAAACAAATATTTCCTCATTATAATATTAGTATAGATAATAATATACGAGGACATGAGTTCAAAAATCCTGCTTGCACATTTGACAAACGCAGTCCAAAGGTAAAGAAAAAATACAAGAAAAACTTGCAACTCACGTTTCTAATTCGTTCCCTCCTTGGAGTAAAAACATTCTCCCATCAGAAAGTCGTTTATGTTTTAATTAAGGGGGCGGCAAGAAAGGGGCCCTGTCCGGGATTATTAGAAAACGGAATTACTTCGAAACAGCTTCTTATTTTCTGTTTACACTTTGCCGACTTCGACGACTGAAAACAGTTTCTTTTGGGCGCTCCTTGCCCTTTTTGTTGACATTACCGGAAAATCCTAGAACCAGTAAAGTCGGGGTACGAAAACCTTCGTCAGTTTTCAAATTCATTCCCTTATCAAATTCATAGACGCTAAGTACCTTTTGAAACTAAAGCACCAAGCAAACAACTGACAGATGTTTGAAGTGAAATTTTGACATGACTGACAATTGCCCTGGTGCAAGCAAATTTCGACTTTAAGGTGACGAACCTTTTCGTACCCTGACTGTACATATCACTGTTATTTTGTCACCAAAATATCTCTGGCCAATCAAAGTATTTGGCGTTCGAAATCTAATAGTCTATCTAGTTACGTATCTACGTAGACGTATGCATATACTCGTATCTAGTTATGTTAAATTCGGACTGTCTGGTCGTTCTTTATATTAAAAAAAAAGCTAATGCGCGCATTACATAATATGTGACTACTTCTTTTTTAGTCCCCTATTATTTGTCCCCTATTATTTGTGATATTAATATAATCACTAAATATTATTTTTGCGAGACTAAACTAAACCGAAATTCAACCCTATTAGAGTTATTTTATGTCTTCGTAATCCGCGAACCGATGACTAATCTTTTATTTGAAAAATGTCATTAGCAAAGCTTTAGTGTTAATAAAAATATACATTCCCTTTTGTTCGCTTTGAAAAACATGTACAAAGGATTTTTTATAACATTGTACCGCATACGAGTTCGCAATTCATTCGTATTTGTTTCTCGAAATATCTACTAAATAAGTTTCAGCAAACAACTGACACAAAAACCTGGTAACGTGGATAATAAAGCCGCGTGCACAAACAAATAAAAAGTTCACCTTTGCATTGCATCAACGGACGAAAAGCCGGCTTCAATATGAGGTTGCAACGAAATGAATTCTCTGCGCCCTACCACAATAAACTCAAGTTACAGTAATCAATGTTGCTAAACCATCACTCCTAAAAGTTTTCTATCAGAATGATTTTTTAATTTGCTTTAAAAAGCTTTAAAAACGTGTGAATTTGTCACAATAATATTATTTTATTTTCTACTTTTAAGAACAAATCCAAAAATCATTGTTTTAAGCATTTTTATCCCGGTAATTGTTAGGTTCCAGTGGAATTTTCAAAAAAATAAACTACAGCGCATATGATGTTGTGGGCACTAGCTAGTATATAATAATGTAGGTATATGAATTAAACAAATCAGACTGTATACAATACCTCTGTTTATATGAGATTGATTACTTGTGTATTGCCTTCTATTGTGTACGCGTAAGCTGTTATTATGTTCGGAACATATTCAAGTTTATTTTGTGAAATGTTTGCATATCATTCAACCTGCTTAACTCACTCGAACGTGATTTAAGATTTTATACCTAAATATTATAAGAAAACCGAATAAGATTATTATAACTACTTACTTTGAGTATACGATAATATTTAAATTTTTATTTGTCTGCTTTTACGCGATTTTTATTTTATACAAAACGCTTGTTAGTATAAAAGCGAATTAAAATAACATTTAAGCTAGTCGTTGTATAGCTAACTAGCTGGTGCCCGCGACTTCGTCCGCGTTAAAAATTAAACATCTTAATTTAGATGATCCTTCGGGAACAGCAGGTACTTTTTTCTGGATAAAACTACTCTATCTCTATCTCCTTACTCTATCTCCTTTTCTGTATCGCTGACAACGTGTATGTAAAATTTCATTATGATCGTTTGAGTAGTTGAGACGTGAAAAGGTAACATACATACAGACACAGTTACTTTCACACTTATAATATTAGTGTGGATGTTCAGCTAATTATCAATGTGTGCGTGAACGAATGCAAGAGACGTATGCATGTGTGAATGCAAGATTAAATAAGTGTTACAAGTCAGTTATAATCAATTCGCCTTCAAGTCAAGACGTCTTTCTTTTCATAATAAACAAACAATCGAAAGTGAACATTAATACCGATACAGTGGATAATGTAGTTAATAAATTATATAAAACTAACTGGTGCTCGCGACTTGGTCCGCGTAGAAAAGTATAAAACGCCATCTACTGTATTTTGGATAGATGGCGCTATCTCCCGGGCCAAGCTAGCGGCTTTGCTATTTGCTTTTATTTTAGATTTCCCGTAGGAATGAAGCATTTTCCCGCGGTAAAAAGTATCCTATGTTCATCACAGATAATATCGGCTTCTAATGGTAAAATAATTTTTCAAATCGGTCCAGTAGTTCCGGAGCCTATTATATACAAACAAACAATCAAATCTTTCCTCTTTATAATATTAGTATAGACTATGTTTTTAGCTCAAACCTTTTGCAAAATTATGAAGATTTTCTCCCTTTATTTAAACTTTTTCTGGAGACAGTACTAATAAAGCCTTCAAAAGTGAAATGAGGTCGAGAGTGAAGGGTTGACAGGCAGACATAATATTTTAGCCAGCAATAAAATTTTGCCTACTAAAAACACTCCCTTTGCGAGAAGTAGGCAATTTGTATACAGTTTCGCGCTGTTGTACATCAATGTAGACGCCCCTTAGGTGAATAAATAAGTCAAGGAACGGTTCGTGTGTGCGCAACCTAAGCACTTTTGAAATTGCCATCGAGCTCTTTCTGCCAGATTTTATTATGGGATCATTTAAAAAGTAGTAAAGTAAAAACGTAATTTTTTTAATTAAACATTCTTCGCTTTAATTATAAAAATTAATCTCACAGCTTAGGTCATAGATAGTACTACTACAGACAGGGCCCTGATTCTGTATGCCGATTCTGTTTTTTTGAAAAAGTAAGACAAGACAGAATCAGGGCCCAGATCATAATCTTTGCATCCGTTTGGGACCTACAATTCCACTGTCAGACCTGTGTGTGTGATACACATATACACACATACACACTAAACTTGTAACACGCAGTTTTCGCGTCGGGCGTCAAGGAAAAAAAAATATTTTGCTAGTCATAATAGTATATAATATAAAATGTTCTATAATTTTGCTAAACAAGAAACCTATTTATTCATTTGAAAAAATAGCGCTTCCTAACTACATCTCACAAACGATTACTTTTATTGGGTCATTACGTAAATATATATGGCCTTTAGTGTAACGATTTAGGACCACAGGGATAGTTAGCAGGTTCGTTTCACGTAAATGTACTTACGGTAACATATATTTTTTTAGATTTTGCTCGCATTTCATTTTATTTTGACACCGAAACTGTAGTAATTTAATAGTAATAAGTAACGATAATATTATATTTCAAATTATCGTTGACAGAATTGCGACAGATTATTAATTATGGCTGAGGCACCGTGGTTCGACCGCGTACTTCAGATATTAATTTCTCAATTTTCAGATAATTATTTGATAATTTTGGTAATTTTATTAGCAGATATTAATTTTAAAATTTTCAGTTGCTTTTATATCTATGTACCTATGTACTTATTTAATACTATAACATATATTTAGTCCAGTAACTCTTGATTATACGATTCATACCTACTCAAACGGTGTAGTAAATTTATCAAATGAAATCCAGTAACAAATGGAAGAATAAATAATTCCTGCTATAAATAGGGTTAACTGAATCGGCCTGGATATAAAGTTCACATAGGTCTGTGTCCGTAAGATTATATAAAACTGGATGGCAAAGAAAAAGGGTCAGTTAGAAAATCTTCAATATCTTTAAAAGCACCTGACCTAGCTTTATGAAATAAAGACTAAATTAATATATTTTAATGTGCTTAAATGAAAATAAAATTAATTCAATTTAGTCTTTTTTTTCTAAGGGACCCTTTTTCTTTACGGTCCAGTGTAAATATTGCAAATGTCAAAGTTATTTCAAAGAAATGCCTCAAATCTTACCGAAAAAGTTGCCTTTGGAATAGGGGGATGTTTTAGTCCGTAGGTCACTGGACAAAAAAATTTAAGTACCAATGGAATAGGGCATATTAATGCGAAACTCTGAGCATCAGTATCTATGATGGATTTCCTCCTCCTACGCAAAAAAAAGATATATATCAAAGTTAAATTATATAAGTAGTAACTCAATTTTGCGTCTCTAATATTCCAATTCCTAAGAGACCTACTCTTTCTTCTATCTATACCTATATACTCCAATACCTGGATACAAAAACAAACCATCTAATGAACCTTTTCAGTGAGAGTCGAAATATTTTTTGTAACTCCACTTGGTTTACTTTCAAAAAGTCGAAACCCCCGTCACTCATTACTTGCGCCAGAACTCAGAAGGCTTGACAAAGAAAGTAATTAATGTTTATACCCATTGTCTTTGGTACTGAAACATGGCCAGCCTAACGAGGTCCCTCATTTTCAAGAGTTGCTAAACAAACGTCCAAAGATCCACCGGTCCAGCTCGAATGGATGTTGCATTCTCTAAAATATAACAATTTTCTATTGTCCGAGAGTATCTTTAAGTTTCAGTTCATTTGTTACATTTTTCCATTTTTTTTTTAATGCCCTAATGTTAAGAGAATTGATATAATGTGCTTTCT
Organism: Synanthedon vespiformis; assembly: GCA_918317495.1. Classification (NCBI taxonomy): domain Eukaryota; kingdom Metazoa; phylum Arthropoda; class Insecta; order Lepidoptera; family Sesiidae; genus Synanthedon; species Synanthedon vespiformis. The sequence continues at coordinate 11,681,430 of OU906948.1, forward strand.
TTTCCCATTATGATCGTTCAAGGAAGAACAATATAACACTAAATGAAATAATCACCGGTTTCTATAAGATTTTTTTTGTAATATTTTGTTCTAAATTTTTGATTTGATTGATTTTTTTTCAATACCATACAAAAGCTTACATATTATGGTGTGATTTGTTCAGTACTAAAACTTCTGTAATTAGTCGTTCAAAGTTATGTTGCCAATACCTGTGATTGGCAATACGCTGAATGTGCTCTGTGTAAATTTAAAGTGATGTATATATTGTCCAGGACATAGGGTACCTTTCATCCAAGAAAAAAGTACTGTACCCGAGGGATTATCTAAAATATAAAACTATAACTAACGCCTGGCCAATGTGTTATAGCAACAAGTTCCCAAGCGTTATAATTGATTTTATATTTTTAATTTATCATCGCGTACGAAGTCGCGGGCACCAGCTACATAGTATATATATATAAATAAAAAGTACCTTCAGTAAACAATTCGTAAATGGCGCATTTAACCGACAACTAGTTGCTTACGAACAGTTTATATTAAGAACATTATTGTTGAGAGGGTCACCATAAACGATTCACGAGCTGGCCTTAACGAGCACGCGTAAACTACGCTCTGTAGGCTTTCGAGGTAGGGTGACCATCACGCCAAGTGTAATAAGAAATTTTAATGCATGTTCTTATTCATCATCAGAGGTAATCGACAAACACCTAAAGCTATATATCGATATCCCCCTTCTTCATAGACCAGCAAGCAGAAGAAGCTACTGTGTATTCTCGGTAACTATCGGGATGACACAATATGTGTGAAAATTTTTAAGCGCCTATTTCACAAACGTCAATTAGGCCAAACTGTCATTAAAGTCACCGGTAACCGGGAATAATGGAGCTGATATACCTTTATTTGTACGGTAAACGTCCCAAATATTAAAAGAAAATAATAAAAAAAAACCGCCTATCGAATGATGCAGTAAAACGAGTGCATAATTCAATAAAACAGAAAATGATTTCTAAAAGTAACTAATCAACACTTTACATGACGTTGGTGAAAGAGGCGCTAATAGTATCAAATAGATCAATATGTTACAAGATCAGCGTCAAATATCTGTGTTTTTTTTAAGGTTAGTAAGTAAGGCATTCCAGATTCAATTATCTCTTTCTTTTCACTTACTCATATTCTTTATCATATTTTAGCACATTTGAAGCTACTATAAGACGCCGTATCAATTAGTATGGGGCCAACAGGATAAGCAAAAATTAATTTAATGTTATCTTAGAGTTAAATGCATTAAAATATCTTTACTCTCCATTTGGGCTTTGACAGTCAGGTAGATGGGCGGCTTGATAAAATTTAATAGAGGTTCCTTCTACTACAATGCAGTACACACAGACTAGCATGTCAATGGCGGTACACTACAAGTATAAGGCGGCTAATAGATGACGGTAGCACACTACCATCAAGCTGTGTGTCAGGCTACCATTGTACAAAACAAATCCATTAAATCCTCCAAATGTTTGAAACGTGGTGTCACCAAAAGGGAACATTGTGTCGATTATGGAACTATTTTTCGTCAACGACTCGCACTTATGATTTCGCAATAAAAGCGTCCACCTCACCTCTTAAACAGAATACTTCTTTGTATGTACTTTTTTTAATATACGTTTAACTGTGGTTACATTAAACTATTTTTAATATGAACCTTTTTAAAAATCGTGATCCTTTCAAGTGTTATTCAGTTTCTCTATACAAGAAAACTGTAAAAAAGATAGATTTTTATTTTGCGTAATCTATTACGAGATAAATAACAAAAGTAACTATATATAAAATTTTTTGATTGTACGCGAAATAAATAATATTCAAACTACTTAAAAATATCTTCGGTACAAAAGAAGCAATTAATTCATCTGTTTTTGATGATTAGCCCAGACAAGTATATAGAAACGTAGACAAAAACTTTGAAAGACAAAAACATTGGTACATTCTATCTACTGTGTAATTCAGGTAAACATTATACATTGTATTATTTATTTTTGAACTGATATTTGTATTATCAATCTCCATTCATTATTTAAAATTCTATGAATTTTAGAAAATTCATTCGCAATGAAATAGCAAAATATGTTTTCCTTACATAACCGCCCAACTCCTCGTATGGCTTAAAAGTTCATTAAGTTCGCATCGACGCGACTTTTAAACTAACTGCTCAACAACTGCACCGACTGCTTCCTGCTTCGGATTGCTTCCAACTTCTCACTAAAAAGTGCACTCCGCCGCTAACTTCACGGGAAATACTATTAAAACTTCAGCGGGATCCGGTGTTGACTGATAACAAAGGGTTTTCAAACTATCATCTTGTTTACTAGTCCAGTAATAACGTAGTTTTTCAGTCACGAAGTAGCGCCACTCCCTCGCAAATTAATGATTTGCATGTGTGGAGTAACGCGCGTGCGTACACGCTTAAAAGTGTATGCGTGCGCGGTGTCAACAGCACGTCAACAGTACGTTCATCAAAAGTATAATGACATTTACTTATTAATTTTTTTACACACTAGTTGGCGCCTGCTACTTCGTCCGCGTTGAAAAAAAAGTAGCCTATCCTGTGTCCAATACGTCTAAATGTACCTACCAAGTTTCATGAAAATCTTTAAGAGTTATGGAGGAACATACATACGTATATATACAATGGTACATACAATACTTACACTTAGCGTCTCTTTCACAAATGTCAATTAGGCCAAACTGTCATTTTTTAGCACATTTGAACATAAAAGTAACTAATCAACACTTTACTTGACGTTGGTGAAAGAGGCGCTTACAGATTTATTATTAGTATTGTATATTGAATAAATTATTGTATACTGGCATCTTTAAATTGGGCAAGCCATTTATAATAAGGTGGCAAGTAACGCTCCTTCCTTCCATAGGAAGAAAAAAAATTACAAAAAGGAAATCCCTCGTGTGAAGCCGGGAGCGGATCGCTAGTAATTCCATAAAAGGATAACCTTGAAAGAGCTTAATTATTCAAATTTAAACCTAATTAGTCAGGTCCATTTAGAAGTCAATTCGAGTTGTATTTGAGCTTTAGCAAGTGTCAAACTGAACATTTTAGGATGCCACCAAGAAACCTTTCCAATATAAAGGCGTCAATGTTTATTGGCGGAATTTTGTGGAGAGTCAGACGGGCCGTAAATTGACTTCATTGAACGGAGGCCTTTCATATTGCCAGCTACTTCGTACTTTGAGGCGACTTCGCGTCTCGATAAATAGTCATTAATTACCAACTGGGAACACTTTCTAAAACTTTCCAAAGATATTCTTATTACACAAAATTAATTTTGAAACACCTATTTACTTTGTAATAAATATACTCGTATGTTATGTTTTTTTTTTATATATATAATACACTCTAATTCTAATTTTTATGGGTATTAAGTTTTTAAGTTATATTTAACTTATAGCTTTTACTAACTATACTTGTCCTTTTCTGTATCTCTGACAATGTATAGACAATACATAAAATTTCATGATGATCGAATAAGTAGTAAAAGCGTAAAAGATAACAGACAGACAGACAGACATTCGCATTTATTATATTTTTAAAATTGGAATTATTTAACTTTATTTTATAAAGAACTAGCTGGTGCCCCTGACTTCGTCCGCGTTCTCTATATAGCCTATAGCCTTTAGTTCTATAGTAGCCTTCCTCGATAAATGGACTATCCAAAACAAAAAGAATTTTTCAATTTAAACCAGTAATTCCTGAGATTAGCGCGTACAACCAAACAAACAATCAAACTTGAAGATTTATATATTGGTATAGATTTTTGCACGAACTAAAATGAACTTTAAAAAATATCTAATTAAGAGCCTTACTGTAATTTTCTTAATACAAGTATGCAAACATTGTAGGATAATCTGCTGAATGAGTTAATCTCAAATTATTGAAATTTGGAAAGGGAAAATTATGCAAAAGTGGGGAGGAGAGGCAGGATTAGGAAGAAGGCATAATAACAAAGGTTGGTAGAAATATCTGCCCTATTTGGAATAAGTGTCCTGGAAACATGCGATAATGAGCTGCAACTTTTTCTTTGCTCGTTTGTGTAATGCCATCGTATTTCTATTATTTGTATGTGTTAAGGTTTAAACTATTTATGCCGAGGCACTGCAAAACCAACGCGCACCTTGGTGGACGTGCACCTTTATATTGCATTATGCACAAGTACAATTATTGTTGGACCCGATATACATGTGTAGATAATATTCTCAAGTGGCTCGCAAAAATATAAAAATAATATTGTTAGTTTGTTTTAGTTTTTTGGTGATAGTTTTTTGTTTTGCATACAAACTTTACGATCCTTGAAATGTCCATATTTTAACGCAAGTTTTAATGCAACTTTGAGGGTGATTCGGTCAATCCAGTGTACAAATACTCCAAAATACTTTACATTACAAACATTGATTAGTTATTCAAGAGTTGAAATAACTTTACACGAAATAGATATATGCAGTAGTTTTGTCAAAAAAAGCGTTGGCCCAAGAATCTATTTACAATTTTATTTTTGGTATGAATCATTGTGAATCTCAGTCGACTGCTCTTCCCGCGCTTTGTGCTGTATGAGACAGGACGAATTTTAACCATGAGACCGATGCGTTCGGGTCGCCGACTTGTTTCACCTTAAGTACACTTACAATCTGAAATACAAAAGCCCACATACTGCTATTTCACGGTCTGTAAGAGAGTGTCTGTACTCTCGCCATAAGGGCTGCAAAAAAATGTGCGCCATTTGTTACCACTTAAATGCCTTGAATGGCTGAATTGACTTTATAGTTCTTCTGTTTAATATTACGACTCGAAACTTTAGCTCAACTCAATAAAACAACTTATAACCAACATACGAATGTGGCTTCTCACCACATAAAATCGTTCACACAGAAAACTTTGAGTCGTTAATTTTTTAAATTTACCGCCACCGATATTGTGTGAAATTATAAAGTTTCAAATCGTCTATAAAATAACATTGAATGTAAAATGCTCTTTATTTTTTAATATTATTTTTTGTCTTGATAAAAAAACCTGGATTAAACTCTAATGTTGATGTTAGGTTTTTAGAAATGTTAGTAATGAAAAATGTTAGGTTTCAATGGGATTTTCAAAAAACTAATTAAATCAACTAATATGCTAGCAGTAAATAAAGTAATATGCTTAAATGATTTAACTTTGCATAATTAACTTGTATTTTTTTTCTTATCTAAATACAGTCAGGGTAAGAAAAGGTTCGTCACCTTAAAGTTGATATTTGCTTACACCAGGGCAACTGTCAATCATACCAAAACTTAATTTCAAACGTCTGTCAGTATTCTGATTAGTGTTTTAGTTTTAAAAAGTATAAAGAGTCTACGACTTTGATAAAGGAATGAATTTTAAAACTGACGAAGGTTTTCGTACCCCGACTTTACCTATACTAATATTATAACGAGAAAAGATTTGTATGTAATGAATACGTAATATCAAAAAGCACTGGACCGATTTTAAATTTTATTTCACCTATATAAAGCTACATTACCAGCGATAATAACATAGGCCATATTTAATTATGTAACGCGGACGAATTCGCGTGCAACAGTTAAATAAAAATTTAAAATATTTTAAAATATTCCAAAACATATGGTAGTTCAAGAAAGTTTCTTAAATATTTCGAAGGGAATTAGAAAATACATGTGCCCCTAGCAGTATCAATTTAATCCTTGGTTAATTTACGGATTGCGCTTGTCTATTCGTCAGTTATGAAACACTGATAAATGTGTTCAAGACAGGTTGGCGCACCTGGAATCACAGTATAAGATGTACTCGCAGTAATTATGCTTTATGACATTTTATTTTCTTGTATAGTCTTTCTAGTTGTAATGTATATATATTATTATATGTTGCATTTTGTTTATACATAATATTATTTAAGATTTATTATTCCAATTTACTTATTAAAATGACTTTGGTCCTCGAAATAGACCGTATAAAAAGTTTAATAGCTATCAAATTATTTACTTTAGATGCGAATAAGTAACAGGCAGATCGACAGTCACTTTTTCATTTATGTAATTAGTATCCATTTAAACTTTGTTTAACTAAAGTCAAACTAAATTTAGCAGCAAGAGATACACGACCGTGGATTAGTTGTACTGTGTTCCACAATAATGTAATGGACGCCTCTACTGTGCTGCCTACAGCGCAGCCGATTGATTAATGGAGCTAGAGAGCGATCGATCGATAAGACAATTTGGGAACGACAGCTGAAATTCAATAATTGTTACAAGACCGATGTGTCTTTCTATCTCAACAGATCTCGTCGGAGGCTTCATTTAAACAATTATTTCCAATGTCACCAGTATTCGTCTTGAGATATCGTCGGCCTAATTCGTTAAACTGCTAAGTCCATTTTCACTTTTTTGACTTTTTTACAAATTTAGACGATTATCTGCCGTTTGGTGAAGGAATAATGACGATTTTCAAGCTAAAAGGGTGAGAAATTTCATAAATGAAAAACTGCTTTCTGACTAATAGCAAATCTTTACAAAGAAAATCTGCTAAATCCTAAGTTTTGTACTGATAATGTCGCTCAATTCACATGCCTGATGCGACGCACAACATTTTGTCATTTAATTTATTCTTCCTCTTGAAAACTATGCAAAATGTGACTTAGTAGATTAACCCGTTAGGCCGACGATATGTCAGAGGATAGAATCGGGTAAAATGCTTTATATGTTTCCTCGATTTTTTAAATCGATTTGAGAATTTATGAATGACTTGCTCCATGCAGTCTTAACGTGACACTGCTTATATATTATCATTTTATTTTTTATTTTTCTCATAAAAAACAATGAATGTCCCGTCAAAATTGGCATAGCCGTTTCGGAGATTAGTCTTAACATTTTACTTCTATGAATAAAATTTAGGCTAGTTGAAAAAGAACTAATTCTTACAAAATTATTTCAGCTCTATATACCTACATATATCATGAGTTTTATTATAAAAAATAAAACACATGATAAAATGCAACACAAATATCCAACTTAAAACATATGTTTATGAAGTTTGTATGAAAATTATAATCCGAAAACCTCAGTAGCGGTGAAAAGAAGAGTCAACGCGTCAGTACGAAATTATGCACCCAAAATATATTTGGGCAAACGTTGGCTCCAACCTTTGCCCCGTCAACAATGGACTACGGGGGTCCATTGAGGAGGAATTATGCAAACCCCTCGCCCCGAGGCCTATTAACATTCTGATGAAGAGGAGGCATTATGCGTGAACTCAATAAGGCACGGTCTAGATTCGCTTTGTGTGCCACAAGGCAAATATAAACGACACTTATACTGAATAAATTCTTAGCTTATTATAACAGCTATATTGGACACTATGCAAGTAAACATCTGGTATACACAAGCTGTTGCAGCTGTAGTTGGTTTTTTTTAGCATTTAGCACAAGAATTTAGCATTTTTTCAGGATGAATAGTCTGATATATGTTAATCCAGGTAATTAACTGTCTGTGTGCCAAATTTCATTCAAGTCTGTTAAGCCGTTTCTGAGATTATAGGTATATTTATAATTATATTAACGTTGATTTATAAGTTTATGTTAACCTCGTATTAGAGTAGCATAAAATATAAAGTAATAATTTCCTTTTATTGTAACAACTGTAAATTTATAAATGAAATAAATAATACTAAAGTTTACTGTCTACTACTAATAAATATAAAAATTACTTAAAATGTCAGATCATCGTCGTGAGCCAATATTTTAGATACCTTTTGTCGCCGATCCCTTATTTTATGTCTGAGGCATACTCAATGATGTTGAATATTGGCTTTTCCATTACGCAACGCGTCTATAATTTACTAGGGGCGTACTTTAAATAAAAAATCGCTATTGAACAACGCAATACCTTAAAATTAATGTTTCAAAAAGGAAAAAACGATCGATAGAAGCGTAATTTTGTTTGGAGAGCGACCGCGCCGAACCGAGTACATCATTTATTATAATCCTAACACCGCAAAATTAAACAGAAGAGGAAGAACAAACAACATTTTTCATTGAAACTCCGGCCAACAAAAGAAATTGAACGGTCCGCTCTAAATCCCACTAAATCCCTCCACTCAGCAGACGAAACGAAAAAACATAAATTTGAATAAAGAACACACACAATTTTGGAATTCTTCATTTGATTTTTTATGCGGAAACATGCCTTGGATTCCATTTTGGCGTTTGAGTTTGCTCCCACTCAGCCTTTGCCTGGCAATTGTCCAACCACGTCTTACATAGGTATTTTTCTGTGATGGTGCTATCGGGAAACCTAAAACGAGTTTCACGCTTGACTACACCGTTTGCCCACTTCTAATGTAATAGGATGGGATGTTTATATTCAGTACTAGATGTGCCCGCGACTTTGTACGTGCTGTAGTACATTTTTTTTAAAATTTCCTTTTATAACTATAGGTACGCGCACGCGCATGACTTGAGTGCAGTCGGGGTATAAGGTGAGGCACGGAGGATTAACATTGCATATTAAATGTATTTTGTTTTTAAATTACTGATTAGTAAAATATGTGCCAATTAACAAAAAAATTATAATAAATATAAATATCTTCACACCAATCTTCACACATTCCACACTGCACCATCTAGTTCCACAGTAAGCAGCTAATGCTTGTGTTATGGATACCAGACGGTTGTTATACTACATACATTACTTTTTTTTGTAAATACATCCATTATTATAAATGTAAAACATCCATGACTCAAGTACAAAGGTAAAATGTTGACATATAAACATTTGACCCTAGCGGGATTTGAACCCGCAACCGTTTGGTTAACAGCTAGGGCTACTAGCCACTAGACCAAACGTGTCGTCTATTCTCTATCTATACCATACCAATCACGTAAAATATCTATGTCGACCTTATGACATAGATGTGTGCTTTCAATTATAAACCTTAAGATGGTTAAAATTTACAGACCACGTAAGTTTATCGACGGTTAGTTTGGTTGCAGCACTACGTTCAGAGCTGAGTCCTCAGAGTTGCACTTAAGTTACGTACGCGCGTACTATAATCCTTACTTGTATCCTCCTAAATGTAAATATGAGTTTGTTTGTTTGTTACGCTTTCGCGCAAAAACTACTGAATCGATCACCATGAAATCTTGCATATACGTTGTCTGTGACACCAGAAAGGACATGGGTACCTTTCATAATATTGCGTACTACTATCCGCAGTCATAAAAACTAAGCATTCCTTCGGTCACCAATAAAAATTCTCTTAGACAAAACTGCCATCAAGAAATAATATCACACAATTATTAAGCTGTTGGTTTTGTTACGTGAAAGAATGATAATAGAGTCGATTTACTTAACCCATTTTAGTCAAACAATATATATGCCGACACGATTCATCTTGGTGTTGCACAGGTAAGTATGTTTAGAGAGATCCTACCCAATGGGGATTTTCATCAAAAATTACCAAATAAAGTTTTTATGAATGAACTTCTGATTGTCGCAAAAATAGAATTTCGTCTTTCTCGTTGTTAGACCATCGAGGTCTTAATTAAAGAGAAATTTCTGGAAACAATTTGCCAAGTGTAGAAGAATTACGGGCGTCACTCCATAAAGGGTCGGTCCCTTGGAATTAATTTACATATAATTTTTCGTGTTGGGAATTTCTTTTATTGTTACTTTTAATTAACTTGATCTTCAAACATCTGAAGGTACGACTTCTTTGTAACTGAGTGGAGTTGGTATCGAATATAAAACTGAGGAGAAAACAAAGAACAACCTGAAACAAAGCTTCATTAGGGGCGATGCTGAATTTTGGAAGAAAATTCTTTCTTTTTCCCCCTATTGTTTGTGGAGTGCTCGCTAAAATTTATCGGCACCAAGTATGCCAAACATAAAATTCAATTTATCTTCAGATACCGAGCACATTTTTTTATTGATACCCCATTCACTATTTTTCAATATCAATGATGTTAATTGCGGTTTATAAAGAATTTATCTTCATTTTATATTTCGTTCCTAAGACTAAAGAATTTTTTATCATACAAAATATTTTAGAAGAATTCAATGTTGTGTACTTTGTAATAAAGCGCATTTAGTTATTGAACTTTTAAATAGTAACATTTATTTCCTCCATAGTTTGTTTGTCTTTTATTTCATCAACTTGTACGTGAACCTGCTCCCTTTGTCTTCTATTACAAATGTGCTATATATATTTATGTACAACACATAAAAACTTTAACAAATAGTACATCATATAGCGTTCTCATCACGCCAGGAACTTGTTCCAAAAAGAGAAACGAGTAAGCTCTGTAAAAGCTATTAAGGTAAGTACAACTTGAACGTGGCGCAAACATAAACAGTTTTGTTCCGTTTGAAAGAGCTTTTTCACAAAAAAAAAAATATAAATTTCGCGATGGAAAATATAATGTTTGTAGTATTTTCAAAGAGCCGCGAAGAAAGAATTACAAGGTTTAGGTTATATACATTTTTTTTTTTTGCGAAATATGTTGCACCAAGATACTTTGCTGCTCAAGATACATTGTATTCTAGTAAGTTTTCCCACTTAATTCCTATTTCTAATTTGTATAACATTCTATACTATTCTATGCCATTTTTCCGCCTTACTAAAGCTAACTCATTCTTAGGACTACAGCCTATTTCTTATTGCCCTATAGCTTGGTGGCCACCATCAAGTTTGACAGCAAGTGTCACTCCATGTGAATGATACCGCAGTATGTATAGACTGTGCTTCCATGATGTTTCCCTACGAAGCTTCAAACAGACATTAAGCTGGATTTAGTGGGATAACGTACTCAAAAGTGTTCGCATCGAATTTTTCATCGATACAGACCAAACTTTAAAAAGTAGATAATAATAACCCGTGTTTATAAGAAATGATAATGTTATGTGGAGCACATTTTAACCGACGAAAACCAAAAACGGAGGAGGTACTCAATTCGACCATCGATCGAAATTTTCCATCGATCTAGACCAAACTTTAAAATGTAGATAATAAATAATAACCCTTGTTTATAAGAAATGATAATGTTATGTGGAGCACATTTTAACCGACGAAAACCAAAAACGGAGAAGGTACTCAATTCGATCATCGATCGAAATTTTCCATCGATCTAGATCAAACTTTAAAAAGTAGATAATAATAACCCGTGTTTATAAGAAATGATAATGTTATGTGGAGCAACATTTTAACCGACGAAAACCAAAAACGGGGGTTCTTCGTCGTTTATGAATCGACTGCGCAGTCACGCAGTCATTATTTAGGTGTACTTACATTAGTTTACGAACTTAGTTGTTAAGGTTAAATAAAATTATTTTTTGTTTTTCAGTTTTTTCGACGGTTTAATTTTTTGTTAAAAAGTTTTATTATTTTATATTATAAAAGGTAGTATGGAACTATAATTTTTAAGCACAATAGGGTTGTCAAACGGTGGTTGAACGAGGTCAGCTGTGAAAGTGTAGATTGTGGCTGCGACGGCATCACTCCATTTATCATTCCGGCGCTTGACCGCAACGCATTTATATATCTGGAGAAGCGATGAAGCGGCATTCACCGATACCTCCAACACACAACGACCCTCCATTTATATGATCGAAACAGACTTCACTTACAGCACTAGGACGTCTACGTTCACCACTTAATAGCGTTGATATTAGTTCAATTCATATTACATTTCACACTAAAATAGGTGGAAAATGTACCGTGGCCATTCGAACGCAGCTCGAGTCTGCATTAAACCACTTGTCCTAATGTAGAAGTCTTGTCAATGCACAAAGATGTACTGAAGAGACCATTTCAAATAATTAATTGATTCCTTATAATGAACTGATATGAAAATATTAACATTTTGATATAATTATTTAAATTTTTGACATTTCTGTTTATTATTTATTCAAGGTTCAATAGCAAAATTTAATCCTATTTATATGACCCACCTTATCAACTACAGAATTAAAAATAATTTCGGTTTGTTAAAACAAAAATACAATAATAGCTAACAAGAAGCGTAATAATTTTGTCGAATAACAGACTAGGATCTCTACAGACAAAATCTTTAAATGTCTTTTGTTTCTACTAGTATCAGGAATTCCGTTCGCGTCTTCAGATTCTTGACGTCTTCCTCTGGTGTGAACTTAATCCAGATGGCTTAACGCCAACATTACACCAAATGAAAAAAATATCTAAAGCTTTAAAATATGTAAGTATAAAAAAGGTGTAGGAAATATAATATGTTCTTCGTTCTTCGAACAAATAATTCTTTTTCTGAGATGTCAAATGGTTCAACAGTTCGTCATATTATATATTAAGTCGTCATAAACAGTTAAAATAAATTTTAGTTAAGTATATTTTACTATCGAAGCTAAAATATAGAGTACATCTGATTCTGATAGCTTTTGCTTTTACAGTTAAGCAACTTTTACCCACGACTTGCGCACTCCAGCGCTCCTTTTTCTTAGGTGTTTAAACAAGTTTTTAGTCTTTATTTGCTCATATATTTTAAATAAAAAAAATCTAATTTTGTGTTGTTTGTTGTGAAAACATGACACAAACAAAATATTATTAATGTTTATCCAAACGCTACAGAACTTTGCGCTATTTTGAAGATTCCCTAAAACCAATATAGTATGTATACTCACTTACAATGAACTGTAAGTGTACTTGCCATATATTAATTAAGTTATTTTTAAATAAAATAAATCTAATTTTGTATTAATTCGTTGTGAAAACGTGACACAAACAAAATATTACTAATGTTTATCCAAACGCTACAGAACTTTGGGCTATTTTGAAGATTTCCTAAAAACAATTTAGTAAGACAATATAATGTGTATACTCACTTACAATGAACTGTAAGTGTACTTGCCATATATTGATTGAGTAATATATAGTGTGTAGGTGTATGATTATATGTAAACTAACCTCCCGAGGCGGCGAGCAGGGCGTGCGCGCGCAAGAGCGCCAGCAGTAGCAGCGGCAGCAGCGGAGGGCGCCGCATGCCGCGCGACCCCGCTGCGCCCGCGCCGCGTCGCCACCCCTCACCTGCAACAACACACACACCAAAATTAGATTCAACTGCTCTTAAAAAATACAAGCTGGTGCCCGCGTTGAAAAAGAAAAACGTAGCCTATCCTGTGTCCTATACACCTAAATGTTTATCTACAAAGTTAATTCGTTTAAGAGTTATGGACGAACATACACATACATTGACTTATATATTACTAGCGTAAGGACCGGGCCAACGGCGCGGCGAAATGTCTCCAGCCTCTTTGGCCCTAAAATCGTAAATTAGGGCCAACTAACGGCATTCGTCAACGTCTATGCACGATGGAAATAAATTATAACACATATGATTTAAATTTCTTATTCGAAGGTAAAATTAAATTGAAAAGAGCGCAGTCCGAAAACATGGTCGAACCATTTGCCCAAACACCGCACCCTCTGTTTATAATTGAATTGTCAGTTTATAGGACCCGGGTGGACAATGTGCCGACCTTTGCGGATGGTCTAAGTTAAAAGTGATTACAAACACCATCTCAAAAGAAACTAAACAACATTAGTATCACTGTACTAGTGATACTGGTAATAATAAAAATTATGCCGTATTCTTACTCTCATTTTATTTTAAAACTAAAAATATTTATTTAATTTTATTGACAGGGACGCGACGGTCGTGCGTGTCCCTGTCAATTTTATAAAAAAAAATCATTGAAATTTCCGACTTTTCCCGTGGATTTTTCAAAAACATTATTTTGTACAAACCTTGTCTTTCACAATAGACTTTGTATTATTTTTTGATGTTGATTTGCGAACAGATTTCGATTTGTAAATCCTTGTTTTCAGTTCGATATCATTTTGAAATCACTTTCAGTTTAAATCACATCAAGTGAAAAATATTTCGCTCTCTTCTTATTACTTAAACCAAGCTCTCAAGTACTATGGTACAGAAATTCACCTACAAAAAGGAAGATTTTTAACCCTGCAATGTGTGGATTTCTGCAACACTTTTTGTAGATAGAAAAGTTTATATTTTCTATTCACGTTTTTGGACTTACAAAACTGCTACAAGCGACAGTGACATTGCTTCCCTTTTTTGTTTGTGTGTTTATTGAAATATATATTGTTAAAAATATATTATAATTTAAGAATTTATTTATTTTGCCAACTATTGGAGCTGTCGATAACAGTGTCCTATAAATAATTAGTGTTATCGTTATCTTTTCAGAAAAACATTATTCTTTTATCTCATCCATCACAAAACGCACCGTTCCTGAAATATATTTTATTCTCGAATTTTTAAATCGTTGGTCTCAGATCCTAGGTTCCGAGATTTGCTATACTTATCCTGGTTTGTTTTGCTCAACGAGTTGTTTTACTAATAATCTTTGATCGTTTAATAATACCAAATGGTAAATATCATTTACATAATTGAAATCAACGACAACTAGGTATAATATTAGGCACATTAGGCAGATTATTAAGAAATATTGTATGGAAACATAAATCAAATTACATTATATAAAAATGTAATTTTAATGTCCTTGTAGATCTCTTAAAATCAAATTATATCATGTTTGTGTGCCATAATCATAGCTTTGTTTTACATACAAATGAATTACCTTATAATTTCAAACGAGGCCCAAAAAGTACCTTATAATTCAAATATGTTGTATGTTGTTGTATGATGTTGTATTACAACATACAACGTAATCGTACAAATATTATCATTCAACCCTATTAAAGGGTATGACGTCATAGATTTCTAAATAAAGATGAAAATAATCTGTCCAACTCTCCATTCAAGTGTGTATATACCTTAAATAACAAAACACGAGGACATTACTATAGAAATTGTCTGAACAAAACCCAGCAGCATTGTTATAAAACAACAATGGGAGTTTATTTTAGAAATACATAAGGTATAAGTAACGACTTTACCACGATAGGTGTCTGCAGTTATCCACCCTATTCAGAGAGGACAGGTGCGAACTCCACCGCTGTTATTGTCACCTAATGAATGGGTGTGCACAGTATAGAATACCAATAGTAGTATAACTCAACCTAACATTCTCTACGAGATGATATTGGTCGTGGTTACCACTACTACTACTTTTCAAATCCAGACTTTTCAAATCCGCTGGGAATCGACCCTTGAGACGTGAGGCTAGCACCCTTGCCACTCATCCAACGGGCTAGTCAAAAAGCTCGTCGGACATACTAATTATAAGTAGAAGATGGCGAGCTTCAGTACTGAATTTTCTTTTGAGGTGTTCTTTTACCTCGCCTCCTCTCACACCGCCTCTAAATGCCGGGGATACCGTTCTGCGGTGACAGTTTATTTTGATAAAAGGCACCCTGACTCGATATTGAGACGACGATATTGGCTATTTTAAGTCTCTTGAGATTTCAAATATTCTTTCATTCTCTTGCGAATTTTTCAATTGAGTTTTTTTATCGTTTACACTACCTTATATTCATTCATCATAGACAGTAATCGTCTATGATAAAGATTATTACGTATTAGTCCGTGATCGCGGACAAACAAATATATAAAGATTAGTTAATGATTTATAGTGTAAAGTAATCGCTTCGTAGTTTAACTTAAATTATGTAGTGTCTTACATTTGTTACTGACATGCAATTAGTTGCTTTAATTAAATTCGGTGCCATACAGCCTTACACAGCCTTGAAATCGAGGCACGTTCGCTATTTCATTAGTTGAGTTTGCAAGTCCAACACGGGAGTCGAACTTACACTAAGTCTGCACCTAGCCTTGTTTGTGTTGCCAACTGCAACGACACTATACCAACGTGGTTTATTGAACAATATGACGTTTCTGTACGACTGTACATATTTGGAAATGAATGATTACTAACTAAAAAATAAGAGTGAAAGGGAAATGTTGTAGTTTTATTAATGAAAAGTAAGAAAACCATTTTATCCATTTTTTTCAGAGCCTGTATAATAAACTCTTATTGAGTTGCCCTATACTATCAGCCACACGAAATATAGTAAGAAAATTATATTTTCCTAGACCGATTATGGATAAGAGAAGTGGACGCAAATTATTCTTATTCACTAAGTACCTCATATTACACGATAAAAAAGGCCAGTTCAAATTTTAACTTCACCTTAGTTTAGTTGAAATTAACACAGTAAAGTCAGAGGTTGAAACCTTTATTTAAAACAATTAGGTCATTTCAATAGAATCCGGCAAACATGCAACCGTTAGGAAACGTTGGGGGCTTCAAAATGTGGCGCGTTTTATATCGTTTGAGGGAAAGACAAAGGCAGGCCGTGCATTCTGCCAGCACTCACGAACTAAAACTGCAGCCATTAGAAACCTCTTACACCAGCTCCACTACACTAGCCACTTTTATTTGCTTTCGCTACTAGTGACAATATAAGTAATACCTTCGGGTGCTGCTCACGTCACAATGGCTTCTTCGCTCAAAATTACATCTACATCTTTCGAAAATATGTATTTATTTATTTAAAGCAAAGCTGACAGCATAATGTATTTAACAAATATATAGAACAAAACATCGAAAAAGCAAAATTGTAAAAACAGGTATAAAAATCTATAAAAAAGCAGTACTTAAATAATAATATAAATAAATATGTGTGTGTGTGAACAAAGGCAATTAAGTATGAAATCACCCAACCTTATGTTTGTTATAGCACCCCGGTAAAGTGTTTTCGTTACATTCAGAATTTTACATTGAAAACTATTATAAATAAGTATACTAATAGTTGAGAGTTTAATACTGGGGACACACGTTAGCCTAAAATTTTTTATTGGGTTTGGAAAACGTAAAACATTGTAAGAAAATTGGACAGCTTCATTGGTCAAATTGACGATGCGAGCGACGCCATGCATAGGAATCATATTAATATCTTCAGTTACACTATAAAAAAACGTATGACTTCATTTGTAATTCGATCGTCGTTGAAAAAGAAATCAAAAATTAGCGCTATCGAAGAGAACTTTCGAACGGAAGTGTTCAAAACGATTTCGAGTGAGAGTGATAAAACGCCTCGGAAAGTGACAATTGATCTTTCTCGAAAGACCCAAAAGTTTTCGGATAACGGTTAACGAATGACAATATCGCCTGTTCGATTTGCGATCAATAACGTTTCTCTTGCAACTCTTACAAGGTTATGAACACCTGGTGGCGGAATCCACTTAAATTGTCAAAAATTTTAATTGTAATTTATAAAATTAAACTCTATTTAACAAGTTTGTTGAAAATATTTACAAAACTTATTTATTATGTGATAGAATTCGATCGATGCTAAAACTCACGGCGTTTTGAACACGCAGAGTTAATAATTGAACAGAATATTAACACTAACGGTGGAATATTATGTACATGAATTATTCGGTATTTTCTGTGTTCATACTGTGTATTGCCTGCATAAAATGGACCACCTGACTGACGGCAAAACCTTTACCTTATAGAAAGACTAGCTATTTTGTCCACAACAATTTATTTTTTTGTAAAACATTGTTTTTAATTTTTATTGCTTATATATTTTTTTATAAGTAATCTACCCCAGGTACTGCCAGTTTCTTGTACTAAATAATGATACAACCTTAAATTGACTATTAATATTTATCTTTCCCCAAATAAATGTACAGTAATTATTTGTAACCACTCTTTAGGAAATCAAAGAAATACTTACAGTGTAACGAAGCGTTACATGGTTGAAATTAGGATTAATAAATTGATAAATAAATAAAATTAAAAAATAAGGTAATTGAAAAACTAAAGTAAGTAGGTACACGCCCGGTGTGCAACGAATGCAATTGCGCCGGCGCGGGTGGTACCTACAACACGGATTTTGATCTTGATTTTGAAATTAAAGCAGTAGTCGGCAAAGTAGCCGAGAGACGGACGGTCCGCGCCACTCAGCGCATTAGTTGAGTGGTGCGGTCTAATTAACTGTTTAGTAATTATGTAGTTTGATATTTCGTATAATTTGAATCTCCCGCGTTAGGGTAAGTTTTAAATGGCACACAATTTTGTAAGTTTCATTACATATTTAAATTGCTTATTTTTTTTGTAGTTTCATAGCTTCATCAAATATTTTAATATTTTTTTTATCTACTTAATTAATATTTTTTTATTTCAAATTATATTTTATTTTTCACACATTTCATTTTTGCTTTCTCATTTAAATTGCTTTGTAAACTCCGTTCTGGTCATGCACCACTGCGGCAATGCTACTGCTACTATGCGGGTATTTTCATCCTGTTGCCGTCCAGGGGTATCCGGATCGGAAGGGTAGATGTGCCAGAGCGTAATCTTGTGGTGCTGTCGATTTCAGGTGCATTTTCCGGGGCAAGCATTCCCTGGGCCTACCATTCCCCGGGCCTAGTATCCCCCGAGTACATCGGCATTCATCGACCAGCTTCGGAGCGCATTAGTTTCGTTGCTGGTCTTATGCAACTGCATTCGTCGGCCGGCGCCGGGTCGCATTAGATCCGTTGCCGGCTATGCATCTTCGCGTCACCATCGTCGGCACCCGCATCGGCAGCACATTACCACCACGCCCACTTCGCCGCATCTACCACCTTCGTCGGCTGGATCATACAGGGGAGTGCCTGCACGCTGCGTTGAGGAGACAGATTGGCCGATCACCCACGACTTACACTTTGTGTTGCCTACCATTGAGCGCGTAAAATATATATTTTTTTTTATTTACCGATCACGCTGCTTGTTTTATTTTCCGGTAGGCTACACTGGCGCCCAACATATTTTTTTAAAGATAGTTTTTCCATCACTAATTTAGTCAGTGTCGCCGTGGGAAATTCCCTAAGCGCGACAACAGATATAATTTTCATTGCTAACAATCCATTCAAAGTGCCGGCTAACACTGAAAAGATTCATACTATAATTACAATGGCAGTGAACGAAGGTGTTTCCACTGTACTCGTAATAGAGCAAGCTGCGAGTGTAACGACACGAATAATAATACTTAATTCCGATCCACTTGGCCCCTGTATTTTATCTTAATAATCCGATTAAAGTATTCCTTTTGGTGCCGAATTAAATTTGGGGCCACAAAACTTGTAGTTATTAGCAATCCCTCTTATATAAGTTATCAACTCTGCTACTGCAACATGCTAATTCTCTCAGAATTTCAGAATTTCTGGTCATATCCACCCAAAAAACTCCGAGCATAGCACGCTCCCATAGCACGCTAAGCAACTTTGAGCTTATGAACACTGAACTTATGAACTTTGAAACACTACAATTAAAATACTCGTTTCTTTATGTTAAGATCGACAGATAGGCTAATGCTCCGCTTAATGGCTACCGTCGCCTATAACACAAGCAAGCACAATAGGTGGTGCAAGTGCACTGCCAACCATAGTAGTATTAAGGATAAGGATTTAACACAACAGCACATATGCTGTTATTTCATTTACACTGTACAATATCTATCGCGGATTTAATGGCTCCACCCTTTAGAGAGCGAAGCGTAAGCTTATTAGAGATGTCTCTGGCAAAGATTGCTATAATTCCACAAATGACAGGGCTTTATACTTACAAAATGTATACGCAGCATCGAGTAAATAACCTATTTATTACTCTTGGCTAAATTTAAACTCATTGTACGTTACGGAATTTTTAAAACCGTCTCATTTATCGTGGAAATAATAATAGATTATTTGAACAAAAACAAAAACTAACAAAGTAATGACATTTTTCAATTTGTATTTGGCTCGTGGAATTTGCGTAATTCAATATGAAAAGTTTTGTCACAACACTAACACACCTTTGGGGTTGAATTACTAAACAAATTTCCAAGTTTCACGTACGCACGAATAAAATAAATAAGATTTAGACTTTGCTGCATAACGACAAAGCGAAAAGTGTTGAAAATATTTCAAAATGTATTTATTTTCTCATTGTTCTCGTTTTATATGTAATGTTTAAACACAGTTGTGTTCATGATATTAGTTCGGACATTGATCTCATGTACGGTTTGTAAACGTGGACGTTTCGAGCAAAGGATGGGAGAAAAATAGACGCCTTCGACATAATTATGGTGTTGGAAAAAGATACTTCACATACCATGGAAAACTGGGAGGACCCTGGAGTAATTAAGTTACATAACTACATACATACATACGAGATTCAGCCAAATGTTAACAAAAAATTCAGTTAGTTTGGTCACATTCACATTGCCCTTCGTTCGCCAGACGACCTCGGTAAATTAGTTAAATACATTTCTGACAAAAATATGTATTTTTGTAGACAATATCAGTGTTTTTGCATTGAATGTATATTTATTTTTCAATATATATTTTTTGTGTTTTGTCAACTACTACTAATACTAAGGTTTATACCCTATATAGGAACAGTTTTCCTATTACTAAAAGGTTGGCATAGATCTTCCTTCCTTCAAAGATTGTTCAAGACAGGTTCGGTTCACAGTGTTTTTACTTTTACGATTCTCACAATCACGTATTCCTATTTATAATCTACACAAAAGCAACTAAAATCTCAGTAGTGTTAATCCGGTAGGTACTGCATTCGTAAAAATATTTCAGAATTAACTGTACCAGGCAAAGCCGCAGCAAAGAGCTAGTAGCATAATAAGTAATTAGCATGAACATGATCCACAAAGGTGCATTATTCGCAAAGCGAACACAGGCGCCATTAGCGGATTGAGTTCGAAAACTATCACCCTTTGTACCGAACAAATACTGCTTTTTCATTAAACAACTTGATGGTACCATCATCATTCTGTGAGATTTTTTTGTTATGTTAATGTGACTGACCGTCTGCTTTATAGATGAGAAATCACCTGTAGACTTGTGCAACACCACAGGGAGATTAATTAGCGTCACATCCTATATGTAAAGATGTAAATGGATTATTCATAATCCTTCCTATGTTTGGCAGCACACTTGCAAGCTGGCACCTTTTTAAATGTGCTCCTGTAATAGGTGACAGTAGTCATCTACCATCAAGTGGACCGTCCACTTGATGGTAGGGTGACATAAAAAAGGATAAGAGGACTTTCTACCAAATTACTTCATTTTGTTATTATATCTAAACATAAACTAAAAATGGAAAATTATAGTGGACATAGACCATGTCCAGCAGTAGACGTATCTCGGCTGAGATGATAATCATTCTTAGTGAAAAAAATTCAATCATTTTCAATTCTCGTCTGACGAAATCTAGATTAATGTGGAAATAAGAACGTGAAACGAAATCTACAATTATTTATTATTGGGTGTGACAGACCACAGCATCTACCTATGTATTTAGTCTATGGCTTTATGTGCAGAATTTTGCTGTATAATATCCCATATTATTAATATATGGAGGAAATTGTGTAAAATCCCATTTGTATGAAATTCTCTTTTAAAACAATTTAACTTGAATATACTTCCCTATATAACATCTCTGTATATAGAGAAAGCATTTGAACACACTATACAATGAATCTTAAGAGCTGAGCGCATCTTCATGTAATCTGCGCGAAATGCAACTTGCATTTAATTAAAATACATTTCTACTAACTATTAAGTACGAGCGATGAGAGATTATATATATTTAGTAAATGTACTTATATTTAATGTGTATGTACACAGCATTGTACCACAAATTATACAATTACTATTAGTATGAAAATGCCTTTTCAAAATTCCATATTGATCACTGAATTTGATATTACCTATTTTTTTGTTTTTGGGTTCTTTAGGTCACCTGCCAAATTTAATATATAATATATATAAAGTAATTATGTTTCTATGTATTCTATTTACAAAAAGTTTATACCTAAGTATGCTATACATGTACCGATATTAAATGCGCTTAAGATTCAGAAATCTGTATCTATTATGACTGTCCTATCAAAATTCACTGCATGAGTAATATGACTTAGATAATGCTTAATAATAATCTATTACTGAACTAGAAAAATATGTGAATTAGTCTAAAATAAACGCTTATTGTTTATATTAATTTTCAGTTATCAATAGTCAAACTCCATACAAGCTCTCAGTTCCGAGAGGTCCCAATAAACTGGATTTTAGTTCAATATGGAACTACAATGTATTATCAAAGTGAACCCTCAGACCTCGTGTTTGAGATTGATAGTAGGTATAGTTATTTATTTACTCCGTGTCTGTAGGTTCGGACACCTGAGCCCCGCAATTAATGCGAAGGCAGACGTTTATTGATAGCGGGAAACTTGGTCTGTGCGGCTGCGAGGAGCAACCGGGAGACTTAGTTAGACGAGATAGCACATTAGCAAGAATAAAGAACAATCGCAGGCGATGTACTGTACACGTTGGAATTATATTCGTGGATTATAATTCCAACATGTACATAATCAACTGTTGAAGTTAATGTATTGATTTTACATAATTATTGCATACTACATGAACACTTCACTGCTTATTTATATAATAATACTAGCGAACTGCCCCCGATTTTTTTGAATTTTTTTTCATTAGTGAAAACAGCATAAGACCTGTTGCGTAGTTTAAAAGATCTATGGCGCGAAGCGACTTTATTTCATACTAAAGTAAAAATTATTTATTATTTTTCCAAAGTAAAAGTAGCCTTATAATTATTTCAATTTATTTTTTTTCATTTAAAACCTACAAAATTTTACTAAGAATTTTTTTGACATTGCCCTCATTTATTTTCCAAAATTTTTCCGAAAAATAATAGCTTGTTATTGATAAAGCATAATTATATATTTTAGGCGCTTACGAATCATACTTCCATGTCCTTTTCTAGTGAAGTCACTAGTAGCCTTTTTTATTTCTAGTAGTAGTCTTTTTTTTTTTTTTGAGCTAACCCAGAAAACTCGTTGACCTAGTATGTTAGATGCTGGCCAAGAGTAAACTATTTTTAAGAGAAAAAAAAAACTGAAGTAAAATAATTGCTCGTGCTTGATTTATTATAAATTTCATTACTTACATGATTTTAGAATATCATACCATAATATGAATGAACGATTATGATGAAATAACATGAGAGCCGTGAAATTCCGTGTATCAACGCACAAGCATCAATCTTTCAATAACCACGGTGTTAAACTGTCCCAAATATGTGAAAATTTATGGTTACCCGGCTAACAGGTCACGCGAAAATATGTGCTCGATTGATCCACAAAGGCAATTTTAGCTTGTTAAAAGGCAAATATGTTTTACATTTTTTTATATGAAGCATCATTGTTCTTACTTTGAAAAGTTAAGGTGTAATCCACATAATTTTTCAATCATTTCCAATATCCATATTACTAATATTGTAAATCTGAAATTGTCTCTTTCCGTCTGTATTGTTCACGCCTTATCTATTCAACCGATCATAATGAAATTTTACTTACACGTTACCAGCTATACAGAAAAGATATATTATCTCGATGAGAAAAAGACATAGGGTACCTAACCTAACCCTAGCCTGCGACTTCGTCCGCGTTGAAAAAGAAAAAAGTAGCCTATCCTGTGTCCTGTGCGTCTAAATGTTGATTTACCAAGTTTCATAAGGAACATACATAATTACATACATACATTCACACATTTGTTATTAGTATTGATGATTTTATTTACTTCAGGCTTTACATTGGTTATGTATTTTTTTCATCGCGTACGAACTCGCAGGAGCCGACTAGTTTACAATGAGGCCTGAAACACATGACCATTCATCACTAATGAACCCATTAAAACTACATTAGTTGCAACTCAAATAAACTCGACGTCTACAGTTTAATTACTTCATTAAATGCGGTGGTAAACATTAGAACAAGTGTGGAACACGATCCATCTTCATACTATGAATGGAATGCAAACTGTACAATATATTTGCTTACATACCAACTAGATAGTTGTAGGTAATAAACACGACAATAATTTCAAACTTCTGCCGTGAGAACAATACAAGCTCTTTCGAGGCCAGAGTTCAAATACCAGATCACATATCATAAGCTTCAGTCGATACTTAACTAACAGCGCTTATACGGTTCAAAGTGTTAGTGAAGGATGACTTATGGTATCGTCTGCCTTATGGAAATCCTCCACTTACACAGCCGAGGATGAAAATTGAACTGCCTGGTATATAACGGTTAGTTAGCACACTGGGTTTTGCAGTCATAAACTATAGTTAACCGTTCAGGCGACCACCCCTTACAGTTATATGTATACCTACTAGCGTTTAGAACGCATAGCAAGCAAGATAGGGAAAGAAGACTAGAGCTCATCCCCTCCTCATAAATGATCATCTTTTCAAAATTTTATAACTACAGACATGTCGTACAAAGCTTTCATTTGCTTGGTTATTATTTAATTAATAGTGGCACATAGTTTTAATTAAGTAATTGAATGGTTACAGTCATAATCTGAGCATCTCTTTTGGTAGCAGTGGACACCTTAAAGGGGCCAATGTGAATTAGGAGGCACTTATCTCCTCCTTATGCCACCTTATTTCCTATCCTTTATTCTATTAAGAAACATGAACTGCTTTATAAACAAAATATATTAAAAAAATCTATATCTTTAGATCTATAATCTGCAATTAGACAGCATAATTTCAATTTATTTTTTATAAATACTAGTAAATGTAATATTTTATTTATTTCATTTAAGGCAAAGACAGTCAAACACAACTTATATTAGTTTACAAAAAACAGAAACAATAAGACCTATATTACCATACACTAATACAAATATTTACAAGGGGTGGTACAAATCAACACTTCAAAAGAATATATTATGGATAACACAATATTTACAAACGGTGGTACAAATGGACGTTTCAAAGAATACAACAAAAAAAGTGTTACGAATAGACACAAATTAAGAACGTAATAGCAAATCTTCTAAGCAAGTAATATATATTAAACAACCTTAATATCAGCAAGTATACGTTTTCTAGTTACCACTAACGGTCCACGACACAAGAGACACCTTCAAAATCCGCGGGGACGACTTTATCTGTCTCCTCTGGCCGCGGTTACCCTCGTCACAGAAGGGTTAAGGTCAGGTAAAAAGTGCTCCCCGAAGCACCAACGACAGAACTATTGATTTAATTGTTCCGACATCTTGATTAATTGTGCAAGCCATCTTTATACTGGCCAGTATTTGATAGATGACTAAACTATAGACAACTAAAATAATATAGTCTTTGATTTACAAGAAACGCGGGCTTTGTTCATAAAATAGTGATGAAATTTACAGTAAAGTACAGTCGGGGTAAAAAAAGGTTCATCACCTTAAAGTCGAAATTTGCTTGCACCAGAGCAATTGTCAGTCATGGCAAAATTTCATTTCAAACATATGTCAGTTATCTGTTAGTGGTTTAGTGTCAAAAGGTACTAAGAGTATTACGATTTTGATAAAGGAATGAATTTGAAAACTGAATACTAAGTACCTTATTCAGTTTTATATACTTTACCTAATGTGTTACCTAATGTGGTTAGGGAATTTTCTGTTTCCTTTTCTTATGAATAATAAATTAGTCATTTTTTTCCTCTTAAAGAATAGCTTGGCTTTAGAAACGAGAAGACTTGTTTAAAGGGTACTGATGAGCAGGACGTATGTAAAATAAAAAGGCTTTTAAAAATTATATAGAAGCTTGCAGACACATTCACATAGATTCAGGTCGCTTTATGCCTGCTGGGTGTAGCTGACTGTAGTCTATACAACTGACAGTATGGTATAAACAGTGTAAGCTAATACTAAGCCACTATGGTTAATAAATATATATATATAAAATTACTAAATAATCAACCAATTAAAACTTCAACGTAGCTTGAATAAATTTTGCATTTATCGGTTCGTAAGATCTGTTCATAATTCGTCCAATAAGTTCTTGGCAATATTTGAAGTTAACAAAACTTCTATCGTAGTTTATGGAGTTTTATTTATCTGTTTACAAATCGGTAACTGAACCTCATTGAGTTTTGTGAGGCTCGGCCTCAAAATTCGGTTTAAATAGTAAGGTCCAAGTAATCACCCCTGGTCGTACATAATAATCCGCTGGGAGTCTCAACAGCACGTGACCAGACATAATCACGAGGCGTCTCAAGTAAAACCGACCGTTGCGTGTGATACAAGTCATAGGCAGACACGAGAACGTTAGCGGAATAAACGCATCGAATTAAAAAAATTGAAAATGATATAGTGTATTTTCGTACTCTTAAATTTTCGTGTTTTCGTTTGACAATCTTCTAAGAAAATCAATCTCCCTTAAATGCGTTGAATACATTTGTTAACATTTTGTCAAAACAAGATAATAACTGTAAAAGTGTAACAGAAAGGCAATTAACAAATGAGATTTTTGTTACAAAGAGCTTATGAAAGCTCAAGCGCTCGAAGTGGCTCCGTTAATTGCGCAAAAGATGTCATTAAAATGCAAAATTAATATTGCTTATGATAAGGGACTGCATAGGAGTAAAGATATGCCCTCATGCATTATTTACTTGCGCGTTTAAATACAAAAAAATGCCTGCTGTTATGCCACGGTGATTCTCTGTAAAGCGCCAGTATTCCAATAATAATCAGCTTTTATATCTTCATAAAAATTACAAGCCACTAACAATCAATCAGAATCTAATGTCGTTTATCCCGCTCACTACTCGTACTTAGACCAAACGTTTTAGCCCGCGGGCGTCAGGCCCAGTCATTTCAATCCGTGTTTGTAGGACCTCCCCGCACCCCTCTCACCATCCCCCGGGCATCGTCTTGAACGATTCGGTATTACTTGTTCGTTATACATTTAGATCTATATGTAATACCAGATTGGATCCTTGTCCGAACAACCTTTGAGATAATTTTGGATGATTGTCTAACAAATTGTGAAATTCCAGTGCCAACGATAAAGATATCTGCGCAAAATATATTCCACAACTTGTGTTTTCTACTGCGATTTTTAAGAAATTATGTAAGACGCAATAAAATGTATAGATGTAGCCCCCAAATCTGTGTTCGATAAAATCAACGGGGTCAATCAGAAAACCCGAGCGCTCTGCGAAGCGTTCGCCTTCAAAACAAATTGGCTGATTACGGAACCAAATCCTAATCAACGTCTGTTTGTTCTTCCGCTTCGAAGACGAGGTAGTCTGAAAATAGTTTAGTCGATTCTTATGTTGTTCGGGCTCAGTACTAAATTACGAAAATAAACAACATGCATTTTAAGAACGTATACCATTTGCTTAATCATTTTGAGAATGCCAATAATTTTTCCTTTCTCCCATCGTGCTTTTGGGTATTTGTTTATTTGTGAATTAATTAATAATTTTATCATATGAGAACCTCAATATTCTGTCCATACCTAAAGAAAAAAAATGTCAAAACAAAAACAAAAACAACATAGAAAATCTTTGATAAGAAATTACAAGAGACATCTTTTGTAAAGGGAGCCTTGAAATATATTAGATATATGAATAATATATAAAAATCATCACGTATGTTGTTTTACAATTAGTTCTTTGTGGGATCAACACCAACACTGTGACCTATAGGTGATGACGAGTCATTATCCCATTTAATTAAACGTGTTTTCAATTTGTTATAAAATATCTTAAGAACAACAAATTAACATATTTTATTAACCCTTCCGTTTTTTTCCTATACTAGGTTGTGGCCGCGACTTAATACGGGACGTAGTTGGTTTTTTTTTATAATTGCCACATGAACATAACATTTTTCCAGGATAAAAAGTATCCTATATATTTATAGTGCCAAATTTCATCTAAATCCGTTCAGCCGATTATTGAGTGATTCAGTAGCAAACGATCAAACAATCGCATTTATAATTCTGATTTAGATCTTAAATAGCATTCAGTGTTATACTTACATAATTATTATTCTAAAAACTTTCTTTAAAATCGAAGAAAATACTGTCTCGTTAAACAAAAGCCCGTATTTAGCATTTCCATAGTATTAGAATTCACAGCAGTGTTTAATGAACACGCCATAAATTTATGCACTATAGCAGTTGTGTGCTAAGTGAATAATAATATATGTTCGCTGTCCTTCGAGTCTGAGCTGATTCATGGGGGCAACTCATCATCATTATAACGTTAAGAAGCCAGTGAACGATCGATGGGGTTGAGATTTATTAATGTGAACTATACTGTAGTAGTTACAAGCAAAAGGCTTTGGAAATTTTCGACTTTATCTTCTATGCTAATAAAGCTGAAAACAGGTAAATCGCATCAAGCTAAAGAATTTGTTTTTGAGCGAGATAATCGCTGGAACTAACTGTCGGCTTTGAATAATTCCTTTTGCATTTGACAGATCAAATCTTGAGGAAGGTTAGACCATTAGTAACAAAGCTAAAAGAAAAAGTCAGAACGTCTAAGTCAAAATGAGGTAATAGTGTAAGCGAACTTTGAGATGCGGTGGGTTTGTGACCGAGTTGGGTCGAGTCGAAAACCGAGTATCACCGAGAAGTCGACCGTCTTAAATAAAATAGGCGAGTGAAACCACATGTCTGAGCTAGTACATTTATATATAACAGTTTTATATCGCCGTTATTTCTGAAAATAATGAACTTTTACATTGTCTAGCGTTCAAATTAGACCTAAGTATGTTTAAATATTTATTTATTTTTATCTGAAAATTCAATTCTTTTACAATCATTAGTTGCTTACTGTGGCACTAGATGGTGCTGTGTGGAATGTGTGAAGATATTTATTTAAGTTAATAATAGAGAAATGGGCTCTAGTGTCCCTTACTCTCAAGGTCAGTAACACATACAAGCTCTTTTATTACTGTGACCTTATTTAAAAGAATGGTCACTGTACTTTATGAATAACAAAAATTAATTTTTAAGAATAACAAAAGTGTTCTAAGAATTCTAAGAAACGAAGCACTTTACAGATTTAATGTCGGATTTTAACATTTTTAATCCAAGAGATGCTCTAGTGTCGACGTACAATTTAATTTATCTAAAAGATACTTCGCTTTCACCAACATTTACTGTGTTATAAAACTTGATTACATCTATTCAGAAGCCATCAAAAAAGCTAGTTTCTTTGCTATTGTTAAGTAGTTTCTTTTACAAAAGATGTCAGTTTGAAAATAATATTCTACACTAAAGATGCTTTCACAATCCAGTTGTGTTTAAATAAACTCTAAAGAAATTCTTCTATTTTTATGATTAAATATCTCTTTGAAATTGTTTCCTTTGCAGAAACAAGTATTTCATAACTACAATGTAGCTGCGTTGGCTAAGTACTTGTTTTAAGATTCTTTTTAATCTATAGTTGGTTAATTTCTTTAACCAACGTCTAAAAATCATTATAATGGCCGCCTTACAAGTGTTTATAATCACTAGCGAACCAGTTTTGTATATTTATAGTCTATACCGACTAATATTATAAAGAGAGAAGATATGTGTTTTTGTGTACAGCTAACAATTTTTCATTGAAAAAAATACATATTGAAATATTAAAATTATATAGTATCTTTTTGAGTATTTTGAGGACTTTATTTTAAATTTTCGTAAGACTGAGCATGTAAACTTAAGAATATCTTGAAGTGGTTAACTTAATTTTGGAGGCAATTTGACAAAAAAATTAACAAAAATTTGAAAAAAATAACTGCTAATTTGATTTTTAACCCAGTAGCAATTAAAATAACTCGAAAGATATCATGTCCGAGCTTCAGTTAAATATATATTTTGTGGTAAGTGAAATATGCAATTCTTCGCACCGCCCCACTTGTACTGACTCTATCTTGAGCATTTATCCTCAACCAACCTTCGTTGAACTCTGAAAACGTAGTGAACCCCGCACACATTACTATAATTCAAGGTGGCGCGGGGGAGGAAGCGGTTCAGGTATAACTAGTTGGATAGTGGTGGAGTTGGAAGGAATCCAAAGTGTCCGAAACGGCGCTACTTACCGTGACATTACAGTAAGTTAGCGCAGTCTGTCCGATCCGTGTAAACATCATATTGCCTCGTGTGTGATGTGTGTTACACGAAAAACAATTCATACACTTTTATAACTATGGTGACACACTTGGCATACGTGACGCTCTGATGAATGGAATTAAACTGTCTGCTTGAGCTAGTCTTATTAACTTTAACCAGCTGATTTTTTGTTTCCAGCTTATTAAACATTTGTATAATAAAATAGCCGCATACTTAGTCCTACAAATTGAGTGGTACGTTTTCCCAGTCCTACGGTTGGAAGTTGTCGAGAATTTTCGCAAAGGAAAAAGGTGGACGTCTCGGCAAACCGAAGCTACTCACGGAGTTTCATCCGGTTAGCAATTAGAAAAAATCCAGGTGAGGGATACTGGACTATTATAACTAATGCATTTATTTGTATCATTAAATTTCGAGTCTGTTCTTCACTATTTCAAATGTGTAAGTTTCACTATTAGCTGAAAAAGATAATATGAGCATAGCTTTGAACATCTTCATTTGTAAAGTATTTTGAGCTTTTCGCGCATAGTATGAGAAATTCCGGAAATTAGATTTCCAATATATCGACAACTTGTGTCAGTACAATTCACACATAGATAACTAACTGTAGAGGTATAATTGTTAATGTATCTACAGCTAATGGAATTCACAAAAAGACCATAAAGAAAAATGCTAGCGTGTATTTTACAACATAAATTAGGTAATTTTCTTTTATGTGGACAAGTGATTTATGTATTTAATTTTGGTTTCTTAAAAAAAATATCAAGGTTTTCTTTTATCGACTTTCTATAACTAAAAACTTTAAGCTTATAGTAACCAGTATTCTCTCAATATATTATACAGATATCATAAACGTAAACATTTGTTTGAATGATTTACATAGATGGCGCCAACTATGTAACCACACTTATTATATGGAATTTAAGCTTCTGCCATAAAAGCTTTTATCGCTGTATTAATTCTTTACATATATAAATACGTCTAGTAATAATTTTAAACAAGAGAGAGAGCGAGAGAGAGAGAGAGAGAGAGAGAGAGAGAGAGAAAATCATAGGCACGTGTTCAGTTTTATGAGCAGTAATGATTTTTATAGACGGCGAGTTCCGGGGCTACAGGTACGAGTAGCATCCGACCCCCATGTAATAAAGGCCGGGGCTAACGCGCGGGGCTCTCGGCGTAAATTACCCCAGGACATGAGCTGCCTTTTGTCATGATTGTCTCACGTATATTCAAGTACGCAACTACACATACACATTGCACGTGTGCTTTTTACTTGAAAGAACTTGTTTGTTCGGTTGCAATACTTGCGGGATGTCTACTCGTATTTTTTACTTACTATATGCCGTTAAAGGGGTGAACTTTATAAAAATAATTTTTGTTATAGATTACAAAATAAATGCAGCTATTCTTTTATAATCCACGTTTGAATCACAATTAATGGACTAAATGGCTATGGAATTTTAATTTCCATATTTATTTACTTTTAAAACACGAAGATACTTTGGAAACACTATTGTATATACTTAAGATGTAATATTGGCCCTGTCTAATATATTATTTTCCAAGCCCTCTATTTGTAGTGAATCCTTTTGCGTGACCGCGATAAAAGTTTTATCGTGTCTAATTATGACGTTGGTGCTGTAATAAATCATAAGAGGGCGCTAATTCCGAGAAGTTAACGAAGATGATGAAATGTGTATTAATTTACGCTTATATAACTTATGAGGCTGGAAAATTATCGAGTTGACAACGTCGTGAAGACTGTGGGGCTATCCTGGTTTAGACCAGGTCTTATTGAAAATTGTGGAGGAAGCCTATACCCAACTCTGGACGTATTTTGTTTACAACAAGAATGGTATCCATAGTTCCGTTCGGGGTTTCTTCTCAGGATCGTCACTATCCTTAACAACGTCTATGCAAAATGTCATACTCATCGGTTATGAAGTTGAAATCGTCTTTATAGATGAACAAAATCTTTATAGATATCTTAAGTATCTTATAGAAACTATACCTATAAGAGAAACTAACAGACGATAGCAGTTTTCTTTGTCCTTTTGACGACACCAGCTTTAATAAATGATAAGTGCTCTGAAAATTGACATTTATACAGATGCACTCAAGCATGTTAAATGACTATAATCTGATATAAAGAGGGTAAAAGGAGCGAATGTGTCAGTGTAATCTAATTTGTTCACTCGCATCCAATAGCACTAACGAAAAAATTATGGTAACCAATCTCGATCTGTTTCCTTTTTTTTTTAATGTAAGATTTAAGATAAGACAAGCTGACGGTTCACTTGAAGGTATGTGGTTACATTCGCCTATAACACAAGGTGTTCTTCCTTAAAGGGGTAATTACTGCTTTCAGATTGACTACTATACCCAAATGACACTACTTTCGTTCGATAAACGAGGCTTTATCGAACAAAATTTGTAAGGTAATTTTTCAATCCCTGCTCCGTAAATTTAATGGAAGTAAAATATTTACATTTAATTGAGATGAACAAAGACAAAGTAAAGACGGCAATAAACAATGTTGTGTTGCTAAAGCAAAAAAGTGTGTCGCAAAATAAACTCGTTTAGTAATTACCTTGCCAGAACAAATCATATAAAAAAATTGACTTTTTGAGTGTGGGCTTCTAAACTCATCTCGTGCAAAAACAGCTCTAAATCTGAAGGCAACAATTATATAATTGTATTATATAATATAAAAATATTAAAAATATAGCTGATATACCAAAACTCCATATTCGTATGATTATGAATCAAATGATTTATTCTAAATTAATATTTATTTGTTCATAGTAATTTATAAAAGCCATGGTTGAAGAACAAATCTAATAGCGAGTCTATATTATATAACAAAAATCAAACTCAGTTATATAACAAGTGTTATATGTGTGGACTATATGAGTTATAAAACAATATTTGCTGGCGAGTCACATTATCACGTGTACTCATCATGCGACCGAGACAATCGAGGACATTTTAGATGACAATGTTATATTGCATTGTTACGTCAACGTGTGTACAATCTTGTTTTATGTTGCTATGTTATACAACAAGCATAACGTTCTTTAAAAACCTAAAGGCGCAAAACGGTATTTGAAGATTTGTTACAATTTCTGTAAGACCTGTCACCCTTTTTATATAAAAAAAGAGTAGACCTACTGTTTAATATTGTACATGAATGTATGGTACGGCTACCATAATTATTTTCATTATGACATATCTCCTTTCACCTCGGAGTTTCTTCCGTATTTACTCTTTTAAAAATATAATGATATCATATTATAACGTTTGACGACACGTTTAGTCTAGTGGCTAGTAACACTAGCTACTGTTAACCGAACGGTCGCGGGTTCGAAACCCGCTAGCGGCCTGCCATTGTACCTGAGTCATGGATGTTTTTTATTTATAATATGTATGTATTTACAAAAAAGTAATCTATGTAGTATATCAACTGTCTGGTATCCATAATACAAGAATTTCAGTTGCTTACTGTGGAACTAAATTGTGCTGTGTGGTATGTGTGAATATATTTATTTATTTATTGATTTATCATAACTGTTAACGCGCGAATTTAGTTTATTTGGTTGCTGCATATAGGTGTTTAATTGGTGTTGAATAATAAAAACAAATTAGCATGCTTATATATATACTCGTAGAACCTGATTATTAACTCAGATGTTCTTAATCTTTTAGTTTAATTCATGGTATACCATATAACCTTATTGTTTAATTCTAATGAAGCTTTTGCAAGTCGTACTTAATATCCTTGTGGGCGACAAACACAGTGTAATAAATTTCTACGTCGAAAAAGTGGTTCATAAACTTTATTTTTTAATAATAAAAAGGAAAAAGATTCGCGTAATGTACGACAGCTAATAAAAGTGGCTATAAATCTCGACGTGAAAGATACCGTGTGAGAGAGGCCTTTTTCATAAACATTATTGTGGAATGAGTTGAAAGCTTACGCGCGTTTATCAAATAAAATATTCGATTTTAACGGAAATGAGAGTCTCCCTTGTTTCCATTTAAATTACAATATGAGACAAGACATCTATTGATTTATTGTATTATATGTATGTATATAAATACTCACAATTTGTACCTAACACCTATTAAACTTTTTACTATTTCAAATATATTTTAATTTCCTAGTTTTGTTGGTAAAAAAAAAATTCAAAAAAACTGTAATATACATATTTATGTAAATAATTATTCTAAACGTGTATATCACTAAGCACATAAGCATATAATTTTTATGATTTTATTGTGCGTATTTTAGTAGGTCCCTGGATGATTTTGATTCACAAATGATTGAACCCGCTAGTTAGAGCTGCTAGTTAGTTAAAAAAACGATGGCTAAACAAGGCTAACATTCAGGCAGGACAAGGTCTGCCAGTTTGCTAGTCTTCAAAGAGCCTTTTTGCGTTAAAAAGCAGTGAGGAGAGGCTGAATGCACAGGAAATGAACCGGACTTACTCGACTTAAAGACTAGACTAAACATTACTTGACAGAAATTATGCAAACATCAATAAAAATTTATCGATTGCAGTTGATGATATTCACGCACACACAAATACACCTATCGACATTTTACGATTCTACCTATATTACCAACCCCGAAATTTTATTACGCCAAAAATATTGTTACGAAAAAGCCAGAGGCTACCCATTTCTCGCCCGAATCCTGTTTTATAGCGTCGTATATTTGATTCAGGGATTAATAAGCGAATTTGCAAAAATTAAGGTGTTTATCTGCAGTTTCGAAATAAACGCTTTTTCTTTATTTCTTTACTCAACTTCTTTTCTTTTTCTTCTTCTTTCTATCCGTATTTTCTTATGTGAATATCGGCCAGCAGATCGACGACGATCCTCTTAGATCGCCATATGAGTCGCAAATATGCTTCCAAACTTGTTGGGGTAAAGAATATAAAGTATAGGGGCTCTTATATCTCTTCACCGAAACTCTACTTTGGTGAGGTACTCACATAACAAATCACAATAACCCTGGGGTTGGTAGTTTCCTTAAACAAGGAGTCCTTCAGCCGGGCTGCCCAGATTATAAAAGAAATGCAGAAATATACATACACTGCAACTAAATATAGTGATGAGGTCTATGAACTCCATTCCCACTGTTACAGACGAACGTACGCACTCAGACTAAGTTTTTTAAAAACAAAAGAGAGAGCAAATGTAGCGATACTCCGTAACAATTAGAGTTAGTAGTTTTAATTGAAAACGTCGCGCTCTGTAATCATATGACATTGTAATGCGAAGCGACGCGATCCTCGCTGCATTTATACGTAGTATAAAATGACAGTGCGTCTACTTCAACTGCTATTTATTACAATAAAAGGCGACGGGCAGGCTAATGTTTCGACGGTACTCTTGATGGTAAGTCCTCTATATAAGGACCCATCCAATACTGGAGAATGCATGTGGGTTGACGACCCTCTAGACGCTTATACAGCATCAAAACAGCACACTTAGCTAAGAAAAATTTGCAACTTTTCCTATTTAAATTATTTAAACCTTTCCCATAATCAAATGGTTAATATATTGTGGAAAAAGCACTAGATTTTTTTAATTTAAACATTCGTCTGTAACTTTTAAATAATGCAAACAACACGAGAACAATACAACATACTGTTAGTTTAGAATACTGTGGCAACGGTATGCAATGACTGCGCTCGTAAAATTAGACGTGTGTGTTTGTTCGTTCCACATTCGTGCTGTGTGTCATTAAGCGAATACTTGAACGAACGAAGCGCCTCTCGGACGCCGTTGGAAGATTGTTAAAATTTTCTTGAATACGGTGACAAAATGTGTTCAACCAAACGCTTCGCATATTACGTGTTAAGAGATGTGCACAAATAGGACTTGTGATTATTTTATTTAATACTAGGCTATTTAATACATTTTTTAATTAAGCTAATTTTATTGATAGACTACTTTAAATAAGAAACTTATCATTAAATTTAATCTTACAAGAACATTTTACAAATATTTTATCCGACATTAGTTCATAGCATTAGTTCCATTATCAAGTTTTGTACAAAACATATCGTACTCTAACCACTCATTAGCAGCATTTAGTAGTGTAATAAAATTGTACGCAATTATCGCTCGTAGCTATTATTGTAGAGGCGCTACGAGCGTAGCGATTACGTTAGATGTGTGCTACGGCGTAGAGTCTGTAGCACTAATCGCTACGGAGATTAGTTCCCGGGGAACTGTACAATTGTTTCGTTATATGCTTAATAACGTACATCTCTCCCTATTATAACGGGCAATTGTAACACTTATTTATGGTTGGATCCATTTATCGTACATAAGTATCTTGAGATTTTAATAGTATTTTTTTACATAATAATATAATAAATCGTAGACGAAACGTTGTACATTAAATAAAACAATTTATACACGTTGTTTTAGTTCTGACATTTTTTGTCTGTTTGTCTGTGCATTTGTGCACGCTAATCTCAAAGAGGCTTAACTGATTTGAATACGATTTTCACTGATGTATTGATGATTACTTGGTTTAAACTAGAGGATACTTTTAATCTTGGAAAAATGTCAGGTTCCTGTGGAATTTTCAAAAATAACTATAGCGCGTAAGATATTTGCGTCCACCATTTATAATTATGTTTAATATAACGCATGGTAGGCTCATGATCCACCAGATGATTCGCTACCGAATAAAGGGTTATGGACATAGTCATCATAAAAGGATCACACAAATGTTCCCATATAAAACAATCTTTTTTAAGGATCCCAATGTGAAAATTATGATTTTCTGTTTTAGTAAATGGCGATAAATCCTATATGTCGTAATTCTATTTTGTTACTTACAACCTCATAATATAAAATTAAATTTAATGTCTTCATATTACTACTTGCCCCTATTTGCCTTCGTTCTAAGCGTTCATAATTATTATGTAACGTAGCGAGGTGCTACGTCGTCGTACAAGTAATTGCTACGAAGCTCGTAGACCGCCTAGGGTTACGTAGACTTAAATTATATATTTTTTTGCGTAAATTTCCATAAAACATAAATAGAATTTAAATTTTCAAATGTTGGTTTATTTACATAATATAAATTAAAATTGCTTTTTTATATGGTTACCTATAGAAAAAAAAATTACTTAACATTTTATTATGTGTTATGTAATAAAGTACTTTTTAAATAAGAATTGTAATATTGTATGTCACATTGAAATTTATAATGTAAAAAGGAACAAAGTTACAATCTCATAACTTTTAATTATTGAATCTGAATAATGAATTCGATTGAAGTATACGGAATTTTTATGCCAAAATTAAAATATTCTCATTTTTTTAATAGGACATGAGAATCTCCCGTCGCCTCTAATGTAGTGAATGTTTTATAAACATACTAGCGACCAGCCCCCGGTTTCGTACGGTAGCGATTTCCCAATTATTATCTTCTTAAGAACCTTCCAATGATTTATACGTATTAGTCCAGCCGTTCTCGAATTTTACGCTTAGCAACACATTTAGCAGTTCATTTTAATATTTTAATTAAGATTAATTAATTTTTTTATTAATAAAATGCTTAACAAAAAATCTTTTTTTAAAAGTTATTTGTTTAAAAGAATATAAAAACATGATTTTAATAAAAACTTACATTTTTTTTAATTAAAAATCTCATAACTTCTAAAATAATAATTTAAAAAATTATCTCTTTTATAATTCTAAATCTGCTTCCAGCAGTATAATTTATAATCCAATTTACAATCTATCTATTAAAAATATTTAATTACACATTAACATTAAACAAATATCAACTTCTGTACTCACCGATGATCACTATAAAACCATAAATTCCACATTATAAAACATACTCAGTTCCCACAAAGAAATC
Organism: Synanthedon vespiformis; assembly: GCA_918317495.1. Lineage (NCBI taxonomy): Eukaryota > Metazoa > Arthropoda > Insecta > Lepidoptera > Sesiidae > Synanthedon > Synanthedon vespiformis. The sequence continues at coordinate 11,719,300 of OU906948.1, forward strand.
GGAGTTATGATTTAATTATTTGTTTCGTATCTCGCACACACTTTCACTGTTTCTCGTCATCCATCAGAACGGAGAGCTTTCGAATGGTGGTTCAAAGTCATGTCGCGGGAAAGACTTTAAGTTCGCGTGTCATAAGCTTGCGGGCATCACGGACGCGACCGCCACAAGTCGCTGTCCGCCACCGACTCCCGTTATTGCTGGTGTTGCCATTATACATCACTGAGAATATCTCCTCGTTATATAACACTAAATATATATTTCTGTATAGACATTTATACTATTATTCACCGCATATTAGTCAAAAATATAATCATCTCACTGGTGCAATAAGTGTGGTGCCGACTTTAGTAGTACGGTACTAAAAATAATAATTTTTTTATTAGGACTAAAATCTAATTAGACTATTAGGACTATGTTTTCACATATTAAGTAAAAACTATATTATATTTCAAACTTATGTTTAGATGTATTTAAAACACTTGAAAATTAATAAAAAGGATTTTCCCCAAATATGGGGTAAGATATTGCCATCAAGTGATACGTGGGGGTAAAGTCGCGCAAGCGCTTTGCACAGCCCCGCCCTGCCCCGGGCGCGAGCTTGCCCCTATTTGATATTTTAAAGTTTCACGGACAAATCGAGCTAGCAACACTTGTAGCCTAAAGACAATAAGTTGGCTAATTAATATGAAGGCTTTCACTGTTAACGCGATTCCGTCCATTCATCTCACTCTTGTCTGCACTAGAAGTTATGTTTATAGTGCTTTCCTTTTCAAAGAAAATCACATCAAAACTTTGTACAGTTGTTGTTGTTGATTTTGCTGAAAATTAGTTATATTTAATTAAACTTATTAGTGTTGTGATAGAAATGGTTAATGGAAATTTACTATGCAAGTAATAAGTTATAAAATTTTGTTAAAAATATTTCAAGACCTGTTTTATTTATTATTATATTGTCTGGAATAAGTTAACAATTTGCCTTCATAAAACTTTTAATTCCCTTTTAATTCTATCAATTCACAGTTCTTATTAAGTAATATTGGTTTGAGTTGCCCTCGAATAAATTCACGTCGTAAATGTTCATTACATGTTTCGTTATGTAAAAAGAAATATATTAGCAATACCTTTTTGCATCGCTCCTGTAAATTTTATAATGAGCACTTGCTAGATCTGGATATCTTCAGTTGTCCTATAGGAGCCTATAAACGAAGCCTTAAACAGGCCCTCGAAAATAGTTGTGTAATCGTCTCTTTGTAGCGGACAGTTTATCTATTTATTTGATATGTTATATGCTATTTGTTATCTGGTGTATTTGTTTCTTTTTTGTCTGCCTTTGTGTATGTTTACTATCAGCTTTCAATACTATGTACTCCTTAGTCTTGTAACTTATTATATGTTTTAGTTATTTAGTAGAAACTTTGTTGGTTTATGTTTTACTTATATGTATGTGTATAATGTGTATCGAGATATTGTATGATTCCCAAATATAAATAAATCAATAAATCAATATTGGCAGCGCACTTGCAACTTCTACTGCTACTACTTCTGTTCTAATACTTCTTCTACACTACTACTTCTATTGCTTGAATTTATAGGCTCTGTAGCCATTTGCTACCAAGTGGACCGTCAACCTGCATGCTGTACTGAACATAAAAATAACTTATACCAGCACACATAATAATATACAAAATTATTATTATTCTATATACCCAATGTGAACCATATCGAAATCAATCTCGTTGCCGCGCAACAGAACAAAGGCCATCAATCAAAATTTCAATAAATACGTATATAAAGGCATCTACTATCTATAACCCACGCAATAAACAGTAAACAATATTCAGAGAAATCTCAGTGTATAATGTTATTCATACACTCACACATAAATCCTAGAGTTAGGGATTTATACACAACTTAAAAAGAGCTTTTTTTGTTTTAAAATGAGCCTACTCATTATAGGAATATAGGAAGTACTGCCTCTCCTATAAACAAAAAAAATATAAACCATTTTTAATGTGAAATGTTGACAGACAGGCCTTTCACTTGTTGTGAGTAGCTACAGATGGGTTTAACATAATAAAAATCGAGGGAGGAGTTCTACAGCAAAAGACTATAACAGTAAGGTAAAAAAGGGTCTAAAATCATGTAAAAAATAAAGACAGATTTTTTAAAACCAATGAGCTCATCAAATCTGCCTAGTTTTGAGCTGATGTTTCTGTAAAACTATGGGAAAGGCAGGCTTTGAACTTTTTTCATAAACAACCTCCTTTCTTTACTGTTTACTTTGTAATCTGTGGTAAATATTTCACGATATAAAATAGCTATTGAAATCACTGGTAATGTAGGATATTTTTGGAAACTGTTTATCGTGATTTCGAAAGGTAAACAAGTGCTTATTATACATATATATACCGGATATGATTGATAAAATTGAAGAGAGACGACATTCAATTGAGGAAAATGTTATTTTTTTAGCCAACTTTGTAGAGATTTAGTCACTGTATTAAGCTTAAATCGAGTTTTATTTAACCAATATAGGTAATCTCTACTAATGCCAAATATATAGGTATTACAAAAATTATCGTGTATGAGTATGCTTAAGTTATATCCGGTGAACCGTCAGCCTAAAATAAACTACTAGCTGGCGCCCGCAACTTCGTCCGCGTTGAAAAAAAATATAGCCTATCTTGTGTCATGTACGTATAAAAGTTTATATACAAAGTTTCATGAAAATCACTTAATTCGTTTAAGAGTTATGGAGGAATATACAATACCTACACTTACAGATTTATTATTAAAAAATATATATATTGATGATGATGAAAAGTTTGTTACAGTGGTTCAACTAAAAAAAACTCTTATCTTATAACTTATCCTGTCAATTAAATTATAGAAACAGTATGTGACAGGGACATGTCTCGGAGAGTTTTTACTGAACTGAATCCGGTCTCAGTCCGGATTAGTTTCACGTGTGATTTATAACGCAGTTTACGAGATCACATTTTGTTTGTTCCAATTTCGCGGGCTTTTTTATTGTGATGCTAAAATATTATTATAATAATCCCTCTGACCTTTCTCGGCACGAGTTTGAGGGTGGAATAATGGCTAACAAAGCTCCTGAGTGTTACATAAAAAACTATGTGTAGTGTGCGCTGAACTTGTGTAGTTCGAAAACACTAAAATAAAAATACCTGTACTTGACGTTGACGATTCCTTATGTTTTTATACATAAGGAATCGTCTTCGCCCGTGTAATTTTATGAAATACATTCCTGTGTTACTCGTTGATAATATGGCTTTCTATAGATGAAATAATTTTCAAAATCGGTCCAGTAGTTTTGAGTTTATTCATTGCAAACATACTAATATTCTCTCGTTATAATATTAGTATAATATAGAAAATTTGAATTAGGAAGGCATAAGGAAATGGGCTCTAGCATCCCTTACTCGTGCACTGAAACACAATAAGACAGATGGCATTATTAAATAATGGTATTATTCTTTACTAGCTGGTGCCCGCGACTTCGCCTGCGTTAAAAGTAAGGTATGTGTAGCGCCTGACTAAATGTGTAAAGCAATATAACGCCTAACATCTTTGCTGTTATAAAATTTCCAGGGGTTGTATCTTTATTTTTAGTAGATAGCTGGTGCCCCTCTTGGACTACTCTTAAAAAATTAAAAAAATCTATTAAAAAAAACGAGATTTAAAGATCTAAGCATACATAGCGACAGACAGACGGGAACCGACTTTGTTTTATACTATTTATTTATTTATTTATTCAAAGTCCACAGCTCTCAACATAAAAAAATACTGACAAAAACATACCCTACAGCCAATCATGGATTTTACATTTATACAAAAAATAATAATAATAATAATAACTATGTAGTGACGATGTGAGTGAGCCTGTCCGTATGACTGCGAAAATGAAGGGTGCCCTGCCAATATTATACGAGTAACTGAGAAGTGGAAATGTAAAAGCAAACCAAATGTAAAAGCAACATCGAAGCAGTATCTCAATAATAGAAAAGGGTTAATAAATTTGAAAGAGCCCACTCGACTGAGTGGAGTGGGCCACAATGGAAAGTGCGCGCACTAAATCAATTCTCTGGTGTAAAATCGTGTGTAACATTCATCGAACGTGCTACACACCCCTCCTCAGGTCGACCGAAGGTGAAAATAAGGGAGGATCGATTATTTTAATTTCACTTTGATCGTTCAACAGAATACATTATCAACTATTAATTATATGAACATGAAAGTGCATAATGAGGTAATCGTGACCATTGTTGAAAAATGCTTTGAGATAATACATATTTAATTCGACCCGCCCCCGGCTTCGTTCGAGATACAATTTTTTATATACACAAACATTCCTCTTTCCACAAGAGAAATCCAATTAAATTCGGTTTAAAAGTATTCGGAAAAATAGACATAACTAATCTATACTTATATACTATTATATAAAGCCGAAGAGTTTGTTTGTTTGTATTGGTTCGAATTGAAAAATTATTTTTGTATTGGATAGTCCATTTACCGAGGAAGGCTATAGGCTATAGAGAACGCGAACGAAGTTGCGGGTACCAGCTAGTTTATAATTTTAATAAAAGAAATTGTTACCTCGAGAAAGCTTTATTGAGAAGTTTTCTTTAGGATTTTAGAAGAATTACAATTTTACAGTACATTATATTTATGTATCTCTTAAATTTCAGCCTACATAAGCCATGTAAACTAATTTGGTTTTATGTAAAAACTTTATTAGGTTTTACCGTAAAAAATTATCTAACTGATAGTTTAACTGAAATATTTTTTCAAATTGTGTGGCAGGGACAATATCTGTTCTCATATAGTGAAAATATTGGACACGCAACGCACAGCTTTCAGTAGTTTCCGGACATAATTTGACGTCCCAGCGTGCAGCATGCAACATTTTGTCAGACAGTTAAATTCTGTGAAAGGAGGCGGGGAGGAACGATCGCCCGCCGGCCACCGGCGACGGCGGAAATCGAATCCCGTACCCTTCGAGCACACACCCACACCTGATCGAGACGACAAATCATATTTACTAACACTAAACACATGTCTCCGAAATAGTTCCATACATTTTGTAACTTATAGGACAAAAAGGAGAGGTACTCAGTTCGACAGTATTTTTTTATGTTTGTTATCTCGTAACTTTCTACTGTGTGAAACGATTTTGATGATTCTTTTTTTTATTTGAAATGTGGTGCTTCCCGTGTGGTCCCATTTAAATTTGGTCTAGTTCTGACAATGGCATCCATGAGAAAACGGTATGAAGTCGTTTTTTTTGTTAAAAAGAGATAATAACTATTATTATTGTGTTCCTTAGATCAGTTAAGAACTAGGTATAGACAGAATTAGAGAAACCGGTTTGTGTGTGTAGGCCCTTTTCTAAATTAATTACGAAATATTTATCCTATATTTATTTCAATCTTATTACTTAATAACAATTTATAATTAATCATCAAAGTGACTCCTTAAGAGTCTAGTGCATAAAGTTTGAATTTGTCTAACGTCTTATCAGCGATTAACCAAGCTTATAACAATAACTAATTAGTTAACAATGTAAAAGTTCACACTGTGCTCCCTTTCTCCCCATGGCCGGAATGGGAAGGGGGTCCGTATACTTTCCAAGTGACTGGCCGGGAAATCAACCGAACTGTGTCCACTGACCAACGTTGCATTACCGGAAAACCTTTATGTTTTATTATAATTAATGTGCATTATGGAAAAATTTTAAATTTCATTAAAACATTGTTCATTATATACAATATTTGCCTTTTATTATAATAATAAGCTTTTAACGTGCTTAAATTTTTCTACAAATGACGCTTAGTGAATTGTAATTTTTGCGGAGACATTTCGAGACTTTCGTTTTAACGCAATGGGATATAGTAGATGAAATATAGTAGATTTTCCCAAGGAAAGTATACATCGATATTAATATTTTCGACGGTTACTCTCATTTAGTTACAAACGGTTGCAAAGCGATCAAAAAATCAAAAAAACCTAATCAAAAAAAGCAAATCTAGCCACAATCCGAACTCGTCGCGAAATTGCAACCGAACGGCGGTAACGTAACAAAATGGCGGACGAATCTGCAACCGGAAGTGGCGTGGCACGCATCGCGATTACTTCCGGTGAGACTCGACCCCGACATATGACCTCGCTGGGTCATCTCGACCTATTGGCCCGACGTAATGAGACGACGCGAACACATATTGTTAGGCCCTCCAATTTAACTTTTTCAGATACATATTTATGTACATGAGCTTAAAACCGCGAAGGGATGAAACCCCCGTCCACGTGTGAATATGTAACATCTGAGTCACAAAACTCAGAACAAATTAGTATGTGATTACCAACGCATTAATAATTTTATTAAAGTTTCCAATCCATTTTATGAAGTATTTAATCACTTCTGTAACAACCTTCTCAACAGTTGATATTAATCACGAGATGAAAGTCGGACACTTAATTTATAATCATACTCGTCGTGTCTCGGCTATCGTAAAATGTCGTCATTAAATTGAAAGGTTACAACACTTGTGTTGACTTTGCACTAAAATATTAACTACTCAGTTAAAATTATGGTGTTTTATGGCGTTTCATGGTGGACAGAATCATGAACTGCTTGGTTTTGTTCGTAGTAAATTTATGAAATGTTACCTTTAGAATTAAGATGAATTAAGTTTTGTATGCCAGTAATGCTAGATCATTTAGAACAAATGTTAATTGAAATACCTATATATACATATGATCAACAAATAAATTATTATTCTATTCTACGTAACTTTATTCTATTCTTAATATTATTATTATGTACATATTTTTTTCATTGTTTTTTACAATATAAAAATGGTCACAGCTCTTATTGCATAGACTAGACACTAAATAGCATGGCAAAATAAGGACGGAATATTTTTTATCGTTCGTAATAAAATCAGCAACCTATAATGTGTTTTCGTGAGAAAATTCACTGCAATCATTTAATATTTTATTTTAAAATTACATACACAGAGAAGGAAATTTTGATGAACTATGCAAACACCTAATGAAGGATAAATGTTTGCGAAATTCACGGTTGAGCGCTTCGGCAAGCGGCGCCGGATGTTTTAGGGAAATATAGAAATTCTTCCTTGATTGCAACACTGTTTGCCCGTGAATTTGTGTAACCGACGGAAAACAACGTTTTTTTTTATTATTGTTATTATAAATTAAAAAAAAAAAGAAGGAGTGTTTAATTTAATCCTATCTTTTTGCATTTCTAATGATTGCTGATAAGTTCTATATTTAAAAATTGCTAAATTTCAACTTTAATTGTTACCTAGTGGTAAATATTATTAAATATAGGAAAAAATATATAAAAATAATTTCAGCTTAAAAAAAAAATTATTCCATAAACTTTTGATTAAAAGAGGTTTGTTTTTAAATTTTGTTTAACAATTTATTATTTTGTAACCCTCAGTGACATATTTCCGCTAATATGTTTTTTAATTTTTTGTTCTAATTTATATCTTCGCATTACACTATATGTATTTAAAATGTGTAATATAATAAAACTTTTTAACAAAAAATAAAACCGCCGAAAAAACTGAAAAGCATTTTTTGAGTAATTTTGAGTCACCGCCGCGCATCACTCTTTACGTAGTTTTTGCTTGTTTGGCGCCGACTCAAAATTACTTAGGTAAAATGATAATAAGATTATTTTATGCTTTTCAGTTTTTTCGGCGGTTTTATTTTTTGTTCAAAATTTTTATTTTATATTTTTTTGTGGCTATAATCTAATATTTACTACATGCTCAATTTTTAATTTTCCCACCCCCATTTTCCCACCCTTAGGGTATGAATTTTTTTACCAAATTTATACAAGACCAACTTCGAGGTATACCCTTTTTTTTTTTTTTTAGGAGGGGAAATGACGTTTACGCACTACCCTCGTCGATGGGGATAGTCGACGAGGAGTGTGGGACTCGCCCGATGAAATGACTTATCACCGGGAATACCCACTAAAACCCCCCCGGGCCACCATCTGCGGTGATGTGTGGGTCCGAGACAACAGCCGAGGCCTTATTCTCGGATCCCCACCCACCGCTACGTTCTCTTAAAACCCAGCTCAGGGCGATGGCTTCGCCTCACTCTAGATGTGGCGGCCCACAGGAATACCATGGGCCTCCACGCATCCTTGTCAGGTGTTTCAAGGCGTCAGACATGTCCCCTTCTGACGCCCTAAAGTTATCACGCGACGTGCGCCGCTTCGAGGTATACCCTATCCATTAAAGAAAGAATTATCAAAATCGGACTACTCTGTAAAAAGTTATGCGTGGTTATACGCTACAATCAGTGAGTGAACAATCAATCATCCCCTGTTTTCCTACCCTTAGGGTTGAACCCTCCCCCTTAGTTTTTTTTTTTTCGAATTAAAATGGGACCCCCTTGGGGGTGCACCCTTTCAAATAAAAAAAAAAAAAAAAAAGAATTATCAAAATCGGACCACCCTGTCAAAAGTTATACGTGATCATACATAAAATATATATATATACGCGTCGAATTGAGTACCTCCTCCTTTTTGTTTATTCGTTTTCGTCGGTCGAAAATATGAGCGTACGTGGATACAGAATATAGATACAGAAGAAATAAAGTAGATATTCAAAATTCGAACGGTACGGTTTGAGTCTGTTTGAGTATAAAAGTTGGGTTCACGGCAAATACGTTTCATAATAATGCAGCAGTTGAAGTTTGTGTTATTTAGTGGTGTTGCGGTAGAACTCTCCCGTCAGACAATTGGCAAAGTTGCCGGGCATCGATTAACGAGCCGTAATTTATTCAACGGCATCCATCATCTACGAGTCGCTTATATCTGCCCCGAGGGATGGATTTGCTCATACTTGCAAACAGCGATCGAGGCGTCTCCCGCCGTACTTTCTTACATCTATATAATTTTGCATACATATGTTGCATCGCCTTACACGTGTAAAATTATCATTACATTTAACAGTGAAACTTATTTAAAGACAGATTTCTTTTCGTTAAGTTTGTATGTTAAGTTGTGAGATCGCGGCCAAGCGCTGCCTTGATTACATAAAAAAAAAAAAAAAAAAAAAAAAATGGTAGTATGTAGAAGGTAATATTCGAACTATTAAACTATGATTTAATATTTTTTTTCACCATTAGTCCGAATAAAATTTCAGAATGGACATAGGTTTAATGATTAAAAGATTTGGGGTATATGAGCTCGGAAACACAGACGCCGGCAGGCATTTATTGCATTTTTTAAATTATTTTTAGATAACCCCTGGGAAACAGTACTTTTTTCTGATTTAAATGTAGCCTATGTCCTTTTCTGTTTTCCTGTCAACGTGTAAATACACAAAATTTAATTATGTTCGGTTGAGTAGTTAAGGATTGAACGTGTAACCAAACAAAACTCACTTACGCATACATAATATTAAAGTTAGTTTCAGTTAACTTGGTATAGTAAAAGGAAAGAGAAAACGCTACAATTTTTCCGAAATGAGTACGTAAAAATGGACTCTGAAAAGGTTTCCGCTGCCGTCTGCCTAAGGGCTCAGTATTTTTTTATCGATTTGCTTGAAAAATATACAGTGCAACGAATAGTTTCAAAAACGCGAGAGAAATTTTCAGTGTGAATATTTAAAATAATTATTTTTGATAGAGACGCTTGACGGCTCTTGTTAAAAGTTTTATTCGGATATTTTTATTTATTTCGCTCAAGATAGTCCTATCTCCTATCTAAAGCTTACAGGTTATAGATAATTATACTCATAGTAAGTATATGACTGTACAATTTTTATATAATTTATAGTACTTACGTGAATATGATAGCATAGCGTGTGAAATCAGCGCATGACTTGAATCTGGAAATAATACATATTCATTTATTAACATTTTTTTAAATTAAAATAATTAATTTTAACGTTTAAAAATATTACTACAGTTCTGCAACATATGGCTAGTCTGACTAGTGGTAAAAACAGAAATTGAGTTCCAAGGCGATGGTCACCACCTTCGAAACCTTAATAATAAAAAAAAAAAAAAAAAACCGGCGCTTGGTCCGAAAAAAAAAGGAATTTCGACAATATGAGAATGGTAACCAGCCTTATGTCTGAAAGCCTTATAGAAGAAAGGAGAAGGCGGTATGAGCTCATGCAACTCCTGAGCGTACTCTCCGCGTATATCTTATAAAAGACACATAGACAGGCGATTTTACGTCTATGTGTCAGGCTCTGCATCTTAGTCGGTGATTGTATTAAAAAAAAAGGTTTTGCAAGCTTTTATGTTTTTTAGATGTTACCAATTTAGATGAGCTATCAAATAAAACCAATATAAATACCGCATAGAATTCAATAGAAAAAATGGAGGCAGAAACATTGCTTGTTAAGCAATACAGACGTTATGGCCACAAGTCTACTTTTCCCCTAACATTTCCCTCCCGAGTTTTCTCTTGACCCACATCCGACGGCCGAGAAAAACTTGCAGATTATCGAATGTGACCAAGTTAGTCTCGGCTTCCTTATAATCCACACTGGACTAATATTGAACCGGCTAAAAACCGGCAATAGTAGCGAATGGGCGTCTTTCCATTAGCGACTATGAAACTATATGGCTCGTCTTTCCACTAGCGACGGCACGGCCCGGCCCGGCACGGCAGCTGACTCCCGCCGGCGCCGGCCGGCTTGGGGGTAACTGCATGTGTGTTGTATATGAATTGTAGCCGTGCGCGTGTGTGAGTGCTACCCAAGGGCTGCGCTTGTTGAAAAAGTATCGATATATCGGTGTAGCGATATTTTTAATTGGATATATTTATATTTATGGCCGATATATTGATACTTATATAGATACAAAATATCCAACATCGAAAATTATATCAGAAACAATATTTTTTTAGTATAAACTACCTGAGATAAAATCAGAGCCTTATCAATACTAATAATAAATCTGTAAGAGTAGGTATTGTATGTATGTTCCTCCATAACTCTTACGCGAATTAACTGATTTTCATGAAACTTGGTAAATAAACATTTAGAGGTACGGGACACGTGATAGGCTACTTTTTATCTTTTTTAACGCCGACCAAGTCGCGGGCACCAGCTAGTCTATAAATAAATTTAAAAGTGTCATTAAAAGTAATATTATATACTTTGATTTTGCTTCAAGTTATGTGTAATTGTTGTAATTTTATATTTTATAGATGACAAAATAATAATCCTAAGTTTCTTTCGGGGTTTCTTCTCAGGATCGTTTTTTTTTCTGAAACCTTAGTAAATTTAAGTATATTATGACAATGATAAGTTTCTTGTAGAAACCTATTTGATACTGATATTTTTATAAATATCGATACATCGATATTTCTTTCACTTCCGACATCCCTACCAAGGAAAAAACCGGCGTCCAACACCGGCTCAGTGGAAAGACGAACCCCGGCATGCCGTGCCGTGCCGTGCCGGGCCGGGCCGGGCCGTGCCGGGCCGTGCCGTCGCTAATGGAAAGACGCCCAATAAAGTTGCCTTAACATTTTTATATGGATTAGGTTTTAATCTACTATAGAAATTGCAAAAGTCATATTTACATAACAACACATGTTGTGTTTCACTGTGTTGATAAGGGATGCTGGACTTCATTTTACTATCATCTTGTACAATTATATTGTTAACTATCTCTGCCCGCGACTTCGTACGCTGGCATTCGGAGTAACGTGTATTAAACAGCTAAGGTGTTCTCAGACCTATCTTAGCCACAATTGCATGTATTACGGCTACCAGACAGTTGATATATTACTTACATAAATATCCATGACTCAGATACAAAGGTAAAATGTTGATACAAACATTTGCCGCTAGCGGGAATCGAACCCGCGAACGTTTGATTAACAGCTAGGGTTACTAGCCTCGACTGTTGTCTCGGACCCACACATCACCGCAGATGGTGGCCCGGGGGGGTTTTAATGGGTATTCCCGGTGATAAGTCACTTCATCGGGCGAGTCCCACACTCCCCCCACCCCAAAAAAAAAGGGTTACTAGCCTCTAGACCAACAGATGCATAATTTATTGAAATGGCATTAGTTCGAGGGCAGGGTTATGATGAAATTAATAGAGAACTATCAGAACGGCCCGCATCCCTCGCTGCGGTACTTAACTCAGCAGATTTCATTTTTAAGCCGCGCCTCGTGGACTTATTGTGTTTGTGCTGGGTGTTGCCAGTGTTAACTATGTTCTCTGCCGTTGCCAACTTTTTAAAATAACTTTTTTATGAAATACGTGCAAACGCTCACCGGTGAGCAAGCAATACGTGTTTTTGTCAGCAATTGAGAGTGTCGCTTCTCAATCCTGTATTTAAATTAAACAGTCGGCAGCACACTGGCAGCACCTCTAGCGTTATTTGTGTTATAGGCGACGGTATGTACTTACCATCAAGTGGACTGTCAATCTGTTTGTTGAACACAAAGAAAATTCAGTTCTGTCATCCACTGTTGAACATAAATCTCCCCCACAATTTTCTAGGAGGATCATGTATATTTCAAATCTTTTTCTATTTACATATTATTAGGTACCATATTATATTTCTTGTTTTATTTTATGTGTAATTCATATTACATTTCCATTACTAACGCACCTCTGCGGAGAAGCTTGAGATTGTATTGTTTCTATTTCGTCAAATCCTAAGCCAAAATTACACATATATAACTATTTTTCGCCTCCAGCTTTGTCTGCGTGTAACTGAGCTCCAACATTAGCCCCTGATGAGTTAGGTACAATAAACTGGATATTTTGCATCAAAAAAGTTACTTAGATACATTATAGGGTAAGAATCATACAGTGATCGATCAAAGGGTATCAGAGTTTGATTTCCCATATGTCTTCATATAGAAAATTAATTTCATATAGGACAATTTGTTATTGTTATGTAACTACTGTTATTATGAATATAAAAAATATCGTTTCTATCGGAACTGTCAGTAATAAAATAAATATATATTTTCAATATTGCTCTAGATTCAACGATACCCGAGCGAAATATAAGATGTTGTGGTGTACCCACAATAAAAACTGGCCGTACAATAATGTATTTCTTTTTTAATTTGTACTCTATATATAGAAAAGTTGTAGTGATCATATAATTTAAATTAGAAAAAAGAATTAATTTTAATAAATTTATTAAGGTCTTAAGTAGTGATAATTTTTCAGCAGAGTTGATACAACATTGTAGATGTTACAAGATGTAGTTCACACAATGACACGAAGCAAATAAGAGACGGGAATGCTGCCACTGCAATATGACACGTATTTTTAAAAGAATATTCATCTACCCCACAAAGCTTTGCACTGCGACACAAAGCGTCAGATTCTTCACAATTCTTCACAACATGAATATACATGCCTCATCAAGTTCACTGTGTCCAAGGCCAACTCGTCATGCCGACGATTATTTACTATTCACACCTAATTACACTACATGCTCGTGCTTAGATTTGACTTTCGTTAATTGTCATTAAAAAACACTAGCAATCCGCCCTCTGCTTTGCACGAATGCAAGTTTTTTGAGTAAATTTTATGTAAGTATAAACCGTTCTGGTTTATCGCCCTTTCGACTAGTGAAAACTTTATCAAAATCGGTTGGGTGGTTTAGAAGAAGTTAGGACAGTAGCTTCGTCCACGTAACTATGTATTTATATAAAATATAACCTATAAGTCATTAGCTGATAATATAGCTTTCTATGGGGGAAAGAATTTTCAAAATCGTCGAAGTAGTTTTTGAGTTTATTCGTTACCAAAGATACAAATCTTATCTCTAGGACTTAGGTATAGTAAAACTGAATGAAGATTTTTCCTGAACGAAGCCGAAATAGGTACAAGGAATTTTGGTTTTTCTAATACCCAAATCAGGTTTCGGAGTGGCGACACAAAAAGCAGCATAATAGGTTCCAATGGGATGAGGTGGATGCGACCGATGCAATTAACTGACATGAAATACGTTGTCAGCGGCCGAGCCTCCGAATCCCCATCCCCCCCACCACTCACCCGGGTACAACCCCACCCGCGCTCAAGCTACTGCCCTACTTCTGCCACCCACCAAGGTCAATGCTTTAATCGCATCTGTGATTGTCGGATTGATCCCAAGTACAAATTGATGACAACGCGACTCTCCAAATGATACGGCCACAAAATCCCATAACAACCCAATAAGGATGTTAACAAAGACTATCGTGAAATAACAGCATGTGTGCTGTTGTGTTTCCTATCCCTTATCCTTATAACATTGACTTGCTAAGTCACATTTTGCATAGTTTTCAGGAGGAAGAAATCACTGGTAACTGTGAATATTTCATTTAAAACTAGGTTTTGCCTGCGACTCCGTCCGCGCCCTAAGGTGTTGAAAATTCAATCTTTATTGCTCATAATATTATGTATTTTAGTGAAATGTTGAATTTTTATTAATAATAAATGATCCCTCGAAGAGAGCAATTATTTTTCTATTTTTATCTTTACAAGAACCTTCCTCAGACTTCAACGAATATTTAAAAAAATATTACAAACTATATTTCTGAATATAATGTATTTATATAAATAATATACGTACTTATTTGTATCAGTTATTTAGAGATTTATTGAAAACAATAAAAACGAGATTCAACTTTTAAAAAAAAATCAACAGTAATTAATCTAACGTAATGCAACTTTCACACTTTTTTAATTAAGAGAATAATTTAAGTGGCAATGTCTAAGTAATTAACTTTTTAATTAATTGAAATCGCGCTATGATAACCAGGTTATTTCCTTTCCGAAAACGGCACATAACCTCTTTCGAAATATACTTACACATCTCATTCAAATATTAAAAAAAACACGTATTGCTTGCTCACCGGTGAGCTGATAACTGATACAAATAAGTACGTATATTATTTATATAAATACATTATATTCAGAAATATAGTTTGTAATATTTTTTTAAATATTCGTTGAAGTCTGAGGAAGGTTCTTGTAAAGATAAAAATAGAAAAATAATTGCTCTCTTCGAGGGATCATTTATTATTAATAAAAATTCAACATTTCACTAAAATACATAATATTATGAGCAATAAAGATTGAATTTTCAACACCTTAGGGCGCGGACGGAGTCGCAGGCAAAACCTAGTTTTAAATGAAATATTCACAGTTACCAGTGATTTCTTCCTCCTGAAAACTATGCAAAATGTGACTTAGCAAGTCAATGTTATAAGGATAAGGGATAGGAAACACAACAGCACACATGCTGTTATTTCACGATAGTCTTTGTTAACATCCTTATTGGGTTGTTATGGGATTTTGTGGCCGTATCATTTGGAGAGTCGCGTTGTCATCAATTTGTACTTGGGATCAATCCGACAATCACAGATGCGATTAAAGCATTGACCTTGGTGGGTGGCAGAAGTAGGGCAGTAGCTTGAGCGCGGGTGGGGTTGTACCCGGGTGAGTGGTGGGGGGGATGGGGATTCGGAGGCTCGGCCGCTGACAACGTATTTCATGTCAGTTAATTGCATCGGTCGCATCCACCTCATCCCATTGGAACCTATTATGCTGCTTTTTGTGTCGCCACTCCGAAACCTGATTTGGGTATTAGAAAAACCAAAATTCCTTGTACCTATTTCGGCTTCGTTCAGGAAAAATCTTCATTCAGTTTTACTATACCTAAGTCCTAGAGATAAGATTTGTATCTTTGGTAACGAATAAACTCAAAAACTACTTCGACGATTTTGAAAATTCTTTCCCCCATAGAAAGCTATATTATCAGCTAATGACTTATAGGTTATATTTTATATAAATACATAGTTACGTGGACGAAGCTACTGTCCTAACTTCTTCTAAACCACCCAACCGATTTTGATAAAGTTTTCACTAGTCGAAAGGGCGATAAACCAGAACGGTTTATACTTACATAAAATTTACTCAAAAAACTTGCATTCGTGCAAAGCAGAGGGCGGATTGCTAGTGTTTTTTAATGACAATTAACGAAAGTCAAATCTAAGCACGAGCATGTAGTGTAATTAGGTGTGAATAGTAAATAATCGTCGGCATGACGAGTTGGCCTTGGACACAGTGAACTTGATGAGGCATGTATATTCATGTTGTGAAGAATTGTGAAGAATCTGACGCTTTGTGTCGCAGTGCAAAGCTTTGTGGGGTAGATGAATATTCTTTTAAAAATACGTGTCATATTGCAGTGGCAGCATTCCCGTCTCTTATTTGCTTCGTGTCATTGTGTGAACTACATCTTGTAACATCTACAATGTTGTATCAACTCTGCTGAAAAATTATCACTACTTAAGACCTTAATAAATTTATTAAAATTAATTCTTTTTTCTAATTTAAATTATATGATCACTACAACTTTTCTATATATAGAGTACAAATTAAAAAAGAAATACATTATTGTACGGCCAGTTTTTATTGTGGGTACACCACAACATCTTATATTTCGCTCGGGTATCGTTGAATCTAGAGCAATATTGAAAATATATATTTATTTTATTACTGACAGTTCCGATAGAAACGATATTTTTTATATTCATAATAACAGTAGTTACATAACAATAACAAATTGTCCTATATGAAATTAATTTTCTATATGAAGACATATGGGAAATCAAACTCTGATACCCTTTGATCGATCACTGTATGATTCTTACCCTATAATGTATCTAAGTAACTTTTTTGATGCAAAATATCCAGTTTATTGTACCTAACTCATCAGGGGCTAATGTTGGAGCTCAGTTACACGCAGACAAAGCTGGAGGCGAAAAATAGTTATATATGTGTAATTTTGGCTTAGGATTTGACGAAATAGAAACAATACAATCTCAAGCTTCTCCGCAGAGGTGCGTTAGTAATGGAAATGTAATATGAATTACACATAAAATAAAACAAGAAATATAATATGGTACCTAATAATATGTAAATAGAAAAAGATTTGAAATATACATGATCCTCCTAGAAAATTGTGGGGGAGATTTATGTTCAACAGTGGATGACAGAACTGAATTTTCTTTGTGTTCAACAAACAGATTGACAGTCCACTTGATGGTAAGTACATACCGTCGCCTATAACACAAATAACGCTAGAGGTGCTGCCAGTGTGCTGCCGACTGTTTAATTTAAATACAGGATTGAGAAGCGACACTCTGACATAAGGGATGTTACTGAATCACCTTAACTAACTTAAGGTAGACTTAACTTAACTAAGACTAATTAATAAATTATATACGCTAAAGCTTTGTATTTGAAGAAGCTCGTTAAGAAATTATCGACCCAAAAGTAATTTAAAATAAGATACAGAAAAGGAGTAAATAAATGTTTGAAAATAAGTGAAGGAATGACGTCAACGTTTCGATACGCGATCATACATTTCGTGTTTCAAAGTGAACCCTACATTTTAATTTCTCGCCCCAGTTGCTTGTGGGACCTTCAAACGGAAAATATATACATTTCGTTTCATTTCTGTTTCTGTTTCCACATAAATTAAATCGAAACATGTTTTCCTAGTAACACACGGGCAGGCAATATTGGAAACTATAAATACTATGTCAATTTGGCGGGATATAGTTCTAGGTATTTGGATTTTTGATCTCATTGATATTTGATTAATTTGTGTAAATAATTTGACTAATTTCTAATAATGCTGTGCTTTCCTATAATTTAAATGTTCCTTTCTGTTGAGGGTTTCAAATACTGTTATTAAGTATGTCTTTAGTTGGTAAGCCTTTTTAAATAAAAAAATAAATTAGAAATTACAATAGACGAACTGTGACTCTCGGCTTGCTGACTTGGAAATTTAACAGTATAAAATATTTTATGTTGTGGTTCGATTCAATTCATTTTCTTCAACTACAAATCCTCCTACTCTCGATCCAAATCCTACTTGGTACAATACAGAGGTATGTATCCCCACACCAGTCCTTGTTGCAGAGACGTCGACCGCTTGGGACATCACGGACTTCACTGTGTTATTAACGCCGGCCGTATTTCAAGGCACGCCAGCATAAATGACATTATACATCGGTCTCTTGCCACCAATGTAAAGAAAGAAAGAAAGAAAGAAAGACATTTATTCACTGCACGAAGGACATTAACATGACATTACATAAGAAACAGAAACAACAAAAACAAAATGACACAATGAAATTAATGAAAAAGGGGGTAAGACGTGTGTGTCCTCGCGGCAGTGAATCGGATACTGGCTCAGCATTGTGCTGAGACGCTAGACAAGCATCTGCAGCGCTGATTTTCAGCCAGCACCGTGTGACTCACGCGAACGCCATACAGATACATTTTAAAATTTACACAGATATTATATTTATAACTTGATAATTAAATACATAGATAAACAATATAACAACTTATAATGCAATAATAGTAATAGTAGATAATAATAGCAGCAATTCATCAATATTAATAAAAGTATAACCCGATTCCAAGGACCCACCCAAGCATACGCAAAATTTCATCCAAATTGGTTCAGCCGTTTAGGAGTAATGCTGGATATTAAAAATTATGATTTTTGGAGCGTCAACAAATGACCCCTAAGCTTACGCCTAAAGGTGTATCTGCTAGGCGCTCCTTGGATAGGAGGAGGGAGATCATTCCAGCATTTTGACGCAGCAAACCTGAAGCTTCCTCGAAAGGCCGTTGTCCTTCGATCGATGCTTAAACCAAATGGTATCGTACGTGATGATGGCAAGAGACCTCATGGGTTGTCTACTAGTAGCCTGCGAAGACCTGGTACCGTCCCATCTTCATGGAACAGTTGCCTTAGCTGGTCCTGCTGAATATAGCAAATATAAATACAACGAGGTAATGCAACCAGAATGCTTAGGACCCTGCCTAAGGGACCAAAGCTTAATATGAAACACTATTAGTAAATAATTCGAATTTTTTCATAAATTTTATACGTATGCTTAGTTAATCTTATTGTACAATTTACATATTAATGTAAAACAAAAAAAATTAGACAATATACTGATCTATGTATTTGCAAATAAGGGCACTGTTGTAACCTTTGAGATAATAAAAGAACATTATCATTTATTTGATCTCTGTCTAATGAAATAGGAATTTCCAAGTAGATTGATACCTGAAGGGCGATTTATTTCTCATTAGTAAACATTTTTGGAAAATTCCTTAAATCGTTCTCCACTTTATTCAATTGTACCATCAAAGCTACTTCCTAGTAAATTCAAATAATGAAGAGACAAAATGATCTTATAACAAAAATCAAATTATTTTTACTTTTAACGGAATTTGATTAAGTATGCTTTAAGTAAAGATATATTTAATTAAAATATAAAACAGATAAGGCCATTTGAAAATCCAAATTTTTAGCTTTTAATATATATACTAATAAATAAAATTGAAAGGTCTCTTTGTATTGGTAAAATATGGTACTTATAACGAAATTTTTTTATATTATTTTTGTCTATCTCTATGTCTGCCTCTCGGACTGTTTGACAGGATATGCTACCTTTTTCTTTTTCAACGCGGACGAAGTCGCGGGCACCAGCTACTAGCTAAATAAACTGTATAAAAGCTTAAGCTAAATAAATAGAAATACACATAATTTGTTCTAAAATTTTACTGCTGATATGTACTGTAATATGTTTTGTACCGAATCATTCAGATATAGTACAAAATGTAATATTATTATAACCAAGTTTCAATTTTATATACAAAACGTAATTTATTTTAAAAATAAAATTCTTTATTCAGATGTTGTATTAGGCGATATTCCTATAAGACTCCTGTGCATATTTAGGGTGCATGCACACGTGTTGAGAAAGCGGCCAGCAGGTAGCTAGCCGCATGCATTTAAATCGGCTATTACCTACACAACAATATCCGGTTATGGCCGGTTCTTGAGTAAGTGACGTGCCGGTTGTGTAATAGTTGTACGTGTGAGGTGAGAAAATGGAGTCGAGAAATGTTTTTAAAGGGAAACTTTAAGTGAAACGGACAGTGTGCAAGGTTTATTATCAATCATCAATATCAATATCTATACTTCTATACTAATATTTATAAAGAGGAAAGATTTGATTGTTTGTTTGTTTGTTTGTATAGAATAGGCTCCGAAACTACTGAACCGATTTGAAAAATTCTTTTACCATTAGAAGCCGACATTATCCGTGATAAACATAGGCACCAGCTAGTTAGTAATAAATAATAAATTAGTAATAAATAGTTAGTAAGTGTAGGTATTGTATGCATGTATGTTCCTCCAGAACTCTTAAACGAATTAACTGATTTTTCATGAAACTTTGTAGATAATTTTAGACGTCCAGGACACAGGATAAGGCTACTTTTTTTCTTTTTCAACGCGGACGAAGTCGCGGGCGCCAGCTAGTTTGCAATATAATCACTGCTGCAAATTCAATAGCCTCAATAGTTCTATGAGCACACTGACAATTTTTTCTGGTGGTGACAAAACTCTTCTGGTGTTGTACGAGTTAGGGTTTGGAATTACAAGTTTATCCTACATAACACTTTATGTAGGATAAACTTGTATGATTAGATGTTATCTTATGTAGGTTATTTATCCATACTAATATTATAAATGCGAAAGTAACTCTGTCTGTCTGTCTGTCTGTCTGTCTGTCTCGCTTTCACGCAAAAACTACTGAACCGATCACCATGAAATTTTGCATACATTGTCTGGCACACCAGAAAGGACATAGGGTACCTTTCATCCAGAAAAAAAGGACTAAGTATTCCCGAGGGATCATATAAAAACATAAATAATTGGGCGCTACTGTCGCATGGCGGCGCCATCGTCGTCACGGCGATATAAGATGACATGTGATGACATTACACAAAGTGTTCCTAGCTGTGAAACATTATTGATGTCTTTTGTCTGAAATTGTCACTTGGTTGTCAAATATTTATAGGTGCGTTCAGAATTTTGTTGTAGTATGAGGTCCGATCTCTAAGACCGATTTTTAAGAATTTTTTTTCGGTAGGTAAGTGATAGTTGCAAAATAACGCTTGCCCGGGTTAAGCTAGCATATATTTTCTTTTTCAACGCGAACGAAGTCGCGGGCACCCACTAGTTCATTATAAAAAATATCAGAATAAATGCAGTTTCTTTTGCGCATTATAGTTATTATAACTCGGATACATCTAATGTGTTATGATTAATTTTTATAAAAGTTTAAATCAAGACCGCCTCGCGACATAATTCCGGATTACGCATACTAACTTTCTTTGCCTCATAAAAATTCAGGTGCCCAGTTTCCTCAAGTTAAAGGCGCGTTCACACACTACAAAAAAACTACGTTAATTATTATATGATTAATAGGCATTAAATACAAACAATTATTGAAAATTATTGAATTTATTATTGACGAGCCCGTTGGACGAGTGGCAAGGGTGCGTGCCTAACGTTTCAGGGGCCCCGGGTTCGATTCCCGGCGGAGTCAACTTTGGAAATTTTAATATAATTTTCAAAGTTGACTCTGGTCTGGATTTGAAAGTAGTGGCAGGGCACACTGCGTTTCGTAGTCATTTGGGCAGCCCGTCTGGCGGCAGTAACCACCACCTTACAGAACACCACCGTGAAATAACAGCATTATGTGCTGTTGTGTTTCGGTGAGTGAGTAAGGGATGCCAGAGCCCATTACCCCATCCCTCCCTTATCCCTTATCCTTAATCCTTCTATGGTCGGCAGCGCACTTGTAGCACTTATGGCGTTGCTTGTGTTATAGGCGACGGTAGCCACCTACCATCAAGTGGACCGTCAGCCTGTCTGTCAATCTTAACATAAAAAAAAAAAACAAAAAAATAAAAAAAAAAAAAAATATTTCTAATATAAATTTAGTTTTAGATTTCAGTTTCGTTTAGTTTTATTTAGAACTAGCTGGTGCCCGCGACTTTGTCAGCGCAGCTTTACAATAATATATTAGTATAGATTAATAATTGTATTTTTATATATTATATTAATATGTTATTTACGTAAATAAACTGTATAAAATTTTGAAATAAAAGTCATCAAATATAAATATATATCTTGTACCTTACCTTACAGAAGAGCACATGAATAACAGCATTTATGCTATTGTGTTTCAGTGAGTACTTAAGGGATGTCAGAGCCCATTTCCCTCAATCCTCGGGAGAACTTGCACTTGCACTTGCAGAACTTGTGCTATTGGTTGTGTTAAAGACGACGGTTGCCACCTACCATCAAGTGGACTTTCAGCATGTCTTAAAATATGAGCTTATTAACATAAAAAATATATTCGAATTGTTAGTAACATAATTAATTTAGAACATGCAAACAAAACTAAAAAAATAATGTGGTTAACGATGACATGGTATAAATATTAGGTTTTGTCCTAAAAATAACAAAAATAAAACCTACTAGTTAAACGTGTTATAACTATAGAAACCACTTTTTCAATTATTTTTTTTATTTTGAAATCAGAACATACATTCTTCAATGGCGGCTTATATAAAGTTTAAAATCAAAACATTCATTCATTTGTATTATTTTTTTATTTTAAATTAAACGTCTAACCTTGTCTTTTTTATGACAGAAATAATATTAGAAATATATATATGAATATCAAACAGAAACTTACTTGAAGACAAACTACTATTGCACACGACACTTTTTCGCACTATAGAACAATCCTTTAAATATACGAGTATATATGAAACAGTTAAAATTACACCACTCGGAAAGTTTAAAACATTCACAAACTACTGATTGTAAAAGTGTCACTGGTTAAGAACTACGCATTTGCGAATATTCTACGCCGCGAGCTCAACCGTCAACTATATGGCAATTGATAAATTGGTTAACTTGTATTAAAATACACGTCCTCTCGTGCTACATTGGTAAATCGCATCTCGTATCCTCTTTCTCTCTCTACCAGTGCACAGACGAACAAGGAATATAGGAATCCCGCTCATAATTCAGAAGGCATTTAACACAGCTGTAAATCTACCTATATCCCCGACTTCCCGAATATGGAGATTAGGACCAGACAATGAAAACCTTTCGTTGTACCGAAACTTAAGAAAGGGTTAACAATTTTAAAATGGAACACAGCATTGTGTTCCACATTAAGCAACTAATATAAGACAGTTAATATAAGTACTACGTAGATTACTTTTTTTTTGCAAATATAAAAATTATACAAAAGTAAAATGTTAACACTTGAACATTTGCCCCTAGCGGGATTCGAACCAGCGACCGTTTGGTTGACAGCTAGGGTTATTAGCCACTAGACCAAACGTGTCGTCGAAAAAGATATATATTTTTTTTCTAATTCCTCTTTTTCTGTGAGAACAGCAGACTTGCTGGATAGTCCATTTATGATAGTAGGTTTTTAATGTCATAAAGGGTTTTAATTTGGTTTTAATGAATATGTCATAAGCCTATATTCGGCCCGTCAATCTTAATCATAGAAAATGTATTTCAGCAATATTTAAGAGCCTTAAGAAGAAAAATTATAATTTTTTCTAGTTAACTTTTCTTTTTTACTATAATATATTAATATGTTGTCGTAATACATACTGGTATACTGGTACTAGAAGTAATACTGGTACTCTAGCAGACAGAAATAGCCACTAATATAAGGTAGAATTATACATTACTTATATACATATACAAAATAATATTTTTTTAAATATTGTCTATTAATAAAAAAAAATTTAAAACAGTCATGTGGACTGCCGACGCACACACATACAATCGGGTATATGCAATGTGTTGGCGTGATCGCGTACGTAGACAGCTGCGCGCGCATAACTGTGAGCATTAGCAGGTTGCTGACGCGAACCGATACATTCTTTCCCTACCGAAAGTCGTATAACGCGGTTAAATCTATAAAATTAGTGCGGTCTCGTGAAGGGACTATAGTCAGAGAAACAATTAGCGTTCTGCTCATACAAAAATAATGGTAGGCTTTTCCGTCTGAAACCGCTTTGAGCCAATGTGAAGGGTCTCTTATCCGTTCCTGATTAAAACTTAACTTTTTACGAGTGGTCCGCTTAGTTGCGCGAGCATTTTATTTGACGACCCTCGGAGCTATGCGCCACTTGCGATTTAAATAGCCCTTTTATTATGTTCTTGTTTAAGTTGCCCCTATTTTATTAATTACACTGAAAAATACCACCTTACTTAACATATTTATGTTTATAAAAAAATGCGACAATTTAGCCAATTTTTATAAATTAATATTAACCTACATTTAGGTTAACCTTCATATTATTATGGTTATACGCGTATAAAAAAAAAATTAGATATCTATGTTCCTAACTGGCTATTCCCCATGTGGTTAGATAGGCAGCTTTGTTTTTTTTTTTTGAGTAAATTGAAACCATCGAAATATTATAATTTTCTAAATAATATGACACAAAAAAACCTGCATCAATATGGGACCAAACCTCATGAACTAATGATAATAATAAAAATATATATTTAATACTAGCTGGTGCCCGCGACTTCGTCCGCGTTGAACGATGAAAGGTACCCTATGTCCTTTCTGGTGTCGCAGACAACGTGTATGCAAAATTTCATGGTGATCGGTTCAGTAGTTTTTGCGTGAAAGCGTAACAAACTCACATTCACATTTATAATATTAGTAAGGATAATAATATGCTCCTATGCAATAGATTCCTATTGCATATTCTTTTTATTTCTATCATATTCCTATGTATATCTATTGCATCCATGCTAGTGATGGGCAGTGACTTTTGTCATCGTCTTCGAAGTTTCGATTAGTCTGATGTCTGTCTTAGTTCATTTAAGTCCACTCAGTCCTAACTTTGGATACGATCTCTTGTTAAAAGCAGTGAAACTTGCAGCTAATATTAATTATTTGACTTTATTAACTAGGAAAACGAGCTTTGATGTGTCTCCCTCATATTTTGTATTTATTGTATCGAGCACAAAGGGCTTTCACGAAGAGACAGGCTTTATATCGTTTTTTTTAATGACAGACAGACAACCTCCAAGTGTTGATTAGTTACTTTTAGAAATAATTTAATATCTTATTAAATTATGCACTCGGTTTTGTGCATCCTTCGATAGGCGATGTTTTTTTAATGTTTGGGACTTTTACCGTACAAACAAAGGTGACTTGAAATTACGGTTAGCCTACTTGACAGATGGTGAAAGTGGGCCTCTTTACTACAACTATATTTTTTGGTCTTATCACACTATATATCCATAAAAAAATAATGTATAAAAATTGATCGAAACAATTAAAATCAGTATGCCAAAAAATCAGTGTTTGAACATCGCTAATCCCACTGCACTCGGGTCGAGCTCGGAAATCCGGCCATATCCCGGTGTAATCCTGTTAATAGTTACAAATCGGTCTCCCGCCATATGTAACAAATACCATGCAACGCCTACTACAACTCCAATTTCGGGAAATAGTTCCATTACTATACTTAGTAATTAGAATGAGGCAAAACATTTTTTTATATCTAGAAAAACAAATTGATATTTTAAATATAGTTTCAGTTAAATTAAAATTGTAAATCGGCGGAAATTAAGCGTAAATTGACGGCTATACTATTTAACTGAGTGGTTTTTCTTTTCCCTTTTATTTTCTTATTCTCATTATTTTATTTTAATTAATTGTTTAACTTCTATGCATATGTTATCATTCGTCTCAATTTCTATTTTGTAATTTATCTGTGTATACCTTAAAATTGCCTTGTATTACCTAAACCTATTATAGGTTTTTTGTTTGTGCTGTTGGTGTACCTTTTGAAAAATAAATAAATTAATAAATGAATAAAGAAAATTTAAATGAATCACTAGGCACAGTTATTACCTGGAAAAGCAGTATGTAACTACATACTTATTTACGATATCATAGCATAAAGGTTCTTATAAAAACTCTATGAATTACATTTCGAGGGAAACATGTCACATAGTCACGAGATGGCACCCCCCATTCCAACTACGATGGACAGACAGACGTCCTATTGTCCAAGCACAAAGAACTCTAACAAAGGGCTACGTCGGAAGATGTTCTTCGTGTCCTAATTATTTTCGTCACTATTTTATTATTTAGGTGAGTAACACCGTTTCTGGGGAGGCAGTGTGGGCGGACTCTTAACACCTTACTTCCTGTTGTTACGGCCAATTGTCGCTTCGCATCCGATAACACTTTGTTATCAAAAATATTGCTCCCATTCTTAAGGGAAATGCAATATTAATTTATATGAGAATATTTTTAAACTGTCTATTTTTCTGAGCAACCATTTCTGCTCACATAATATCCCTTCTTATCCTTTTTCAATAAATCGTCCGAAGGTTAAGAGCGAGTAAAATTTACTCACTCTCTACTTCGAGTAGTTAAGCCACTTTATTTTTAATCCCAATTCTTTTATTGTCCGACTGATATATCAAAACTACAATTCCAACTCTTAAGGTGTGCGGACATACGATAACAACCTCTGTTTGCGAATGCGTTCGTTCAACTGACTGATACGCTTTTAATACCATACCACCGAATGAATCTGAATGAATGAACACCTCTTTTTGAGCGTCATAGAGCAATCACCTTTAACTTTAACTTTTTTTTTTCGATCGATATAAACACAAGAATAGAAATAAATAGATGACAATAATATAGTCCAGTATCCCTCAAAGGATTTTTTTTCTGATTAAGTACTAACAGCCTGAATCTTCGTGAGTAGCTTCAGTTTGCCGAGACGAACAACATTTTCCTCTGCGAAAATTCTCTTTAGAGGTAGCTAAAGGAGTTAGCAGCCGTAAAAAACTTCCAAGCGTAGGACTGGGAAAACGTGTCACTCAATTTGTAGGACTATGCGGCTATTTTATTATACAAATGTTTACTAAGCTGCAGACAAAAAATCAGCTGGTTAGTATACCCATCCCTCCCAAAAAACCACTCCCAATAAATCATAATAATGAGGTCATAAAAATTATTACTAACGAGCCTGTTAGTAATCAGTAAAAAATTCCTTTGGATACTGGACCAATAACAATATTTATTTATTAACAAATCTATAAACATCCCAAGCAACACATAATGGCTGAATATTCTTTGAATAAATGCATTTATAGAGCCGTTATTCAAGCAATTTGGGCACAAAATAAATTGCTTTAAGCTGTATAGTAGCAACATAATAGCTGAATAGTAGCTGAATAAGCAACAAGAAGCCCATAATAGCCCATAGTGTTATAATAGCCCAAAAATCATTCAATACAGCAATTGCCTAACTTGTGAGCTCTAATACCCTTATAGCAAAGCTTTAAACTGAATAATTTTTGAATTTCATACTGTTATCTGACCTATGTGTTGCCTGGGATATGTACTCAAAAATAATACAGTTGTTCAAATTAAAAGCAGTAAATACGACATGAAATAGAAATGGAATTCTATTGAAATGGTGAAATAAATAGCGCGGTCATTTTGAAATTGTTAAATGGTTAACTGAATGAGAGAATATCGCTGGAGTGGCGATATCGTCCGCGGCCTGAAAACGCTGATTATCCGTTAAATCGTTATTTTTTTCCTGTCCGCCCACTCGCTAGCCAATCGAGCACGCTCTTACTCGCATTCCGTTACTATTTCATTCCAAATTTAAATTCACAATTGAGGGTTAGCCAGCGTAAACAATCAAATATAGGACTGGATTATAAAACATCGACATTTCTCAAAAAAATTAAATATCTTCTTATAAATACTAATAATAAATCATGAATGATTTTCATGAAACTTGGTAGATAAACATTTAGACGTACGGGACACAGAATAGGCTATTTTTTTCTTTTTCAACGCGGACGAAGTCGCAGGCACCAGCTAGTCTAATATATAAAAACGTCGTGTTACAGTGTTCGTCCTCCGACTCGGCTTAACCGATTTTGATGAAATTTTATACGTACACTTGGTAGGTCTGAGAAGAGGCTTTTATCTATTTTTTATACTTGTAAGTGATATGAGTGGCCCACCTCAAATTTTTTTTTATATGGCAAAACAACGTTTGCCGGGTCAGCTAGTCTATAAATAAAAAATAATTAAGTATGCATGTTTCACCTCTAAGAACTTCTAAACCGCTGAACTGATTTTAGTGGCAACCAAGTAGCCGAAGCTGTCCGCATCTCTCTGTTTCTTCGCTAATTACTTCTAAACCACCCAACGGATTTTAATATGGTTTTCACTAATGGAAAGAGGTGTAAATGGGGAATAAAAATGTACTAACGACCCGAATTCATCTCTATCAATTTCTCCGCTATCTTCTTCTAAACCACCCAACGCGATGAAGCCGAGGGCAATCACTAGATTCTTTACTAAACTATACTTCATAAAAATACCCTTACTACATTTATTAACTACATAAATGTTCTGGCAAGAAAATAAATGTACGCCTATTTTCATAAACTGAAAACACCATAAAATGTGCGTATAATTAATTGTATACGGTCGAGACCTAACTCTATGGATCGTGAATTATCTTTACGTAACCGGAAGTGGACGGTCTCTGTGGTCACTTCCGGTGTGGTAGCACAAACAACTTAATATTGTTACCAACGACGATCGCTCTAACAGATTTATTTGTTCCAATTTGACCAGTGATGTCGCCTCTCGCCTTTAAATAAGGTATAAAGATCATAAGTTCATTCATTGACAGTGGTATAGAGGATAATTGGGCTGTGTAATCCCTTGGCAAAACAGAGGAAAACAAGAACACAAAATGTACTGAAATAATTGGCCAAAATGATGAGCTGAAATAAATTAGAAGGATGAACTATGAAACTTTATTCCTGCCTCCACATTTCGATCACATTTTGCAAACTATAATGTAATAGTTATCAAATGACCAAAGCATATTCAATAGAGCGCAGTGCTGCAATCTCATACAAACCAATATAAATTTATATTACTTATATTTGTTTTGCTATTAAAAAAAAAACCATTTAAATTATTATATTATTTATTTGATGACACGTTTGGTGACGACACACACACACCAAAAAAAAGATACTAGCTGTTAACAAAACGGTCGCAGGTTCGAATCCCGCTAGGGGCAAATGTTTATGTCGTAACCTTTGTACCTGAGTCATGGATGTTTTATATTTATAATATGTATGTATTTACAAAAAAAAAGTAATCTGTGTAGTATATCAACTGTTTGGTAACCATAAATACAAACATTAGTTGTACAACTTTGGAACTAGATGGTGTTGTGTGAATGTGTGAAGGTATTTATTATTAATTCAAATTCAAATATTTTATTGCAAACCATAATGTATAAAGGATGTTAAGGAGGATAAAAATTAAGACCAGTATTATGAACCCTGTTGGGCATGCAACTTAGGTATTATTATAGGTATTTATCATAAATTAAATACATAAATTATCATGAAAATGGATATTCGCTGAATGATTGTAGACTTTAATTTACAACAACTCGCGACACGTCTGTCGCAGACTCCCGTTGACATATCACGAACGCCGGATATATTTTAGTGTCGCACGTAACGCTTTTAGATTGAAAAATAACAGCGAATGTAATTTGGAAGTATAATGGGGAGACACAGTCGCCAGTCGCCACCGAGTATCGAATCCGCGACAGATTCCAAAACAGCAATAAATATTTATCAATGCTTTTGAACCTTTCTCAGTGTTCGTCCCAAGACCAAACTATGTATAGATACTCGTAGATAAACAAAGATATGTGTAGACAATGTACGCCCTAGGAGTTCTATTCTGTGAACTACATCGCCTGTATCCTTATCCTTATTTACATAGTATAAATTTATAAACAGTGTATGTCTGCTAAGTCCTGCTAAACCTCGCATGAAACTGAATTTTAATACGATTTTCACTATCAGTTAGATAATTTTTCACGAAAGATTTACATAATAAATGATAAAACCTAATTAAGTTCTTATGTAATTAGAAAAAAATCTATATTTTGGAACCAATCCGCCGAAACTGTCCGTTTCTCGCTAACTACGGATTTTGAAACGTTAATCACTGTTAAAAATATTTAAAAAAAAGTGATTTTAAAAAATATATATTTAAATACCTCGTTCGAGATTAATACGATTTAACAGAGAAATAGGGCATTTAAATTTGTTAATTAAAGTTGAAATTTTCACGAGGAAATATCGGCTTTGAAAAATAAAATGAAACGCAAAGTGATTTTTCTTATAGCCGTATTGTTTATGGCTCCTTTTGAAGATATTTTCTCAAATTGAAATTTCGCTATTAATCCTTGTAAGCTTCGCTGAACGAATTCTGATTAGAAAGAGGGGAAAGATTTTTACAAAATGGCTACAATCGAACACAGTGTTATTAAAACGAGAGGAATTGTTAACGCAACTTAATAATTAAGATACCTAATGTATCAATGTTTACAGTACCTATGTAATTTGTACATATTTACTAACAAAAAATCAATGCCTTTACAATTTCCTTTGAGAGATCTTATATCTTATATCACGTCTTGCGTCTTGCTCGAAAAAAACAACCAACTACTTAAGAGACTTTAGCCACTGGTCGCAACATAGTGTATAGATTGTCTGCTGCTTTTTCACATAATACCTTGCCAGTATACTCAATTATTTTTTATTTATAGACCAGCAACCTTGACAGTGTGATATTGCCTTTGGAAGCATGATCTTGCCGAAGGTAAATGTTAACACAAAAACATTTGCGCCTGGCGGGATTCGAACCAGCGACCGTTTGTTTAACTGGCGAGTAGACCAAACGTGTTGTCAAATAAAATAATATTTAAAAATAAAATAATAATAATAAAAATCCGTGAACGGTCTTATAGCGAAGAGCCTCGATCAACACCTCAAGAGGCTCTCACTAGATGGCTGGATCAAGGGTCAGATACAGAAGGCGGTACTTCTGGACACTGCACGAATTATCAGGAGGTTCCTCACTCTGCAGCCCTAACCGCCGGTAGCTTGGGCCTTGCCCCGCTACCTGCGGAATTCTAGTTTTAGGTTCTTATTATGTTAAGGTCGACAGACAGGCTGACGGTCCACTTGATGGTAGGTGGCTACCGTCGCCTATAATACAAGCAACGCCATAAGTGCTACAAGTGCGCTGCCGACCATAGAAGGATTAAGGATAAGGAATAAGGGAGGGATGGGGTAATGAGCTCTGGCATCCCTTACTCACTCACCGAAACACAACAGCACATATGCTGTTATTTCACGGTGGTATTTTGTAAGGTGGTGGTTATTGCCGCCAGACGGACTGCCGAAATGACTGCGAAACCCCTACCACTACTTTTCAAATCCAGACCGGAGTCAACTTTGAAAATTATATTAAAATTTCCAAAGTTGTCCCCGCCGGGAATCGAACCCGGGTCCCCTGAAACGTTAGGCAAGCACCCTTGCCACTCATCCAACAGGCTCGTCAATTTTACGATTTTTATTGTTTGTTTTTTTAATAATATTTATTGTAAAAAATTTAGAATTAATAAATATATGTGTATAATAATCCCACTAAATACTCTCTAATAAAAGTGTATTACAATTTGTCACATAGTACGGAGAGCCAATGGCCGCTTGGGTTCAAGCAACCACGGCAAGCACACCGTGGGACGACTACGTTCTGATAAGGGCCGCGAGTCGACTGTGGATCCAGGCTGCGTCTGACCGGTCCTACTTATTGGAAAATTATGGGAGAAGCCTATGTCTAGCAGTGGATGACGGCTGATATGATGATAGATAATTTGTCATACATTGCACTATCTCACCTACTAATTCTAAATTCTACTGAGATTCATACAAAAACTGAGAAAAGCATACACAATACACAGGCATTGTTGACAAATAAGTGCAACGCCTTTTTAGGGATGAATAGATTATGGACACTCATAAAATCACACAAGCACACACATACACCATTTTTGTAAAGTAATAACTGTACACTTTCTTTTTAAAGAGTATCGGTAACTAAGTTTGTTGTTTTAAAATTATTTCGTTATAATATGTGAAATGTCTTGTTAAAATTAATAGTGTCTTGGGCTTTTAATTAATTTAAGTTAATTATGATACAAAGGTTTGTTTTAATAAAAGTTGGCTTAACTTAGAATGCAATTATTGTTTATTAAATACCAATTAAAATATATTAAACGCTAGTCACTTCCACAAACGGATCAGTGGATTCCCAATCTATTACAGAAAAATCACTCCAAACAAAATTTCCCTTTATAGACAAAGGTGCTTCCAGAGCCAAATATAACACTGCTTTCGCACCTTGTTCGAAATCTTGACAAGACTTTCTGTTTTCACGGGAAGACAAATTTCCTGGATTCATACAATTGATTGCAATACCTTTATGACACCATTGTCTATGCTGCAAAAATGTTACTGCATTTAACGCGACTTTACTGACATCTTGTACTTTCAATCCCCATCCTTCGGTCCTTTCGATACCTCTCCTGACAGCTTCTTCATATTCTTGCATTATATTCACCAATTCATCTTCAGTCAATGTTGGGTCACTTATTCTTTTCCTTATATCTTTATTCTCTATAGTTTCAAGTAGACCAGCAGGACCCGACACGTTCACAACTCTTGAACCGCTCTTTAGCAATGGATACAAAAGTATACCAAAGTTTATATATCCATAAAAATTAACACTCAAAGTTCTTCTCACAATTTCAGGGTATTTTAAGTTTTTCACGTCTAATATGTATTCACAACAATTTATTATTAAATCTATTCGCTCGTCCAGGTCTTGTACGTGGTGTCTAAATTTGATAATACTTTTCGTATAAGTCACGTCCATAGGGTGGAAGTTAAGATCAATTCCATCTTTCTCTAGATTCCTGAGAATGTTGTATCCGGTAGTTTCGTCTTCAGTGGTAAAATATATTTTTCCGGTATATATTTCTGTGAGCCTCTTAAATATTTGATAACCTAGATTGCTAGAGGCACCGACGACAACGGCTACTTTGTTCATGGCTAAAATAATACTGTATTCGTGCGGAATGTTTTCTTATCGCGGTTATCTCATCCCATCGAATCCGATGTGACACTAGATAATGTGCGACAGACCAAATTGTGTAAACAAGATAAATTTTAATAAGAGATAAAATGAGATGTGACGCCTTCGAGATGAATTCAATCTAGATAATTGAAACTGTGGTTAAGTATTTTCATGCAGTTACTATTAATTTATTTTATTTTATTTGTATAAATTATTTACTAATTATATATCTAGCTTGGGCTTGACATAAGCTTAAAAGTTACTAGTATTCTATAGCAAGCTCATTACATTATATAGCAAAACGTAATTGACGTCAGTTTTGATGTCGACTCTACAAAGTGTTGAAAATTTTAAGCACATTTAGACCCCATGGACCCAGATATTTCAGTTTGAATTTGTAAATTAAAATTTTGTGCTATTCTAACTCACATGTTCTAATTTACACAGAACACCATCTAATTAAATATGTAATTCTAAACTAAGTTTGAAAAATGAAAACTAAAAAACACTTTAAACTTATCACACTGTGTTTTTGCTGCAATAAAATTCAATCTCTCGATTTTGCAACAATTTTCTATATCTTCTTCTGTATTATAATAATATTATATAAAGAAATACAAACACCTTTACGTAATCTTATTGAAGGGACTAATCTGTTTTGTTCACAATGCCACTACGAACTGAATATTTCAGATAAGTGTAAATATGTAAAAAAATATTGAGTTGATAAGATTGTAAGAAATCATGGACGGTCATTAACTGTTTAAATCAAACATGTAAATTAGGTAAGTAGAGTAGTTATTACGTTCGTTAACCTTATCTTAACTGATAAGGACATTCAAATACTTCACGGTTATGGCAGGCATAAGTTAACCACACATTTTGGGTTATGATAAAATCATAAATAATCCCAAGATAATCGAGGGGTATGTCCGCAATAATCTCCAAGTATACGCAGATATGACCTATAGGAAAGTTCTTCTTACAGTGTTTATGCTCGTAAAAAATCAAGAAGCAAAACACATAAAATAGCATTTAAATATACGCACAAAAAGCTAGTATTTCTACTTTATTTTCTTCATTAAAATAATAATGTAGCCGCTACAGAGGAT
The DNA here is from genome assembly GCA_918317495.1 of Synanthedon vespiformis. Lineage (NCBI taxonomy): Eukaryota > Metazoa > Arthropoda > Insecta > Lepidoptera > Sesiidae > Synanthedon > Synanthedon vespiformis. Next base: position 11,753,420 of record OU906948.1, read on the forward strand.
TTCTTTTTTACCTCTTTCTCAAAAGAGAATTTCGTATACAAAAAATATAAATTTCCTTCAATGAAACTGTCTAGTTCGTTAAACTGAAATCGTGTTACTGATTGTTTGAAATTAATTAACAGCTTTATGTTAAAAAAAACCAATCTCGTGCTCTTTAGGGGTTGAATTAAAATGGATATTTTAAAGTAAGCCAGTGTTTAAATAAAACGAGTATTTTGCTGGTACAAAGGTTAGTAATGGAGCGTCAGAAGCACGCCCTGAACGCCCCGCCGACAATATTGCTCGCGTCACTTCTTGCCAACTGACACCAACACAATATTGACGATAAATAAGCTAATATTATTTAATTATTTATATGGAATTTTATATTTAATTATTTATATGGAAATATGGCGTATTAATTGTGTGCTGGTTATACGCCATATAACTATAAATCTCAATGAAATTCAGTTTTCGCTATTATGGAATCGATTTCGAGTGCCTTTGGTCAAAATTGTCAATTTTGTCTTTTATTAAATACTAGCTGTTGCACGCGACTTCGTTCGCGTAACTTTATAAAATATAATACGTTCGTATCTGTGAAACCATGGAAATACACATACAAAATTTCAACCCAATCGGTCAAGCCGTTTAGTAGTTGACATACCGACAGCAGCGCCACCTACCGATTCTAATTGTATTTTTAAATCATCCAGGAAACCATCGAAATGCCCATATAAAATTTCAACCCAATCGGTTCAGCCGTTTAGAAGTTATGTGAAAAAGATAAGTACGGAAGGATAATTCTTACTACCCGTTGTCCTATTACCCGTTTTCCCGTAGTAATGAAGCCTTTTCCCGCTGTAAAAAGTAGCCTATGTTCATCACTGGTAATGTCGGCTTCTAATGGTAAAAGATTTTTTCAAATCGGTCCAGTAGTTTCGGAGCCTATTCTATACAAACAAACAAATCTTTCCTCTTTATAATATTAGTATAGAAAAAAAATTTGGTCAATTAACATAGTATAGATAGAATCACGTTCTTTACATAGGTCTTAACATAATTATGAATACAAGTTAAAATACACAATGAAATCGGAGATCCAAAAGTAGAATATTAGAACCCATGAAGCAATCAAAAAGTAGAAGAATTGAACTCATGAGGAAATTCGAACGAAGAACGAAACCCAATGAGTAGAAGAACGAAACCCATAAGTAGAAGAACGAAACCCATGAGTAGAAGAACGAAACCCATGAGTTGATCAAGTGTATTTTGAAATTATTTATGATAGTACCACTAAACTATTGTAGACTATTATGCATAGGTGAAATATTGTACAATCTATACCTACAAATAATTTCCTTTTTTTATTTTTTAGTGTATTTTAAATAAAATCTTTAGTTTTCATGTTAATGTCACCAAATTCTTAAAAAAAATACAGCTTTTGCAACACTAAATCTACGATACTTAGTAAACTATGCAAATGATATTATGTAAATCTTCGAGCGCCAACAAAGTTTTCTTAGTTGTGTTATTTTATTATTTATTTTATCTTTCGAAACTTATGTTATTTAAATTGTAAACCGAATTTTCAGTTAGTAAGTTTGTTAAAAAAAACTCATATTTGTTTTTTTTTAAATGTATACTTGTGATAACTTTCAGCTAGGTAAGACTTATAGGTACTAATAGCCTACTTTAAGATTACTGACAAGGATCTAGGACCAAGGTCCTACTTTTTTCATTGTGAAAATTATGTATATAGATTTTTTTAAGTTATAAAGTCTTTAGGATAAAAACCACAGACATAGATAGAAATAAAAATACAAAATATATATTTTTAAATGTTTGGATATTTGTTTTAATTTAGGTGTAAACTGTTAATTATAATTGGGTGAATTTGACGAAAACACATATTTACACACAAACCTATAGAACACTTCTAATTCGTCAAATAATAACTGCATAATTCGTTATAGATATTGCATTCGTTAATCACGGATGACAAAAGTTATTTTTTTAACGCCATAGTCAATAGTCCAGTATCCCTCAAAGGATTTTTTTTCTGATTACTAACAGGCTTAATCTTCGTGAGTAGCTTCAGTTTGCCGAGACGAACAACTTTTTCCTCTGCGAAAATTCTCGATAGAGGTAGCTAAAGGAGTTAGCAGCCGTAAAAAAACTTCCAAGCGTAGGACTGGGAAAACGTGCCCCTCAATTTGTAGGACTATGCGGCCATTTTATTATACAAATGTTCACTAAGTTGCAGACAAAAAATCAGCTAGTTAGTATACCGATCCCTCCCAAAAAACCACTGCCAATAAATCATAATAATGAGGTCATAAAAATTATTACTAAGTTTTTTACGGCTGCTAACTCCTTTAGCTACCTCTATCGAGAATTTTCGCTGTTGGAAAAAGTTGTTCGCCTCGGCAAACTGAAGCTACTCACGAAGATTCAGCCTGTTAGTAATCAGAAAACTGGTCTATATCTTCTTACCATGTCCCTTCACAATGCACTTTTAAACAACTGTAGCTAAATTACAGTGGACAGTGAAACACACTAGGTTCTTTTACTGTTCGGAGGAGTTGCGGAAGAGTGTCCGCCCGACCTCGCAGCTTCGCCTTATAGCGAACGTGGAGGACGCCAAGAGATTTAGTCGGTAGGTCTTCCCCAATACCATCTCGGGGCAGGAGTCCGACATAACCCACCGGTCTGTCCCCAGGCCGGTGGGTATCCATGATGGATTCCTCTTGTAAAAAAAAAAAAAGGTTCTTTTACTGTTGGACGAATCATCGTCAGAATTGGAAGTATAACCGTGTCGCAGCGTCGCCTTGTGCTGGCGTATCGCGACGCCTTTATTGTACACAAGATTAACGGACGGTTTACAAGATAAAATATCGGAGCTACACTCGTTGCGACTAAGGAGGAAATATTGCAGACAAATTGTGCTTGTTGTAATTTGTCTGGTTGCACCTAAACACGAATCGTAACACTACCTCGTGTCACAAATCTTATACTAGACAAATGTCTTCTTATAACATTGCTCCTACGTTTTTGTGCAATTTTGTTTATGCAGTTTTCACGTTTACAGTTTCACACTACATATTTGTGTGTAAATATTGTAAAATTCTCTTTGTCATATTTGTAATAAAAATATTTACTAAGAAACATATACTTATATACATAAATGAAACGTAATTTACAAATTTATACAAACTTTAGTTTTCAGAAACTTTGTAAGCTCTGTTACAGCCAAAATTGCTTTTATATTGTCAAGCTTAATTTTTCTTTATTGTATTTTATTTTATGTTATTATGTAAAAGCTTAAAAAACAAATAAACAAAGTCACTTTAATAAAATACTACAGTATAATTTAATAAATACACAAACTCTGCTACATAATTATTTAAATTAAATTAAAACGAATACGAAGGATGAGTTCACAACAAAATCGTTCACTTTAGCGGAAGTTTGTCCATTCTGAAAGCTCCCATTAATTAAGTTCTTAACAGGCGAAAGCAAAAAGTTTTTTTCCTCGACTGTATCACCGGAACAGTAGGCAATCGAGTTTGTTCACAATTGGTTTAACTATTCACTATTAGTAATGAAGCTATTGAAACTTGCAAATGTTGGCTTGAAACAGCAACACGGATTCCAAATTGGGAATAATTCTGTTCGCTTCACGTAATGTACATTATTCCTCCTAATGACCAAGACCATTACTGAAATTTGTGACATTCTTTTGAACACATTTAAACTATATAAAGGACTAGCTGTTGCACGCGACTTCGTCCGCGTGACTTTATAAAATATAGAGAAGTATAAAACGCTATCTACCGTATTTTGGATAATGGCGCTGTCAAGTGTATCCCGGGCCAAGCCGCTAGTATTTACTTTTATTTTAGATTTCCCGTAGGAATGAAGCATTTTCCCGCGGTAAAAAGTAGCCTATGTTCATCACGGACAATGTCGGCTTCTAATGGTAAAAGAATTTTTCAAATCGGTCCAGTAGTTTCGGAGCCTATTCTATACAAACAAACAATCAAATCTTTCCTCTTCATAATATTAGTATAGACAACGCGTGACGCCGTTATAAATGAATTTTTTTTACAATTTTTTTAATTATATAAGCTTTAACATTAGAAAAGAATTGATATAAAAACGTTTTTATAAGATACTAGCGACACGAAACCGGCTTCGCACTGAATTAGGTTTATTATATACTAGCTGGTGTCTGCGACTGCGTCCGCGTTGAAAAAGAAATAAGCAGCCTATCCTGTGTCCTGTATGATTAAATGTTTATCTACCCAAGTTAAGTTAAGAACTGAACGAACTAAAACGGAACGAACTAAGTTGTCTTTGTATATTTGTAATGAATAAACTCAAAAACTTCTGTACTCCTAGGTACAGAAGCCAGGCAAGAGTCAATACAATAGTCGTCATTCCTCATACCTGTAGAGGCAAATGTGACATTTCCATGCAATAAGGATATTCTTGAACAGTAAATATATGGTGCATCTCAGATGTATGTATATTGGCTTAACTTACCTCCCTAATGTCGTTAGCGACCTCTAGGCTACCGGTAAGTATAATTAGCGTCTATTAATTAATCCGATCTTCAGAAGATTCGCTTCACTTAACAAATTGTTTCTCTTGACCACCTACGGTGGGTTTATTGTTGGTTATAGTGTAATTTATACATCTGTGTATCTAAACTCCTCCGATTTTTTTGTGTATATTTCGGTAGGTCTGAGAATAGGTCGTAAACTATTTTTATATCCCTAATTGATAAGGGTGACCCACCTCAAATTTTTTTTTGACAAATCAACGTATCCAATACCTTTTTTATTTATTTGTGTACCTATTTACCTTTTAATTAATAGCTATTAATTTTAGCAATTTTTTTTTTTAAAAACCATTTATTTAAAATTACAATTATACCCAATTAAGGTGGAGATGTGATCAGGTAAAAAAATATTGCTGAGTGCTCTAATAGAAGGCATGACCCTCGGACTGAGCAACATTTGCAGTGTCTGCTAGTTAAGTTATTAATTGGACGGGTTAATGTTTAAAATAAGACGTAATTTAAAATAAACACTGCACTCCAGGTAAATGATAAAATAATGCATCCAACCTTACGTACAGAGGAAGCTTGGGAAGAAGCGTTCAAAGAAGCTTGTTATAAAGTTATACAGCTCGAGTCTGGATGCGGCATTCGTTAACCTCGTGATAGACTGCACGTCAAACTGTTATGAACGAGTTACGATAGTTCCACCCAGTTTATATTTACGGAATTGAGGTGTTTGTCGAATCCTATACTCTCTGCTGTCAGAGTCAATTTATGGGTTTACATTCTTACTAGCTTTACCAATAGCTTTCAGAGCGGTTAAAGAGTAGTTGGCTTGAGGGATTTAAACCTTACTTACTTGTAAAGATAGTGATGTCTGGTTCACCAAAGAAGCAAGTACTACTTCAAATTTTTTTGATAAATGTTAGCTTTTTCTTAAAAAATATCGTTACAAGCAAATTTATTTAATCCAGCATATAAAAATGAAAACACTCAGTGCCAAACTGAAAGGGATTCAAACCTGCTTCTAACGTTAGAATCGCGATGGAGACGAGCGTTTGGAAGTATCTCTTGTACTGATGAAATTTATATAAACCTATATTTAAAAAATCTATGTAAGTATATTTGTCGTGTATGTATTTCAAAACAGAGAAACCGTTTTCAACTCGGTTTTCACTTATCGAAAGAGGAATAGACGAGGAAGATTTGTGTTTATATATAAAAACTTGCATCTCGGGCGAAGCCGGGAGCAGGTCACTGGTAAATTATATTAAAAAACGATTAAGGAGTCCAAGCCTTGAGGTACAATTGAATATCCAATTCAAAGTTAAGGATGTCTTTATTGATTGGCGAATTGAACTCTGTGACCCGCGTCACACCCCCGCTAGTGGTCTTGACAATCTCTAATTTGGTACCGGCTCTTATGCAAAGAATCATTTGAATAGTTTATATATATAAATACATAGATACACACGTAACGCACACATGCACTACCTTGTCATATAAGTTAGCATGGACATAAAACAATATTTTTTAAACTTACAATAAACTTTTCTTAATTTTCTGCTAAATTAAGATCTAGATTATATATTAAAATATGTTATAAAACATAGTTATATAGCACGTTTTATACGTGTGGACGATATAATTATAAAACAAAGTTATATAACATTTGTGTTTGAGTCACGTCATCACTTGTACTTTTATTTTAATGTGTTATATTAATGATTTTAATGTTATATTAATGTTATACAGCAAAGTTGTTTAGCTGTTATATTTAAGTCACAATAGCTTCTTTTGTGTCTGCAAAAAGAAGAAACATGATTTAGCAATTTTTAGTTAAAAAAACATGAGCAATGAAATATGGTAAAATAAACCATTTCTTGTAAGTTTTTTGCAAGCACCTCGGAATACCTTGTTGTTATAAAATATATTTAAAAAAACAGACATGATTCAAGCAGAGGCTTGAGATCTAGGATATAACTACATACATATAACTAATAGATATGGCTGCGTAATGCTGTCCTTAAATAACATTTTGTAGGAATTATATCAAAAGCCAAAGACGGAATATATACATATGAACTACACGAGTATATTTTTTGTTGGAGAAATTGTAAGTAACAGTTAATACCACGCTAAGAAAACTATACGATGTTTACGTGGAAGGTTGCATTGGAACATTTCCAATTTACAAGTTCGTGCACTCCTTATGTAAATTTCCGTTAATGAATAGTTACAACGTGGAATTTTGTGTGAAGTTTAAAACGTAACAGACTCCTTGTTTGTCTGTTAGTCAGCAAAAGAGAACGTCGTTAAAGGCGACCCATAATTTATTTCTGCGCCGCAAAATATTGTACAAGAGAAATCTAAATTGCTGATAATTAAAGATTATTTTGTACTGTCAGAGCCCGCTGCTTCGTATGCGTTTTATTTTTGTTTGTAAAATTATTGAAAAAGGATTGGAATAACAGAGATTTACGTTCACAAACATACAGACAAATAATAACACTAATAATATCAAGCAGACTTTTAAAACTAAGTAAAACTAGTAAAATGGTTCTTTAAAAAACTGCCGTTGCCAATTTTTCTGTTTTATAAATCATACCTAACCTATGACGGAGAAGTTACGGTGAAGAAAATACAATCTAGGTTTTAGAGAATTAGCCGTTTAGCACCTAGAATCTAGAGTCTCAGAGTATTAGCATACAAGAATGTCCATTTGCAAAAGGTTATTTAGATAATTTATATATTTGTATGTGTGGTAATAAAATTAAATTTTATATAATATTACTCCGTTTAACGGTTGAGGAATGATATATTCCAACATGCGACTACAAGAGTCCGGTTCATATAAAATTCATAAGATAGTGCAATCCAGTCTCCCGGGGAATCGTTCGGCGGCTTACACGTGTGCTTCTAGCCAACGACAGTTTACATATTTCACTATTGCACTCAAAACACAGTGCACGAACGCAACACTTGTCCCCTACAAATAATACCAAATGCAAATGTAATATTTTAAGCCGTTTGCCAAAAACTAGTACAGAGCAAGCTGCAGCAAACTCTTTAACCATCAGCAAAAAAAGGACTCTTTACAGAAGTCCACCATAAAATAACAGTATAGAGCATGGTGTTGAGCGAGGAAGGGATGCTAGAACCCTTCATCTATCCCCTTAGTTATACTTTATATTCATTTAAGGTTTCTTTTAACATTGGCACTACTCATTACACTTGCAATTCTTCAGCGATACTGGTGTTCAAGGCAACAGTGGCTGATGGTAATCAGCTTGCCTGTTGAACTAGATAAATATATATTTATTAATAAATTAATATTAATTTCGAGCATAGACTGCACTTTTTATATTTAAATTTTTTACTTAGTGGATCTGCGAGATCAAATATATAATGAATAAATCCGTAGACAAACGAAATGGACAATGGGAAAGACACATAACCGGAAGATTCTCCAGTAGAGACATCCACCCACAAGGTAGACAGACGATCTGATAGAACCGCAGATCGATGGTGGATCTAGGCTGCTTCTGACTGGACCTATTGGAAAATTATGTGGAGACCTATGTCCAGCACTGGACGTCTTACAGCTGATATGATGATGATGAATGGTAGTTAATGACTACACAATTAACTTCATGAAAAAATCAAGTGTACCGTCATTCTTGTTAGGATAAAGATAGAGATAGTGAAAGGGTTCTACAATTTCTTGCTCAGTAAGCTCTCAACTTACATACATTTAGTGGCGAAAACCCATAGTACTGCTATTTGACTGTTAACTTCTGTTATGCCACTAGATGTCTGCCTAATGCCTAAAGTATAAATGCAGAATGCAGTTTGCTCTTAATTTAATTTAATATTTATTACAGCTAAACCTATACACGTGTGGGTTAATTAAAATAAATGAACCATGAGTTTGAACTCTGCATTACTATATACTGTGCCTTTTACATACGCTTGGGTTTTGATTGTCAAATAGCTTAAAGGATCTCACGTTCGAGCAATTGTCAGCATTTTGCATGCTTGCAAAAATGATTCAGCTTATTCATGTGGTCACTTAGAAAAATTTATCACGGAATTCGAGTGCATTATGTTCAAAGCACTTTTTTAGTTTGAATGGAAACTATTATGAAAATTGCAACTGTTTCATTCACTTTTTTATTATTTTCAATGTCTTAAAACGTTCAATCTTTATCGAAAAGACACATATGGCAATTTATTATTTGACTTACATTTATCATCCTAATATTACAAATGAGAAGTGTTATATATTATATCAAAATTGAAGAATTAAATTTAATTTCAAGTTATAATTTGAAATTCCATCCTCCTACGTTACAAATATATAGCCTACATCTTTAATTGCCTACATCTGCATCTGCAGCCAATGTGATGATGTTTCTACTTTTTAAAGATGTTCGAGTCCTTTGCGTTTTAAGAAACTAAGCAGTGGCCTGCGTTGGAGAAGTGCCAAGCGGACGTGACACAATGTGGGAAGTTAATGGGTAAAGTTTTCCCACTTAATTCGGGCTCCCCTTCAGGATATCTCGTGAAGCGGGTTACCTTGTGAAGATTCTTTGTGTCGCCAAATATGGCCAAATCTAGTGCGATGATAAACGATCACTGGCTATTGGCAACGATCATATAAGCGCAATTTTGAATATGTATATTTAGTAACAAGTTTAAAAAAATCTTCTTAAATGTCATTGTTAAAATTCCGGTATTTCTTGTGTCACAGTCACACTGTTAACTTCTTCTAAACCACCCAACAGATTTTCATACTGTTTTTGCTGGTAGAAATAGCGATTAAGAGTGAAGATTGGATACAATTTGAGGCGGGGGCGGACTGCTAGTAAATATTAAATGTATTGATGATCACTTTAGTCTTTTTATAATTGAAACTTGGGAGGCGCTATTCCGTGTATTAATAACAAGAATTAGAAGGCTATTTGAACTGAGCAAGATCAAGGTTAGCTAGGGTAGGTGAGGCTAGACTACGGGTAGCTAAGTAGGTGTTCGAGGTGGTCGCCATGCCTGTGGTACACATTAACTGACACCAAGAAAAAACTTCTCATTATATCATAACTCAAAGAAATTGCTATCCCCATTACTATACTTAATGCTGTCTTGCGAAGAAGCGTTGTATCTGTTGCGAAGTTTGAAATAGAAAAAGTTACGTCATTAGTGTGACCACAGCTTTATATATGGTCGTGTACTCGCAGATAACCGTCGGACAGTTATGTTTATTGAAAGTAAAGTGCGTAGTAAAACGATAAGAAGGGATTTGAGAGCAGAAATGGTGGCTCAGACGAGTGGGGCGTCTCGACATCTGCACTAACGGTCTTTAGAGGTTTATCTATGCTTGGAGATAGTCGAAGCTTGCTAAACGAGGCATCAGAACGAATACTGGATACTGGAAACGATATATTAATATACGAAATATTAATATTAAACGATGTCGGAGTACATCCTTACATATTGTAACCACTTTGGTTAAGGACAGTTTTTTTCTGTTCGTCTTATTACGCCAAGATCTCGGAGGGTACATACATTTTAATTGAGGCCTTGGTTTGCCTAAATATCTATAGAATTTTAGAAATTTTAGAAATGTATACTTACAACACATTGAATAAAAGTTGAAAGTATGTTAATAGAAAAATTATTTCATTTTTCCACATAGCTAAAATTGAAAACAATAAAAGAGCAGTGGCAACGCGGGGCACATTACGTGACGTTGCCATAACCGGTACGCTCTCGAACTATTTGCCCTCCAGTACATAATACTCGGCAGGGGAAAATAAAAGTTGTTTATGGTTGTGCAGCGATCCGTGAAGTGCACACCGTCGTGTGGTCGCACTCAATAATTCAGCAAAGGAATCCTCCTCATACGGAACCGGCCATGTGCATACCTACTGCACCTATATACCTATTAAAACATAATATGTTGAGAGACCTATATTTGAGCTATTTTTAAAATAGATCTAGTTTTTTATTTATTTATTTATTTGATATAGTACACAAACAGATTGCAATTATGTACATGAAAACTATAAAATACGTGTGTATGGTTTAAGTTGCTAAATTGCACCCCTTAACGGTGTACATAACACTTTAAGTTAACAAGTTAAGATAACTTAACTTAACTTTAACTGAACCACTAATATAAATAATCTAAATAAACGACAATGTTAAAACACTAGTCTAACTTTAATCTACTTTTGAATAAAGGAAACTTACCGTCGATTGTGTCAAAACAGACCTCGATAACCATGTCGTTATAAGTTCGACACTTCCTAACCAAAGGATTGTAGTATGATGTGTTGTTTTTATATGCTTCGATAGAAAAGGGACCTGTGTGGGGAGAACGTGACCTGTATTTAATTTTGATCTTAATAGCTTTTACGTGAATACGTCTTTAAATTTAGTCTTCTATAATGGAAAACGATTTAGAAAACTGATGATACAAAATCGGGAGATACGAATTGATACTGTAGCCTCGCATGTCTATGATCTACTTCCAAAATTTAATTACACAACTCGATACGATAGCTAAAGTATCAAAGGTTGTTTTTTTGTATAACAATGATGTATTATAGAATTCGTTGGATATACCTTCATATAATACGCTAAAAAAATAATTACTCGTAAAGTACACACATTCACATGAAACACGTGACCAAGACACAGACACAATGATATATTTTTTTATATTTTTTTAAGATCTTTAAAGGTAATCTTGGCAATTTTTTTTGCCCGAAACCCTGGTAAAATATAGATTGACGTTTCAAAGAGTTTATTTGAAACCTATTTATTGAGTAAATAACTGTTTCACTGCTTACAATTTTGTCGGTCACATAATGAGTTACACGTGAGGACGTAATAAATGCGCAAATGTTATATAACTTTGTTTTATAACACAAATATCGTCCACACATATAAAACATGCTATATAACTATGTTATATAACATCTTTTTTTTTGTTATATAGTCTATTCCGTCCAGCCACTTCAGCCTATTGTAGAAATCAATAGGTTACATACGACTTCTAATTATAGTATCTTATTTTTTTACTATTAATAGTAAATTCTTTTTGTGTTTAATTAGTGGAGTGGATATTAATCTAATATAACAAATATTTAAATAACTTTTCCAGTTATCTTATTTTTTACTATTGATCTATTTGATTATTAATTAGTAGATTATTTTGTGTTTAATCAGTCGATTTAGATATCAATCTAATATTACAAATATGTATTTAAATAAGTTTTCTCATGAAATTGATTAAAATTATCCGGTGTTAGTGTGAAAATGCAATTTTTGACTATTTTCTTAAATTATTATTCTTACAGAGAGAAGGTTTTGTTAATACTGTGTTAGAAATTTAAGGGAGTTACCCCTCCCCCCCCTTTAGCCGTATCTCAAGCTCCAAGTTTTAATGGAACAGCCGACTGTCAAGTACACTGTTGAAATCGAAAGTCACCGCCCGCCGTTAAGAGCCCCGGACTCGCTATCAATTTCTCAACATTGAAAACGTCTAACCATCAAAAGTCAATACTTATTGTATATTTTAAACGTTTTGCTATGTGCATAGATCGACAGGCAGACGACGTGGTGCGTTTTACAATCTATATTAACATTATTGTAGAGAAAAAATTAGAACTTTTGTATGTTTGTAAGCTGCCCGCTACTTCGCTCCAGTAACTTTGTAAATTATATACTAAAACCTGCCTCGAGAACCACTCTATCCATTGGTGAAAACAGCATGAAAATCGGTGCAGTAGTTTTTGAGTTTATCGCGAACAGACAGACAGACAAACAGACAACGCGGCGGAGGACTTCGTTTTATAATATGTAAGGATAAATAAACTCAAAAACTACTGGACTCTTGAAAATTATTTCACCTGTAGAAAGCTACGTTATCATCGAGTAACATAGGCTATATTTTATAAAGGACGTAGTCGCGTGCAACAGCTAGTTATAAATAAAATGAGTAATACTAATTATAAGTATATAAGTTTACAACTTACAATCGGAGCAGTTTCACAGTCATAAATGCAATTATTAAGTTAAGTTGAGTTAAGTTAAGTCCTTAAGTTAAGTTTAAGTTGCTGTAATGTCTTACCGAATTTTACAAATAAAAACTCGATTACAACAACTTATGAGTCGTATTAATTAAAAAAATATGAATCCGTCGACGTCCTTAAAAGGTTTTTAAAATAAGCAAATTAAAAAATACAACACGATATGGGATTCATAAAATATTAGCACGCTTGTATGAAACAGAATTCGATTAGCGCGCCTCCATTTGATTTGTACGACAGAAAAAAAATGTAAAGAGAATATTAAATAATACACTGGCAACACTTCCCAAATGAACGTCCTACTTTTTTCCAATATGTAAATCGTTAGTACATTTTTCTATAAAATTCTTTTAAAAACCAACCTGTGGAGTAAAAATTTTATAATCATTATAATACTAATAATCAATACTAATAACAAATCTGTAAGGATTTGGTCATGGAGTAAGTTTTTTTTTTATTTAACACTAGCTGGCGCTCGCGACTTCGTCCGCGTTGAAAAGTATAAAACGCCATCTACCGTGATCTACCGGATCGCTAAAAATATCACCAAGCAGTTGTCATGTTAGTCGCTTCAACTGATTCTGGATAGATGGCGCTGTCAAGTGTAGCCAGGGCCAAGCCGCTAGTATTTACTTTTATTTTAGATTTCCCGTAGAAATGAAGCATTTTCCCGCGGTAAAAAGTAGCCTATGTTCATCAGGGATAATGTCGGCTTCTAATGGTAAAAGAATTTTTCAAATCGGTCCAGTAGTTTCGGAGCCTATTCAATACAAACAAACAAATCTTTCCTCTTTATAATATTAGTATATAGAAGTATAGGTTAGAGATTATTAATATTAGAGATGGGTTTGCTCTTAGCCAACAACTAGCTGTGTAAGTAAGGATGAGGCATAGGTTAAACGGCAATCACACCATACAATTTGAACGTTTCCTATTTAGGAATCTAAGTAGAGAGCTCGTGATCACACTACGCTAAATTGATTTCTAAATCGAAGACATAGAGTTGAAAATGGATAAACTTTCAATTGAATCCAATCTGTTCTAACTGCGATCACACCTTTCGATTTCCTAAATTGGATACGTTCAAATTGTATGATGTGGTAGCCCTTTAAGGATTGAGCGGGCTCACCCAGAAAATGCCTATTCACTCGAACTTTGAAAAGATTACTTCGAAAAGTAACTTTGTTTTCAAAGGGATCGTGTTTATAGGCTCTATACATGATACTGAAACTAAATTGACGATTTTTAGAATTTTTTTCTGTATGTATGTATGTACGTATGTTCGTCCATAACTACTAAACGAATTAACTGATTTTCATAAAACTTGGTAGATAAACATTTAGACGTACAGGACACAGGATAGGCTTTTTTTTTTTCAACGCGGACGAAGTCGCGGGCACCAGCTAGTATCATATCGTATAAATCCATTTGTTTTCAAA